>CM046446.1:7009702-7692202 GCA_025506515.1 Flaveria trinervia
TAATTTTGTAATGTTTTAAAATTTAGTTATTAATAAAAAATTTATTTATTATATAATTGCTCAAAAAATCAACACTATTATTATTTAGGAAAATGAAGATTGGAGTGCGTCGAATGTAAAAATCATTTCTAGCATAGCATGGATGGAAGGTGAAGATTGAATGTTAATATGAAAATAAGAAAGTGAATTCATATCTTATTTTTTTATTCTTTATTGTTATAATTATATTGAATAATACTGCTTCTTCTTTTTATTTTTTCAATTAAATAGATCATTATCATTATTTTTTCTCGTTTTATAAATTTTGAATAGTGTATTATCAAATATACCGATCAATAGTAATACTTTTTATATTATTTACTTATGATATTTCATATGATATATAGATTACAATCACAAAAAGTATAGATAAAGAGGATGTGAATGCTAAAATGTAATATGTAAGCTTGAGGTACTAATACTTTAAACTCAAAATAAGTTTTCGTATTTTATTTTACCTTCGCGTATGTAACGGAAACTTTTGGTTAAAGCATTATGTTCACCGGCCACTATCATCACTAGAACTATCTATTTTTAAATGACCTAAGTGTCATTATGTTAAATGCCTCAACAATATTTGATACAATACATTAATAGCTTTTCCACGTAAATAAGTCAAATCCAACAATTGAGTGTCAAAATTTGCAAGATATGAGGTTGGTGAAAAGTGTTAAATACCAGAAAAAACAGAGAAATGCTCTTATTTTTAGTTTATTTGTATTTGTGTGTATGAAAATCCTAGTTTGTAAAATTTATCATTTTATATATATTTAGGAGACCTGTAGAAAAAGAAACGTATCATTTTTTTATTTAATTTTTTAATCGTTTTAAAAAGTAAGACTATAACTATTAATGAAATTGATACGTATATTTTTTAAATGTTTTTTTTTCTTTTAAGAAATTAAAATCATGCACGTACAACAGAAAAGGTTAACATAAGAACTAATTTTGTCTAGAATAATTAAAAACGCGTGGCATTATGTATTATTGCATTTTGTTTTGTTTGTTTTAAAATTGGTGTTATTTGATCTTTTATGTTATCCGATTGAATTTTGTATTATTAGTTAAATTGTATTGTCTTTTTTATAAATATAATGATTTATCACCAATAATGGATCCAATATATATGACAAGTTTGATACCAACGTTCTAACGAGTTCAATCGTAGTTCGTTTTACAAGATTTTGAGGTGGCTTAGACCTTAGATACTAAGGCAAAAATTAATTTTAACTAAACCAAAGCCTAAAATTAAATTATGTGAAAACATGAGCATTTTCGTTGAACTTAATCGTCGCGTAAGTGAATTCTAGTTTTTAAGATTGCCATTACCTATACGTTTTGGCACAAAGATCAATATTATTACATTTAATTAAGGGTTATTGGATCTTAATAATCTAAACTTTCATTTATTGATCGATATTAATTCCAACTCAGAAAATGTTTATAGACACTCTAAACTTTAAGCTCGTTTTTATTCAACAATCCCTAACTAACTGAGAGTTAACGTCCGTTAGTTTTTTTATGAAACAAGGCTAACTTTGAGCCATTTTATAACTTCGGCACCGCCCAACCTCTATTAGGTCCTTTTTTAGTGTCTAGCATCCATTGTCAATTGAAATCGACCTTTAATGAATCAAGTGGTTCAAGTCAAAAGGTGAAAATTGACAGGTTTTAGGTTGCAGAAGTTTCAGATTGACGGACCCGACAGTTGATTTCAACTTTTCTTCTTAGTGTTTTGGCCATATAAGTAGTCCACGTTCTCAATAAAATAACGGTGTTAACTCTCAGTAAGTAAGGGATTGTTGCTGTAAAATATGTTTAAAGTTGGGAGTGTTCGTAAACATTTGTTAATTTGGGATTAATCCTAGCCAATATATATAAATTGGGATTATTAAAATTCAATAACCCTTTAATTAAAAAGATTTTGAAAATTATAGCAAACTGCGTTGATATTCAAATTGATTAACATAATTAAATACAAAGTGATGTGTCAATGAGTCCTAGATTAACTAGTTTAGGAGTAGGCATCCTATGACTCTCCAAAGTGAAGGTCATAGGTTGGAGTCTCACTAGGTGCAATATGTTACTGGTAAACCAAAGGTTTTACCACAGTGAACTTTTAGGTTGTGGGTTTTCCTTGAAATGGTGGGTGAGCCTGGTCACCGATGTTGTCTGTGTTCACGGGCATGAGTGGCCTTTCGCCAATGGGTTTACCCGGGTGACCGGACTTAAAAATTATCTTTTGATCATTCAAAAAAAATACAAAGTGATGTCATGTATATGAAACTAAAATACTTATTTCACTTGTTTCTTAATGTTTTTTCACATGAAAATTAACATATTTTCAATAACTATATATATTATGCTTGTCTTTGAATTTTTTATGTAATTTTTCTTAATACAAGTCATTGGACAGATAGAATATAAGAATTTGACTTGTGCATGCCTATATTTTGACTCTTGAAACGTACGCTTGAAGATGAAGAAAACTTTGGGCAATCAACTCTAACAACGAGACACTAGTTCCATCGTTCTTTCCCAGTGATGTCAGCGTTCACACTTAATTTTAAACTAGTGTTTTACCAGTATCACGGTGCAGCAGCGGCAGACACGGCTAAACAAAATATAAACTTCAATCGGCTTGAATTATTTCTAAACTAAAATTATGTCAAACTGTAGAGCAACTTGAATTTATATCGTTGAATGAATGTATTATTTTTGACTTGTCGGTTTTCAAAAAAAATTTAGCCAAAATGTAGACCAACTCAAAACGTAAATAACAATGCACGTGTAGGCGTGCAACAATGCCGCCATATAAGACATGATAAAGTATGTATCACAACCACACCGCCTCATTTCCGAACTAAGTTTACGTCATAACATAGAGCAACTCGGTTTTTTGTTGTCGAATGAAAACATAATATATTTGAACCGACGCATTTTCAAACAAAATTTACGTCGAAATATAGACCAACTAAAACGTACAAAAAACAAGCACGGAAACGTTTTATATTTAACCAAATTCATCTCTGAACAAAGTTTCGTCAAAATGTTGACGAACGTCAAAAGTACATCATCTCAAAGCGTATATAAGAAAAAGAGCACAAAACATCTTAATTAAATTTACGTCAATACATAAACGATCTCAAATTTATACCAACATTTACATGAAAATAGACGTAGCAAATTAGTTTATTTTAAGTAAAAATGTACAAGGGGGAAATCCGAAACTTTAGAAACTTATTAGGGTCAAAATGTCATCTAATAAAGTTTCTAAAAGTTTTGGTGGTTAAAAGTGTAAATATTAAAAGTTAACGAGGTGAAAAGGCATGTGAAAACCGATCTTTGTGTTTAAATATAAGTATAATTAGTGATGTAACTTCTATGTATTTAATAGTTTATTAGAATGATTATAAATTAATCTGATCCTTCGAGATTGTATCTCTATTATTTATCTGAAAATTAAAAATACGATTTTTAAGGTGTGAGCTGGTTGATTTAGTAGTATTTTGTATATACCCAAAATGTCCACCCGTTTTTAAAAAATAAAATAGCCTTGCATCAAATATATTTTTTATGTACTTTTTATTAATAGTTGTCCCTGTCAACGCTTTAAACATGGTTATAATTTTTATTAAAATAATGTATGTATTTAGTTTATATTTATATTAAGACCCTCATGTTGTTGTCCTTATACCAAGTACCACTGACACAATCTACCAATACCGAAAACTCGTATTAAAAATTAAATAAATAACGAAAAAAAATAAAATTGAACAAAAAATAGACTTAAAAATGTTAACCCACATAGACGATACACAAAAATTATAAAATAATAACTAAGTTGATTTAGTATCAATGCGTTGAGATTGGGCCATTAAACCGGGGGGTGGAATAACCATAAAAATGTTGAACCACATACGCACGTTATGGCATGTTAACTCGTAAAATTTAACCGAAACATAAAACAAAAATTTTGAATTAAGTATAGGACCAAAGTTGGAAGTAAAAATATTAGGGTTAAATACTAAAATACATAAAATTATTGAATTATAATAAAAAAGTTAAATATTGAATAAAAGACATAAGGTTGTACAACCCACTAAGACATATTATACAGCTCATAATTCATACAAAACTTGATAATTAGTATATAACTAGTATTAAGCCCCGTGTGTTGTCGCGGGGGCATACAACTATATCAAATAGCATCAAGGACACACCACCATTAACGACCACCAACACCAAAAAACTCATATTAAAAATCGAAAAGTATAAAACTTGGATTGAAACATAACACTAATGACACACCACCATTAGACGAAAAGTAAAACTATCAGGCCCCGTTCCCGGTACGCTTACAATTGGTAAATCATTGCACATAAAACATAGAACTTACATTTAATCATTCATAAAACGTTATAGTGGAAACATAAAAATAACTTTTCATATCATTACAAATGCTTTTGCAAGTTAATACAAGCGTTCATTTCAAAACATTATTCGTTCGCATTACAATGCAAAAACATTAACAAAAGAATGCCATCCAAAAGAGCTGAGTAACCGCCTCATGCCATCCTCAGCAATCATTACCTACCAACTAGAAACACATAAAAGTCAGTGCTGCTGAGTGAGTTCTAGTTTTATAATGAAACATATCTTTCTTTCGTCAAAACCGTTCTTTACTTTCATGCGATCATGCATCATACGTACACATAGATAATAGTTATTATTATCTTCTTCATTCGTTCGTTCATCTTTACATCTTTTCTTGCGCATCTGATATCTTCCATACCAATACCATGTGCTACATCCCGAACTATATGGCTAGTGGGCTAAAGTCTATAAATAGACAGCTAAACATGGTGCCGCAGTACCATGGGTAAGCGGTAAAGGTTCTATACAAATGGTCGTCACAGAGAAGGACCCCGATGTGCATCCTCCCGGGGTAGCGAACCCGCACACCGTTGGGCTAACACCTTATAATTGGCATGTCCCGATATCTAATACTTGCAAGACTTCATTACTTTCGTCCTTCATTAATGCACGCATTCATCATGTTTCACTTTTCATTATCTTCCACTTCACGTTACATAATACTTTCGTTTCATTCATTAACGTAACACGTAAAGCCACAGGAAAGATAAACATACATCATAATAAGGAACATAACATACACAATCATCGTTATCATACAAGGCAACATCATACATACATGACATGCATAATCATGGAACACTATCATCATCATGCCCAACTTGCTCTCTAAGACCTCAACAATCATCTTACATGAACTTACGGGAATCCTTACGTCAAAACTTACATCTGCACTTTCCCCCGAAAGTCAGAAGTTAAACTACACTTTTCTCGGGTGCAACAGCCTTTTTAGGGCGTATGGACACCCTTCAGTCGCATGGCCTCCATGCGACTGAGCATCATGCGAATGGACCAATGCGGATGAACACCCAATCGTGCGAATGGACTTAATATGGATGGACCTCATGCGAATGGAACTAATGCGGATAAGCACTTATGTGACTGGACCCTTAGTCGTGCGAATGAACCTCAATCATGCGAATGGACCCAAATCATGCGAATGGACCCTCAATCGCACCCCAATCGGCCGTATGGCCTCCATTCGGTCGCCTAGCCCTAGCTGGTGCAGAATACAGTTCATTCCGAACCTAATCTGCCATTTTCGACCTCCAAGCTCATCCAAACTCATTCTAAGCCCAAATCAAGCATCCTAAACCTAGGAATGCATACCACAACACCATTCAAGCACACATAAGCTCACAAGCAAGACTCAAACGAATCATACACTCACACGCACATACACAAACGGGTCAAACACACACACTTAAAAACCCGATTTTCAGATGTGTTCCAGCCCTAAATCATTCAAAAACGTGTAAAAGAGGGGTCTTAGAACTCACACAAACAACCACAACAAGAAGAGCTTCGATTTGACTCGCTTCACGACGATTTTGTTCACTTGAACCAACTCGAACCAACTTTTTCTCCCTTTTCTCTTCCTTCTCTCTTCTCCTCTTTCCTTTGGCTGAAAATGTGAGTGTGGGGAGAGGGTTATGGCTGCCCTCTCCCTACAAATATCACCACATGCCCAATTTTCTCTCGTTGGCAAGTTTGGTCCCTTGGCTTTGGACTTTATTTCTTTTTCTTCCTTCGTCGGCTTCAAAATAATTAAATAATCGAGTGTTGCAAAAACATATAAAACAATACGTAAGTCGATCTTGTACCAATGCATTGCGACGGGGCTTGAAACGGGAAAATATAAACGTAAAAATGTTGAACTACATACGCATGATGCGACGTGTCAACTCGAAAAATATAGACTGGAATATAAAATTAATTTTTTTAAATATAAAAGTATAGCAGGACCAAAGTTAAAAGTAGGGGTGTAAACGAGCCGAGCCGAGCCTGAGCTCACTTAGGCTCGAGCTCAGGCTCGGCTCGGCTCGTTTTTGTTTTAGAAAGCTTGAGCTCGAGCTCGGCTTGTTTGAAGTTTTATTATAAAGCTCGAGCTCGGCTCGTCAAAAAATATCAGGCTCGAGCTCGGCTCGTTTATTGTTAAATTACTAAATTTTTATATTTTTATAATTGCTTTATATTTTTTATAATGAAACTTTTTATATTTAATATAATATATATTATTTAATAATTTTATCATAATAATATATATAATAATTATGATTTATGTACATATATATTATATATATTTTATATGTAAATAAAAAAATATATAAAACAAAAAACTCGTTTAGGCTCGCGAGCCGGCTCGAGCTCGAAATCTAAAGCTTGAGCTTGAGCTCGTTTAGTAAACGAGCCATGATGTGAGCTCAAGCTCGTTTAAGCTCAGCTTGATTCGAGCATTTTCCGAGACGATCCCGAGTAGCTTGCGAGCCGGCTTGTCTCGTTTACACCCGTAGTTTAAAGTAAAACATGTTTGGGATATATTGTAAAATATTTAAAGTGTTGAGTTAAAATAAAAAAGTTAGTTATTAAAAAGAAATAAGACAAAATATGAGTACAACTTCTAAAGCTAATTGAACAATCTATAATACATAATAAAATTGATAATTAATATTATATATAAATATGTATCCGTTAAGTGATTCTACACAACCCGATATATATAATGATTTGATCACACCATTTTGATTGCAGTAGTTGTCATGCATAACCTAGACACATTATACACACTAATGAAATGTTAGGCGAATTGTTTTAATTGGTTTAGACGCATTGTTTTAATGTTTGACAACTTGTTTGTCGCATACTAAAACGACATTAGTCGAAAATTATTTTATAATCTAAAAACTGAAATATCAATTTGTAGTTTTGATTTTTTGATAAAACTTATCCAAACTGATAATGCACACTCCTACACTGGTGCCTAAAAATTGATTTCTTAGACCAAACTAACCTAGCTTTTAAACTAGTTTGGATTGAGTCAATGAAAGTTGAAACCGGATTGGTCCAAACCGGGTTTGTTTCAAAACCGGTTGTTAATGAAAAATCACATTGTATCGCATTCAACGTATTATATAACTAGCGCACCGAGTTCAAAACCCGATATAAGATATATATACCAAAGTTTCAAACTGACAGATCGGATCAAGATATGCTAAATGCAAATGGAATGATTAAATTGACAAGACATAATCTACGAAAGTATAAACTTGAAGGTTTTATTTGCATTTAGAGGATATCACGACTTTTTTTGTAAAAAAAATATGACATTGAAGAAGTTATTATGTAAAAATACTTCATTGACATGAAATATCGAAAAAGAAAGACTAATATCATCAATAGTCACTATTAAGAATTTAATAATTTTAACACGATACTAGATATACAAATCCAAATACTTAGTAATCGTTTCAGTGATGTAATCAGCGATGTAATCATCAAACTACTCACTTGGTTGAGTTCTTCAAGCCCATCTAACAATTATTATGACTTTAATATACCACAGATATAAAGCTTGGACGAGATGTATTTGTATGATTTTGATTATAAATATAAAGGCAAGCTTAAATATGAACTCAAGATACACATTAGAAGTATCAAAAAAGATATGAGGTTTGCCAACATGAATGATATATCTAGTCTTGTAAAAAATGATGGAAACAAGAAAGATGTTGATCATCATTTTGTTTATCGTTTATTGAAGTTATCTCGTGCCACTTGGAGCGACAAGTGTTGAGAGATGTTTTTCTTCGGTGAAGCATGTGAAGACGGAGTTGCGCAATCGTATGAGCGGTGAATATATAAACGACTCTTGTATTTATACATTGAAAATGTGTCGATTGAAGTTCTAATAGAACGGTTTCAAAAGATAAATACACATAAGGAACAACTATGAAATGTAAATTTTCTTTAAATTGTTTATATTGTATTTATTTCATATTAAGAGTCTAATGCAATATCATGATGTCCATTTAACCCCACCCGACTCGGTTGAATAACCCGAACAAAATGATGTTGTTTCGTTAGAAATCTAATCATCAAAAACTAATGGCGCCCGAGAAAATTTTTTTTTGGTTTCGCCACCGTCAGAAGCGAGCCAACGCACCCAAATTGAGTTCTAGATTTGGTTCGCATTTGTTTAGGATCCGGATCTCGTTTAATTGTTCGCCTCTAAGTAGAAAGTAACATATATCGTACATCTAAATTTATCATGCTTATAATTTCAGAATGAATTTTAGTTATATTTGAAAAAAACATGCAACATTATTAAAAAGATAGAAGTTTATGGTTTATAGTTTTTCAATTCTTTTTTCGAACTTTTTCTTCGTCAAAATGTAACGTTCCAACCTAGAAAAAAAAATCAAAATGTGGATGACAATGAGAGTCGAAAATACAATTGACGCAAATAAATAAAACGAAATTGCTTTCGTATTTATATAATTAAACATATTCAACTTTTAAAAGACAGTTTATTCTTTTGATTTGCCGAAGGCAACAAATAATAAATTAAAATTCCTTTTGCGCCCAACATAGAAGTCAAAATATATTTATTTGAAACAATATCATTGACCATAATAAAACTGAAGTTTTAAATGGGAGATTTTCTTGCAAAAGAAAAATGTGCTTACCAATTTGAAAAGTTTACATTATAAAGCATGTGGTCTGTGGACATAAACCCCTAAAATCGGGTCATCTTAAACTCGAACCTAGAATTTAAGAATGACACCTTGGACACTCCGATTCACTCTACATTATACGAAAATTGATACGAACCTAACATGAGTCTGTGGACTTATAATTAGTATTTAAAAATACGGGTCACTTTTGCGTCGAATTTGCAGTACATTACACTAAAAAGGTTAGTCTCGAGTCAAGCTTATAGAAAACTTTTTTATATGTGTATATTGGATCATGAAAATCTATATTAAAACTTAAATTGATTAGAACTTGATATAGTTAAAACTTAATCGAGACATGATTGTTTGGTTTTGTGCTTTAAACATAATTATTTTTATAGAAATTATGCTTATATGAAATTTTGTAAATTTCAGGTGGTAATATGTAAAGAGAAATTATAAAACTAGGTTACATGGTTCGATCCTAATAATCTCTAAATACACAATCATGTTTGGATCTTATGTCTGACATGATTTTCAATTGCATGATGTATTTAAGGTCGTATGAAATTTTCTTGTTCACATTGGATTCCACCGGGCAATACAACGTTATATTTCACACCATGAGATGACAATATTTTAAAGTAATCTTCAAATCAAAATTTATTTATAGTCAATATTCATTATATTTCAAACTTCTTATGTCCTTCATGTCAACCATATAAAGATAACAGATATATTAGCTTAAAGTAGATATAAAACATGCATTTTTCTATGTTTAATAAATAGTCTTTCAAATAGCAAAAGTTTGTAATGTAATAGTTTTTTGTATGTATATAGTTGTGTTTTATGAGGTTGATAATTTGAGTCTTGTGATGGATAATGTTATAGATTTAGGAATGAATCTCCGTGAAGTAATGGCAGACCGAATAAAGTGATCTATCGTGAGAGGATAAAAATAGACATCAATTCACGACAATGTTCATTAAAAAGGTTGTAATATGCAAGCATTTTAGAAAAAATGTTCATATAATATGTATCCAAAGTAAAATCACTCATAGTATAGTTTATTTTTATAGGTTATTGGATTTTAATAATCTCAACTTTAATTTATTGGTAGGAATTAATCTCAACTAAAAAAATGTTTAAAAATACTTTTAACTTTAAGCTTATTTTCATGCAGCAATCCCCTACTGATTAAGAGTTAACCCCTTTTAGTTTCATCCAACGGTCCCATACCAACACTCCCAAGTTTGAGCTTATTTTCCGTTAACGATCTTTTACTAACCAAGAGTTAACATTGTTAGGTTTTTTATCAATTATGGCTAACTTTGAGTTTATTTTCAACTCCGCCACAATCCAACTAATATCAGGTTCGTTTCCCGATATCTAGCACCCATCTTCATCTGAAATATACTCCAACAAGTCAAGTGGTTCATATCAGAAGTTGCATATTGATGGGTTTAAGTGTGTAGAATTTCAAATTAATGAACCTGGTCGTAAATTTTAACATCTGCTTAGTGTTTTTGTCGCGTAAACAATTTACATCATTAAAAAACTAACGCAGTTGACTCTCAATTAGTAAGGATTATTGGAGAATAACAAGTTTAAAGTTGAAAGTGTATGTAAATAGTTTTTAAGTTTGAATTATTTTGGTCATAAATGAAAGTTAGGATTATTAAATTCCAATAATTTTTTCTAAAAGAATATTTAATAAAATGTGGTTGAGAAAACTATTATTTAAAAAAAGACTTAATTATTTGATACCAAAAATGATGAAAAATAAATACAAAAGTAAAAAGCTGCATGTAAAACGTTTCTTTTCAAAAAATTGGTTTTTAAAAACAAAACGTTTGTACAAAAAGTGTAAAAAAAATAAATTAAAAAGGGTGTTTAAATTTTAAATTATAGAAATATTGTTTGGCTATTGATACCAGAAAAACAAAACAAAATTATCATGAATTTAAAAAAATACCAAGTTCTTCTTTTTAAAAACTTTTTTAACAGAAACTGACAAAAAGGATAATTTAAAATCAAGTCTATAAAACATTACGTTTGAGAAAGATCGAATCGATATATAATTTAAAAAACATAAAAAGATAAAACATCATTTGAAGTTAAAATAATCATAATATTTAGGGTGGAATTGTATTAATAAATGGTATTCAATATAAAAAGTTTAAAAATAATTCTAAAGTTTAATAAATGGTATTCAATATAAAAAGTTTATAAAACATGTGTTCATTTATGTTTTAAAGCACGGTACCTTTTGTTTATTGTGTTAAATACGTTAAGTTATTTTTCAGTGTGTCTTTTATGTCAGATCATTTTGTCAACTATCAGTTTACTGTGTCGATTTTTTTATCATTTGTTATTATATGTATTTATAGTTGTGTTTTTTGTTTTAGATTATTTTGTGTTTTTATCATTGTTTTATGTATTATATAAATTTGTCATCATCATGTCATTGTGTATTACAATTAAAAGTAGGCAAAAATGTTATTTTAACAATGTGTTTTTAAAGCTTGTTGTATTAGTAAAAAGACACAATAAGACAGTTTATCATTATATATATATTTAGTATCATTTTATGTTATTTTGTAATGTGAATAACTAATTAGTTGTTAATTTATCATAGTATTTAATATATTAAAATTGCATAAAAATGTTATTTCACTATTGTGTGTTTTTTAACTTATTATTTTAGAAAAACACAATCAAGTGTTACACTAAAGATCTGGTGAGAAACAGATTTCATATGAGCTGAAAAATGTATTAAAAAAACTTGTATAAAATAAAAAACGCTTGTTTTTATGATATAATATTTATAAAAAAAATAATGTTGTATATGAAAGTTATAAACGTCTGAAAAAGGTGAGAGAACTGAAAGAAAAGTTAACAAAAATAAATATGCCTAAAATATCTATTTAACAAATTATTTCTTATATTTTAATCTCAATCATTATTAAAAACATTGATAGTTAGAAATTTTTTTTCTTACATTGTTAAAAACATATTCACTTTTTTTATACTGTAGGAACTGAAATTTTTTTCTTACATTTTCTAATATATAAAAACATATTTTTTTCGGAGAGGAAGTTCCATAGAACCGTGGGGAGGCACTTCATCAACTTTTCTTGACATTGGTTTTAACAACCCATAACACATTCACTTTTTTATACTGTAGGTAAGAGAACGATGTTCTATCTTATAAACTTAATAATAATGCTAGCTAGAGAAATTACTTTCTAATCATTTCATATAAGCATTAGCATAATATTATCACTTTTAACTTGAATAGTATTTGAATTCACATGTCAGATTTTTTTCTGAATAAAATAAATGAAAATAATATTACATAATTTTTATAAAATAAAACTGCAAATGATGACTCATTTCACATTTATCTTATGTTTTCTTTTCTTTCGTATTGGATAATATAATTTGGTCAAAACTTTCTTAGCACGCTTATAACTAAAGTCAACAATATCGTTTTTTGATCGATCTTTAGGTGACTCAATTTTCTCTTCGAATAAAATCCTTGTAGCCAGCCACGCACGTGTGTATCTATACGTATTTAAATAAACATATGCATTGTATGAATATTATTAGCTTTAGTAAACCCATGTATTACACGGGTTGAATAAATAAAATATTAATATAATAAATTTATTAATTATAAAATGATATTCTTAAACTACGTATGAGAAATGACTATAAATAATAAATCAATAATATCATTTTTAAAATGTTATTTTTAGTTTTATTTAAATAAACATTTTGTTTTAAAACAAACCTTATAGAAATACATTTTTTAAAAAATTTCTTATTACAACTCCCAAATTTGCTTAATTTTGTTTTTAAGAATTTGACTTTACAAAGGTATTAATTTATTTAGAAAAAACTTAATAAATAGATTTATTTCTTAATTTATTAATATTAAAACTATTAAAATAATATTTTTAGTAATTAAGGTAATTATTTAATAGGAGAGAGAGGCGGGAAAATTTTTGTGAGGAGGATTGTGATGATAACATGTGGCACTCCCATTTACTCTTTTATTAGAGTAAAAAGATTAAACTACGTATAAGAAATGACTATAAATAATAAAATAATAATTAACTTTTTAAAATATTATTTTTAATTTTTTTAGATAATATTTTGTTTTAAAACAAACCTTATAAAAATACATTTAAAAAAATAATACTTATTACAACTCCCAAATTTGCTTAACTTTGTTTTTAAAAATTTGACTTTATAAAAGTATTAATTTATTTAGAAATAAACTTAATAAGTAGATTTATTTCTTAATTTATTAAATATTAAAAAGTATTAAAATAATATTACTAGTAGTTAAGGTAATTATTTAATAGGAGAGAGAGGCGGGAAAATTTTTGTGAGAAGGATTGTAGTGATGACATGTGACACTCCCATTTACTCTTTTATTAGAGTAAGAAGATTATTTTAGTAGTATTAGAAACCGATAAATACAAGGTATTCATGAGAAAATATCATCATGCTAACCAATAATAATAAATGCCCCAAAGGATTGACTAGCAATATTAAAGCATAACCCTCACCAAAAAGTTCTATAGATAAAATCCCCATGGGTCCATATAAATATCAAACGGTCGAATATGTTGGTGGTAGGGGTCTGGTGGCATACTTGGCCAGCGAGTTGAATCCCCTTGTGTAGTGATTTGAGCCAGCAACGCACCCCTACATAGTCGGCATTGAGTCAAAAGGTAGGGTCGTCAGCGTACGTACTTTTAAGGGATACGTATGTGGTAGGATAGAGTCACGCACATCATCAGATTACTAAGCCTTTGGTGTTCACGCGCATCATGTGTCAAGCTCTTCACCGTTCATTCAATCAATATTAAGAATGGAAAAAGATCAATGTTCATTTTGTTAAAAATGTAAAGATAATATGTAGTACAAGGACCAGTTATGTTCATATTGTATTCTTGTGGATTTATTAGCAAATATATAGAATATTGATAGTCCGTTAATACTCAATTAGAAGTTGGTTACCATTTTGATTTCTAAGAGTCAAAGTTCTTGTTCACCTTTGTGAATCCTTCTTCATAATCAAAAAAATGAGTTCCATGTGTTTTACTGTGTTGATTTTCTTTCAATTGAGAGTTGATTGTACTCAATCTTTGGTGTGAAATCTTAATTGGATTTTCTACGTTTGGTATCAGATTTTGGTTCGGCTCAAATCACAAAGATTTAGGAGGTGGTGTCAATTTTAGGCCTGTAAATTAACCGAACATTCATGAACTGTTCACGAACTTTTTCAGTTGGATGTTCGTTTATTTAATACATGAACGAACATGAACAAAAATTGTGTGCTCATTTACTTAAACAAACAAATATGAACATATGTTTTCTTCGTTTGTTTATGTTTATTCATTTATATGCGTTTATAATATATATATATATATATATATATATATATATATTAATGTGTTAATATTTGAAACATAAATGTATTATGTTATATTAGAAATCTATAAGCTTAGTGAGATTTTAATTTCCACTAATACACCTAAAAGTTTCAAAATGGTCATTTAACATTGTTTTTTTGTGTGTTCAGTTATGTTTGTTTATTATTATTCATTTATGTTCGTTTATATTCATGAAGTGTTCGTTTAGCTTTTTAACAAACGAACATGAACAAACACAAACATTTTTTTTATAATAGACGAACATGAACAAAAATCATATTTGATTATGTGTTCGTGTTCGGTAAAGCCTAGTCAATTCGATTGAAAGATGGTATCGACTAAATTCGAAATCAAGAAGTTTGATGGGAAAAATGATTTCGGATTGTGGAGACTCAAGATGCAAGCATTGATGGTTCATCAGGGGTGGTGGATGCTCTCAAGGGAGAAAACAGCTTACCTACAACTCTTTCTGACAAGGAGATAAGGACATCATAGAGAAAGCCCATAGTGTAATCATCCTCAGTCTAGGGGGTCGAGTGCTAAGAGAGGTCTTAAAGGAGGCAACTGTAGCAGGGGTCTCGGCCAAACTCGAAAATTTGTACTTGACCAAATCGCTAGCCAACAGGCTATACCTCAAGAAGAGATTATATACCTTTCAAATGGCCTCTAGTAAAAAAAATTATGATCATGTGGATGAATTCAACAAATTGATCCTAGATTTAGAAAATATTCATGTTGTTTTAGAGATGAAGATCATCCCATCATATTCCTAGCCTCACTACCGCAAGCCTATGAACACTTTGTTGACACTCTAATGTACGATAGAGAATCATTACCATGCAAGAGGTTCTAGCTACCATTAATTCAAAGGAATTACAAAGGAGGTCTGATGTAAAGGAATAGTCAAATGAAGGCCTCTTTGTTAGGGGTAGATTAGAGACAAGATGTAAGGCCCCGTTCCCGGGACGTTTACAGCTGGTAAATCATTGCATATAAAACATATAATTACATTTATCTTAAATAAATGCTGCAGCGGAAACATTCAAAAATGACATTTCATTTCATTATAAAGGCTTTTGCAAAACAATACATCGTTATCCAGTTACAAAATATATGTTGCATTACATCACAAAAGCATTATAAAAATGGATGCCATCCCAAAAGAGCTGAGTAGCCACCTCGTGCCATCCTCAACAATCATTACCTGCCAACTGAAAACACATAAAAGTCAGCGTTGTTGAGTGAGTTCTAGTTTTAAAATAAACATACTTTTCTTTCGTTAAAACCGTTCTTACTTCCGTACGCGATCACACAACATACGTACAAATAGATAATATCATTATTATCTTCATAATTCATTCTTTAACTTCTGTTCATTCATCGTGCGTCATTAACATTCACATTCTTTCATCATTACATCTTTTCTTTCCATCAAACCATAAACTGTACCCTTCAGTTTCCTGGTACTGGGCCTAAGCCTATCATAGACCTTCTATCACGGTGCACAACACCTCTGGCCATAGTACCTAAGGTAAAGTTTAGGTGTACCATTGCCATGTGCAATACCCTTCTGTTTCCTGGTACTGGACCTAGGCCTATCAAAGACCTTCTATCACGGTGCTCCGCACCTTTGCTCACAACACCTAAGGTATGCATCAATGGTTCTATACAAATGGTCAATCATAAAGAAAGACCCCGATGTGCATCCTCCCGGGTAGGGAACCCACACACCATTGGGCTAACACCTTATAATGGCGTGTCCCGACATACAAGGCTTGCAAGACTTTCTTTACTTTCATCATTCATTAATGCATGCATTCTTCATTTCGTTCCTCTTTTCATTATCTTCCATTTGCGTTACATAATACTTTTCATTTCATTAATTAACATTCAACGTAAAGCCACGGGAAACATAAACATACATCATAATAAGGAACATCAACATACACGGTCATCAACATCATCATACAGGGCATCATCACACATACTTACATCGTGCATAAACATGCAACATCATACATCATCATCAACATGTCCAACATAGCGTCTATGACCTCAAAAGTCAACTTACAAGAACTTACGAGAACCTTCCATGTCAAAACTTACATCAACACTTTCCCCCGAAAGTCAGTAAATAAACTACGTTTTTCTTCGGGTACACCAGCCCTACTTGGGCGTATGGGCACCTTTCAGTCGCATGACCTCTCATGCGACTGAACACCATGCAAATGGATAACATGCGATTGAACACCTATGCGAATGAACCAATGCGGATGAATACTTGTGCGAATGGACCTAATGCGGATGGAACTAGGCGTATGGGCCTCAGTCGCATGAATCACCATGTGAATGACCCTCAGTCGCACGACAGGCAGGCGTATGGGCCTTAGTCGTACGTCTCACATGAGATTGAACCTAAATCGTGCGAATGAACCTCAATCGCACCTCATTCGTCCGTATGGCCTCCATTTGGTCGCCTAGCCCTAGCTGATGCAGAATGCAGTTTATCACGAACCCAATCTACCATTTTTGACCTCCAAACTCTTCCAAACCCGTTCTAAGCCCAAATCAACCATCCTAAACCTTAGAAAAACATACCATAACACCATACAAGCACGCACAAGCCCGAAATCATACATCACTCGTAACATACACAAACACATACACACGGGTCAAACACACACACACACACACACTTCAAAACGATTTTCAGATGTGTTCCAGCCCCAAAATCATTCAAAATGTGTAAAAGATGGGTCCTAGAACTCACACAAACGACCACAATGAGAAGAGCTTCGATTAGACCTGCTACACTTCGATTTTGCACGCTTGAATCCACTCGAACCAAGCTTTTTCTCTTTTTTCTCCCTCTTTCCTCTTCTCCTCTCTTTTGGCTGATTTTGTGGGTGTGGGGAGAGTGTAAGGCCCCGTTCCCGGGCACCTCACAGTTGGTCATTCATTGCACTTAAAACATTATAAAACGTACACTTATTTTGCAGCGGAATTTAAAACTTTCATTAATAACTAAAACATGTCATTTCATTCATTTACAACATTTGTTTTCATCCAAAATACAAAGACATGTTAAAATACGGATGCCAACCTCAAAATGCTCCCAGTAGCTTATGCATCTATGCCTGCAACTCCTTAGCATCAACAAATACCTGCCAACTATCATGCATACAAAAGTCAGTGACGCTGAGTGAGTTATAGTTTTATAATAAAACATACTTTTCTTTCGTCAAAACCGTTCTTTACTTTCTTTCAAAATCATACTATACTTTACATTCGTTCGTGATCATACATCATACGTACATACAGATAATATCATTATTATCTTCATCATTACGTTCGTTAACTTTGTTCATTCAACGTATATCGTTATCGTTCACTTCTCTCTCTCTAGATCCGGTTAGACTTTACCCTCTTCGTGGCACTCAGCCACGATTACTGAGGTTGAATGACAAGGGTCTGTATTGTATGTTACTATGATAATTCATTAACGTTCATTTCATACATTCGTTCTTTCCATAATTATCTCTCGTTCATTACTCTTCATTACTCGAATCTTGTCTCATGCAATATCCCTGACTCATGCTCGAAAGCTGATGCTGTGCCGGGGCCTGTACAAAAACCCCCGACTCATGTTTGAAGACTGACACAGCACCAGGATACGCGACAAAGATCCCATACGAGTCAATCATAGGGATTGAACTTTATCTGAGTCTGTTGCAACACAAAGTCGCTCACCTCATACATATGCTTGGCTTTATACCACACCCCGAAGTTATACGTAACTCGGGTAACCATCATATATTTCACCCCCAACATTATGGGTAACTACACCCCCATCAAAATCGGTAACTACACCCCCATCGAAATGGGTAACTACACCCCCATCGAAATAGGTAACTACACCCCCATCGAAATGGGTAACTACACCCCCATCGAATTGGGTAACTACACCCCCATCGAAATGGGTAACTACACCCCCATCGAAATGGGTAACCACACCCCCATCAAAATGGGTAACCACACCCCCATCGAAATGGGTAACGCTGCGTGCACACTTTAGGATTAGTTGAACCTCACGCGGTTGAGCTTAAGGCATTTAGAGCCATGCACTTCACTATACTTTGCTTGCAAGCCTCTCACGTTCTCGTTCATTCATTAATGCATGCATTCATTCATTACGTTCCTCTTTTCATTATCTTCCACTTTACGTTACATAATACTTCATTACATTCATTAACGTTCAACGCAAAGCCAAGGGAAGACATACATACATAATAAGGAACATACACATAATCATAAACATACACCATCACCATGCAGGCATCATCATACATACATAACACACATCTGAGATAAGCCATCACATCATAACTAGGCCTATCTCCCCATATTACCCCTTAAAATCACTTAGAAAACCTTAAGTCCAAATTAAGCGCATGCGACCTTCTAGGCGCATGAGCATAAAAATTCTAAGTGTAAAACAATCTGGGCGCATGGTCACTATTTGGGCGTTTCTACCCTATTCAGGCGCTTTGCCACTATGCAGGCGCACGGAACCAGTTCAGGCGCATCACCAACACAGCCGTTTTGGCACTTGGGCGCACAGGCACTATTTAGGCGCATGGCCAACACTTCGGCGCATGGCCAACACTTAGGCGCATGGGCCACTGTTTAGGCGCATGGCCAACACTTGGGCGCATGGCCGACACTTGGGCGCATGGCCAACACTTCAGCGTCTGGCCACTCATGCCGGGTGCATGGGCCACTGTTTGGGTGCATGAGCCACCTCTGGGCGCATGGACCACTGTTCATGTTCATCAAAACATTCTGAAATATTTTCTATGCTACCAATATCACCCGATTATCATTCTAATGATACCCAAGCACAGATCTAACATACTAAGGGCATCTAGCATGCTACACATCATCACTAACCCATAATCAACACTAAAACATACATACATACATCATTTCGAACATAAGGCTGTAGACCCACGATTACTTTCAAAATGTTTACTTAGTATGCATAATAGCCCCAAACAAGTTGAAAATCAGTAAAAAAGGGGTTCTAGAAACTCACCTTGAGCAGCCTTAAGCAACACCCTTCAATTTCAAGACCCACCTTCGATTCAGCTCTTGAATCCCGAAAACAAACACTAAACACCAAGAACTTCGGTCAAGAACTCGAAACCCAGCTGAAACCGAGCTCATATAAGAGAAGACTTACCTTTGCAGCTGCTTCTTCCTCTTTCTCTCTCTAGAACCGGGGCTTTCTCTCTCTTCTTTCTGCCTTTCAGCCAAATGAAGAAGATGAAGAAGAAATGGGCGACCATGCCCCTTTAAACCTCAAAGTAAAAAGGTTTTGTACTTTGTACACTTTATCCCCCTCCATTTGTGCTCATTATCTATTCTTTCTATTTACTTTTCATGTCCTTTCGTTTTAATAAAAATTTGGGTGTTACAAGTCTACCCCCCTTAAAGAGGTTTCGTCCCCGAAACCTGTCGCTTCTCGAACAGTTATGGGTAACATTGTCTCACCTCTTCTTTGATCTTGTGCTTTAACTTAGATCCCTTTAGGCTTCATTGCACCCGCACAAGTGAAACTATCATCCTCCTTAGTCTATTCTCTTCTTTTTATTAATAATGGCCACCAGTTGCTTCTCGTGGTTGGATACTTTGTCCATCTCAGTGTTCTCTAGTAGCATGATCATATCCTCATTGGTTGAGCCCTTTCTGAGACGAGATGCATGGAATATCAGATGAATTCCACTTAACTCATCGGGTAGCTCCAGTCGATGTGTCACTTCTCCTACCTAAGCAACAACTGGGAATAACCCTATGCACTTTAGTATTAGCTTTACTCGATTCCAAACCAAGAAATCCGCTTTCCTGGTCGAAACCTTTATCATAATTCTTTGTCGTAGGTCGTCACCGAACTATGGTTGTGCACGGTTGATCAATCCATCTCCTTGCAACACTTGGGGTTCGAGTCGTAGATTATTGATCAACACGCCCGTAGATGTACATCTATCCACCTACGCCTATCTTGAATAGTCTAGCGAGAAAAAGCACTCTCTCTCAATCCTATCACGCAATCCTCTAGGGCATTAGGTAACCTGGTGGACTTACTAATAGCAATGCTTACATCGAAGGGTTCATCGATTTTCCTACTCCTAACGGGCAACATCACAGAAGATAGCAGCAACAAAACTACTACTAGCGCCACATTTAAAGTATAGATGCATAAATCTAAATTACTAAAATGTACCTGATATTACCTCGGAGTCTGATCTAGCCTCCTCCCGGTCATAGCAAAGGCTCTAGCCTTCACCCTCTGTTCTCCTTCCTCGTACCGGAGCTTCATGCCCTCGACTTCTTACAGTCTCTGCTCATGTGACCTTCCTCACCATAAGAATAACACCCCCCCATACCGCAGTTCTTCGCCACATGTCCGGTCCTTCCACAACGGAAACAGACATTGCCCCTAATCTACATTCCCCGGGGTGCCTGTGTCCACACTCGTCACACCTTTTCGACCCCGCATTAGTTATGACCACACGCTGATCATCCACTCGTGCACCTTTGTCACCTGGAGCGGCTCCGCCACGTCCCAATCGCTTCCCGTTCCATTCTTGGTCACCCTCTCCTTTCTTGCTACCTTCAGTCACCATCACAGATCTTTCATCATACAGTCTCCCCGCCAAATCAACCGTCGACCTAAACGTGCTCGGTCGGGCAGTGATCGTGTGCCTACGGATGTCCGCCGACAAGCCTTAAATATACCTCTTAATCTTTCGCGAAAGAGGTGTCACCTGATCCGGCACCAGACGTGCCATCTCGTTGAATTTAGTGGTATACTGCTGATGTGTCATCGTTCCCGCCTCCAGCTGCAGGAACTCCCTCTCAATTTCATCCATCTCCCGGTGAGGACAGAACTCCTCAATCACCAGCCTTTTCAACTCTGACCATCTCATCCTTCCGATAGCCCTGCTTCCCTCAACCTGGACAATATTGTCCCACCCACACAAAGCTAAGTCCAGAAAAGAGTGAGTGGCAAACTTCACCTTCTGGTCCTCTCAGCACTCGCTGATCTCAAGGACAACCTCCATCTGTGAATCCAAGGATCGCAAACAGGAATTATCAGTGTCAGTGATGACAAGTCAACGTTTGCGGAATCAACGTTAATTTGGTTTAATTGTTTGTAATAACTTTAATTATCAATAAATAATCAAGAACACACTAACAGAAACACAATTAATGAATAATATGTATTTCATTAAAATATGTTAATGATTACAAAATAATGAATGAATGATATCAAAGTTTTTTATGATGTGACGGCTGCTAGGGTTTGGTTGAGAGACGGTGATTGTTGTATTGCTATTGCTGTTGTTGTTCAATCAATCGTCTAAAACCACCGTCTTTGAATCGAAACCTAGGATCCATATATATAGACAATGATATTTCTATTATAGGAAACACCAAATCTCTTGGGATTTGATTTGTGTCCGTTAAGGAATCATCGGATTTCTTGGGATTCGCATAACTGCCTTGTTGACTTGTAACACTTGCATTATACAAGTGTTTGGACTCCGCAGGAACAGTGTCCTCTGTAGGAATTTATTCTTCCGTAGAAGTCTTGTTCTTCTGTAGGAGTCTTGTTCTTCCGTAGAAATCTTGTTCTTCAGTTCTGGTTGTTCATCCGCAGAGGATCTTTGGATGTAATGTTACTTGTAAGAAGCATATCTACGGAAGAAGAAAATGTTCATCCGTAGATGTTTCTTACACTTGGTCAATTTCATAAATTGACCAAGACTAATGTTTGTACCTGTAATTATCCATAACACACATATATGGGTTAGCATATATAATTAATGCATGCATAATAAATGACAATTACAAATATTCATTACAAGAATTGATTAAAGTTCTAAGCCTATACAAATTGATCTAGACCTATAAGTCCTAGATCTAACAATACTCCCCCTTAGGCTTAGATCTTTGTAATCAATCCTTCAAAACAGAAAGCTCCTTGACTCTGGCAATGATCTTGTTATAGAAGTAAGACACAACAGTCTTCTGATCATCATACTTGTAGTTGATCTTCATCTTGCTGAACTTCTTCAGAGTCTCAAAGCTTATCCCCAGAACATCTTCCTCCATAGTGAGTGTGTCTAACACATTGTTGTTATTCACCACTTCTAGCTCATCTTGCTCTAAAATTCTGAGTTCTGTGAATACATCAAAAGTTGTTCCCTTCAGCAGTCCACATTGAATCTTCTTCTTTTGTAGGCTTTGGCATGTAATTTGTCAATTACTTGTATCACATGGACATGCAGAAACAAATCATTTTGTGCTTTTTCATCAGCCAACTTGGGAAAGAATTGTCATTAAGGTACGAGGTGTAGCTGGGGTGAAGTAATTTGATTTCCACAGGATCAAGATCCTGATTCGGTCAGCTTTCTTGTTTTCAGCATTTCTTAGCAGGACCAACTTCTTTGTTTTCTCAACATAACCCCATTCAGTTATAGGGTATGTGAATTGAGTCCCTTCAATGCATTTGATTGCTGCTGTAGTTCTGCTTTTATAGCCAACCCTCTTCAAGAATTCATCATCTACAGATTCTGAGGCATTGGACTTGTATCTTTTAAGCCCTTTGATTCTCTTCTGATGCTCTGCATCTTCTCTTTTAGCTTCTCTGAGGACATCATCTTTAAATTTAGTCTTGAGCTTTCCCACTAGAGTTGAGAAGTCTCTTCCTCTAGGGTGAATTCGATGATTGCAGATGATCAGGCTTTGAAGATCTTTGATGTCATTCTTTGGCAGACTCACCACTGAAAATACATCATGGAAGTATTCAACTCTTCCAGATGTTCTCTAATAATAGCACAATCCCCGTCTGGATCATATTTCCAGGCCATGATCCTGTTTTCTTCCACAGAACTAGGAGTTGTGAGGTGGTCTATTAGTTGTATCAGAGTGGATTTTTGTTCAGTTATCTCCCTCACTATAGTGCCAAGTGGCCATACTTTGCCCGGTATAACTTCTCTTGGCTCTCTGATCAGTTTGTCCTTCCCTTTGTGTTGATCTTTGGGCTCTCTGATCAATTTCTTCCACAGAACTAGGAGTTGTGAGGTGGTCTATCAGGCTTTGTTGTATTTACTCAGCTTAGCTGTTTCATAATGTCCCAACTCCTTCTTTATCTTCTGGATGGATTGAAAGGTGCTGAAAGCTTCATAGTCACAGTTTGGAATCATAAAGCATGCAAGCTCAAATTCTTTCAACAGATTCTTCATCTCAGTCATGTTTAGCCTCTCAACCATGTCATAGAGGAAACCATGGTTTATGAGTATCATGAACATGGTTGATTCAGGACTCTCTCTAATATGTCTTTTGAAGACAGAAGATCATCATCCTTTGAGAATTTCTGATCAGCTGGAGAGTCTTCCTTGATCAGCTCTTTCCACTCTTAATCACTGTCATCATCCTGGTGAGAGATAGACTTCACAGTAGATAAATCTACTGAAGGTGTGTGATCAGGAGATGTGAGCTTTTGTTTCTTGGAAGAACTTTCATCAGTTGTCATCTTCTTCTTTGCAGCACCAAGATATTTTCTCTTCCTTGAGTATTGAATTAGCTCTTTTGATGCCTCAGCAGATTGTTTTATTTGAACAGTTGAAACATCAGCATTTGACTCTAATGCACAGATCTTTATTTTGAGCTGCTCAATCTCTTCTTCTTTTCCTTTTATTACATTTGATTAAGCAGAAATAGAGTTATTTGCTTGTTCAAGCTTCATCATCACCCTTTCTTTTTCTTCCTTTTTAGCTTCTACTGACTCTTTAAGCTCAGACTCCTTATCAAGTAGAGCATCAATGACTTCATTGTTGCATTGAGCATCTTCTCTCAGCCTCTTTATTCTAGCTTCTTGTTTCATCAACTCTTCATCTCTTTCTCTGATCACTCCCCTCAACTCCTGTATTCTTTGCTTTCTCTTATTTGATTTTAGCACCAGCTTGTTGTACTCAGCAACCAGATAACTCTTGCTGACAGGGATATTGGCATCACTTAGATCCTCTTCATTGTATGCTATCACATCAACATGGTTTGCTTCTTCTTCTCCTTCCTGATGTTGAGAAGCAATCTCATCATCTTTTACTTCTTCCTGGGCTTCACCTGCTGAGATTGAACTGATTTCAATAGCTTGAACTTTTGGTTCTTGATGTGATTATTGTTGTTGATGATGATCAGTGATTGGAGAAACTGGCATAGTCTCATTTAAGGATACAGGGGATTTAGTGTTGGATAATGACAGTTTGACTGTACTTGCTTGAGAGGCTAACTCTGTCTCCCTAGTGAAGATGCTCTCAGTGGCTAAATTTTCTGGATTTGGAGGTTGTTGATAAAGTTGCATTTGAAGCTGATTTGGTGATGGAGGGTGGATTGGAGAGATAGGCTCTATGTTTTGGCTGTTTGGTGATTGTGGTTCGGATGTTTGTTGTTGATTTGGTGATTGATGATGGATGGAGAGTTTGGCTCTATGTTTTGGCTGTTTTGGGATTGTGGTTCAGATGTTTGTTGTTGATTTGGTGATTGATGATGGATGGGAGAGTTTGGCTCTGTGTTTTGGCTATTTTGGGATAGAGGGTGAAAGGGAGAGTTTGGTTCAGTGCTTTCACTTGCTGGTGAATTTGGTACGGATGATTGAGATTGATGATGCATGGGTGATACAACAGGTGAATGAGTTTCTTGTACTGAATTGGTTGGAGAGTCCTCTTGTTGAACATCTCACACAAGCTCTTGAGGAATATCAACAGTAGCATCAATCACATGTGCAAACATGTCCATGTCATCTCCTTTATATTTTCCAGAAATTTTGTTCAGTACTGATCTGCCAAGGTGTGCTTGAACAAAAACACCACCATCCACAGTAGTTCCAGGCAGATCAGCATTAATGATCGACTACAGGAACCTTGGAAACATATACATCTTATCAGCCTTCTGCACTTTGATATGATCACTTAAGCAGTTGAAGATGTACTTTGAATAATTGTAGGTTCTTCCCTCAAAAACACCAAAAATCCCAGAGGAAATGTGCCTTGAGAATCTATCAAGACCAGATTTTCTGTTCGACATACACTTAAGATAAGTGTGACAAAGAAATCTGTACGACTTGTAAAGTCTTCCTTTCTTGATTTCTCCTTTGTCGAAATCACCATCATATCCCATCAGAAGAAATACTTTCTCTATGTATTCATCTTCGAACACATCAGGATGACCAGCTTCGACTTCTCCCAACTCAAGAACCCTTCTTATTGTCTGTTCATCGACTCTCAGTAATCGATTCTTCACAATAGCCATAATAGCTTCACCATCTTCGTCTATGCGTGCAGAGTTCCAGAAATCAGTGATATGTGATTGATAAATCACAGGCTCTGCTGATAAGGCATAGACATCCTCGATCTTCTTAGGTATCTGATGATTTCTTGACACCCTTCTAAAACAGGATCATCAGGGTTCAAGAAGGCACAAACATTGTGTTCTCTCGCAAATCGTTTATCCATCTGTTCATAAGAAAAGATTTCGTTAGAATCACATTATTCACATGAGAATGCGAACAGTTGAGAGATAAAACACGAATCAAGCAGTTCATTCTTGAACATTACAACATGTTTTACTTGAAGAACAACAGATTAGTGACACAGATATATGTTTGTTTAATGTTTTGATGTGGTAAAATTTTAAATGCTATGGAGGAGGGAAAAGTTTGTTGAGAGTGAGTTTTTCTAGGTCTGAAAAGTGAGCTGAAAAAGCAAATAATGAATTTGAGAAGTCAGACCGCATCATTTATACACTCAGACACGTTAAATTTATCTCATTAATTAAATAGGACCCACAACATATTCTTCCGTAGAACATCTACGGATCAACAACATCTGCTGATGTAGTGTAACTTACATTTTCACAGATTACCAAAGTGTAAAATTAAATTACATTTGTTGATCTTTGTTCATCCACAGTTACCAATCTACGGATAAACATTTAAGTTTTCCACATTGTAGCTTCTGCTGATGCTTAATATAGCACTGTAGCTTCTGCTGATGCTTAAGATGGCACTGTAGCTTCTGCTGATGCTTGAGATAGCACTGTAGCTTCTGCTGATGCTTAAGATAGCACAATGCAGAAAAATATTGTTGTTTGTATGGTCCAAGTCGATTGGTTAGAACCATTTGTTGCTTTAGGACCTTGTTGGCTTTGTATACATAGCAATTTAGCACAAGAAAGTTCAAAAAGATTTTAATAAAATTCTCATGTATCCAGTAGCTAAGATGATGCTCAGATTCCAATTCCTTCATATTGATGATGAGATAGACAATGTTGCTGATTGAGAAACGTAACTTCATGTATTCTACTCCCCCTAAATTTGTGATTAATGGTGAAATTAAGCATTATCATAAATTTCTTTAAGAGGAATAACATGAGTTTTAACTGTATGATGATGATGATCAAACATATATACACATATGATGGGATCATACTATAATACTAAGCCTCCTCTGGATGAGTTATTTTGTTGAATTGATACCTGAACAAAGTTCTAATTGCAAGTATATTGTCCACTTAAATCCATACAAGAGCTCATGTATCAACTAGGCATGCTGATTATCATTTTTTTCATGTTGATTTAGAGATAACTGTTATGGGCTTCACATTCAATTTACAAAGTTTTTGTCCTCCCTTGCAAGTCAAATCATCACTTTTTCACACCTAATAACTATGTACTTGAAGTTATAAGATCTATCTTGAGATGCATTTGACATCTCATTAATGTAATGATGTAAAAGCTCAAGATAATATACAATTGATCACATTGGATTCTTTTGAGAGCTTAGATATGATCATCATCAGGTCACCAGGTCTTTACTCACGTAAAACAGAGGTGCCTTTAACCCAGGTCTTTGTTTACACAAAACAGAGGGATGATGAGCATCATGATCTGTTCATCGTTTGTAACTGAATTTCAGTATGGTGATCATACACCCAGGTCTTTGTTTACACAAAACAGAGGGAGTATGATTTGCAAAGATAGCTATTATAAAGTGTTGGTACATAGTATGTTTGGATGAGTGATTTGGTCACATCAGAAAAAGACTCACCTTGTATTCTCAAAATGAAGTTTCCCACAAACAATCACTTTAGCATTATGTTTGGCATGCACTCAGTTTAGTTTCCACTCAAGATGAATCTACTCACATATCAAGAAACTTGATGAGATTTATTGTTATTTATGAATTCAGGAATAAGCAAAGCTATAGTGTACTATCATTTCCCATGCATATGTCATGCTTAAGTATCATGGCACATAATATTTTTTTGTTTAATTTGATTAATCTAAGTTAATCATGCCTAGAGATTCAACCAGAAAGTTAAATCTGACTTAGTCAAAGGCTTTAGTGAATAAATCAGCAAGCTGACTTGTTGTATCCACTTTGACAAACTTAATCAAACCCTTTTCTGAGCAATCTCTCATAAAATGATATCTTATCTCAATATGTTTTGTTTTACTATGTTGCACAGGATTAGTAGTTATAAACATAGCAGCAGAATTGTCTATATAAATTGAAGTTAGAAGAAAGTTGTAACCATAGTCAAGCAATTGGTTTTGCAACCAAGAACTTAAGAGCAACCAGCTGAAGCAGCTATGTATTCAGCCTCAGCTGTGGATACAGAAACATTGGTTTGTTTCTTGCACTACCATGACACTAGCCTTGGTCCAATGAATTGACATCCACCGGTTGTTGATTTTCTGTTACTGTTACATCCACCATAGTCACTGTCTGAGTATGAGTAGAGTGTAAAGTCTCCGTCCTTTGGATACCAAAGACCAAGTCTTGGTTTTCCTTTGAGGTATCTGAAAATTCTTTTTACAGCATTGAGATGAGACTCCTTGGGATCAGATTGGTACCTAGCACATACACACACAGCAAACATATATCAGGTCTACTGGCAGTTAAATACATAAGTGAACCTATCATTGATCTATATAATTTTTTATCAATAGATTTTCCATAAGGATCAGGAATAATCTTATCAATTGTTGATGCTGGTGTTTTGCATGAGAATACTTCAGCAAGATTGTATTTTTTCAGAATTTGATGTATGTATTTTTCTTGATTGATGAAGATCCCATTGGATTTTTGATGAACTTTAAGGCCAAGAAAGAAGGTTAATTCACCCATTAAACTCATCTAAAATTCAGATTTCATCAGCTCTTCAAAATCTACACATAATCTCTTATTAGTTTAGCAAAATATAATGTCATCAACATATATTTGAACTACTAAGAGATCTTGATGTTCTTGTTTGAGAAAGAGTGTCTGGTCAATAGTACCTCTTTTGTAGCCATGCTTAAGCATAATAGCCCCAACGCCTTCGATTCAGCTCTTGAATCCCGAAAACAAACACTAAACACCAAGAACTCAAAACCCAGCTGAAACCGAGCTCATATAAGAGAAGACTTACCTTTGCAGCTGCTTCTTCCCCTTTCTCTCTCTAGAACCGGGGCTCTCTCTCTTTTCTTCCTTTTAGCCGAATGAAGAAGATGAAGAAGAAATGGGCGACCATGCCCTTTTAAACCTCAAAGTAAAAAGGTTTTGTACTTTGTACACTTTATCCCCCTCCACTTGTGCTCATTATCTATTCTTTCTATTTACTTTTCATTTCCTTTCGTTTTAATAAAAATTTGGGGTGTTACAGAGAAGGTGAGGGCTGCCCTCTCCCTTTAAATACCTCCACTCACCCAACTTTCTCTCGTTAGCGAGTTTGGTCCCCCGACTTTGGACTTTATTTCTTTTTCTTCTTTCGTTGGCTTTAACAAAAATATCCGGGTGTTACACAAGAACTCCCTAAGTTTAAAGCAACATCAAGATCCAAATCTAGGCTCAAACAAAGGTGTTATATCTGCAATTCAGATAAACACCTCCGGAAAGACTGTCCTAATAAACAAAGCAAACAAATAGAGCAAACTCAACCAAGAAACCAAGGTAGTCTAACTGTAGATGCAAGTTCAGATGGGTATGAAAGTGCATGTACCGATGATCTTCGAGGGAAACTCTACTAAAGAATGAATAATGGACTCAGGTACTCTTACCACATGACTCTTAGCATAAGAGTTTCTTAAAGAGGTGAAGATGATAGACCAAGGCATAGTTAACTTGGTGATGATAGACCATGCATGATCAAAGGTATTAGTTCTATCTCATTTAAGCTTGATAATAGGATAGAGTTCAATCTTGATGAGGTGAGATATATACTTGAACTGAATAGGAACTTAATTTCAATTGGAACCTTTGAGTCAAAGGGATATGTTGTAAGTCTGAAAAATAGGAAAGTTAAGGTCATAAAAAGGTCATTGGTAGTACTTCTAAATATAAGAAGGATAATAACATTTATGTCCTAGATTGGAAGGCTCTTGTCAGATTAGTTGCACTTGCTAAACATAATGCCATGAAACATGTTGTGTTGTGGCATAAGAGACTTTGTCATATAAGTGATCAAGGGCTAATTGAGTTGAGAAAACAACAGATTATCAAAAAGTAAGTGACAACAGTATGGTTTTTATGAATACTATATGTATGGCAAGTCAACTAGAGTCAAAGTTGGCAAAGGCTTCATTTACAAAGGAGGTACATGAGTATATCCATGCAGATTTGTGGGGGCCCTGCAAGAACTAGTTTAATAAGTGGAGCTAGGTACTTCTTGTCAATAGTTGATGACCATTCAAGAAGGATTTGGATATACATACTTAAACTTAAAGATGAAACTTTAGACAAGTTTAAGGAGTGGAAGGGGCTTGTTGAAGTTTAGATAAGGAAGAAAGTTAGGAAGCTTAGAACTGATAACGATATGGAGTTTTGTTGTGTGTTTATCAATAACTATACCTAGAACACTTGAGCAAAGTGGATTGGTTGAAAGAATGAACCGGACTTTACTAAACAAGGTTAGGTGTTTGTTGTCTGACTATGGTATGCCAAAGATATTTTGAGCAGAGGTTGTGAGTATAACTACTTATTTGATCAACAAGTCACCAGCTTCTACTATAGGCATAAAAACTGTTATGCAATTATGGACTGGGGTGAAGCCAGATTGTAGCCACTTAAGAGTGTTTGGATCAATAGCTTATTCTCATATAAGGTAGGATAAGCTTGACCCAAAGGCATAAAATTGCATATTACTAGGCTACCCTGAAGGAGTCAAAGGTTACAAATTATAGAGGGTTGATAATGTTGCCCTAAGAACATAGTCAGTAGGGATGTAACTTTCAAAAAAGATGTAGCCTTTAAAGAATTGTTTGACAAGGAAAAGGGACAAAATGATCAATACCATAGTGTACAGACTGAGGTGGAGTCATGATATCCTTTTGGAGAATCAAGTGAATTGGGAGGGAGTTTATATCAAGGAGATTAGACTTTACAAGAAACCACTAGGTATAGTCTTGCAAGAGATTGAGCTAGGAAAGAATATGGTCCCTGCCAGGTATAGAATTGATGCAAACATATTAGTTTTTGTGTCTAATGTAGTTGAAATGGATAGTATGTTAGAACCATTATCCTATCATGATGCTATGAGTTCTATCAATAAAGATAAATAAATGAAAGCTATGGTTGAGGAGATGGAATCCTTATATAAAAACAATACATGGTTTTGTAGACAAACCAAAAGATCAGAAGTTAGTCGATTGTAAATGATTCTATAAGTCAAAGGAAGGAATTACATCAACTGATCCACTTAGATTCAATGATAGACTAGTAGCTAGGGGGTTCACTCAAATGGTTGGCATTGATTACAATGAAGCGTTCTCTCCAGTGCTAAAACATTTATTAATCAAAGTCATATTGTCAATGGTTGCTTCACTGGATCTAGAGATTGAGCAACTTGATGTTAAAACTACATTCTTACATAGTAGTCTAGAAGAAACATCTAAATGAAACAACTTATTGGTTTCGAGGAGTTTGGCAGTGAAGATAAGGTATGCTTACTAAAGAGGTCTCTTTGTGGATTGAAGCAATCACCCAGGTGTTGGTACGAGAGGTTTGATGAGTACATTGTGGGTTGAAATTTCCATAGGAGCAACTATGACAGTTGTGTATACTATAAGGAGTATAAGCCTGGTAGTATGGTCTACTTGTTGTATGTGAATAACATGTTAGTATGTTGCAAAGAACAGGAATAGATTGAGGTGACAAAGTAGTTGTTAAGATTGGAATTTTACATGAAGGATTTAGGGCCTGCTAGAAAGATTTTGGGTATGGTTATAACTAGAGATAGAGAAAGAAAATGCTTGTTCTTGACTCAAAGTTCCTATTTAGAAAAGGTATTAACAATTTTTTCTATACATAACCGCAAGATTGTTACAACTCCTTTGGCACAACATTTTAAGTTGTCATCCTAGGATTCACCAACTCAAGGAGATGATATGTAAAGAATGTAGAGAATTCCATATGCAAATACAATTAAAAGTCTAATGTATTTGATGGTCTGCACTAGACCTTATATAAGCTATGCAATGAGCATAGTAAGTAAATACTAAGCTAATCCAAATAAGATGCACTTGGAAGCTGTGAAATGGATACTTGAGTATCTAAATGGTATTAGAAGCTTGGGACAGGTGTTTGGTAATTCACATAGACTCCATAGTCCTAGGATATGTGGATGCAGATTTTGCTAAGGGTTTGAACAAGGGAAGGTCAACCACATGTTATGCTTTCAAAGTTTTTAGTGACATAATAAGTTGGAGAGACACACTTCAGCATGTAGTTGCACTATCAACAACAAAAGCTGTATATATTACCCTTACAAATGCATTCAAAGAAGCATTATGGTTGAAAGGTTTTGTTACTAAACTATGGCATTAATTTGATTGATACTATAGTTTTGTGTGACAATCAAGGCGTTATGTGTCTTTCTAAAAATCAGATGTACCATGAAATGATTAATATATTAATGTTTGTTTACATTTCATAAGGGAATTGATTCATTCTAAGGAGGTGAAAGTTGAAAGAGTGGACACCGAGAAGAATGTTGATGATATGATGACAAAGGTAGTACCTGGTTCCAAGTTCAATAAGTGTTTGAAGATTTTGAATATTGGTTAAGAGTTTAGGTCTTGTATTAAGGTGGAGATTATAAAGATAATATGTAATACAAGGACCAGTTATATACATATTGTATTCTTGTGGGTTTATTAGCAAATATATAGAGTATTAATAGTCTGTTAATACTCAATTAGAAGTTGGTTAATATTTTGACTTCTAAGAGTCAAAGTTCTTGTTTATCTTTGTAATTCCTTCTTCATAATTAAGAAAATGAGTTCCATGTGTTTTACTGTGTTGATTTTCTTTCAATTGAGGGTTGATTGTACTCAATCTTTGGTGTGGAATCTTAATTGGATTTTCTACAAAAAGGTGGTTAGAAAGCATATTTTGTGATCTTGTCTATAATTAACTTAAAATCCTTTTATTTGTTTCTACCGACGTTTGTCCGTACGTAAAGTGAAGAGAATTTTAAGGATTTGATTGTGAAACTTCAAAATTGATCAGCAAGAGAACTAGTGATGAAAACATCCATCCATTATAGCATTCATAACCCGTTTTTTAAAATAATATGAGTGTAATCCTTATATTATATAATATGGTTATAACTGATTGTGAGTGAATGATATGAGACTTTTACTGTTAAATTTATATTTTAGGAATTATTGTTCAAAACCCTATAATATTTTTAATATATTTTAAATGGTTGTGAGTAAAAGAGAGAGAAAAAATAATGATAAAGTAAAAAATAAAGAGAAAAAAATAATAATTTATAATGTAATTATATGAATAAAGATAATGAATAAATTGTAAATGCTGGTGATACATGATTTAATATTAAAATGATATATACCTCCATTAAAATATCTTATTTATATAATACATATTATATATAAATATATTATTATTAATTATTACATACACACTTGTACGCATAAAATGTATTTTTCGGTACATATAGTGGATGAGAGTGTTGATCAAGATTGAGTATTATCCAAGTTTAAATTTAAATTGTATTGTCGGCAGCTACAAGCCTACAATAGCTTCTTTTTTTCTAAAAAAAATTGAGTGCTCTATGTTTTCTTTATACAGTTTTATCTTTTATATTGCAATTAATTGAAATTACTTTCGTGTTTTTAATGTTTATTTTTATAATCATGAAAATTTTCTGTAAACTTCTTATATATTTAAATATGCTCTTGTGATATTTTTTGCCTACGTCTCGAGTTTCAAAACTAATTTGATTCAACTTCATACGTTTCTATTGCATACTTAATCACATCAATAATACCATCGTAATATGTGATCGCCACTGCGTAGTTTTAATTTATGTCAAAACCAAAAGAAGCAAAAATCATGGATTTCAGTATGTTTATCGGATAAAACCACTTTGAACAGGAAGTTGAAAGCTGTACTCTTAGTTATCTAAAGTATTTTATAGAATATCTAACATTAAGACCATTGTGTTGTGTCACGTTAAACTACTGAGAAAGAATTAACCTGATGTTGATAATAATGAAAACTTCATATAATTAGAAAACTATAAAAAGGTTCACAATTCGAAATGTTGATAAAACTTGTATATATTTATTTGGCAAACCGACTTATATATTTGTGTTTTGTAACTTGTATATTATTATATACAACTTCATTTCAAATTAAATTTACAGCAAAACATATATAGATATAAACATTACGTACAACCTCATGTTCTGTAGTAAAACAAAAATGCGAGTGGGTTATATGTTAAAGGATGATTGAGGAAAATGAAAAAGAAAACGAAGAAATATAGAAGTATGAGGTATAACGTGTAAGTGCCGTTAATTTGAAAAAAAGTATTGTAATTTGATGAGAAGTAGATTGTAACTTTTATTATGAGGAGTAATTTCAAAAGTTTTATACATTATTAATTCTTTAATAAATGACTTGTACCAGCTACGAACAATCTATTGCGTCTCTTGTTTTGTTTCTGTTATATTATATTTACACTTCTCATCTGAAAATATAAAATAATATAAAAATATATGAATAAAAATTATATTTTATTAATATTAAACACCAACAATTCTTTGTACCGTAGCTAAGGGTGCAACTTTTGTAGGGTACTACCATTGTTAGCCCAGATTAAACACACTTGAATAAAACAACATGACAATTATAAATAAAACTAAGATGAGCACAATAAATCCTTTTGATCTTCAACTAGATTGTCAAATATATTTTCAAATAATCCCACAATCTATAGATACACGTGTTCCTAGTTTCTGAACTTAATATAATATGTTTTTATTGTCTTACACATATGTAATTGAACGGGTACTTAATGAAATACAATGTATGGTTGTGCTTATAATGTTGAATATTTCATTGCTTGGTATGTAATAACGCTTATTAAACTAACTATATAGGTTTGTGGTGTTTGAATATATCAAAGTCAAATAATGATTATGAAACATATTCAAACTTAATCATATGAAGTTCTCATGCGATTGGCCCATGCTAATGGACCATACGCATGAACAACTTCATGCTAATAAACCAGTCGTACGAATGAACCAGGAGACTGGATCAGTCGCATGATTGAAACATGAGATTGACTCAGTCGCACGACTGAACACCCAGTCGTGCGAATGGATCAACCGCATGACTCAATCGCACGACTGACCTATGCAAATGGTCCAGTCGCACGTTTGAGAAACCCTAACCTATAAATACCACTTAAATCGTGGAAAAACGAGAGACTTTGAATAATTCGATACCTACACGTACCCTAGCCGTCCAAAGACCTCTAGTAACATGTTCCAATTTCATAGATTGCAGTAGATCGATTGCTAAGCGTTCTTGACGTTTAGATTCAATCTTTAATTGATTCTACGTGCGTTCTCACTGATTGGATCGCCAATCAAATATGATTCCGCACTATTTGATTCGGTATACGCGTAAATCTGTTAGTATTCATCCAGTACACGATCCTAACACAATCTATTGGTCATGCAACCATGAACCTAATTCTAATTACAATTAGGCTATTTATAGTCTAGTGTAAGTTTTCCTATTTACACATAACCCCCTAGACTATAAACTAGATTAAAACATGACTCAAACAAAGTAAAATATATTTTGTTCATACAAAATATATTTATTACAATAAAACTCCTAGTCATCTAAATCTTCAACGTCTCATCTCGGTTCTTCATCTCGAACGTATTGTGTTTGATTTTTGCATTGACTCTGATCATGACGTTGACTTTTATTGACTTTGACTATGTTGATAATATAGACTATCTTGTACAGCTCCAACAATACCCCCCCCCCCCCTTAGTCTATCATTATCAAAGTCTTCATACGAATTCAGCCCCGAGAAGTCAACAGTAGAAAGATCTTCAAATTGAAGCTTTCTGAATCTGATAAGAAAGATTATTCATCACATAAGCTCCCCCTATTTATATGCTCCCATTTTTCTAGTGTATCATTTGTGAAGATATTGGAACAACTTTCTCAAATCTCTAATCTTGAGTGCTTCAGAAAATGTAGGAGGAGGATTCCTGGCTCGGTATCTTCTACAAACTTTAGAAACAGGTTCTCTGATCAGATACACTATTCAACTGATGATCGGCCATCACTTGCAGCAAAAATCTAAAACACAATCTCGACATTTCTAATTAGATCATTTCATTTTAACAAAATAAACTCATGTTTGTTTGTGCGTAATTTTTGTGAAATGCATGAAAAATGGCAAAATTGTAACAGCATAAGATGGAAGACCTAAAATAATTTTGAAATCAAAATCTATTATAATTTTTTAATTTTATTATATATATTATTATAACATTTTTTTGATCTATATATACATAATTTTTTATAACCGAGAACTGAATCGATCATGAGATCACATTCTCAAGATATACTTTAGCATAAAGATGAATTTAAACATCGACAAGCAAAAGACGAAAAGACGAAATGAATAGGGTGTTGATAGTCAAAGACAAAATGAAGACTCCTTATGAACTATTTCATAAAAGGAAGCTTTTAATTGACTTCTTTCGTCCATTTGTTGTTCGTGCACTTTATTGAATACTCAGGTGCAAAGACAAAAATTTGTATCGTGTTTTATTAATGTTACTTCGTCGGCTATTCTTCTTCTCAAAATGCTTATCAGGTATATAACAAGAGAACACGTATTGTTCAAGAGTCTTTTTATATTGATTGGCAGGAATCTAATTCCTCCGATGTTCGATCTGAACCAGCATGGTTCTTTGACTCCAATACGGTGTTTAACTCTTTCAACCTTCCAGTTTTCGACGATGATGCGTCCATCTCAAATGTTCAAACAAATATCATTACTGCATCTCCATTACCTGTCATTCCTCAAGTTCCTCTTACCATATCTGCAACTGATGCTACAGTAGTTCATATTGCATCTTCTTCATCATCATTTGATCTTCCATCTCCATCTGTTTCTGTATCTCTTCCCTCATTTCCTACGGCTATCTTATCTCTGCCGGCATCTCCCATCTCTCCAATTGACCCTACCTTACCTTCAACCTTACCAATATCTACCCCTCAACAACCCACTAGCCAACAGTCTCCAATTACCTTACCTATGCCTATTGATTTCAAAACCTTGAAAGATCATCCACATGATAACATCATAAGATATATCTATGATGGAGTTCGAACACGGAGTCAATCTAGTCTGATTAACGTTTGTCAATTTTCTTGTTTTATATCCCAATAGTCCCGAAAAATATTCATGTAGCTCTTCAGGACCCTTGTTGGGTTGAATCAATGCAATTAGAGTTGCAACAGTTCAGGAAACTCAAACTGTGGACCCTAGTCGATCTTCCATCAAACAAATGCCCAATTGGCACGAAATGGGTGTTCAAGAACAAACCCGATGATCGTGGCATTGTAGTTAGAAACAAGTCCAGATTGGTGGTCCAGGGCTTTGCTCAAGAAGAAGGGATTGACTACACCGAAGTCTTTGCTCCTGTCACCCGTCTTGAAGCCATCAGAATCTTTCTAGCTCATGCCGCCCATAAGTAGTTTAAAGTCTATCAGGTGGATGTCAAATGTGCAGTCATGTATGATGAAATTGACGAGGAGATATATGTGTGTCAACCACCAGGTTTTAAGGATCCCGACTTTCCTAACAAAGTTTACAAGCTTGATAAGTCTTTTTTGGTCTTCATCAGGCACCTCAGATCTAGTATGAGACTCTAACACAGTATCTCTTAAACAATGGTTTTTCTCGTGGCACCATTGATATGACTTTATTCAAGAATGAAGTGGATGGTGAAATACTGATTATACAAGTCTATGTTGACGATATTATCTTTGGCTCCACCAATCCAAAGTTGTGTCATGAGTTCGAGTAAGTAATGCGTAGTCATTTCGAAATAAGCATGATGGGAGAGATGTGTTTTTTTCTCGGTCTTCAGGTTGAACAAAAGCCAGAGGGAATTCTCATTCATCAGGAGAAGTATGTTAAAGAGATTTTAAAGAAATTCAAGATGGATAGCGCCTCTTCTGAAATGACTCCATTTACTACTATATATGCCTTACTCCTAACGAGCATGGAAACCTATTGATCCTTATCTTTACAGATCCATGATCGACTCCCTTATGTATCTTACAGCAAGTCGTCCTGATATCACCTTTGTTGTAGGATACTGTGCTCGATACCAATCTGCCCTGAAAAAGTCTCATGAAAAGGCTGTAAAATGAATATTTCATTATCTTAAAGGCTCATCTCGTTTAGTTCTTTGGTATCTTTATGGTGGGAATTTTGACTTACATGCTTATTCTGATATTGATTCTAATGGCTGCAGGTTAAACAGAAAGTCGGTTACTGGAGGATGTCAATACTTGGGAAATTATCTGGTCTCATGGCAAAGCAAGAAACAGACAATTGTTTCTCTATCTATGGGAGATGCAGAATGCATTGCTGCCTCCGGCTGCTGTTCTCAAGTACTTTGGATACGGCACCATATGATTGACTATGGGATCAACTCTCTCCATACACTGTTGTTTTGTGACAACGAAGCAGCCATTGGCATAGCCAAGAATCCTATTCATCATTCCCGAACCAAGCACATTGAGACATGGATTCATGCGATCAGTGATGCTCAAGAAAAAGGTTTTATTGATATTATTCCTATTAACACCAAGAATCAAAAAGCAGATCTTTTCACTAAAACATTTGATAAACCTTGTTTTTAGGAATTGATCTCTATATTAGATTTAATATTATTTTTAAAAAAATAATAAAAATAAAAAAAATTAATTAATCAAATAATAATAATAATAATAATAATAATAATAATAATAATAATAATAACATTTGATCTTTTTATTCTGACTGCTCCATTGTTTTTCATCATTTTTTGTAAATATATATTTATATATATGTTAATGATGGTAACATTTTCTCATGTAAGAAATTTCTTCATCTTGCTTGTTTGTAGAAATTTCGGGGGAGAATATTAAATGTTCTTTTTATTTCCCTTTGCAGAATAAAAATGTTGAGAAGTCTGTATGATATAAAGGAGGTAAACAGTATTATGTGGGATATGCTCGATAGGTTCAGCCAGAAAGTGAAGTAAACAGTGATCCTGTAGCTTAATTAAATGAGCAAGAAACTTGACTAGATGTCTCAGATAATCCCCTTCACAGTTTTGGCCCTCACAAAGTCTCAAGTCCTTGTTCAAAGTGGGTTGAGAACGTGACATCTTTGTTTTGAGTTATTCTTATCTAAAGTATCTGCATGTCAAAAACTCCACCCTATCTCTAAAGCTATATGCTTTCTCATTCTTGTATCAAAGATGCTCCCTATTGTATTCTATCTAGTGCTTATCTTCTCTGCTATGTGTGAATATTGACCCGGAGTGATGATCTCCTTTGCTGTATGATAGTACTAACCTAGAGCTTTCATCGGCACAATCTGATTATCTTTTTTGTTATACGGAAGTATAGACATGAACCTCTCATCTGTAAGACTCAATTGATCAACTTCTCTGTTATACGTAATATGGAACTGAAGCTCCCATCATTTGATGTCTATAAGGGAATTGTTTAATTTTTAATAAGACCTATGTTGCTTCTGAGAGGAAGAGTCATGCAGAGAGTGTCATTTGTTCAAATACATCATGAGGATAGGATAAGTTTCTTTTCTGAATGTCTGTGGGGACTGGGTCATTCTATGTTTTCTTATAAAAGAACAAAACATGATAACAGTAGTTGTAGTGCACTTGCTGAAATTAAGAAGGCATGGACTTAAAAGGACAAATATATCAGCAATCCCACCAATCTTTGACTCTCCAGAAGATCTTTTCAGCTTCTCGTTCATATCCTTTTATTCTAATTGGTTTTGATTTGGTTCACGTTATTATTCATGAAAAATTGTGAAGTTTTATGGAGCTAATTTCTTTTAATTTCTTTTGTTCACCTCATTTTATATTTTGTAAATATTTTTTATTATTCTTATTTTTTTGTTAAGAACATGAAACAAAATTAATTTTCATAAACTTTTACATTTCCAGCGAAATTATAACTTCGCTAGTAGTTTCACTATGCAAAACTATAGCTTCGCCTGTACTCTCGCGCGCTGCTTGGTTAGTTTTTGACCAGAGTTTCGCAGAGCAAAATTGCATCTTCGCTGGGCGAAACTATAGTTTCGCTGCCTACGAAACTAGATGCTATATAACTCAATGTCCGAAACTGATTCCTCATTTTCGCACATTCGAGTTGTCCGACAATTTTAGGGTTCATCCGCTGACATTTCTTGCGATTTTGTGTTTTTATACTTTGGTTGATTATTTGACCGGTGATCTTTTGTTGCAAGTGAGTTTCGAACTCAGGACCATAGATTAATTTAGGTTTAATAGCAACATTGTTGGTTATTTGATTGAGACTCTTCGGTACCTTCGCAGTTCTTACTAAGAAAGTACTGATAGTCTAGCGAAACTGAACGAGAGTTCATGGTTTTTTAGCGAAACTGTGTAGTCATGCTGTCCGAGCGAACTTAACAGATTCGCTTAGTGAATTTCAGTTTCGCTGTGCCGAAACTATAATTTCAGACTGTCAAAACAACTACATTGTCTTGCCGAAACTAATAACTAATAACTAATTGCTGGCGAAACTATAACCAATTGTTACCAAAACTAATAACTAATAACTAATTGCTAGCGAAACTAATACTATTTGCTGCCGAAACTATTTTTTTGTCTAGCGAAACTAAAAGTTTCATTCTATGAAACTCTAATTTCAGGTAGCGAATTTAATTTGTTTTTACTTTAATTTTAATATTTTTCTTATTTGTCTTTAATTTTATTTATTAATTTATCATTTTAATGTGTTTCATCTGGTTTTCAGATTAAATGGCAAACCTAAAGTTTGATGAGAGAAACAACATCACAGCAATCCTAGACGATACCCATCCTAAAGCAGTCGGTTTTAGAGATTGCATACGTTGGTTGCAAAGATCTCCAATTGCATACGCGATCTCACACTCGACTACTATATATGACCTACATATTAGAGATTTTTGGCGAACGGCTGATTATGACACGAGAGCCAATTCACAGAGGATTGTAGCTAGAGTGATGGAGAACGACATGGTATTACTGCTGAGGTCATATCAAGGGTACTAAGGTTAGATGAGGACATGGGGGGGAGGTGATTATGACAGATCAAGAAGTTTTTGAGGCTTTTTGATTGATGGGGGATATGAGGGACCTCCCTTTGGAACATGGAAGGAGATCAAGAAGTCCTTCCTGTCTAAGGAATGGAGATATATAGCCCACGTGTTATCATGTGCTTAGATCACTGAAAAGGTGGATCGAACGGGCTGAATTTGGATTGGGCTAAAGGAATGGTAATTTGTTGTAGGGGTGGGAAGGCCAACATTGCATGTTTGATATTTGAGTGTATGGCCGAAAATGTTATGGCACCGAAGAAGGATAAGTGGTTGCTTTATCCTTGATTTTTCATATGATTATTGATGATCTAATTCCCACCATTCCCTGACATGGAGAGGTCAAGAGACTAGTCCAGATAAATTCCCAATCTTTGCTGAGTGTTGTGCTACTCGTCATGATTTTAGTGGGAAGATTACACATCTCTAGGAAAACATGTACCCTGTGGAAAGATAGAGATATATCAGGAGGGTAGATGAGTCTGAAAACAAAAGGGCTGAGGAGACACGGGTGAAATATGCTGATACGGTTAAGAAGAGGAAACGATATCCTAAAGAAAAAGATTATGATTTTGAATGAGATGGCTGAGGAGGCTAGGGTTGGGAAAGAAAAGAGGTCAAAGAAGAAAGTTGATGAGGGAGAAGTTGAGAGAAGGACTAAACATAAGCATCAAACTTTCATTGAGTCTTCAAGAAGGGAAGAGAAAGCGAGTTTGGATAAGGATGTGATAAGAAATCTCAATGCATCTCTGGCTAACGAGTTAAGCATGATCAAAACCAAACTTACCATCAGGAGTTAAGAGAAAAGCATAAGGATGAGGTGATCAAAGGAATATCTAAGACGTTGATAAATCAAAACAAGTTGATTAAGAGACTATTTGAGGAGGTGAATGAGCTGAAGGCTGCAGCCGGCCTGCTCAATCAGCTAACTCAAACTGAGTTAGATGATTTGACTTTTCACACCCTAACCTTGACGGCGGAAACGTCGAGGAGTGAGAGTTAAGATCGTTCATAGCCACATAACGCTATTAATAATCCAAAATATTATTTTACACATAAGTTTCATTTGTCACATTACAAATATAAGTCTCAAAGGATATAAAAACATAACATAAAATGTAACAATTTCTTCTATTTTATTTATTAATCTAGGTCCATTCCTAGATGTGCAAGCTTCAACGTGTAGAAAATCAAACTTGGGCATTTCCTGAAACATGTTAAAATAAGGGGTCAACAATAATGTTGGTGAGCATTCCATAGTTTTAAATACATAGATTATATAAAAGATGGCAATTCAAGTCATAAATTAGTGAATAAAGTGATTAGGGATGTTATGATCAATGCAACAATCAAACCTCGACAAAGTTTTACAAGTCTCAAACGTTTACAAGATTATACTATCAGCTAAGTGTACTTGGATCAACCAAAGCAGGCTTGTCTTGCCCATAGATCTATGACTTCGCTGGGCTAGCAATAGTTAATGATTGTACATATAACGCCATAACATGGTAATCACGAAAGTTCAACTAACCACAACTTTTACAAGATGAATTGCCATAGGTTTACAAGTCTCAAATAAGTCTACGAGTGCAATAGTATAAGTTAACATGTTTCACCCCAAAGTGTGAAAATAGGAAAAAGGGGTATAGAATACTCACATGATCAAATAATCTATATTTGTTGATTAAATGAAATAATAATAAACACGCTTCGACGTAGACTTTCACAATGCACCTAAAACAAATATATATTTACAAGGTTACAATTTAATAATATACCTATTGGTTAAACGAGACTAGGGTTCCAATTTGGTAATTGAGGGTTTTAATAACTAAATGACGTTGATTAGAGAGGTTATGCTTTAGCCCAAAGAAATGTCATGTAACAAATTTTAAGGAATTAAATCCTTTATAAAAATTTGTGAAGGTTAATTATAAAATATATAAATTCTATAATTTTCATGGTTAATCCATAATTGTATAGTGACCAAATAATAATTAAATGATTTACCAATAATATATAAAGTCTATTCTTATAAAATAAACTTTGTTAATTTTATTTTATAAGAACATTGTTAAGGTGTTTGAAGTGATAATTTTATATAAAATAATAGAATAGCTTTTTAAAAAAATAGCAAGGTTTACAAAACATTTTTTTATTTTCTGAAAATTTTAAATACCTTTTTAAAGGCTGAAAAGCCAAAAATTTTAAGTTGGAGGTCGCCGGGTTCGAACCGGGACCTCTAGTACCGAAAGTAAGTGGGTAACCAGTGAACCAAGGCTCTCAGCGCGGTTAATCATCGTTTCCAAATCTTAAAAGTGTCTTATACAAATCACCCCCAAATCCTATGAACCCTAGGTTGATTCGAGCCAAAATTGAAGATCAAATCGATATTGTTAACGATCTAGATCATGGGGCTTTTGTTTCCCAAGTTATTACGAATGTTTAAGTGGATTTAATTTACCTGTTTGATGACAAATCAAAGGTATCCAACACGACGAACAGGTCGCGAACTCCTAGTGCCCAAACGATGATCAAACGTTTACGATAATCCAATTCGTTACACAGGTAGCTTCAAATGATCACTAAGATGAAAAGCCCTCTGTTTAATTCGAGTTTTGACACGCTGATGATAGTGTTCGTATAGTTGCGGGTCGCGGTGCAAGAGGTCGACGGAATTTGATAATTTTGTTTGTTTCAGGTGCAATTGAGTGTTGCATTCGATTAAGGATTGATAAACGACCGTTTATGCTGAGTTAATTCGATTATTATTACAGTTTAATGATTGAACGACAATCGGGTTTAAGTGTTTCGATTTTGAAATCGATTCGGCTTGTAACCGATGTTTTATCACACTTAAAAGTTGTATTCATGTTCGAAACGTGTAGAACGGACGGTTTGGGTTGGTTTTGGCTTAAGTTTTGAAGTAAAAATGGGTAATTTGAAGCCGCCGGAGCTCGGCCGGAGAATGGCCGGAGCTCCGCCGGATTTACGGGTTTAGAAGTGAGCAGGGGGGTCGGGTTGTAACTTTTAAAGTTACAATTTGGCCCTTGTAGTTTAACTTATTATTATTATATGCTCAAACCTTTATATTAAAGTTTGTAAATTAACAATAAACCCCCTTAAACTTTGTTTCTTTTTAAGTTTCAACCATTTAAGTTTACTAAACCCAATAAATTATTATTTATTATTATTATTACTACAATTCTTATTGTTATTATTTCATTTATTAAAATCATTATATTAGTTATAGTTATTTAATAGCTATAATCTTTCAAGTTAAATGATTAATAGACCAATTATGGCATAATTAACCTATAAGTTTCATGAATGACACAACTAACCCATACAAGAATTTAACAAAGCTAACAATAAATTAACTCAAAATTACAAGATGTTACAGTCTCCCCAACTTAAAGGATTTCGTCCTGAAATTAAGATTAAGCTAAGAGAACAAATGCGGGTATCTCTCCTTCATATGATCCTCACGCTCCCAAGTGAACTCAGCTCCACGTTTGTTTTCCCAACGAACTTTAACGATAGGCGTGGTAGTTGTTCGGGTCTTCTTCAGGGTGCGATCCATAATCTCAACAGGCTTCTCAACAAAGTGCAATGACTCATCAACTTGAATTTCCTCTAGTGGAACATGCAAATTTTCATCAGCCAAGCACTTCCTCAGGTTTGAGACATGAAAGACAGGATGAACTCCGCTAAGTTCAGAAGGTAACTCCGGTTTGTAAGCCACTTTCCCAATTCTTTTCAAAATCTTGAAAGGTCCTACAAAGTGCGGGGCTAACTTACCCTTCTTCCCAAAACGTACAACACCCTTCCATGGAGAGACTTTAAGAAGAACCATGTCGTCGACTTAAAACTCCAATGGTTTGCGTCTTTTGTCGGCATAACTCTTTTGCCGACTTCTAGCCACCTCAAGGTTATTTCGAATCTTGGAAACTTTGTCAGTCGTTTCCTGAATAAGTTCCAGACCAGTGATAAGATTTTCCCTAATGTCAGTCCAACAGATTGGAGAATGACATTTACGACCATACAATGCCTCGAATGGTGCCATCTTGATACTTGAGTGATAACTATTGTTATACGAAAATTCCGCGAGCGGTAAATGCGTATCCCAATCACCACCAAAATCAAGGACACAAAGACGTAGCAGATCCTCGAGGGTTTGGATTGTTCGTTCGGTTTGACCATCGGTTTGAGGATGGTAAGCCGTACTTAAATCCAATTGAGTTCCCAAGAGTTCTTGCATCGAAGACCAGAAGTGCGAAGTGAAACGAGCATCTCGATCGGAAATGATGTGTAATGGCACGCCATGACGACTCACAATTTCATCAACATAGATTCGAGCTAGCCTTGAAACCTTGTACGTATCTCGTATGGGTATGAAATGTGTTGTCTTGGTCAAACGGTCAACGATGACCCAAATACTATCATGACCACGAGGTGTACGAGGTAACTTGGTTATGAAATCCATGGATATATGTTCCCATTTCCACATAGGAATTTCAGGTTGCTCAAGTAAACCACTTGGTCGTTGATGCTCGGCTTTGACCCTTGCACACGTGAGACACTTAGAAGCATAAGATGCGATATCTTTCTTCATTCCAGGCCACCAATATTGACCACGCAAGTCCATGTACATCTTATCGGAGCCAGGATGAATGGAATATCGGGTTTGATGAGCTTCGTTCATAATGAAGTGTCGAAGGTTGTCACGATTCGGGATCCAAAGTCGATTCAAGAAATACCACATGCCATTCGGCTTTGTTTCCAGTTGTGACCGAACATTAGGCATAAAATCTTCATCCTTACCTTCGTCAGTAAGTGCCGCTTGTTGAGCCTCGCGAATGCACAACTCGAGGTCAATATCGATCCTTATGTTTTGGAGCATGATAGTAGCCTCGTTGACATCCACATGAATCTCGGTATCAAATTCTCCTAGCGTATCAAACCATTGCCTTCGATCTCGAATTTCTTGAAGCGAGACAGTCTTATTGTGAACCTTGCGACTTAGCGCGTCGGCTACAACATTCGCCTTTCCAGGATGGTAGCGAATATCGCAGTCGTAGTCGCTAATTAACTCGATCCATCGTCTTTGTCTCATGTTGAGATCCTTTTGGTTAAACACGTGTTGGAGACTCTTATGATCGGTGTAGACTATGCATTGCGTCCCATATAAATAGTGTCGCCAAATCTTCAATGCGAAAACCACAGCACCAAGTTCGAGATCGTGAGTTGTGTAGTTCACTTCATGAACCTTCAATTGCCTCGACGCGTATGCTATAACTCTGCCTCGTTGCATGAGCACACAACCAAGACCTTGATTTGAAGCATCGCAGTATACAGTGAAGTCATCATTTCCATCGGGAAGTGTGAGAATAGGAGCGTTGCACAACTTGCGTTTTAATGTCTCGAAAGCCTCTTCTTGCTCGGGTCCCCATTCAAGAGTCGATTCTTTTGGGTTAGCGCCGTTAATGGTTTAGCAATTTTCAAGAAATTTTCTATGAACCTACGGTAATATCCCGCTAAACCCAGAAAAGAACGAACCTCGGTTGGGGTTGTGGGAATGCACCAATTCTTCACCGCTTCAATCTTAGCAGGATCAACGTGAATACCTTGGCTATTCACCACATGTCCTAAGAATTGAACTTCTTCCAACCAAAATTCACACTTGGAAAGCTTAGCGTACAATTGCTCCTTCTTCAAAAGTTCAAGAACTTGTCGCAAGTGTGTCTCGTGATCGACTTTCGTCTTAGAATAGATAAGAATGTCATCAATGAACACGATTACGAATTTATCCAAATACGGTTTACATACTCGATTCATGAGATCCATGAACACGGCAGGTGCATTGGTCAAACCAAAAGGCATAACCATGAACTCGTAGTGCCATATCGAGTACGAAAAGCGGTCTTTGGAATGTCATATTGTGAACACGTAGTTGATGATACCCAGAGCGTAGATTGATCTTTGAGAATTGAGTTGCCCCTTGAAGTTGGTCAAAGAGATCATCGATTCGAGGAAGAGGGTATCGGTTTTTGATAGTAAGCTTGTTGAGTTCCCGGTAGTCGATGCACATACGAAATGAACCATCCTTCTTCTTCACAACAGTACAGGTGCACCCCACGGTGATGAGCTAGGGCGAATGAAACCCTTATCGGTCAACTCTTGCAATTGACTAGCTAATTCTTGCATTTCAGAAGGTGCAAGGCGGTAAGGTGATTTAGCCACAGGGTTTGCGCCAGGGATTAAGTCAATCTTGAACTCAACTTCTCTCACGGGAGGTAACCCTTTAAGATCCTCGGGAAAAACCTCGGGAAAGTCTCGCACAACAGGAATGTCTTTCAACTCTTACCCTTGGCTTTCGTATTAACTACATATGCCATGAAAGCCATGTAGTTTTTACTTATGCACTTGCGAGCCTTGATACAAGACATGAGTTTGAGTCTTTGGGATGATTTCTCCCCAAAGACCTTCAAAGTATCTCCAGTCGGTAACGGAATTCGGATACACTTCTCGAAACATAGAATTTCCGCACGGTGTTTGGCTAACCAATCCATGCCAATGATAACATCAAAGCTTCCCAGATGCATGGAATAAGGTTAACGAAGAACTCGTGTTCGTTAAGGCTCAAGGTGCAGTCACGTATTTCGACATCAACGACAATAGATTTTCCATCGGCGACCTCGACTGTGAAAGATCTTTCTAGGTTGACGCGCGGTTTAGAAAGTAAAGGTTCGAATTCCAGAGACACGAAACTTCTATCAGCACCCGAATCAAATAATACAGATGCATAACGATTATTTACAAGATACATACCTGTTTAGTAATATTCTATTATTGGTATGATGAACATAGATAGGAAATTTTGCAAGACAGAAAAGGACTAGAAGAAATTTAACGGCGTACCATTCACCACGTCGTTGTTGGCTTGCGTTTGATTGGTGTTGATGTTGAAAGCCCTTCCACGAGCCGGTGGCACAGTTCCTGCATTGCAAGGACATTGAGGGCGAATATGGCCAGCCTCGCCACAGTTGTAGCAGGTTCGGTTGGTAAGCATGGCAGTGTTATTTGGTGCACGAAGACAGGTAGCCACCAAATGACCATACTTTCCACACAGCGAGCAGACTCGGCATGGAATGTTGCTTGAATGATGGTACTTGCACGTGTTACACATAGGATGTGGACCAGCATAAACTTTAGCCATGGGAGCTTGATTCGCAACCACCATTTGTTTTTTAGGAGCATTAGGGGCGGTCACAACGTAGTTGCGTGTCGGGGTGAACTTACGCTTCTTGTTTTGAGAAGATGACTCGGCCTTTACCTCCTTTGTTGCCTCAGGTGTCACCTTTGCTATAGCCTTGGAACCCTTTGCCGACATCGTGCCAGCTCGTATATGATTCTCGATGAGCTGTGCAGTAATAGTAATCGCCTCCTCCAAGGTTGTGGGCCTACTACCCACCACAACATCTTGAATTTGAGGTGGCACCCCCTTGATAAATTTTTCAATGTTACGGGGCACGGTGTCCACCATGTGAGGTAGAAGCATACTCAACTCATGATGTCGGGTGGAAAAGCCAAATGATTCCCGCCATCTTCTTTGAGATTCCAGAATTCCTCCTCTAGCTTTTGTAACTCGCTCCTTGGACAAAACTTTTGAATCATAACCTCCTTGAACTCCTCCCAGGACAAGGCCAAAGCAATCTCAGTTCCATGGTTTCTCTTCTCACTATTCCACCATGTGAGTGCTCGTTGTTGAAGAACACTTGTGGCATAGCGAACCTTGAACTCGTTGGGACACTCGCTAACAATGAACGTATTCTCCATACTTTCAAACCACTCGAGAAGTCCAGTGGCTCCTTCTTTTCCACTAAAGCTAGTGGGTTTGCACGAGTTAAAGTGTTTGAAGGTGCAAGTACGGTTGTTCCCTTGTTGATTGTTCTCATTTTGATTGTTGCTATTGTCTCCATTAGCACCACTATTGTTCCCATTGATGTTGTGTTGTTGTTGCTATTAGCCATTAGTGTGCTATTGAGTTCAGCCACCATAGTCGGGAGAACGCCAGCATTTGTCGCGCAATCATGGCAGCCAGCTTACGGTCGGAACTTCCACGCTTTCCATGGTGACGAGACATACTGGATATACAAAAATGAGTTAGTTACAGGAGCGGGGATAACAGAGGATAGTAGTTTAACAAAGATAAGCTAAGAGTTTTAAGGTACACGGGATGTTTCCATTTGGTAACGCATTACCATTTAAAACGTTGACACGTCAAGGTGAATTGACCCATTTACCTTAGAAACTTGTGTATGTTGACCATAGTTTATCACTCATCCCAGAAATCCCCAGGTAAGCATAACTAGTCCCGTAGGATTTATGCGATATGCTTGCCTTAGCCCGAGGGCCTTTTGCCAGGAAAACCAGGATACAGGTGTCTATGTGACACACAATATTTCTTAGGTTCATAGAGTCAAAACCTTGATGAGATTTATATAGATTAGACATAACGTCTAAAGATCCAAGTCATAACATAAGCATAAGATTCCACGTGTCGACGAGAATAAGATTAAGGGAGTTCATGCTCGGGGAGAGTCAAAGAGTCAAAGCTAAGTTTAAGGAGACAAATAACAATGTTTAGGCAATCCTATGCTAAGGCATCAAATTGCACATAAGAGGCATAACATTATGTAGCATGAAAAGTATATAGTTTACAAGATAGAAATATACTTCTATAAGGTTCATGCGTACTATAGCCTAGGTCACCATTTCTAATAACCTAGATCCCTATAGTTATGGCTTTGATACCAATCTTTCACACCCCAACCTTGACGGCGGAAATGTCGAGGAGTGAGAGTTAAGATCGTTCATAGCCACATAACGCTATTAATAATCCAAAATATATTTTACACATAAGTTTCATTTGTCACATTACAAATATAAGTCTCAAAGGATATAAAAATAACATAAATGTAACAATTCCTTCTATTTTATTTATTAATCTAGGTCCATTCCTAGATGTGCAAGCTTCAACGTGTAGAAAATCAAACTTGGGCATTTCCTGAAACATGTTAAAAATAAGGGGTCAACAATAATGTTGGTGAGCATTCCATAGTTTTAAATACATAGATTATATAAAAGATGGCAATTCAAGTCATAAATTAGTGAATAAAGTGATTAGGGATGTTATGATCAATGCAACAATCAACCTCGACAAAGTTTTACAAGTCTCAACATTTACAAGATTATACGATCAGCTAAGTGTACTTGGATCAACCAAAGCAAGCTTGTCTTGCCCATAGATCTATGACTTCGCTGGGCTAGCAATAGTTAATGATTGTACATATAACGCCATAACATGGTAATCACGAAAGTTCAACTAACCACAACTTTTACAAGATGAATTGCCATAGGTTTACAAGTCTTAAATAAGTCTACGAGTGCAATAGTATAAGTTAACATGTTTCACCCCAAAGTGTGAAAATAGGAAAAAGGGGTATAGAATACTCACATGATCAAATAATCTATATTTGTTGATTAAATGAAATAATAATAAACAACGCTTCGACGTAGACTTTCACAATGCACCTAAAACAAATATATATTTACAAGGTTACAATTTAATAATATACCTATTGGTTAAACGAGACTAGGGTTCCAATTTGGTAATTGAGGGTTTTAATAACTAAATGACGTTGATTAGAGAGGTTATGCTTTAGCCCAAAGAAATGTCATGTACAAATTTTAAGAATTAAATCCTTTATAAAAATTTGTGAAGGTTAATTTAAAATATATAAATTCTATAATTTTCATGGTTAATCCATAATTGTATAGTGACCAAATAATAATTAAATGATTTACCAATAAATATAAAGTCTATTCTTATAAAATAAACTTTGTTAATTTTATTTTATAAGAACATTGTTAAGGTGTTTGAAGTGATAATTTTATAGAAAATAATAGAATAGCTTTTTAAAAAAATAGCAAGGTTTACAAAACATTTTTTTTTTATTTTCTGAAAATTTTAAATACCTTTTTAAAGCTGAAAAGCCAAAAATTTTAAGTTGGAGGTCGCCGGGTTCGAACCCGGGACCTCTAGTACCGAAAGTAAGTGGGTAACCAGTGAACCAAGGCTCTCAGCCGCGGTTAATCATCATTTCCAAATCTTAAAAGCGTCTTATACAAATCACCCCCAAATCCTATGAACCCTAGGTTGATTCGAGCAAAATTGAAGATCAAATCGATATTGTTAACGATCTAGATCATAGGGCTTTTGTTTCCCAAGTTATTACGAATGTTTAAGTGGATTTAATTTACCTGTTTGATGACAAATCAAAGGTATCCAACACGATGAACAGGTCGCGAACTCCTAGTGCCCAAACGATGATCAAACGTTTACGATAATCCAATTCGTTACACAGGTAGCTTCAAATGATCACTAAGATGAAAAGCCCTCTGTTTAATTCGAGTTTTGACATGCTGATGATAGTGTTCGTATAGTTGCGGGTCGCGATGCAAGAGGTCGACGGAATTTGATAATTTGTTGTTTCAGGTGCAATTGAGTGTTGCATTCGATTAAGGATTGATAAACGACCGTTTATGCTGAGTTAATTTGATTATTATTACAGTTTAATGATTGAACGAAAATCGGGTTTAAGTGTTTCGGTTTTGAAATCGATTCGGCTTGTAACCGACGTTTTATCACACTTAAAAGTTGTATTCATGTTCGAAACGTGTAGAACAGACGGTTTGGGTCGGTTTTGGTTTAAGTTTTGAAGTAAAAATGGGTAATTTGAAGCCGCCGGAGCTCGGCCGGAGAATGGCCGGAGCTCCGCCGGATTTACGGGTTTAGAAGTGAGCAGGGGGGGTCGGTTGTAACTTTTAAAGTTACAATTTGGCCCTTGTAGTTTAACTTATTATTATTATATGCTCAAACCTTTATATTAAAGTTTGTAAATTAACAATAAACCCCCTTAAACTTTGTTTCTTTTTAAGTTTCAACCATTTAAGTTTACTAAACCCAATAAATTATTAATTTTTATTATTATTACTACAATTCTTATTGTTATTATTTCATTTATTAAAATCATTATATTAGTTATAGTTATTTAATAGCTATAATCTTTCAAGTTAAATGATTAATAGACCAATTATGGCATAATTAACCTATAAGTTTCATGAATGACACAACTAACCCATACAAGAATTTAACAAAGCTAACAATAAATTAACTCAAAATTACAAGATGTTACATGACTGACACTACTAAGTACTCATTTTTAAATGTGGGTACTTCCCGGGCAGGAGAGGGCACATCTGGAGTAGCAACTAATGAAGAAATCGATACTCTATAGTTGAGGCTGATTTTGTGAACATGAAAATTTATTTGGAGAAAGATTTGGTTGGAGAAGAGGTCGTAAGAGAGAATCTTGCTGAGAATGTTGAGACAACTGCTGAGAAAAGATTGATTGATGAAGATGAAGATGATGAGCAATTGGTTGACTATGATTCTGAACCCGAATATTATAAGGTTGATGAGAGACCTCTAACCTATGTTTCTAAGAAGGGTGATGATGATGGAGATGTGTTTGAAATGGAGAAGGAAGATTGGTTTGCTAGGGAGAAAGGGACTGAAGAGATAACTCCCTTATTTTAAAACTTGGAAGGGTTAAGTAAATCTGAGGCTAATAAATAGATCATAAGCTGGAAGTATTACACCGGCCTCAAAATGTTTATAATAAAGAGGAGAGGGGGAGGCATTTCTTATCTCCATAAGAGGAAGGCATTCAAGACCTTATCTAAGTGGGACTTGAGGAGGCTAGTTGTGCTACCATTGCTTAATGCTCATTTGAGTGAGAGAGCCATGATACTAGAAAAGGAGATCAAGAATGGACTGAATGACAATTTTGATTCATTTGGGTTCATGAAGGCTGAGAGGAGAGATCCAGAAAGGATAAGGATTGGGAGACAGGACAAGGAAAGATTGTGTTAAGGGTACAACCCCCAAAGACAGTAAACAGGGTTAGATTGTCAGATCCCCTTCCCCAACAATTACAAAACTTTGAGAAGTGGTTCTATGATAACAACACGGGGGAGGCTGTGATCAGGGTAAAAGGTGGGGTTGAGTTCAGACTGTTTGATCCTATGGAAATGTTTGGATGTTGTGATGAAGATCTGCTAGTCCTTTGTGAAAACCACATCAAAGCATGGGCAGGAAACGAGACAAGGAAGGAACTCAGTCTGTTCATAACAGTGGTTAATAACGTTAGAGGTGTGAGGAGAGAAGTGAAGGAGCTAGCAAAGAAGCTTAGAGCTCAGGATGAATTAGATATGGATGTGAGGGTCTTAACAAGACAATTTGAGCAATCTAGTGCTCGTCTCGAGGGAACTAATAAAGCCGGAGGTGACCAGAGTGAATCATTTGCTGAAGCTCCTAAGTAAGAAGCTGCAAGAGTAGATAAAGACACATCAGATGCAACGGGAGGACTATAGCCGACTAGACAAATCAAGAAAAGTGAAGGCGGTGAGATCCAACCTAGGGGGAGTATTGAAGATCAAGTATAGGTTGGACTCACCTTAGATTAGATTTTGCTTATATTACTTTGTAATAGGTTTAATGTTAGTTTACTTTTATATGTTGTTTATTTTGTTTAGTTTTGTGTTTCAGCGAAACTATGAGCGAGACTGTAGTTTCGCTCATAGTCAGTTACTTAGTTCACCCGGCGAAACTGTTGTTTCTGCCGGTGAAACTATAGTTTCGGCAGCACAGTTTCACTAATTGTGAAACTGTCTGCGAAACTAGAATTGTTATATATAGATTTGATCATTTTCATTGTTGGGTATCTTTGCAAAAACTCTAATCGTTTATCATTGTTGAAAGAGCCTTTTGTAAGTAGTTATTCACTGAAATATACTTGTGCTTTGTTATTATAAATGATGTTAATCATTATTGTTCTTATTTGTTTACTTTGAGATTGTTCTTATTGTTATTCATCTTTGTTATCTCATCATTGTAATTGATATTGAACGAATCAACATATCAATGTATGCAAATCGATCAAATTGACCAACAACCCTCATTGCTCGGTTGTGATGGTCTGTTTAATATAAAATATGAAATTTCGGATTCGGATTCGGATTCGGATATCCGTTCGGATATCCAAATTAAAAAAGTTTGTATTATTTAATAATTTTAAAAATAAAATAATTTTTATTGAAGTTTTTTTTTCAGATATCCAAAGTTTTTATTAAAATATGGGAAATATCAAAAATTATCCGCAACATTTGATTAATATATAATATTTTTTAAATTTTTATAAAAATATTTTGGACATGTCGGATATCCAAAAATTCTCAAAATCTATCCATCACTATACGAATCCGAATCCAATATTTTGGATATCCGTTCAGATATTCGGATTTTCGGATATTTCGGATTCGGATATTTTTTAACACACCTAGCGGTATGTGAACGGTGGACGTTGCTAGTGGCTGACCCACCTACCATGGTGACGATTTGTAGTGTCCTTGGTGCTTGGGTCGATAATGATGGATCTTGATTTGTCTAAGACAATGCTGGTATGGGTATTCCGGTTCTTTTATCGTTGGTTTTAGGATTGCAATTATTGTATCTGTATGTGAACATTTGCTCTTCTGAGACCACTCAATAATTTCCTATGTTGGTTTGGGCTCTTTTGAGGTCTTTGTGTCTGTGATGAACACATTGTTTTGAGACAACTTTGTTGATAATGATACTATCAGGTCGATGACGATGCTTAACCTGAGACCATTATATTCATGAATCCCGCAGCGGAGCACGGGTACGATACCTAGTTATGATTAAAGTGCATCCTATTCACTATATATCAAACAACAAAGTCAGTGACCAATGCCCACCTTCTATCTTTCTATTGTTAATAAATATTATTATAAATTTTATCATATTCGCAAATGCTAAATAGTCGGGTTGCACAGTGTTTGACACGATCAAGAAAGTGATTGTGAGTTCAAGTTTTATACAAATTTTTTTTAAAATATAACCACTTTCACACTCACACACATCACCCACTCTCCACACACATAATATTCTTATTTTCTTAATTTTTATAATTAATTAAGGTTTTCCGCATATTTAAGTTTTGATTATATGAATTTTCTAATTCGTTCACTGTGTTTTGTATGTTACATATTTTTAATGTATGTTTATTCAATGTGTATAGGTGAATTGGTATGCAAACCTAACTATCAAATTTGTGATCTAGCCATACTATAATATTTAAAAATAAGTCTCGCTTATGTGGTTAAAAGTTCAAGTTCACGATAAACAAAAAGATATATATTTTAATGTAGGATTAGAATTTGTGTGGATTAGCATTTATGTAAAAAAAATACATAAATAACTAACTTTACGTATACAAACTAAGCTTTAATCTGTTAAATTAACTGAATGTATATAATTTAATTATAACAAAACATGTAACAAGCTAATAATAAATAATGATTAAATATATAAAGTTAAATATGAAAAGCAAAGCATCATTTTTTGCCTATAGTTGCATTAGCTAAATAAAGCTATCATTTGGGCTCGTTAAATTAACTCTTAGGAAATGTAGTTGGGCCTAAACTACAAGAAGATGATGAATCTTGTTCGTATTCATTTCTCATGTTGTGATTATTATATATACTAGTTGGTGGGACCCGTAGGGGTCATAAAAAATAAAAATTCTAATTCTAATTATTTATGTGTTAGTAATAACTACTCAAAAAAAATTACGTGCGAAGCACTGTTAAAGTGTAATAGAAAAAATACTATAAAAAATAAAAACCTCAAAATAGAGAAGAAAAATAACGAATACATAAATAATAATTTTATTATATTAACTAGCTCTATTATAAAGTGGTTTAAAAAAATTGACATAACTCGAATGTTTATGTATAAAACTAAAAAAAAAATTCAGGTGATTAAATGTAAATTTAACATAACTCAAAAACTTAATTATAAATTTAAAAAAAATTCAGGTGATTAAATATAAAATTGACATAACTTGAAAGCTCAAGTATATATTTAAGAAAAGATAATCAGTAGGTATCACTTTGAAAATATTAAGAGATAGAGTGTGTATGTGTGTGTGTGTGTGTGTTGTGGTTAATTTAAAAAAAAATCTTTAGAGTTTAAATGTAAAATTATAACAAAATATAATAGGTTTTTTATTAGTTATGAGAAAAATATTACTGTGGTAACATTTGTTATATATAGTGATTTGGTAGGTTGGTATCGAGCCTCTTTTTCAACTAGCCTTAAACAATGATATATTTGGGTATTATTAATATTATAACTATGTAAATATATAATGATTAAATACTTAAGCGTTTAACAAAATAATACTTAAATAAAAATTGTAATAAGTTAAACAAATATTATATGTTTCAATATAAGTTTAAAGTATAATAAATAAGATAATACTTAAATAGATATATATTAAATATGTATTTATTAGGAGGAAATTATAAAATAGGGTCAAAGTCCAAGGATCAAATGTTAACCCCTTATTATTGCGATAACCGTGTTAACCATCATTTTTTTAATAACATCATTACACATATACAAAAATATGTTTTTACGTATATGTGTAAAATAATAAGCGTAAAAAGTTATGACTTGTATAACTTACACATGCCGTAACTTTTTTACACTTATGAATTTACACATATATATAAAAAAGAACATAACAATGTATATTTATAATAATATTATTCCAACAAAAATAATGATTTTAATTGATATTTAAAAGTTAACACGATTATCATAATAATAAAGTGTTAACATTTAATCATTACCCTAGGTGTAAATTAAAAACTATTGTATATAATATTTGTACTTTATGTTTAATAAGGTATATCAAGTGTCTTAAATTTTGAGTAACATTACAAGTGTGTACTCCTTAAATATATTATATAATAGTACAAATGATATAGATATAGATTATTATTATCTTCATTATTATAAAAGTATTTAGTAATTATATAGTTAAGTATTCATATAAGATACTACTTATTTCTAAGTTTTAATATTATTATTGTTGTTGTATAGTGAATTAAATAACCTTATATTATTAAATAACTTATTATGATATGAGTTAATTAATTTATTAATTAGAAGAAGATTATTAAACGAGCGGGTGAAATAGGAATCTATAATCTATAACTCTAATAAAGTAATGTTTCTTTTATCACTTCTCATTCACTTAACTCATGTTTTTGTTACTTGTTTTTTTTCTAAACATTCACAAATCAATTTTTCCTCCAAAATTGTGTTATAGTAATTTAAATACTCATACAAATTTCTTTCTCTTATTAATTGCTATGTTTATATTTCTTATAGATTTTTTTAAAATCAAACTATCTTTTTTAGAATAGAATTTATGAAAGAAATTAAAATAACATCTTTTAGTTAAGATCTAAATAACAAAAAACCAAAGTTTTATATAATATAAAATTTTCTAAAACATTAAACATTTTTTAAATACTTTAAAATCATTTTGTTTTTAAAAAAATTATAATAGGTGAAATATTTTAAAACAGTATTATTAAAATAACCAAAATAATTACACATCATTCTTTTTTAAAAACAAGATTTTTATAAAAATATCTTTTTTATAAAAAATATTTTTTTATAAAAAATCTTAAAGCAAATGTTTAAATATAAAACTGTTAGGATCGTGTATTGAACAAAATACTAACTGAAATACGTGTATACCGAATCAAATAGTGCGAAATCCTATTTGATTGACGATCCAATCAGTGAGAACGCACGTAGAAACAATTGTAGAATGAATCTAAACGTTAAGAACGATTGCTAATCAATCTAGTGCGATCTATGAACTTGGAATAGGTTCTTAGAGGTCTCTGGACGGCTAGGGTACGATTTAGTATGTAGGTTTTCGAAGTGTTATGTTTTTCCACGATTTAAGTGGTATTTATAGGTTAGGGTTTCTCATTCGGGCGACTGTCGTGCGATTAACTCATGCGGTTGATCCATTCGCACGACTGAGTGTTCAGTCGTGCGACTGAGCCAATCTCATGTTATAATCGTGCGACTGATCCAGTCTCCTAGTTCAGTCGTGCGACTGGTTCATTAGCATGAAGTTGTTCATGCGTATTGTCCATTAGCATGGGCCATTCGCATGAGAACTTCATATGACTAAGTTTGAATATGTTTCATAATCATTATATGACTTAGATCTATTCAAACAACCACAAACCTATATAGTTAGTTCAATACGTGCTAACATACAATAATCAATGAAATATTAAATATTATAAGCATAAACCACACATTGTATTTCATTCAACCATCCAGTTACATATATGTAAGACATGAAGACTTTTGCATTAAGCTCATAAACTAGGTACATATGTATCTACAAACTCCCCATTGGACCTAGTTTCATCTATTGTCTTACATTCTTCATAAGCTCCTCATATTTCTTGTACTTCTCCTCTCTTCTAACTCTTACATGTATTTCAAAAGCAAAGTAGAGCCGTATCACATTCTGGAATTAGAGAGCTTGTATAATATCCTGCGAGTCATAGAACAGTGGCCACTTGTATAAGGTGTAAACATCATCAGCCGACAAGTTAGTGAGTCAAATGGGGTCAAACACCCTGATAGTTTCCATATGTTCAACACTATGACCGCCTCACCTGTTCTCCAATCGTGGTACCACCACTTGAAGTGTGGAGTGAAGTCCTGTAGCATTTCTTGTAGAGGGATTCTAGACATCGTACGTGGAGGACTCCACTTCAACATAATCTTTGGCTTCCTAGTTATGGCATTAACTTCAGATCTTCTGATATACCTCGTTGGTTGTTGAGGCTTGAAGTTGACCCACCGGGTGTGATACTCTCTCTTTAAAGCTGCTTCAAACCAGCCTGACATTTTACGAGGGTCATCATATAGCAACTTCAATTTTGCTAGCTGGTTAGCTCAAAACCCGGAAGAGTCTTCAGATCATGTGGAAATCTGAAGTACTCGATCCCCTTCTCTCTTTTAACAGCATAAGCGTTAAGATCTTCAAAATAGGCCCACGCTATAATTTTGCCTGACACCTTGTGATGCTTCTTCACTTTATAGAGTTTGGTGTAGACGTTTGACTTTGGAGCACTGCGCTGGGCTCTAATTTCTGCAAAACATGCAGCCCATTCAGCCTTTTTGATATTGACATCGGCATCTAAGGCTTGGGCCTGGTTTTCCTACTTCTCTGACTCTTGCTCCATTTTATCTAGAGTTTCAAAAGTATCACTAACAAGGGAGTCACCCAGATTGGGGACTACATTTCCCTCCTTGTCATCATACTCTGGATAATGCTGTGCAGTGACATCTTCAATTTCGATTTCATTGACATCATTAAGCTCATCGTCACTGTCTATGTCCACCGTAGGAGCATCCTTCACAATCTCATCGGGATTCAGTCTGAACATCTCAGCAAGTTGCTCATTAGTAAGGTCGTGGATTATTTCTCCTTCTTCAGGAGTGTAACTCACAAAAACTATTTACATAATAGAGTTAAAAAATGTTATAATTGTTGATTTCTTGAAATATATATATTATACTATAACTATTCATGTTTATATTATATATATATATATATATATATATATATATTTAAAATTATTCTGTTTATTTAATGAGTGTTTAGCATATCTATCTATCTATACAAAACTGCAGGATCGGTTAAGGGTCACTTAACACTTAGTTTTTCTCTCAAACTCACTTGAACAACACTCAGATGAAGATAGAGTCAATAGAGTTGGTTACAATATAGTAAGAAATACAGAACACAGAAAGTAATTTTCAAAGTACTTGCATATATTGCTTCTCAACTCAAATATTGCAAGACTCTTACAAGCTTATGTTTTCGAGTTACAATGAGAAACTATATATAATACTACCTACAGCCGGTATACTTTGATACCAGCTGGGATCCTATAACTAAAGCCTATAATACAAGACTATAGTTTAAGGTATCTCGGATAAAGTCTTATCTGAGATTTGGTAGTCAGGACATGTCCCAGACTTACATTTTATCACCAACTAAAGTTGGTAACATGTACTATCATAAAAGGTAAACAGTGGAATAAAGTATGGTCAACTGCATGGCTCTTTGAGAAAACGCCATACAGTATTAGAGGTCTGTAGCGGAGTGTCATGGACCATACTTGTGTCCACTGGTTCATAGCAGTGTCTTCTGAAGGTTAAATGGCTTCGGAAGAACAAGTACTTTCGAAGCCATTTATACTTCGGAAGAGGCTGCTTCTTTTAAGGCTTGGGAACTTCTTCTTTTCTTATTACTTCGGAAGTAGTCTTCTGATTGCTCTTCTAAGACTTAAACTTCGGAAGTATGCTCTTGACTTCGGAAGTAGAGTTCTGTCTTCGGAAGCTGATCTTTCACTTTATCTTCGGAAGAACTATACAACCTTCGAAAGTTCCATGCTAAGCTTCGGAAGCCTTTGCATGTAGCACCAAAATTATCTAAGTTATTTGGTTTTGGTTGCACCAGCCTTCTTTTTGATCTAACAAACTCCCCCTAGGCTGATGCTACCAAAACCTCACTTGTTTCTGCTTCTCAAAACTTTCAGCACCAAGGAGAGTAGATATTTATTTGTTTCCTTGTTCTTCCCTGATGTGGTGCTGAGAAGTTTGTACAAATCCTTGGTAGACAGGAAGTCCAGTATGTCACCTTGGATGATATGTACCCTCTGTTGTTGCCCTCGAAAAGAGTTAGTTGATGGGAACTGTAATCATATTCCCATCTAACTATAGGTTCCAATTCAGGACCCTCTACCATCTATAAAAAAGGCAGTGCCTTTGGTAGGAGGTCTTTCCTTGTCTTCCTGTCTTCTCAATCTCAACTCTTCTTCAATTTTGGTCTTTGTAGTTAGCTCAGCTAGATGGAGACTGTTGAGATGATTTTTGATAAGTGCAGCAGCTTCAGAGTTGGAAGGGTTGGAGAATGGCTTCTCTGCTAACTCAGCAATATCAAATCTGCTGGAGTGTAACAGAGAGGTTGCATTAAGTCTATTGACTTTGCCATTCTCCCTCTCAACAACAAAGTTATGAGAAGTTTTATCAAACCTCCATCGGATTATTCCTTTTCTAGGCACAAGAGACTGACTGGGAATCTTGTTCTCTTTCTTAGTATCCATCAGAGTCACCAGTTTCCTTCTAAGCTTATTCTCTTCATCATTTCAGTGAATCTGAGTTAAGACCTAAAAGTCTAGCTGCCTGGTCCAATGTTCCTCTAGGTAAATCAAGAAATTGATCTCTTGTGAGGGAACAAGAAGATCCATCAACATAGGTAGTGTTGACAGAATCTTCATCACATGAGACTTCGCTCAAAGTTGTGCACTTGATGAGCTTGGTCTTGATTACCTTGAACTCCTCAAGAGAGAGATATGAGAAGGCTAAGGGGATGGTTGTTGGGCAGGTTGTGGTTCAGAGGTTCCGGGGAGTGTTTTAGGTTGAAGGATGGGAAGTTTAGATGGTTGAGGTGATGAGACGGGTGAGGGTAAGGATATGGGTTCAGGGGTGAAGGGCTCAGTCTTGATGGTGAAGGGTAAGGATATGGGTTCAGGTTGAGGTTGAGTAGTTGTAGTGAAGGTCATCCCGTTTACCCTTTTGTACATCTCTTTTCTCTTTCCCAATCGGATGTCAGCCTTGATTTTGCTGACAATCCGTTGGAGTGTCCTCTCTGACATAGGACCCACTTGCCTTCCAGAGAAGCCATGAGCCCGGAGATAGTCCTTCATCCAGGCCTTTTCATTGAGCTTTCTGGTTGCAATGGTCTTTGCTTCTTCCTCCTTCTTCTTCCTTTCCTTTAACTTTTCTCTTACAGCCTTTCTTCTCTCCTTCTCCATATGATCATGCTCTTTGTTGTAGAGCCAAAGGATTGTTTCATTGTCGTGTGGAGAGAGTTCTTGAAGATTGAAGCCTCTGGAGATTAGGAACTCTATCCTAACTCTCCTCTGCTACAAGTCAGCCTCCTTCTGTTCTTCTTATTTCTCTTTCTCTAAGGCCAACCTGGCTACTTCTTGTTGTTTCTCAAGTTGTAGTTTGGTTGCCTTTTCCAGTTCCACCAACTCCTCTAGTGGTAGTAGGAGTGTTTCTTCATTGACAGCTAATTATCTCTTCTCTCCTTTTATTATTGGCATCCTCCTGATTTGTTGCAGCTGCTTTTATACTAGCAGCTAGCAACTTCACAGTTGGAAGTCTTCCTTTCTTCTTTAATTTCTCAATCTTCTCCTCTTCCTGAAGTTCTTCCGCAGTCATCTTCCTTTTCCTTTTGTATCTTTTGAAGAGCCTGACTGTGGTGGTTCTTGGATAGTGGATTCTGATTGTGAGAGAGGCAGAGAGGGTGTCTGGGATAAAGGTAGATTCAGAAAGTCCTCACTGTTCACCTTGAATGCCATTTCTAGGATAGCATCTATGATGATCAGTTCCTCGGACATCTTGAACAGTCCTTTCGCAGCTTCCATTTCAGCTTCGGAAGACTCAGCTTGTTCTTCCGAGGCTTTAACTTCAGCTTCGGAAGTTTGAGGAATGCAGATTCTATCTCGGTTGTTTCAGTTGTTGGGCCATCAGTCCCCATTTCCCCTTCGAAATGAATCTTAGGTTCCATGTGGACCTTAGGTTGACCAACTTATTCCACAGTGGTAGAAGGTGCAGTTAGTCTCTGAAGCTCTTCAGCTCCGAAGTAAATCATTGCAGCATCTAGGCTTGGCTGATCAGTAGAGGATCTTAACAAAAACTTTGTGAAAAGTCTGTAGAGATCTCTAAGCATCTTTGGTCGATTTGAAATACAACTTGAGATGGCCTCAGACAAAGTGATGACAAGAGTAGAAGATATTGAAGTTGAAGTATGAGACTATGGGTCCTCAAGTGTTTGTCTCTGAACATTCTCCTACTTTTTGGTAGCATCATCTTGAGAGCTAGATGAGCTAGAGGAAGAAGTCAATGAGACCTGAACAGGTACATGCCTAACAGATCTCTCGGTCTGTTTCTCAGCTAGTTGTGCCTTGAGATTGTCAATCTCAAGTTGCTGAGTGGCGGACCTTTCTGCTAAAGTCCTAACCAAGGATTCAAGGTTTGAGACTTTAGACATAAGGTCTTTTATGAGGAGTTGCATGCTTCCCTCATCTTCTTTTGAAGAATCACGGGGATATGAGGTAACATACTTGGTATGTGCAGCCTCACCACCGGATGTGGTTTCTTGGCACCCTGGTTTCCCTTGCTGAATGATGTCTCTTTCAAAGTCATCAAACAGCATGGTTGCCACAGATTTAGTCTCAGATATGTTACCACTATCCATAGGGTCCATTAAGGCACCTTTTGTAGTGGCAGCTGAATCTGTATGAGCCCCCTCCACATCAGTGGGACTCACCTCAGTTGTGGGTTGCTGATAGGGGCTAGAAATAAGGGATCTCGCTGGGCTCTGTTGATCTTGGAGAGGGTGTTGTAGATCAACTTCATTGTCATGGAGAGATGTTATCTCTTCTTTAGTTTTAAAGAGAAGGTTGGTGAAAGATAAGGATGTTAAGCCTACTGACCCGGGACCTTTGTCAATGTCTACAGGCATTGAGCCTTTAGTGGGGTTGTCCCTTATTGGCTACTCAGAGGAGTGTAGCTACTCATCTTGAGGGCTATTAGTTAGAGTGCCGGGCTCATGGGTTTGAGACTGAGGAGACTCAAAACCCAAATTGAGGTCGATTGAGAAAGATGGTGAGACCTCAGACTGAGTGGGAGCCCATGTTTCCACTCTAGTCTTTTTGATTGAACAGGAGGTGCTTGCTCAATCAGAGTAGATTGAACAAGGGTTCGTTTGGGATGTCTTTGTATGTGATGGTGATGGGTGGAGAAGGCATTGTTGGCATTGTGGAGCCTACTGACCCGGACCTTGGTCAATGTCTACTGGCATTGAGCCTTTAGTGGGGTTGTCCCTTATTGGCTGCTCAGAAGAGTGTAGCTACTCATCCTGAGGGCTATTGGTTAGGGTGTCGGGCTCATGGGTTTGAGACTGAGGAGACTCAAAACCCAAATTGAGGTCGATTAAGAAGGATGGTGAGACCTCAGACTGAGTAGGAGCCCATGTTTCCACTCTAGTCTTTTTGGATTGAACAGGAGGTGCTTGCTCAATCAGAGTAGATTGAACAAGGGTTCGTTTGGGGTGTCTTTGGTATGTGATGGTGATGGGTGGAGAAGGCAGTGTTGGCATTGTGAAGGTGGTTGCTGGTGTGGGTTCATCACCTGTGGGGTGAATAGGGATGTCACCAGGAGCTATGCGCTCAATCATACCTGGAAGTATAGAAGTGTACCTTCCAGTGAAGTTGGTGGACACCTTCTTCAAAGTCTTGAAGATGGTAGGCCTCATGTGAGGAATAGTCAGAGCAGCCGCATAGACAAGCATACTCTGTTCCAACTCATAATTGATTATGTGTTGAATGAATCTGGGATACATAAAGAATGTCTCCCTTTGAAGATTCCTAATGAGATTGGTGAACACAAATCTTGAGTAATTGAACTGGATGCCTCTCACCAGTCTATGAACTAAGCATCCTAGTTCATAAGGGATTTGATCCCATCCCCTATACTTGTTTGACAGGCAGTGGATGACAATATGCAGGAGGAACTTCCAGTTGTAAGAGAAGTTGTACTTGTAGACTGTCGACCTGTTCACGTCTCCACCATATCCCATGAGGATATAAGTGCTGTCTAAATCTTCTTTGGGGAATTCAGTAGGAGCTCCTTCATCATGAAGCTCGAGATGCTCCCTAATGAGTTGTTCAGTAATGACCAACTCCTGTCCACAAATGCTGGACCTCAGTACACGAATCCCATTTAGGGTTTCGGCTTGACCATTTCCCCAAAATTCGGCCATTTGGTTGGAGTAAATAGTGGGGTTAACGGTAAGGGCTGTGTAGTAGGATGATTGGGTGAGAAAGGAGATGATTTCAGAGAAGTCAGCATCTCTTGATGAATCAAGAAATGCGACTTGGTTATGCTGAGGGTTGAACGCCATTGGAGAAAGGTGAATGAAGATGAATTTGAGCTAGGGTAAAGTTGGAGTGGAGAAATTTCTAGGGCAGTAAAAATTGCAAGTAAGAAGATGAATTTGAATAGTCGAGATTATTTAAAAGAGGGTGGGAAGGTGGTAATGGGGGTTAGGATAAGGTGATGTGATGTTTTAGTGGAAGAAATGACAGTGGCGGTAAGGTTAAAATCAGTTAAATAATCCGACATCATTAACAAAATCTTGGCTTTTTACAGTGTGGGGTCCAAGAGATTTCCGTTACATAGTGAAATCTCTTTTCCGAATATAAAACTTTTCCGAAGGTAATTTGTCTTCCGAAGACAATTCTTACTTCCGAAGCAAAAACTTTGTTTCCGAAGGTCAAGATTGCTTTCCGAATGGAGAGGGTGCATAAGCCTCGGAAGTAGATCTGATATGAAATCAATCGCTTCTTCTGAGACCAAAAACTCTTCCGAGAAGAAAACTATCCTTTGAGAAATTTTGCTTCGGAAGTTATGAAAATAGCTTCCGAGGGTTAATTTCTCTTTTGAAGAAATTATACTTAGAAAATTTCAGAGAGACCTTCTGTAACAGGACTAAAATTGTATTGAGATAGAACATTACATATTAAAAGGTTTTCAAAAGAGGTAATCTAATCAATATTTATCATCCCAATAGCTGTTATGATATACTTAAATCTTTGTTCATCAAAAGCTTTGGTGAACAAATTAGCATATTGTTCATTTGAGTCAACTTTGATTAGTTTAATCAGATTTTTCTCATGAATATCTCTAATGAAATGATACCTGATATCAATATGCTTCGTCTTGGAGTGTTTCACCAGATTTTCAGTAATGGAGATAGCACTGTTGTTGTCAATATGGATAGGAGTACTCATAAAGTTGAATCCATAGTCTAACATCTGATTCTGAATCCATAGCAGTTGAGCACAGCAGCTAGCAGCAGTAATGTATTCAGCTTCAGCAGTTGATGTAGAGACACAAGATTGTTTCTTGCGTTGCCATGAGATGATCCTTCCACTAAGAAATTAGCATCCTCCTGATATGGATTTCTTGTCAATGTTGCAGCCGCCATAGTCACTGTCAGAGTATCCATAGAGATTGAAATCCTTGTTTCTGGGATACCAGAGACCTAGTTTGGATGCTCCTTTGAGGTATCCGATGATTCTCTTAACAGAAGCTAGATGAGACACCTTTGGAGCAGCCTGATATCTTGTACAGATGCAGGTAGCAAATATGATATCAGGTCTACTGGCTATAAAATACATCAGAGAACCAATAATTACCCTGTACTGATGTTGATCAGGATCCATCCCCTCAAGGTCAGGACAAAGATTGTGGTTTACGGGTATGGGTGTCTTGGCAGGCTTATAATCTTTCATCTCAAATCTTTCTAAGATGTCAGAAACATACTTAAATTGATTAATAAAAAACCCTTCCTTCATTTGCTTCACCTGAATTCTAAAGAAAAAGTCTATTTTTCCCATGGAACTCATCTCAAACTTTTTCTTCATAATGCCTTCAAAGTCCTTACACATTTGGTCATTTGAAGAACCAAATATGATGTCATCGACATAGACTTGAGCAAGCAAAATATCATTTCCAGATTTTCTGATGAAGAGAGTCTTGTCAATGGTATCTCTAGTGTAGCCATTCTTCAGAAGAAACTAAGACAAAGTCTCATACCACAGCCTAAGCGCTTGGTGCAGCCATATAGAGCTTTATCCAATCTGCACACATAGTTGGGGTGTTGTGGGTCTTCAAATCCTGGAGGTTGGCACACATAGACTTCCCTATCTATATCCCCATATAGAAAGGCACACTTGACATCAAGCTGGTAAACAATGAAGTCCTTGGATGCAACATAAGCAAGGAAGATCCTAACTGCCTCAAGTCTTGCAACAGGTACAAATACATCTGTATAATCTATTCCTTCCTCTTGGGTGTATCCTTGAACTACAAGTCTAGCTTTGTTCTTGATGATCAAGCCTCTATCATCTCTCTTGTTTCTGAAAACCCATTTAGTGCCTATAGGTACTTGACCAGATGGTAGCGGACATAGGTTACATACCTTCTGTCTCTTGAATTGAAGCAGCTCCTCTTGCATCGATTCAAGCCAGCTACTATCTTTCAAGGCATCTTCCACCTTCTTGGGTTTCATCTGGGATAGAAAGCATGAGTACAAGTAGACATTCCCATAATGAGTTTGTCCTCTTGTTCTCATACCCTCAGTGACATCCCCTATGATGTTCTCAGCAGGATGAGTGTTATGAATCCTAAGGCGAGGAATCACTTCCAGTTGCAGAGATAGATCCAGGTTGGACATATTCTGCTCAGGAACCAGAACACTCTGTCGAGCTACTGTTTCAAAATCATTCAGTGATGACTGATTGAATGAGTGAGAAACATCATCAATAGTTGGTTGTGAGGTAGTATTAACAGTTGCATGTTCCTTCAAAATACTACTTTCTTCTGCCTGGTGTTGTGGTGGATCACCCGATGAGTTTTGAGGCTCAGCAAATGATTCACTTGTTGAAGCTTCACTATTCCTTGATATGGTTAAACTATCAGATCTGTGAATGGTGGAAGCTTGGTGTATTGCAGCACTTGGAGAATTTGGACTAGGCCTGGGTAGCTCAAACAGTTGATCATCAGCAGCAGCATCAGCATCATTTTAAGCACCTGTTCCAACTGAAACATTCTCACAAGATGGTTTAGAATAGTTTGGAAACAATTCTAAATCAAAGATATGATCAAGGCCATTCCCCCTAACACAAGGAGTGTGCTCATTAACAGCCACATAGCGCTATATTTAAGTGTAAATACTAAAATTATAAGTTTCAAAAGGCATTACAAACATAAGTCTCAAAACATGAAATAATCCCAAATAAACAAAACGTAACATAACATTTATTTATTTAACTAGGTCCAAGTCCTAGTTTTATTGCAAGCTTCAAAAGACCACTTTAAAGTTGGGGGTTACCTGAAATATGATAAAAATAAAAGGTCAACTAAAAATAGTTGGTGAGTTTCCAAGGTTTTCATACATAATATGATAAGTTACAAGTAGCAATTCATGTCATAGGTCATAAGTTAGTAAGGTTATAGAACACATATCGTTACAACCAAACCTCGACTTGATTACAAGTATATAAGATTGGCTAAGTGTATTTGGTTCCTATGATGAACAAATATACGTCATCAGGAGCCAGCAATACCTCGGCTTTAGCACCAAATAGGCTTGTCAGGCCCAAAGATCTAAGACGTCGCCAGGCTAGCAATAGTTAATGATTGTAAACAAACTATGTATCTCATATAATCACTTACAACACACAAATAACCATGACAAAATATAAAGATGAATTGCAAGTGCTTTACAAGTCTCAAACGTTTATAAATGTATGATGTATAAGTATCATGTTTCACCCCAAAATAGTGTGAAAAATGTAAAAAGGGGCAAGGAAACTCACATGATCAAATAAGTATAGAAGATATGATTAATAAGAAATATTAATTAATGCTCCAACGCAAATCCTTCACAATGTACCTAACAATATTTGCATGACAAATTTAAATTTACTAAAGAGCTTAACTATTCAATGGGAGCTAGGGTCTCAATTGATATTTGGGGGTTTCAATAACTAATTTATTAAAATGATTTTTATGTAATGAATAACAAAATATAGTTGTCAAGCATTTAAGTAATAAAAAAAAAGAATTTATGAAAAATAAAGTTTAAATATCAGTTTAAACAACCCTTCAAAATAATAATAATTAATTAAAAAAATTTTAATACTAAAGATTTAATTAATCGTATATAGACTATAAACGAACCAATAATAATGTAAAGTTTTAAATCATCAACATGTTTTTCATAGTTTATTTTATATAAATCAACTAAATAATTTTTGTTTTATTAAAAGGTTTAAGTTTTTCAGGAAATAATTTTATAGAAAGTACTAATGTGACTTTAAAAATACACAAAGCCTATAAAATTGTTTTCAATAATTTTCAGAAGTTTTTATATATTTAAAAAATGTGAAGAAAAAACAAAATAATGGACTGAAGGTCCTCGGGTTTGAACCCGGGACCTCAAGTCCATCCCACACACGCATTACCAGTAAACCAAAGGCTCTCGGCCACGATAGAATACAGGTTTTAATCCTTAAATACCAAGTTAACAAAAACCCCCAAATCACCTATGAACCCTAGAATCTTTTAATTCCAAATCGATCCGCGATTCGATTATGATCATGAAATTAACCTTGAGGTTGTTAATCCCTAAGTAAAACTGAGTATGTGAGTGTGTTTAACTACCCGTATAATGTTGAATTGAAGATGATCCTAATCGAAGAACAAGTCGCGACCGTGGTACACAATGGATGATAAATCCCCAATGATAATCCAATTAAACTTACAGATAGCTTCGAATGATGGTATGGACTAAAAGCCCTCTACCAATTTTGATTCTTGAACTTTAGAGGGTGGTGTTCGACTCGTGTGCAGGTCGTGATGAAGATGGTGATTGAATTCGTTGTTTATGTTTGATTCAGGTGCAATTGGAATTGATAGTAGCTTTAGACTAGTTAAACGTTCGATTATGAGTCATTTAATTTGGTTATTATTAAGTTTTAATAGTCGAACGCCTATATGGTTAAAAGGTGTTAGTTGTTTGGTCGAAGAGATTTATAACCGGCGTTTAAACGTAATTTAGGTGGCCATTAAAGTTCGAAACGTGGATACGAAAGGATTTGGAAAGATTCGGGTAACTCATGCGGGTGTTTTCGTGGATTTTGGGGCTCGCCGGAGCTCCTGCCGGAGTTTCGCCGGGAAATCGTGAAGGAAATGGGGTGGGGGTTTGGGTTTTTAATAATTTACACATTTAGTCCCTGTAGTTTTATTTTTATTATTTTATGCACAAAACTTGCATTTAAAGTTTTAAAATTAACAATTTAACCCCCTAACTTAATTGTTTTAAGTTTTAGTTAATATAATTCTCATTATTATTATTAGTGTTATTATTATTAGTTTTATTGTTATTATTAGTAACAATATTATTATTATTTTTATTATTATTAGTTATTATTTATTGCTATTATTACTATTATTAATATTATTAATTTTATTATTATTATTATTTTCATCATTATTGTTATTATTATTATTATTATTTTTATTTTTATTATTTTTTATTTTTTTTTTTTTATTATTTTTATTTTTATTAATATTATTATTATCATTATTATATCAACATTATTAATCTTCAAATTAAGGAATTAAAGACAAATTAAGAATTAAGCATAAGTGATCCATAAATTTCATAATGGGCATAAGTAGTCTTTACAAGAACTTAACAAGATTAACTTTTAATTTAACGAAAATACGAGATGTTACAGTCTTCCCAACTTAAAAGAATTCCGTCCCGAAATTAAAAGAAATGAAACTATACAAATAAGAATGGGTATCTCTTCTTCATGTGCTCCTCACGTTCCCAAGTAAATTCAGCGCCACGTTTATTTTCCCAACGAACCTTGACGATTGGGGTTGTTGTGGTTCTAGTCTTCTTCATTATACGATCCATGATTTCAACAGGTTTCTCGACGAAATGCAAGGACTCGTCGATCTGAATGTCTTCCAACGAACATATAGACTTTCGTCGGCCAAACACTTTCTCAAATTTGAGACGTGGAACACAGGATGAATTCCACTAAGGTCGTAAGGTAACTCCAGTTTATAAGCCACTTTCCCAATCCTTTTCAGGATCTTGAAAGGTCCTACAAATCTTGGAGCCAATTTGCCCTTCTTTCCAAAACGAACAACACCTTTCCACGGTGAGACCTTTAGAAGAACCATCTCCCCAACTTGGAATTCCAATGGCTTACGTCGCTTGTCAACATAACTCTTTTGACGACTTCTCGCCACTTCAAGGTTCTTGCAGATAACAGAAACTTTATCGGTCGTCTCTTGTATAAGTTCAGGACCAGTGATGAAGTTTTCACCAATGTAAGTCCAGTAGATTGGTGAACGACATTACGACCATAAAGTGCCTCAAACGGTGCCATCTTGATACTCGAGTGATAACTATGTTATACGAAAATTCCGCGAGCGGTAGATGCGTATCCCAATCACCACCAAAGTCAAGAACACACAGGCGTAGCAAATACTCCAAGGTTTGGATCGTTCGCTCGGTTTGACCATTAGTTTGAGGATGGTAAGTCGTGCTTAGGTCCAATTGAGTACCCAAGATTTCTTGCATAGACGACCAAAAGTGTGAAGTGAAACGAGCATCTCGGTCAGATATGATGTGCAAAGGTACCACGTGACGACTTACAATCTCATCAACGTATATACGAGCCAACCTTGATTTCTTTTAAGTGTCACGTATGGGTATAAAATGTGCCAATTTGGTCAATCGGTCAACGATCACCCATATGCTATCATGTTCTCGAGAGGTTCGGGGTAGCTTGGTTATGAAATCCATGGATATGTGTTCCCACTTCCACATAGGAATCTCGGTTGCTCAAGTAATCCACTTGGACGTTGATGTTCGGCTTTAACCTTCGTACACGTGAGGCACTTAGCTACATAAGTTGCTATATCTTTCTTCATTCCAGGCCACCAATATTGACCATGTAGGTCCATGTACATCTTATCGGAGCCAGGATGAATAGAATAACGAGTTTGATGAGCTTCGTTCATGATAAAGGTACGAAGATTATCCCGATTTGGAACCTAAATTTGATTTGCGAAGTACATCAATCCATTGGGTTTCGTTTCCAATCGAGTTAAAAGATTATGATCCAGCTCATCCTTCATTCTTCCTTCTTGTTACACCACTTGTTGAGCCTCCAAGATACTAGACTCGGTGTCATTATCTATTCTCAAGTTTTGTAGCAGTACGGTAGTCTCGTTGACATCTAGTCGGATCTCAGTATCGAACTCACCCAAAGTGTCAAACCATTGACGTCGATCGTGAATTTCTTGGAATGAGATCATCTTTTTGTGAATCTTTTATCTTAGTGCATCGGCTACAACATTTGCTTTACCAAGATGGTAACGAATGTCACAATCGTAATCACTAATCAACTCCACCCAATGACGTTGTCTCATATTGAGATCTTTTTGATTGAAAACGTGTTGAAGGCTTTTGTGATCGGTGTAGACTATACATTGTGTACCATACAAGTAGTGTCTCCAAATCTTCAAAGCAAAGACAACAGCACCAAGCTCGAGATCGTGTGTTGTGTAATTCACCTCGTGAACCTTCAATTGTCTCGATGCATAAGCTATGACCTTCCCTTGTTTCATGAGAACACAACCAAGGCCTTGTTTAGATGCATCACAATACACGGTGAAAGTGTCATTTCCATCGGGTAGGGTCAAGATAGGAGCATTGCACAACTTGGGCTTTAACGCTTCAAAAGCTTCTTCTTGCTCAGAACACCACTCGAACGGTTTATTCTTTTGTGTGAAAGAAGTGAGCGGCTTCGCAATCCTCGAGAAGTTGGCAATGAATCGCCGATAATAACCATCAAGACCAAGAAAAGAACGAACTTCGGTAGGAGTTGTAGGAACACACCAATTCTTCACAGCTTCCACCTTTGCAGGATCAACGTGAATTCCTTGGCTATTCACCACGTGTCCTAGAAATTGAACTTCCTCAAGCCAGAAGTCGCACTTCTAGAACTTCGCGTACAATTTCTCTTTCTTCAACAATTCAAGAACCAATCTCAAATGCAGTTCATGATCGGTGTTGGACTTGGAGTAGATGAGTATGTCATCAATGAAGACGATCACAAACTTGTCTAGATAAGGCTTGCATACTCGGTTCATGAGATCCATGAAAACAACAGGAGCATTGGTTAAACCAAAAGGCATAACCATGAACTCATAGTGCCCATATCAAGTACGGAATGCAGTCTTTGGGATATCATCGTCATGGACTCGCAATTGATGATAGCCAGAACATAAATCGATCTTAGAGAAAATAGTATCTCCTTGAAGTTGATCAAACAAGTCATCGATACAAGGAAGGGGATAACGATTCTTGATGGTAAGCTTGTTAAGCTCACGATAATCGATGCACATACGAAACGATCCATCTTTCTTCTTCACAAAAAGAACAGGTGCACCCCAAGGCGAAGAACTAGGACGGATGAAGCCCTTCTCGGATAGCTCTTGAAGTTGACTAGAGAGTTCTTGCATTTCCGATGGTGCAAGTCGATATGGTGACTTAGCCACGGGGTTTGCTCCCGGTATCAAGTCAATTTTAAACTCGACTTCACGTACGGGAAGTAAACCACTAAGGTCATCGGGAAATACTTCAGGAAAGTCTCGTACAATAGGGACATCCTTAAGTTCTTCCCCTTGGACTTTCGTGTTGACCACGAGAGCCAAGAAAACCATATACTTCTTGCTTAAGCACTTTCGAGCTTGAGTGCAAGACATGAGTTTAAGTCCTTTGAAGATTTTTCACCGAACACCTTCAATGTGTCACCAGAGGGTAATGGTATACGGATGCACTTCTCGAAACAAATGATCTCGGCATGGTGTTTGGCTAACCAATCCTTACCAATGATGACGTCGAAGCTTCCAAGTTTCATAGGAATAAGATCAATAAGGAAATCGTGTGTGCCAAGACTTAATGTCACACCCCAACCTTGACGGCGGAAACGTCGAGATGTGAGGGTTAAGATTGTTCACAACCACATAATGCTATAATTAAATGTAAATATTTAAATTATAAGTTTCAAAAGGAAGTACAAACATAAGTATCAAACTTGAAATAAGTTCAAACATAAATCAGAACATAACATAACATTTTAATTATTAAACTAGGTCCAAGTCCTAGTTTCATTGTAAGCTTCAAAAGTACACTTTAAACTTAAGGGTTACCTGAAATATGATAAAAATAAAAAGGTCAACTATAAATAGTTGGTGAGTTTCCAAGGTTTCATACATAATATGATAAGATTACAAGTAGCAATTCATGTCATAGGTCATAAGCAAGTAAGGTTATAGAACACATATCGTTACAACCAAACCTCGATTTGATTACAAGTATAAAAGATTGGCTAAGTGTATTTGGTTCCCATGATGAACAAGCATACGTCATGAGGAGTCGGCAATACCTCGACTTTAGCACCAAATAGGCTTGTCAGGCCCAAAGATCTAAGACGTCGCCATGCTAGCAATAGTTAATGATTGTAAACAAACTATGTATCTCATATAATCACTTACAACACACAAATAACCATAACAAAATATAAAGATGAATTGCAAGTGCATTACAAGTCTCAAATGTTTATAAGTGTATGAGGTATAGGTATCATGTTTCACCCCAAAATAGTGTGAAAAATGTAAAAAGGGGCAAGGAAAACTCACTTGTCAAATAAGTATATAATGAAGATCAATAAGAATAATATATGTTGCTCCAAGATAAAACGTCACAAGGCACCTAAATATATAAATATTACAAGATTTAGGTTAATATAAGATTAACGAGTTAACTTGATAACAATACCATTTACGAAATTTATAAAATTTTATTTTTAAGGAAATTGATCCTTTGTAAATAACTTGTGATTTTATAAAATTATATTTAGATTCTATAATTATCGTGATAAAGTCTAATATTAATTTAATACCTTTAAGTATTATATAACAATCTAATTTTTATAAAAGTGTTTAATTATAACATTTGTAAATAATTTTATATTAAAATATTAAAAATGTTTTACAAGAATAAATTTTTAAGAAATATTTAGTGGACTTCAAAAATATTTGAGGTTTATAAAAGTCATTTTTATAATTATTATAAATTTTCTATATTAATTTAAGGCCAAAAAGGCTTTAAAAAATATATATGAGGGTGCCCGGGTTTGAACCCGGGACCTCATATATGTGGGGGCATTGTCTTAACCAGTGAACCAGGCTTCCAGCCGCGTTAGAATTCACGTTTTAATTACTAAATACAAACTTAAACAAATCCCCAAATTTCACATGAACCCTAGAAACATATTCGATCAAATTGAACCCCATATGAACGTTGTAATCGATCGAAAAGTTAGGGCTTTTGATCTCCATATGAAATCGAGTAAGTAGTTGCGTTTAATTACCCGTTTGAAGTGGAGTTGAAGGTGAACAAGATGGATGAAAGTCGCGACCGAGGTTGAATCAATAAATGAGAAATAGATGAAAACAATTTAATTAACTCAGTGGATAGCTTCGGATGATGTTCCTGATGTAAAGCCCCATGTCAATTTCAGTTTAAAACACTCGGAAGGTGGGTTTCGACTATGTTGCAGCCTCGTGATGAAGGTGATGATTGAATTTGATGTTTGCGTTTGATTCAAGTGAAATTGATGATTGTAATCGATTAGTGATTGATAGATGATTGTTTATGTTTAATTAATTGGATTATTATTGTGCTTTAACATTCGAACGGCTTGGAGATTTAATGTGAATCGGTTACCGAGTGATTCGATGGTAACACGAATGTTTCAGGTGATAATATCGGCGGTTACAAGTTCGATTCGGGTTCCAGACTTGATTTGAAACGGTTTGATTCACGATTCGAAGGATTAATCGCGTTTGGGCCCGCCGGAGCCGTAGCCGGCAGTGGCCACGGTGGTCGCCGGATTTGCGGGGAAAGAGAAGAAAGAAAAAAAACTTTAAAAATGTTGCAATTTTGGCCCTTGCACTTTTAGGTTTTAACATTTTTTTAATAAACTTTCTATTCTAGGTTTATAAATTGACAAATAAGACCCCCAAACTTAATTTAAGTTTATGTTTTAAACATGGTTAAGTTTAATAACCCTTAATAATTATAAGTAACCTTATTAAAAATAATCTTATTATTACTAATACTATTATTCATTATTATTACTTATTATTATTGTTACTTTTATTAATATTAACATTATTATTATTTAATATTTATATTATTAACATAATGACAATAATGAATGAGCACAAACAACACATGAGTTTCAAAATTGACAATAATAACCCTTGTAAGAGTAAACGAAGTTAACTTTTAGTTAACAAAAATACGAGATGTTACAGTCTCCCCAACTTAAAAGAATTTCGTCCCGAAATTAAAAGAAATGAACCTATACAAATAAGAATGGGTATCTCTTCTTCATGTGCTCCTCACGTTCCCAAGTAAATTCAGCGCCACGTTTATTTTCCCAACAAACCTTGACGATTGGGGTTGTTGTGGTTCTAGTCTTCTTCATTATACGATCCATGATTTCAACAGGTTTCTCGACGAAATGCAAGGACTCGTTGATCTGAATGTCTTCCAACGGAACATACAGACTTTCGTCGGCCAAACACTTTCACAAATTTGAGACGTGGAACACAGGATGAATTCCACTAAGGTCGGAAGGTAACTCTAGTTTATAAGCCACTTTCCCAATCCTTTTCTGGATCTTGAAAGGTCCTACAAATCTTGGAGCCAATTTGCCCTTCTTTCCAAACGAACAACACCTTTCCACGGTGAGACCTTTAGAAGAACCATCTCCCCAACTTGGAATTCCAATGGCTTACGTCGCTTGTCAGCATAACTCTTTTGACGACTTCTCGCCACTTCAAGGTTCTTGCGGATAATAGAAACTTTATCAGTCGTCTCTTGTATAAGTTCAGGACCAGTGATGAAGTTTTCACCAATGTCGGTCCAACAGATCGGTGAACGACATTTATGACCATAAAGTGCTTCAAACGGTGCCATCTTGATACTCGAGTGATAACTATTGTTATACGAAAATTCCGCGAGCGGTAGATGCGTATCCCAATCACCACCAAAGTCAAGAACACAAAGGCGTAGCAAATCCTCCAAGGTTTGGATCGTTCGCTCGGTTTGACCATCAGTTTGAGGATGGTAAGCCATGCTTAGGTCCAATTGAGTACCCAAGAGTTCTTGCATAGAAGTCCAAAAATGCGAACGAGCGTCTCGGTCGGATATGATGTGCAGAGGTACCCCATGACGACTTACAATTTCATCAACGTATATACGGGCTAACCTTGATGTCTTGTAAGTGTCACGTATAGGTATAAAATGTGCCGATTTGGTCAATCGGTCAACGATCACCCATATGCTATCATGTCCTCGAGAGGTTCGGGGTAGCTTGGTTATGAAGTCCATGGATATGTGTTCCCACTTCCACATAGGGATCTCGGGTTGCTCAAGTAATCCACTCGGACGTTGATGTTCGGCTTTGACCTTCGTACACGTGAGGCACTTAGCTACATATGTCGTTATATCCTTCTTCATTCCAGGCCACCAATATTGACCACGTAGGTCCATGTATATCTTATCGGAACCAGGATGAATAGAATAACAAGTTTGATGAGCCTCATTCATGATAAAGGTACGAAGTTATCGCGATTTGGAATCCAAATTCGATTTACGAAGTACATCAACCCATTGGGTTTCGTTTCCAATTGGTTAAAAGATTAGGCTCCAGTTCATCCTTCATTCTTCCTTCTTGTTGCACCACTTGTTGAGCCTCCAAAATACTAGACTCGATGTCACTATCTATTCTCAAGTTTTGTAGCAGTACGGTAGTCTCGTTGAAATCTAGTCGGATCTCAGTATCGAACTCACCCAAAGTGTCAAACCATTGACGTCGATCACGAATTTCTTGGAATGAGATCATCTTGTTGTGAATCTTTCGGCTTAGTGCATCGGCTACAACATTTGCTTTACCAGGATGTTAACGAATGTCACAATCGTAATCACTAATTAACTCCACCTAACGACGTTGTCTCATATTGAGGTCTTTTTGATTGAAAACGTGTTGAAGGCTTTTGTGATCGGTGTAGACTATGCATTGTGTACCATACAAGTAGTGTTTCCAAATCTTCAAAGCAAATACAACAGCACCAAGCTCGAGATCATGAGTTGTGTAATTCACCTCGTGAACCTTCAATTGTCTCGATGCATAAGCTATGACCTTCCCTCGTTGCATAAGAACACAACCAAGGCCTTGTTTAGATGCATCACAATACACGGTGAAGTCATCATTTCCATCGGGCAGGGTCAAGATAGGAGCATTGCACAACTTGTGCTTTAGCGCTTCAAAAGCTTCTTCTTGCTCGGAACCCCACTCGAACGGTTTATTCTTTTGTGTCAAAGAAGTGAGTGGTTTCATGATTCTTGAAAAGTTGGCAATGAATCGTCGATAGTAACAAGCAAGACCAAGAAAGGAACGAACTTCGGTAGGAGTAGTAGGAACACACCAATTCTTCACAGCTTCCACCTTTGCAGGATCAACGTGAATTCCTTGGCTATTCACCACGTGTCCTAGAAATTGAACTTCCTCGAGCCAGAAGTCACACTTCAAGAACTTCGCGTACAATTGCTCTTTCTTCAACAATTCAAGAACCAATCTCAAATGCACTTCATGATCGGCGTTGGATTTAGAGTAGACAAGTATGTCATCAATGAAAACGATCACAAACTTGTCTAGATAAGGCTTGCATACTCGGTTAATGAGATCCATGAAAATAGCAGGAGCATTGGTTAAACCAAAAGGCATCACCATAAACTCATAGTGCCCATAACGAGTACGGAACGCGGTCTTTGGGATGTCATCCTCATGAACTCGTAATTGATGATATCCAGAGCGTTGATCAATTTTCGAGAATATGGCAGCTCCTTGAAGTTGATCAAACAAGTCATCGATGCGAGGAAGAGGATAACAATTCTTGATGGTAAGCTTGTTAAGCTCACGATAATCGATGCACATACGAAACGATCCATCTTTCTTCTTCACGAAAAGAACAGGTGCACCCCAAGGCGAAGAACTAGGACGGATGAAACCCTTCTCGGATAGTTCTTGTAGTTGACTAGAGAGTTCTTGCATTTCAGATGGTGCAATTCGATATAGTGACTTAGCCACGGGGTTTGCTCCCGGTATCAAGTCGATTTTAAACTCAACTTCACGCACGGGAGGTAAGCCACTAAGGTCATCGGGAAATACTTCGGGAAAGTCTCGTACGATAGGGACATCCTTAAGTTCTTTCCCCTTGACTTTCGTGTTGACCACATAAGCTAAGAAAGCCATATACTTCTTGCTTAAGCATTTTTGGGCTTGAGTGCAAGACATGAGTTTAAGTCCTTTGGAAGATTTTTCACCGAACACCTTCAAAGTATCACCAGAAGGTAACGGTATACGGATGCACTTCTCGAAACAAATGAGCTCGGCATGGTGTTTAGCTAACCAATCCATACCAATGATGACATCGAAGCTTCCAAGTTTCATAGGGATAAGATCGATAAGAAAATTATGCGTGTCAAGACTTAAGATGCAATCACGAATAATGACGTCAACGGTGATCGGTTCTCCATCGGCAACTTCAACGGTAAGGGGTCTTTCTAGTCTCGTATGTGGTTTAGCAAGTATGGGTTCAAATTCCAACGAAACAAAACTCTTATCGGCTCCAGAATCAAATAGGACATAGGCATAAGTTTTATTAATAAGGAACATACCTGTTCAATTTTTAAGGTATTTAATGATACAGGTAAAGTATGAAAAGAATCAGATCACAAAAGTTAAAAGTGAGTTAACATACCATTCACCACATTGTTGTTTGCTTGTGCTTGGTTAGTGTTGATGTTGAAAGCACGTCCTCGAGCTTGTGGCACATTACCCACAAGACGGGGACATTGTGGGCGGAAATGACCAGGTTCCCCACAGTTGTAGCAAACACGGTTTGTGACCACGGCGACATTGTTAGGTGCACGGTGGCAAGTTGCCACCAAATACCATATTTACCGCATAAGGTGCAGATGCGGCATGGTTTATTCCCCGGATGATGATACCTACACGTGTTGCACATAGGCTGAGGACCAGCATAAGCCCTAGCCCCAGGCACTTGCGCCACAGGTGCAGTCGTAGGTACAAGTTGTCTTTGGGGTTGTTTGGGTGCAGCCACGGCATAGTTGCGTGCCGGTGTGAACTTGTGCTTTTTGTTGTTGTTGTTGTAAGACGGTTCAGCTTTAGTCTCCTTAACAGTCTCGGTAGCCGTCTTCTCTACCTTCTTTGCACCCTTCACAGACATGGTGCCCGCTCGTATATGGTTCTCGGTGAGTTGAGCGGTGATAGTAATGGCTTCTTCCAAGGTTGTGGGTCGGCTACCCACCACAGCATCTTGAATTTGGGGTGGTACACCCTTAATGAACTTCTTGATGTTGCGGGGGACAGTGTCGACCATGTGAGGCAGCAATATACTCAACTCATGATGCCTAGTTGAGTAGGCCAAATGATCACCATAGTTTTGTTTCAAGTTCCAAAATTCCTCCTCCAACTTTTGCAGTTCGCTTCTCGGGCAGAACTTCGCGATGGCAAGGTTCTTAAACTCTTCCCAAGTAAGTGCTAACACAGCTTCAGGACCACGGTTATCTTCTCGCTTTTCCACCAGGTAAGTGCCCTTTGTTGGAGCATACTAGTGGCATAACGAACCTTGAGTGTCTCGGGACACTCACAATTAACAAAGGTATTCTCCATGCTCTCCTTGACCATTTCCATTGTTGCTAGAGTTGGTCATTAAGGTGCTATTGAGTTCAGCAACCCTGGTCGGGATGACAGCAGCCATTTGTCGGGCGATCATGGCGGCTAGCTTACGATCGGAACTTCCACGATTTCCATGATGACGAGACATGCTGGAATATGCAAAATGAGTTAGACACGAGAAAGAGAATAACAAGGATTATAATTCAACAAGGATAAGGCAAGAGTTGTAAGGCACATGGAATGGTTCCATTTGGTAACGCATTACCATTTGGAAACGTTGACACGTCAAGGTAAGTCGACCCAATTGCCTTAGAGATTTGTGTATATTGACCATAGTTTATCACTCATCCCAGAAATCCCCCAAGTAAGCATAACTAGTCCCGTAGGATTTATGCGATATGCTTGCCTTAGCCCGAGGGCCTTTTGCCAGGAAATCCAGAATACAGGTGTCTATGTGTCACACAAATTTCTTAGGTTCATGAAATCAAAACCTTGATGAGATTTACATAGATTAGACATAAGTCTAAAGATTCAAGTCTTAAGCATAAGTATACGATTCCATGTGTTGTCGAAAATAAGATTAAGAAGTTTCATTTGTCGGGGAGAGTCAAAGTGTCGAAGGTAAGTTTAGGGAGATAAGTAACAAAGTTTAAACAATTACAAGGCAAACCTATGCTAAGGCATCAAGTTGCACATAAGTATGGCATAGCATTATGTCGCATGCAAACAATATATATTTCCAAGAATATAAATATTATTCTATGAGGTTCATGCATAAGCTATAGTCTAGGTCACCATTTCTAATAACCTAAATCCCTATAGTTATGGGCTCTGATACCAATCTGTCACACCCCAACCTTGACGGCGGAATCGTCGAGATGTGAGGGTTAAGATTGTTCACAACCACATAACGATATATTTAAGTATAAATATTAAAATTATAAGTTTCAAAAGGCATTACAAACATACGTCTCAAAACATGAAATAATCCTAAATAAACAAAACGTAACATAACATTTATTTATTTAACTAGGTCCAAGTCCTAGTTTTATTGCAAGCTTCAAAAGACACTTTAAACTTGGGGGTTACCTGGAACATGATAAAAATAAAAGGTCAACTATGTATCTCATATAATCACTTACAACACACAAATAACCATGACAAAATATAAAGATGAATTGTAAGTGCTTTACAAGTCTCAAACGTTTATAAGTGTATGATGTATAAGTATCATGATTCACCCCAAAATAGTGTGAAAAATGTAAAAAGGGGCAAGGAAACTCACATGATCAAATAAGTATAGAAGAGATGATTAATAAGAAATATTAATTAATGCTCCAATGCAAATCCTTCATAATGTACCTAACAATATTTGCACGACAAATTTAAATTTACTAAAGAGCTTAACTATTCAACGGGAGCTAGGGTCTCAATTGATATTTGGGGGTTTCAATAACTAATTCGTTAAAATGATTTTATTTAATGAATAACAAAATATAGTTGTCAAGCATTTAAGTAATAAAAAAAGAATTATGAAAAATAAAGTTTAAATATCAGTTTAAACAACCCTTCGAAATAATAATAATTCATTAAAAAAATTTTAATACTAAAGATTTAATTAATCGTATATAGACTATATTTAAACCAATAATAATGTAAAGTTTTAAATCATCATCATGTCTTTTTATAGTTTATTTTATATAAATCAACTAAATAATTTTTGTTTTATTAAAGGGTTTAAGTTTTTCAGGAAATAATTTTATAGAAAGTACTAATGTGACTTTAAAAATACACAAAGCCTATAAAATTGTTTTCAATAATTTTCAGAAGTTTTTATATATTTAAAAAATGTGAAGAAAAAAAAATAATGGATTGAGGGTCCTCGGGTTCTAACCCGGGACCTCAAGTCCATCCCACACACGCATTACCAGTAAACCAAAGGCTCTCGCCGCGATAGAACACAGGTTTTAATCCTTAAATATCAAGTTAACAAAAACCCCAATCACCTATGAACCCTTGAATCGTTTAATTCCAAATCGATCCCCGATTCGATTATGATCATGAAATTAACCTTGAGGCTGTTAATCCCTAAGTAAACTGAGTATGTGAGTGTGTTTAACTACTCGTATAATGTTGAATTGAAGATGATCCTAATCGAAGAACAAGTCGCGACCGTGGTACACAATGGATGAGAAATCCCAATGATAATCCAATTAAACTTACAGATAGCTTCGAATGATGGTATGGACTAAAAGCCCTCTACCAATTTGATTCTTGAACTTTAGAGGGTGGTGTTCGACTCGTGTGCAGGTCGTGATGAAGATGGTGATTGAATTCGTTGTTTATGTTGATTCAGGTGCAATTGGAATTGATAGTAGCTTTAGACTAGTTAAACGTTCGATTATGAGTCATTTAATTTGGTTATTATTAAGTTTTAATAGTCGAACGCCTATATGGTTAAAAGGTGTTAGTTGTTTGGTCGAAGAGATTTATAACCGGCGTTTAAACGTAATTTAGGTGGCCATTAAAGTTCGAAACGTGGATACGAAAGGATTTGGAAAGATTCGGGTAACTCATGCGGGTGTTTTCGTGGATTTTGGGGCTCGCCGGAGCTCCTGCCGGAGTTTCGCCGGGAAATCGTGAAGGAAATGGGGTGGGGGTTTGGGTTTTTAATAATTTACACATTTAGTCCCTGTAGTTTTGTTTTTATTATTTTATGCACAAAACTTGCATTTAAAGTTTTAAAATTAACAATTTAACCCCCTAACTTAATTGTTTTAAGTTTTAGTTAATATAATTCTCATTATTATTATTAGTGTTATTATTATTAATTTTATTGTTATTATTAGTAATAATATTATTATTATTTTTATTATTATTAGTTATTATTTATTGCTATTATTACTATTATTAATATTATTAATTTTATTATTATTATTATTATCATTATAGTTATTATTATTATTATTATTATTATTATTAATTATTATTATTATTATTATTATTATTATCATTGTTATTATTATTATTATTATTACTATTATTATATTATTATTAATATTATTATTATCATTATATCAACATTATTAATCTTCAAATTAAGAATTAAAGACAAATTAAGAATTAAGCATAAGTAATCCATAAATTCATAATGGGCATAAGTAGTCCTTACAAAAACTTAACAAGATTAACTTTTAATTTAACGAAAATACAAGATGTTACAGTAATATTAAAATAATAACAATAATAATAATAATAATAATAATAATAATAATAATAATAATATATATGCATAATTTGTTTATTAAATGTTTATGAAACGTTTTAACTTATTAACTTTGACACCTTCCCATTCTAACACGTTTTATAAACTTTATAAAATGTTACTTTAAACCTCTTTCATTTCTAAAGTTTCAGGTTTACATGTCGGTATGATGTGGGTTAAATATAAAATGTTTATGATATTTTGATTTACACTTTGAGATGATCTACATTTCAAGGTTCGCCTATATTTTGTCTTAAATTATGTTTTGTAATGAGTGGGTTCAAATATAAACATTTTTATTCGACAGTATAAATCCGAATTATAACGTTAGTTTAGTTCGGAAACGATTCAGGACGATCGTAATCTATACTTTATCACGCAATATACGACGCAGCTAATATGTTTTCTATGCATGTTTGGAGTTGGACTATGTATCAATATAACTTTGTTTGGAAAAAAGTTGGGTAAAATATATCACGCTTCCGTTCAACAGTATTTATTTACGGTTTGACGTAAATGTAGTGCGAAGACAAGTCGAGTTGATTGTTAGTCTATACGTTATCAGTCATATGCAACGTTATCGTAGCGTATTGTTGCATTCGCGTTTTGATATGTAGGATCATGGTCGGATGCCCCGCGCAATGTACGGTTTAGAAAATCCAAGTTAATTAAAACAAAGAAAAAAATTGGGTTTGGTTTGGTTTACTGGGTGCCCAATCCATAGTTGATCCGTTTTAGTTGATTATTTTAAGCTTCCTATTTATTTTTGTGTTGTGTTTTTATGTTACGTTGAAATTATCACTCTAGTTGTGACTAATGAATAGGAAGAGTTTAGGGTAACACAGATGATTTTTATTTCCAAACTAGTATTAAGTCCATCGTATTGCGGTAGGAGGCGTAAAACCGTGACATAACAATTATGTCACACTACCGCCCGCAACTATTAACACCGAAATCATTCTTAATAAAAAGAAAGAAAAATATAAATATAATAACCAAACGAAATGTAGACGTATAAACGTTAAACCACGAACATAAAATGTAAACCATAAAAACAATAACTTAGTTTATCTAGAACCTGCGTGCTGTGACGGGCCGTTAAAGGGAAAAAATAAGCGTACACATTAAACCACACGCTCACGTTGCAGTATGTTAACTCATAAATGTAAACCGAAACATAAAATGAAGAATTTGTAAAATATAAAAAGTATAGGGGCAAAATTGAAAATGAAATATTATAGGGGTTAAATTGTAAAAGATGTAAATGTATTAGGGTTAAAAGTAAGTGGGGTCCTTAAAAGTATGTGAGTATGTTTAGTACATTATATGTAATGGTTTTGAGTGGTTATGAGTGAAAAAGAGAAAAAATGTTATTGTGGATTTGTATATTTAAAGAATTACTATTCAATCTTTATAAATTTTAATATTTTTTAAATTAGTTATGAGTAGAGAAGAGAAAAAAAGTAATGATAATGGTATAAAAAGTAGTATTTAAATGAAAAGATGAGAGAAAATATAATGGTTTTTAATGTATTTATATGGATAAAGATAGAAAACCCACTGTGAATGGTTTAAAAAATCAAAAAGTGAGTACAACCCATAAAACTTAAAGTACAACCCACATAGCATAACTAAATTGATAATTAGTATTATATAAATAAAAGTACTCAAGTTAAAAAAATATCACTAAAAATAGTAGTTTTGATGTAGTTTAACGTTGAACGATATGAACTGCAATAGAAAATCTTAACAAAATAAGTAGTACAACCTATGCTTTAGTTATCTTTTCTATATAATCGATTTCATTGGTTTGATTTTGGCTATGGTTTTTGTGATAACAGAATCACTACTGAATAATAAAACATCATAACCTACATTCCTACATTTTAGCGAATGATCTTTTGGCTAAATAATCAAGGGGGAGGTGGAGGTTTTGTCTTTCTTTAAGGTCCAAGATTCAAACCTTGGCATGGATAAATATTAATAACTTTGTGATACTAACAACTAGCAACTAACGGTCGTTAAAAAAAACAACCTATGTTTAACCCACTTCGATTAACCCACTGAAAAGTTTATATTTGTTTATTTTTAAGACAAGTTTATATTTGTTTATTTTTTAAAACAAATGGAAGTTAGAGAATTCCACAAGCTTTAGAAATTCCATTAGACATGCTTAAGTTTTGATAAATCTTTTAAAGCTCATAAGCACATCAAAGTATCAAACTCATAATCTCAGCTTCCAAAATTTAATGCCCGTGTACGGACCTGACCCAGTACACCCGACCCGGACCTAGGTACGGGTAAGACCCGGGAGGATGGAAAAATATTCAACGTCTATTCGAATTTTTTGAGCCATTTAAAAACTCAATTACAAAATTATCATAAATTTATTATCTTACTAGTTATTTAGTGTTTCAAGAATTATATATCATGGTTTTGAATTTTAAAAAAAATTAAAATAAAAATAATATGTTTAAAGAAATGATAGAGCCAATAAAAGACAAATTAAAAAAAATTGGTTGAGTCACCATCCATTTTTACTTGTGCCGCAGCTTTAAATCCGTTTTTAATGTTGCGGGGGTTTAATGTTTGATTGACGAGATAAAAAAGTTTCAAAAATAAAAATAATATGTTTAAAGAAATGATAAAATCAATGAAAGACAAGTTAAAAAAATTGATTGAGTCACCACCTATTTTTACTTGTGTGGTCGCTTTAAATCCATTTTTAATGTTTGGGGGTTTAATTTTGATAGACGAGATAAATGAAAATTTAGATATGTATGACGAAGACCTTAATATTTCAACCACGGCAAAATAAAAGTTTGAAAACAATTTATAATTTTTCTTTAAATACATACAGGCCTAACGTAAACATAACCACGCTAAGAGAATCAACCTCGAGTGCTAGTACCTCGATTAAAGACCCGATTTTGACTATGGTGAATGTTTTTCGGAATGTGACGGCTAAACGACAAAGGGGTAACACCCCAACAAGCGAGCTCGGTAGGTATAGTGGAACGGATTTTATTTCCACTATGACTACCGAATATTATCGTGCATTCGATATTTTGGCTTGGTGGAAAGAAAATGAATCTCAATTACTAAGCATCCAAGCTTTTATGGTAGCTTCAGAATCTGAATTTTCTCTTATTGACAGGGTAATATCATTACGGAGAACAATACTAACTCTGGAAACTGTGGATATGTACATTTGTTTAAAGGATCACTTAGACGGGATAGATCGTATAAAAGATAAAACAAACCTTGAAAATGAAATTGCACTTGAAGCTAAAGTACACGATGAAGAGTTAAAAAAGGAGTATCTTCTGGTATATCCGACGAATAATTAACATTTGATGAAGCCTCTCGTAGAAAATAAATAATAGAAAATAAGTTACATAAAAGTTTTATGTTATTTTTTAAAGATTCGTTAATGTACTTTAAGTTTCTTGAATAAATAAATGATAAATTTGATATTTATCTATGCAGGATCGTTGAAGGGTGTAAGTTACAACACAACAACACAAAGAGGAGATTAACTAACTTTAATCAAACAGTAAACTGGATTAACCAAGTAGAGATACTAAGAACACAAGTAATATAAGAGACAGAACACAAGTGTAAGGTTTTCAAAAATCCAGTATATTGCTTTCTCTATGTTCTATTACAAGTGTTATAAAACATAATGGAAAGATACAAGAACATGAGATACTTATACTACATCCTACAGCCGGCTATACTTTGAAAGTCAGCTGGATACAATTGACTAGACATAAACAAAATCAATTGTAGAGTCAAAAGGCAGATTGCCTTTTGACTTGTGACTATGACATGCCATAGCTCACATCCTTATCTATTACAAAAAGAATAAAGTACATAAAGTAAAAAGTTACAGACTCAAGACCTCAATGTACGGTTACCAAAAGCATGGACCTTTTCACCAACTCATGTAAGTTGGTGACTTGCAGAGATGCAGCGGAAAGGTGTCCAGCTTTATGGAACAGTACATCAGATAAAGCATGTTACTAAAAGTCTTCAGAAGAAATCTGTCTTCATGAACTTGAAGCTTCGGAAGACTTTGTCTCTGAGGCTTCGGAAGACTTCATGTTTGGCTTCGGAAGGTATTGGTCTTGGCTTCGGAAGATTTCACACTTAGAGTATTTTCTGTTTCATGTGTGAAACTTCCTAAGCTTCTTCTTTAATGTACTTGTGCAGCATGCAGGATGGACTTAAGATGTTTAGGTTGCATCAGCCTCTTCATTAATCTCTACAAACTCCCCATAGGCTGATGCTACCAAAACACTTAGAAAACTTCAGATATCAACAGTCCTCATTAGGATGATCACCATTCCTTTCTTCATAAGATGATCAGGATCCTTCAGACTTTCAAAGTGTCTTCTCATATCAAAGAGGTCATGTAGAGGCAACTGAAACATATCTTGCCATGTGTAAATGTCTTCAATGCCTTGATCTCTAATGACATGCCATCTTTCTAGATTTGTGGTGTATGTCCAAGACAAGATGGGTCTTCCTGTTGCTAGAGGAGCTATTTGAATTGGAGTTGGTGTAGCATCCTCTGGGTGCACATCCTCAGGCTGTTCTGATTCATCCTGAGATTTAGTAGAGGGTGCAGTCTTCTTCTTCTTAGGCTTTAGTTTAGAAGTCATCCTCTTCTTTCTCTTTGAAGTTTTAACTAAGAAGACTGGCTTGCAGTACCAGATTGATCTCTGTTGTCTTTCTCAGTTGGGGCTTCATCTCTCTCAGGTTCGGAAGGAGAGGGAGGTTGACCCTGCTGTGGATCAGAAGATGAAGCTTGCTGAGTTTCAGCAGGAGGTCCAGGTTGTGTTGTCTTTGGTTGTTCAACCTTAACCTCCACTTTAGTTGGAGCCTGACTTGGAGTGGAGTGTAAGTCAATAAGCTCTCCACTCTTGATCTTTTGCTTGATCACCCTAATATGCTCATCCATGGTGGATAGAGACATGGGCCCAAGTCTCTTTCCGGAGAATCTATATAGCTTCAAGAAGCTCATCATCCTCTGCCTGTCAGCAGACTTTTTCATGTTCCTTTGGATGATGGCTCTTGATTTTGCAGCTTCTTCCTTTAGCTTCTTCTTTGTTGTCTTTTTGTCCTTGACTAACTCAAGCTCAAGTTGTTTTAAGTACTCAAACTCAATATAGTCATAGGACAACGGAAGGAGTATATCTGCCTGGTAGAAGCCTGTGGCACTCAGGTAGTTGATCATCTTAATTTTGTCTTCTTCTTTGTCTACCTGAGGTTCTTGTTGAACCACATCCTCTTGTATAGGACTTTCTTGAACTAGGGAGAGGGTAGGCATATCTTTGTATAGTCTTTTTCTTCTCTATCTTCTTTGACTTGTACTAGGAGTTCTGCATCTTCTGTCTCCTTCTCCTCCCTTGACCTTTCCAGGTCAACCAGTTCATTCAACTCATCTAAGGGGAGAGAAATGACATTGTCTATGTCATAGTTCCTAGTCTGCAAATAGTTTATCTTGACTGCCCTTAACTCATCATTCTGAGTATTTGGTATGGGGGCAGCCCTGATAGCAGACTCCATGAGTCTTGAAGACTCAACAGAGGAACTTTCTCTCTCCTCCTCCTTAATCTCCTCAGTTGTCATTTTTCTTTTTCCTTTGTCACTTATAGACCTTTGTGACTCAGGGTGGAGAGAGATTTGGCCTTCATTGCTTGTTGCAGCATCTGAGCTCAGGCCAGAGAGAGGTTGAGAAGCACCTTCACTAGCAGGTGTCTCAAAAGGAAAGTGGATCTCTGCAACAGTTGATGATGATGAGACAGGGCTCTCAGGTTCTGTCACTGGGCCTTCAGTCAAGGTTTCCCCTATGAAGCTAATCTTAGGGTCTGCCTCAACATCCAGTTGATTGATGGCATTACTGATTGCCTAAGTCTCCTTCTTAAGCTGAACTCTGCAGTGATCATGTCTTGGATTCTTTAAGCCAGTCTGTCAGCTTGTCTTGATTGGCTTGGGTTGACAAGTGGCATGTTGACTAGATCCAGACCTTCATAGTAGTCCAAGGTCTGAAAATTGAAGACTTCTTGTTGTCCTTGAACTCTTATGATGATTAGGGCTTTCCTGATGTTGTCATACCTCCACCCAATGATGTGATTGGAAGATGGTGAAGGTGACATAGCCCTTGGTATCCCATCCTCAAACAGACTCTATATGAAGGAGTCTGTGTAGTCCACATCAATATGAACTTGAGGAGGTTGCTGAGAATGCACAATTGCAAGTGAGGATGGTGAGTCCTTAATGTCCATTCTCTCTTAAGAACTCCCAGGTTCTATGGCTGTAATGACTTTCTCCCCCTTTTTGGTAGCATCACCCACTTTCATAGGTGAGCTGGAAGATAGGTCAATCACATCCATAGGTTCTTGTGTTCCTGGTTGAGCTCTTCTTAAGGGTCTCCCAGCTAGTTTTTCCTTAAGATATGAAATCTCAAGTTGTTGAACATTGATCCTATTATGTAAGGTAGTCACCTGAGATTCAAGGTGACTGACATTGAGACTAAGTAAGTGCATGTTTTAGATAGTTTTTGCACCAGTAGTTTCAGATTCCCCTCATCTTCATCAGAAGACTCATTGGAGGATGAGATAATTGGACCAAAGTCCTCTTTCTCACCACCAGCTTAAGGTTCTTGGCTGCTGGTTTTCCTCTGCTTACTGGCAATCTCAGTTGAGATGTCAGTGGGCTGAGTTGCCATGGTTGAGGTCTTAATGATATAATCACTTTCAGAAGTGAGAGCCTCTTCCATATGGATATCCTAAACAGGTTCAGGAGTGTCCACCTCAATTGTAGGTGACTGACGTGGGATAGATGTAGGAGACTCAGGAGTATTCATCTATCTTTGAGTAGGGGAAAAGAAGAGAGACTCATTATACTCACTGAAACCTAGATCTTCATCAGTATATAAGTCAAGGTTGAGAATTGGTTGGTTGAGATCTATAGGCTGGGGATGGTAACTGTCCCCTGATGGTTGATCACTTGAGTGTTGAGACTCAGAGTGATGGCTTAAGGTAGTTTGGTTAATGAGCTCATCAGACTGAGCATGAGGAACCTCAGCATTGATTCTTGAAGAGATGGGAGTGGTTTGCTCCTCAAGAGAAGTGGGAGCTCCAGTGTCCACTTCTTCCTGTATGGTTGAGTATATGGGGGCCTCCATAAACTGAATAGCCTGAGCAGGGGTTCGTTTGGATTTTCTTTGGTAGGTGATGGTGATTTGAGGCTATGAGAGTGGTTGGGAGGTAGCAGGTGTGGGTTCAACACTAGCTTGTGCTGCTAGGTTGTCACCTTGAGCAATGAGCTCTAACATTTTTGGGACAAGGGCTGTTTCTACCCCAGAGAAGCCAATAGTGGGCTTCCTCAATATTTTAAAGATGCCGGGCTTCATCTGTCCCAATTTAAGAATGTTACCTGTTTCCCTCAACTGTGAGCCCAGTTCATAGTTAAGAATGTACTGGACATATCTAGGAAACATGTAATACTCTAAGGAGTCTAAATTAGCAAGTAAATTTGTATAAACAAACTAAGAATACCTGAATTTGACCCCCTGAATCATTCCATGGATTATGAAGGAGAGATCCTGAATCTGGTCCCATCCACCATGCTTGTTTGATAAGCTGTGGATGACCACATAGAGCAGGAATCTCCATTGGGATGAGACCTTCCCTTTCCTAAAGGTCTTTACAAAGAAATCTCCCTCATATCCCATCTGCTCAAAGGAATGATTGATAGCTTCCTTTGGAAAGAACACCTCACCTTCTTCATCATCCAGCTGAAGATGCATGTTGATGATGGCCGGAGTGATGAAGATTGTTCTCCCCTGCACTATGGGAGACAGTGCCTTCTCCCCGTCCATAATGACCTCTTGGCAGGTCTTTCAGAATTCAAGTAGCTGATCCTCATAGAGTGGAGGATCAATGGTTAGGGAGGTGAAATAGTTATACAGAGCTAAGAAACGACAAACCTCTGAGAAATGAGGATCTTTCTCAGAGCTTAACAGAGCAACCTAATTGTATTGTTTGTGTAGCTGCATGGTAAAGTTGGGATCATTTCTGTGAGCAAGGTTGGCCATTTTGAGGTAGCTTAAGGATGAAGAAAGAAGAGAGAAAGAAATTTCAGAGAGAAATATGGGATTTTAGGTTTGGAGGAAGAACAGATGATAGAAAGAGGGGGAAACCGTTGGGTTTATATGTGAGAAGGATTTCAGATAAAGTTTAATGAAAGAGGATAAACTTTGAAATCTGGATGTCGGTCCCACATCTGAAAAAGTAGTTTACTTTTGCTCAAAAAGTAGTTTTCTTGGAAATCAAAAAGCTTCCGAAGGTTAATTATCTTCGGAAGTTTTAATTAAAAAGTTTCTGAAGCTAAAATGACTTCGGAAGATTTTCCTGAGAGATTTGATGATTTTGCTTCGGAAGAGAAATTAAAACTTGAGTGCTTTGTATAGAAATCAACAAAGCTTCCGAGAGTTAGTTTTGCTTCGGAAGTAAAAGGTCCTTGAAAATAAGTAAGTGTCTAAGACAAATATTTAAGCTTCGGAAGATAGATTTGAAATCTCTTCCGAAGGTAAATTTTTTTAGACAGTTAAATATTTTGAAGGCATGATTTGCTTCCGAAGTTAAAAGCATAACTTCCGAAGTATAAAATCATCAAATAATCTAAGGAAAGTCTTTAGAAAAAGATTTTAATCCGAAGAAAACATGAGCTTATGAAAGTGATGAACTAGACAACTTAGGACACACATATTTTAAGAAATTATAAGAATTCGTTTTTAAAAAAATCTACTCAAGGTTGATCATCCCAATAGCTGATATTAGATATTTAAATCTCTATTCATCAAAAGCCTTTGTAAACAGGTCAGCATATTGTTCATCTGTGTGAACCTTGACTAGTTTAATTAATCCCTTTTCATAGTTATCTCTTATTAATGATACCTGATATATGTGCTTTGTCCTTGAGTGCTACACAGGATTCTCTGTGATGGAGATAGCACTGTTGTTGTCTATGTGAATGGGAGTCTCTTTGAAGTTTAACCCATAGTCTAGCATTTGATTTTGAATCCAAAGCACTTGAGCACAGCAGCTAGCAGCAGCAATGTATTCAGCTTCAGCAGTTGATGCAGAGACACAGGATTGTTTTTTGCATTGCCATGAGACGACCCTTCCACCAAGAAATTGACATCCTCCGTATGTAGACTTTATAGTCATATTGCAACCACCATAATCACTATCTGTATAGGCATACAGATTAAAGTCAGAATTCTTAGGATACCATAAGCCAAGTGTTGATGCACCATTGAGGTATCTTAGAATCCTCTTGACAGTGATAAGGTGAGACATCTTAGGGTTGGCTTGATATCTTGCACAGATGCAAGTAGCAAACATGATATCAGACCTGCTTGCAGTAAGATACATAAGAGACCCAATCATAGCCCCGTATAAGTGTTCATCTACACACTTCCCCTCAAGATCAGGTCCAAGGGAGTGGTTCCTAGCTATGGGTGTCTTAGCAATCTTACAGTCAGTCATGTTGAACCTCTTAAGTATGTCCTGAACATACTTTGACTGACTTATGAAGATGCCATCTTCAACTTGCTTCACTTGAATTCCCAGAAAGAAATTGAGTTCCCCCATGGCACTCATTTCAAATCTATATTTCATCAACTTCTCAAAGTCTTTGCAGAGCTTTGGATTAGTTGAACCAAAGATGATGTCATCCACATATACTTGAACTAGCAATATGTCTTTCCTTGTCCTTTGATGAAGAGAGTTCCATCTATAGTACCTCTCCTGTATCCATGTTTACAGAGATAATCAGACAGTGTCTCATACCATTTTCTGGGTGCCTGATGTAGCCCATAGAGAGCTTTGTCAAGCTTGCAGACATAATCAGGATGATCAGGATCTACAAAACTAGGTGGCTGTTTGACATAAACCTCTTCGTATATCACTCCATATAAAAAGGCAAACTTCACATCAAGTTGAAAAACCTTGAAGTTCTTGGATGCAGCAAAGGCCAGGAATATCCTAACAGCTTCTAATCTTGCCACCGGAGCAAAGACATCAGTGTAGTCAATACCTTCTTCTTATGTGTATCCTTGAACAACCAGTCTAGCTTTGTTCTTGATGATGATGCCTCTATCATCTTTCTTGTTCCTAAACACCCATTTGGTTCCAATGGTAGTCTTCCCAGAAGGAAGAGGACAAAGGTTCCAAACTTTCTGCCTTTTGAATTGAAGCAGCTCTTGTTGCATAGCTTCTGTCACACCCCAACCTTGACGGGGAATCGTCGAGATGTGAGGGTTAAGATTGTTCACAGCCACATACGCTATATTTAAGTGTAAATATTAAAATTATAAGTTTCAAAAGTCATTACAAACATAAGCCACAAAACATGAAATAATCCCAAATAAAACAAAACGTAGCATAACATTTATTTATTTAACTAGGTCCAAGTCCTAGTTTTATTTCCAAGCTTCAAAAGTCCACTTTAAACTTGGGGATTTCCTGAAACATGATAAAAATAAAAGGGTCAACTATAAAAAGTTGGTGAGTTTCCAAGGTTTTTATACATAATATGATAAAGTTACAAGTAGCAATTCATGTCATAGGTCATAAGCAAGTAAGGTTATAGAACACATATCGTCACAACCAAACCTCGACTTGATTACAAGTATAAAAGATTGGCTAAGTGTATTTGGTTCCCATGATGAACAAGCATACGTCATCAGAGCCGGCAATACCTGGCTTTAGCACCAAATAGGCTTGTCAGGCCCAAAGATCTAAGACGTCGCCAGGCTAGCAATAGTTAATGATTGTAAACAAACTATGTATCTCATATAAACACTTACAATACACAAATAACCATGACATAATAATAAGATGAATTGCATGTGCTTATAAGTCTCAAACGTTTATAAGTGTACAATGTATAGATAATCATGTTTCACCCCAAAGTGGTGTGAAATAAAATAAAATGGGGCAAGGAAAACTCACTTGACAATAAATATATAATGGCGGTTTAATAATAATATTAACAAGCGTCGCTCCAAGGTGTATCGTCACAAGACACCTAAATATATATATTACAAGATTTAAACTTAAACATAATGGTTTAACTAATCAATGAGTACAAGGATTAAGTGGGGTTTGAGTTTGTTAAATAATTATTTTTAACAAATGAAAATCATTTATATTTTCTAAAAATATATAATTATGTTTTATACTCACTATGTAAAAAATAATAATTATAACATTTGAAAGTTTCATAAAATTGAATAGATTTTTATAGCAAAAAGAATTAAGTACCTTAAACGGTATTAAAAGAACATTTTGAAACAATAATAATTTTTAGTTATTATTTGTAATCCATTTTATTATTCAAGAAAGAAAAAATAATAATAATAATAATAATAATTACTTAGACTAAAAGAGAAATACAGAAAATATATGATGCCTTTTTAAAAATATTTAAAGTTTATAAAATAATTTTTATATGTATTAAAACGTTTTTATAATTTAATAAGGTTTAAAACCCTTTAAAAAAATAACATGATGTGCCCGGGTTCGAACCCGGGACCTCATGTGTGTGAGTGGAGTAACATAACCAGTGAACCAAGGCATCCAGCCGCGTTAGTGTTCGCGTTAAATTAATAAAAAGCATACCTAAACAACACCCCCAAATCCTTAAGAACCCTAGAACCCAATCGATCCAAATTGATTGTCAATTCGAGGTTGTTGGTCGAATTAACCATGGGGCTTTTGTTCCCCGACCAAAATCGAGTTAAACAGTGTTTAATCACCTGTTTGTAGATTAATTGACTATGACAATTGTTGAACCCAGCCGCGACCACAACAAGGCTCGATTGTTATGCAAACGTTGATGGAAATCAAATTGAACTCGTGAAAGCTTCGAATGAAGTTCTTGATTCAAAGCCCTCAATCAAAAGAAGTTAAAAATGTTCGGAAGATGGCTCTCGCTTAGCTTGCAGGTTCGTGACGAAAGGGTAATCCGATTACGTTGCTTGAGTGTTACTAGATGTAATTGATAGTTGTGAACGTTAGTATTGGTGGATGATTGTTTAAGTTCGTTTAATTTGGTTATTATTAGCGTTTAATGCTCGACCTGGTAACTCATCGATTAAAGCTTCGTTTCACGTTCGATCCACTCCATAACCGAATTAAAACCCAATTAAGTCTTACGTTTAAGTTCGAATCGTGTTCTGGAGACGATTGAAGTCGTTGGAGGATTAAAATTTGGAGATTTGATGCGGTTTCGAGGCTCGCCGGACTCCGGCCGAAGGTGACCGAGCGGCTGCCGGAATTACGGGGTAAGGGGCGGGTTTTTGGTTATTTACACATTTGGTCCCTCACTTTGAATTCTTATTATTCTATGCCCAAACTTAATATTTCAAGTTTCTAATTTGACAATTAGGCCCCCTTGAACTTAATTAAGTTTTAACTTGTTAACTTTGATACTTATTATTATTATTTTTATTATCATTATTATTATTATTATTATTATTATTATTGTTATTATTATAATTATTATTATTATTATTATTATTCCATAATAGTATTTATACTTTTATTAATATTAACATTATTATCATATAATATTTATAAACTTTAAATTAAATAAGAAATCATACATAAATAGCCCACCAAGTTTCATAAATAGCATAAATGGCCCTTACAAGAACTAACAAAATTAACTTTTAGTTAACAAAAAAAAATACGAGATGTTACAGTCTTCCCAACTTGAAAGAATTTCGTCCCGAAATTAAGAAAAATGAAACTATACAAATAAGAACGGGTATTTCTTCTTCATGTGCTCCTCTCGTTCCCAAGTAAATTCAGCGTCACGTTTATTTTCCCAACGAACCTTGACGATTGCGGTTGTTGTGGTTCTAGTCTTTTCATTATGCGGTCCATGATCTCAACAGGTTTCTCGACAAAATGTAATGACTCGTCAATCTGGATGTCTTCCAACGGAACATGCAGACTTTCGTCAGCCAAACACTTTCTCAAATTTGAGACGTGGAACACCGGATGAATTCCACTAAGGTCGGAAGGTAACTCTAGTTTATAAGCCACTTTCCCAATCCTTTTCAGGATTTTGAAAGGTCCTACAAACCTTGGAGCCAGTTTGCCCTTCTTTCCAAAGCGAACCACACCTTTCCACGGTGAGACCTTGAGAAGAACCATCTCCCCAACTTGGAACTCCAATGGCTTACGTCGCTTGTCAGCATAACTCTTTTGACGACTTCTCGCCACTTCAAGGTTCTTGCGGATAATAGAAACTTTATCGGTCGTCTCTTGTATAAGTTCAGGACCAGTGATGAAGTTTTCACCAATATCGGTCCAACGATCGGTGAACGACATTTACGACCATAAAGTGCTTCAAACGGTTCCATCTTGATACTCGAGTGATAACTATTGTTATACGAAAATCCGCGAGTGGTAGATGCGTATCCCAATCGCCACCAAAGTCAAGAACACACAGGCGTAGCAAATCCTCCAAGGTTGGATCGTTCGCTCGGTTTGACCATCAGTTTGAGGATGGTAAGCCGTGCTTAAGTCCACTGAGTACCCAAGAGTTCTTGCATAGACGACCAAAATGCGAAGTGAAACGAGCGTCACGGTCGGATATGATGTGCAGAGGTATCCCATGACGACTTACAATCTCATCAACGTATATACGAGCTAACTTTGATGTCTTGTAAGTGTCACGTATGGGTATAAAATGTGCCGACTTGGTCAATCGGTCAACGATCACCCATATGCTATCATGTCCTCGAGAGGTTCGGGGTAGCTTTGTTATGAAGTCCATGGATATGTGTTCCCATTTCCACATAGGGATCTCGGGTTGCTCAAGTAATCCACTTGGACGTTGATGTTCGGCTTTAACTTTCGTACATGTGAGGCACTTAGCTACATAAGTCGCTATGTCTTTCTTCATTCCAGGCCACCAATATTGACCACGTAGGTCCATGTACATCTTATCGGAACCAGGATGAATAGAATAACGAGTTTGATGAGCTTCGTTCATAATAAAGGTACGAACGTTATCGCGATTTGGAACCCAAATACGATTGGCGAAGTACATCAATCCATTGGGTTTGTTTCCAATTGGGTTAGAAGATTATGCTCCAACTCATCCTTCATTCTCCCTTCTCGTTGAACCATTTGTTGAGCCTCCAGGATGCTAGACTCGATGTCACTCTCTATTCTCAGTTTTGTAGTAGTACGGTGGTCTCATTGACATCTAGTCGAATTTCAGTATTGAACTCTCCCAAGGTGTCAAACCATTGACGTCGATCTCGAATTTCTTGAAATGAGATCATCTTGTTGTGAATCTTTCGGCTCAGTGCATCGGCCACAACGTTTGCTTTACCAGGATGGTAAGGAATGTCACAATCATAGTCACTAATCAACTCCACCCAACGACGTTGTCTCATGTTGAGATCTTTTTGATTGAAAACGTGTTGAAGGCTTTTGTGATCGGTGTAGACTATACATTGCGTACCATACAGTAGTGCCTCCAAATCTTCAAAGCAAATACAACAGCACCAAGCTCGAGATCGTGGGTTGTATAATTCACCTCGTGAACCTTCAATTGTCCGACGCATAAGCTATGACCTTCCCTCGTTGCATGAGAACACAACCAAGGCCTTGCTTAGATGCATCACAATACACGGTGAAATCGTCGTTTCCATCGGGTAGGGTCAATATAGGAGCATTGCACAACTTATGCTTTAACACTTCAAAAGCTTCTTCTTGCTCGGTACCCCACTCGAATGGTTTATTCTTTTGTGTCAAAGTAGTGAGCGGCTTCGCGATCCTCGAGAATTGGCGATGAATCGCCGATAATAACCAGCAAGACCAAGAAAAGAACGAACTTCGTAGGAGTTGTAGGAATACACCAATTCTTCACAGCTTCCACCTTTGCAGGATCAACGTGAATCCCTTGGCTATTCACCACGTGTCCTAGAAATTGAACTTCTTCGAGCCAGAAATCACACTTCGAGAACTTTGCGTACTTGCTCTTTCTTTAACAACTCAAGAACCAATCTCAAATGCAGCCTCATGATCGGTGTTGGTCTTGGAATAGATAAGTATGTCATCAATAAAGACGATCACAAACTTGTCTAGATAAGGCTTGCATACTCGGTTCATGAGATCCATGAAGACAGCAGGAGCATTGGTTAAACCAAAAGGCATCACCATAAACTCATAGTGTCCATAATGAGTACGAAAAGCAGTCTTTGGAATGTCATCCTCATGAACTCGTAATTGATGATATCCAGAACGTAGATCAATTTTCGAGAATATGGCAGCTCCTTGAAGTTGATCAAACAAGTCATCGATGCGAGGAAGAGGATAACGATTCTTGATGGTAAGTTTGTTAAGCTCGCGATAATCGATGCACATACGAAACGATCCATCTTTCTTCTTCACGAAAAGAACAGGTCCCCCAAGGCGAAGAACTAGGACGATGAAGCCCTTCTCGGACAGCTCTTGCAGTTGACAAGAGAGTTCTTGCATTTCCGATGGTGCAAGCCGATACGGTGACTTGGCCACGGGGTTTGGCTCCCGGTATCAAGTCAATTTTAAACTCGACTTCACGCACGGAGGTAAACCACTAAGGTCATCGGGAAATACTCCAGGAAAATCTCGTACGATAGGGACATCCTTAAGTTCTTTCCTTTGACTTTCGTGTTGACCACATAAGCCAAGAAGGCCATATACTTCTTGTTTAAGCACTTTCGGGCTTGAGTGCAAGACATGAGTTTAAGCCCTTTAGAAGATTTTTCACCGAACACCTTCAACGTATCTCCAGAGGGAACGGTATACGAATGCACTTCTCGAAACAAATGATCAGCATGGTGTTTGGCTAACCAATCCATACCATGATGACGTCAAAGCTTCCAAGTTTCATAGGATAAGATCGATAAGAAAATCATGCGTGTCAAGACTTAAGATACAATCACGAACGATAACGTCAACGGTAATTGGTTCTCCATCGGCAACTTCAACAGTAAGAGGTCTTTTCTAGTTTCGTATGTGGCTTAGCAAGTATGGGTTCAAACTCTAATGAAACAAAACTTTTATCGGCTCCAGAATCAAACAGGACATAGGCATAAGTTTTGTTAATAAGGAACATACCTGTTCAATTTTTTTAAGGTATTTAACAATACAAGTAAAATATGAAATGAATTTGATCACAAAATTTAAGGGTGAGTTAACGTACCATTCACCACATCGTTGTTTGCTTGTGCTTGGTTAGCGTTGATGTTGAAAGCACGTCCTCGGGCTTGTGGAAGATTACCCACAAGACGAGGGCATTGTGGACGAAAGTGGCCAGGTTCCCCACAGTTGTAGCAAACACGGTTTGTGACCACAGCAGCATTATTAGGTGCACGGTGGCAAGTTGCCACCAAATGACCATATTTACCGCATAAGGTGCAAATGCGGCATGGTTGATTCCCCGGGTGATGATACCTACATGTGCTGCACATCGGTTGAGGACCGGCATAAGCCCTAGCCCCAGGCACTTGTGCCACAGATGTAGCCGCAGGTACAGGTTGCCTTTGGGGTTGTTTAGGTGCAGCCACGGCATAGTTACGCGCCGGTGTGAACTTGCGCTTCTTGTTGTTGTTGTGGCTGTGAGACGGTTCAGCTTTCTCCTTAACCGCCTCGGTAGTTGTCTTCTCTACCTTCTTTGCACCCTTCACAGACATGGTGCCCGCTCTTATATGGTTCTCGGTGAGTTGAGCGGTGATTGTAATGGCTTCTTCCAAGGTTGTGGGTCGGCTACCCACCACAGCATCTTGATTTGGGGTGGTACACCCTTAATGAACTTCTCGATGTTGCGGGGAACAGTGTCGACCATATGGGTCAGCAGTATACTCAACTCATGATGTCTAGTTGAGTAGGCCAAATGATCACCATCATTTTGTTTCAAATTCCAAAACTCTTCTTCCAACTTTTGCAATTCACTTCTTGGGCAGAACTTCGCGATGGCGATGTTCTTGACTCTTCCCAGGTAAGTGCTAGAATAGCATCGGGTCCACGATTCCTCTTCTCGCTATTCCACCAGTAAGAGCCCTTTGTTGAACAACTAGTGGCATAACGAACCTTGAGTGCATCGGGACACTCACAATTGATAAAGGTATTCTCCATGCTTTCGAACCACTCAAGAAGGCCAGTGGCTCCTTCCTTGCCACTAAAACTAGTGGGCTTGCAAGAGCTAAGTGTTTGAAGGTGCAAGTTTGATTATTCCCGTGTTGATTGTTCCTTTTTGATTGTTGCTATTCTCTCCATGACCATTTCCATTGTTGCTAGCGTTGGTCATTAAGGTGCTATTAAGTTCAGCAACCATGGTCGGAATGACAGCAGCCATTTGTCGAGCAATCATGGCGGCTAACTTACGATCGGAACTTCCACGCTTTCCATGATGACGAGACATGCTGGAATATACAAATGAGTTAGATATGAGAATTGGAATACAAGGATTAATGTTCAACAAGGATAAGGCAAGTTGTAAGGCACATGGAATGGTTCCATTTGGTAACGCATTACCATTTGGAAACGTTGACACGTCAAGGTAAGTTGACCCATTCGCCTTAGAAATTGTGTATGTTGACCATGGTTTATCACTCATCCCAGAAATCCCCAGGTAAGCATAACTAGTCCCGTAGGATTTATGCGATATGCTTGCCTTAGCCCGAGGGCCTTTTGCCAGGAAATCCAGAATACAGGTGTCCATGTGTCACACAAATTTCTTAGGTTTATGAAATCAAACCATGATGAGATTTACATAGATTAGACATAAGTCTAAAGATTTAATTCTTAAGCATAAGTATACGATTCCACGTGTTGACGAGAATAAGATTAAGAAGTTTCATTTGTCGGGAGAGTCAATGAGTCAAAGTTAAGTTTAGGGAGACAAGTAACAAAGTTTAGACAATTACAAGGCAACCTATGCTAAGGCATCAAGTTGCACATAAGTAAAGTATAGCTTATGTAGCATGTAACAATATATATATTTCTAAGATATATAATATAATCCTATGAGGTTCATGCATAAGCTATAGTCTAGGTCACCATTACTAATAACCTAAATCCCTATAGTTATGGGCTCTGATACCAATCTGTCACACCCCAACCTTGACGGCGGAATCGTCGAGATGTGAGGGTTAAGATTGTTCACAGCCATAACGCTATATTTAAGTGTAAATATTAAGATTATAAGTTTCAAAAGTCATTACAAACATAAGCCACAAAACATGAAATAATCCCAAATAAAACAAAACGTAGCATAACATTTATTTATTTAACTAGGTCCAAGTCCTAGTTTTATTTCCAAGCTTCAAAAGTCCACTTTAAACTTGGGGATTTCCTGAAACATGATAAAAATAAAAGGGTCAACTATAAAAGTTGGTGAGTTTCCAAGGTTTTTTACATAATATGATAAAGTTACAAGTAGCAATTCATGTCATAGGTCATAAGCAAGTAAGGTTATAGAACACATATCGTCACAACCAAACCTCGACTTGATTACAAGTATAAAGATTGGCTAAGTGTATTTGGTTCCCATGATGAACAAGCATACGTCATCAGGAGCCGGCATACCTCGGCTTTAGCACCAAATAGGCTTGTCAGGCCCAAAGATCTAAGACGTCGCCAGGCTAGCAATAGTTAATGATTGTAAACAAACTATGTATCTCATATAAACACTTACAATACACAAATAACCATGACATAATAATAAGATGAATTGCATGTGCTTATAAGTCTCAAACGTTTATAAGTGTACAATGTATAGATAATCATGTTTCACCCCAAAGTGGTGTGAAATAAAATAAAATGGGGCAAGGAAAACTCACTTGACAATAAATATAATGGCGTTTAATAATAATATTAACAAGCGTCGCTCCAAGGTGTATCGTCACAAGACACCTAAATATATATATTACAAGATTTAAACTTAAACATAATGGTTTAACTAATCAATGAGTACAAGGATTAAGTGGGGTTTGAGGTTTGTTAATAATTATTTTTAACAAATGAAAATCATTTATATTTTCTAAAAATATATAATTATGTTTTATACTCACTATGTAAAAAAAATAATTATAACATTTTGAAAGTTTCATAAAATTTGAATAGATTTTTATAGCAAAAAGAATTAAGTACCATTAAACGGTATTAAAAGAACATTTTGAAACAATAATTTTTTAGTTATTATTTGTAATCCATTTTATTATTCAAGAAAAGAAAAAAAAATAATAATAATAATATTACTTAGACTAAAAGAAAATACAGAAAATATATGATGCCTTTTTAAAAATATTTAAAGTTATAAAATTATTTTTATATGTATTAAAACGTTTTTATAATTTAATTAAGGGTTAAAACCCTTTAAAAAAAATAACATGATGGTGCCCGGGTTCGAACCCGGGACCTCATGTGTGTGAGTGGAGTACATAACCAGTGAACCAAGGCATCAGCCGCGTTAGTGTTCGCGTTTAAATTAATAAAAAGCATACCTAAACAACACCCCAAATCATTAAGAACCCTAGAACCCAATCGATCCAAATTGATTGTCAATTCGAGGTTGTTGGTCGAATTAACCATGGGCTTTTGTTCCCCGACCAAAATCGAGTTTAAACATGTGTTTAATCACCTGTTTGTAGATTAATTGACTATGAACAATTGTTGAACCCAGCCGCGACCACAACAAGGCTCGATTGTTATGCAAACGTTGATGGAAATCAAATTGAACTCGTGGAAAGCTTCGAATGAGTTCTTGATTCAAAGCCCTCAATCAAAAGAAGTTAAAAATGTTCGGAAGATGGCTCTCGCTTAGCTTGCAGGTTCGTGACGAAAGGGTAATCCGATTACGTTGCTTGAGTGTTACTAGATGTATTGATAGTTGTGAACGTTTAGTATTGGTTGGATGATTGTTTAAGTTCGTTTAATTTGGTTTTATTAGCGTTTAATGCTCGACCGTTACTCATCGATTAAAGCTTCGGTTTCACGTTCGATCCACTCCATAACCGAATTAAAACCCAATTAAGTCTTACGTTTAAGTTCGAATCGTGTTCTGGAGACGATTGAAGTCGTTGGAGGATTAAAATTTGGAGATTTGATGCGGTTTCGAGGCTCGCCGGACTCCGGCCGAGGTGACCGGAGCGGCTGCCGGAATTACGGGGTAAGGGGCGGGTTTGGGTTATTTACACATTTGGTCCCTCAACTTTGAATTCTTATTATTCTATGCCCAAACTTAATATTTCAAGTTTCTAATTTGACAATTAGGCCCCCTTGAACTTAATTAAGTTTTAACTTGTTAACTTTGATAACTTATATTACTATTTTTATTATCATTATTATTATTATTATGATTATTGTTTATTATAATATTATTATTATTATTATTATTCTTCCATAATAGTATTATTACTTTTATTAATATTAACATTATTATAAATATTTATAACTTTAAATTAAATAAGAATCATACATAAATAGCCCACCAAGTTTCATAAATAGCATAAATGCCCTTACAAGAACTAACAAAATTAACTTTTAGTTAACAAAAAAAAATACGAGATGTTACAGCTTCAACCCAACTTCCATCCTTTAGAGCTTCATCAACTTTCTTTGGCTCTATCTGTGATAGAAACAAGAGTGAAGACAAACATTTTCTTCATGGGTTTGTACTCTTGTCTTTACCCCTGAGACAACATCTCCAATGATGTTTATGGTAGGGTGAGACTTGTGGATCCTAAGCTGAGGGATCACAGCAAGTTGTTGAGAAGATCTAAATTAGAGAAATTAAATCTGGCATAGATGTTTCTTCCACCACATCAGCACACTTTTCAAGTGAAACTTGATCCAAGCAGTGTGTGACATCATTGATGTTCTCATCTATGGTGTGGTTAGTGGCATCAAGAAATTCTTGGTCACTGTCACCACCACCGTTGTTATCTTCCACAATTGAGGTGTTCTTATTTGGTTGTAGAGCCTCTAAGCTTGAATTAAAGGCATACCAGATGTATCAGCTGATTTTGTCATTGTTGTGCTGATAGAAATCTCATTTGCAGAAGTAGTTCCAACTGGAGCTGAAGATGTATGACTTGAAGGTCTTCCTAGCTCAAATCTTGGATCAAGTTCACCTGTATTTAAATTTTCTGCAAATCCTGAAACATTCTCACAGATTTGTTAAACATTTGTTAAGGTGGTAACCAAATCAAGATCAAAAAATAACACAGAACCAGACCAACCAGCACACAGGGTGTGTGTTCATTGAAGGTCATATTGGCCGACTCCTCAACAATTCTAGTTCTGAGATTGTACACTCTATAAGCCTTAGTTTGGGAAGAATATCCAATAAAGTGTCCATCATCTGATTTCTCAGCAAACTTGGCAATTTGATCTTTGGTATTCAAGATGGTGCAAGGACATCCAAATGACCTGAGAAAATCAATGAAAAGTTTCCTCTTGTGCCAAAGTTCATAAGGAGTCTTGCCATGAATCTTAACTACTAAAACTCTGTTTTGCACATAGTAGGCAGTGTTGACTGCCTCTACCCAGAAGGTGATGGGTAGCTTAGAGTCAGACAACATGGTTATTGCAGCTTCAATCAGTGTCCTGTTTCTCCTCTCAGTAACACCATTTTGCTGAGGAGTCCTGGGAGCACTGAATTGTCTTGTAATACCCTTTTCATCATAGAATGTATCAAAGATTTGGTTCTTAAATTCAGTTCCTTGATCACATCTTATGATCTTGACCTTGTGATCAGATTGATTCTCAATCTTTAAGATGAACTCTTTAGAATCTCAGGAGTCTCATCCTTAGTTCTAAGGAAGAAAACCCAAGTGAATCTTGTAAAGTCATTTGTGATCACTATACAGTATAAGGTCCTTCCTAAAATCATTACACTGGTGGGGCTAAAGAGATCCATATGTAACAAGTGTAGGGGTGTAGTAATGGAGTTCTTTACGTTAGGCTTGTGAGATACCTTATGTTGCTTCCCTTTCAGGCATGCAACACAGTGGTCATCACTAGTAAACTCTTTCTTTGGCATTCCAGTTACCAAATCATGCTTAATTAACTTATTCATGTTCTTAAAGTTTACATGGCACATTCTTTTATGCCATAGGAAAGACTCATCACTATTTGCTTTAGACCATAAAGCATGAAACTTCTCCAGAGGGAGAGGTTTCTTGCAAATCCATCTTGTACATGTTTCCTTTCCTGGGGGCTCTAAGCAGGATATGCTCATGAGGAATGACCACACCAGGCTTAAGAACAATGCACTCATGCTCAGTAAAGAGCATGTTATGACTCTGATCACAAAATTGAGATACACTCAGAAGATTGTATCCAAGCTCCTTTACAAAGTTTACCTTTTCTATGCTGAACTTACCATTTGTGACCTTGCCCCTACCAGAAATGTATCCGCCTTCATCTCCTCCAAAAGCAACCGGTCCTCCATCAATCCTTTCAAAGTTCTGGAGTAGTGACCTATTGCTTGTCATGTGGCTGGAACAGCCACTGTCTATGATCCAGACATTTTTGTCTGTCTTCAGCTGTCCCTGCACAAAGAGAATGATTAGTTACATTTGGAAACCCAAGCCTTGCTTGTCTTGAGCTCATTTGCAGAAGGTATTCAACAGTAATAGATCCTATGGTTGTACTAAGAGGATCTTGAGTTGTTATTGATGGAGAAATCTCAGTCATTTGGTCTTTTCTTAGACATCCACACCACCTTTGGAGTCTTGTACTTGACCTTCAAAACTTCGGAAGCTTTTGGAACTTCGGAAGTTTTGATGACTGAACCTTCGGAAGATTCTGCAGACACTGCAGCAAACTTTAGTGCTTCGGAAGAACTCCTTTCTTCCAAGACCAACTTTTCTTCTGAAGGCAATTTTCCACATCCTTTCTTTTTAGATTTAGAGCTTCCGAAGGAAACAGGTTTTCCTTCCAAAGCTTGAATCTTCTTCAAACTCTTTGAAGTCTTTGTTTTGATCATATGGACAGTACCTTTAGGATTGAAGGGACAATCCTTAGCAATATGAGTGGTACTTTCACACATGACAAAATTCATCTTCTTCTTCACAAGAGCCTTTTCCTTGGAATAGGACTATCTTTGGTCAAATCCCTTCTCCACCTTCATCTTTGCAGATGTTGAGACAATCCTCTTGGGCTGAGGACTGTGCTTGGAGTTTGATGGTCCATGCTGTGCAGCAGTGGTACACAGCAGATCAGTCTTCTTCTTGCTACTGAGATGGGTTGAACAAGAACAGAACTCTTAGCAGAAGAGTTTTGGTTGATGTCTTCAGTCCCTACCACTTTAAACCCTGCAGAGATAAAAACTTGTTTCTGCTTAGAGTCAAAAGTAGCCTTGATCTCTTGAGCCTTCCTTGCCTTTCTTTTACTCTTTCTGATCAACTTCTTTCTCATGGACTTGGTCATCACAATCTCTTTTTCTCCTCAGAAGGATAGTGGCCCTTCTTGGAATCCTCCTCTTCACTATTCTCAGAGGGATTCTTCACTATCTCTTCTTCATCCTCTTCACTCATAGGATCTATGAGAGGAAGCTCATCTTCACAAGTTTCACACCTAGGAGATCTTACTGACAAGATTGTGTATGGAGGAGCTATCTCATTGGATCCCAGTCCTTGCCTGTTTTGATAGCACACTTTGTTGTGCAGGGATGAGGATATCATGTTCTTGAAGGTCTTCTCTGCAAGAACACTCTTTTCTGCCCTAGCTTTGCTGATCACAAGCTCAACCTGGCACTCTAGTTAACTTAGTTATGAGATCTTTGATTTGAGTCCTAAAATCTGTGTGTTCATGTTTTAAAACTGAAATGGTTTTCTCTAAGTCCTCTATCTTCAGTTTATAATCATTTTCAGACTTTCTAAAATTAGATTTTAAAATGTTTAAGGACTCAAGGTCAGATCTCATTTCAAAGTTGTAGGACCTATATCTGTTAACTTTAGCAATGCATTCAGGAGTACAGAGATGTTCCAATACCTTGGCTTCATCATGATCTGCCATTAGTGCTTGGTTTGGAGAAGCATCTTTCACCTGAAAGCTCCAGTCAAAGCCTTCTTCAACAGCAACAGCAGCCTGCTGCTTTGACTTCTTATTCTGGAGAGCTTTGTCAGTGTGGTTTGGTCTGGATTGTGTTTGGCCACCATTTGTTCTAGGTGCCTTACACTCTCTAGCAAAGTGGCCCATCAAGTTACAGTTGTAACACTTGACTTTGCCTTTGTCCAGTCCAAACTTTCCACTGGTTGCATTGCTTGGAAACTTCCTTCCAGTCCTCTTGTAGAACTTCTTGGCTCTGTGAGTGAGAAGAGCCATCTGCTGGACCAATTCCATGTATTCCAGATCATCTGGATGAATACAGTCCAGTCTTCAAGAGTGAAAAGAGAGTTGCCACAGCTTTCATCAGAAGACACAAATGCTTGAGAAGAGCTTGTCTCTTGGAATGGGCTTCCTTGAGTGTAGTTATCCCTTGGTGTCTCTGGGAAAGTGATGAAAGGACCCTTGGGTGAGTTGTCAGGGTAGCATATGAGATGATGTTTGGGTTCTATGCTATCCCTTTCAACCACATGTAGGGCTGAACCCATTTGATTGTTGGAGTTGCCAGATGAACCTTGCATGTTCATCTCCATCTGGTAGCCACTGTAAATCCCATATAACTCTGTCAGAGTAAGAGTTTTGATATTTTTAGTTCTCTTGATCACCACACAGTAGTGTGTCCATTGCCTAGGAAGTGAGGACATGAACTTCCTTACAATGTCTCTATTCTCAAGAGAAACTCCTCCATCCACTAGGGTATCCACAATCTCAACATACCTGAAGTACTGCTGAGTCATGGTCTCCCCTGTTTTGAAGGTGAAGTTTTAAAACTGCTGCTTCAGGAGATCCTTCTTGTTCTCCTTGGCTTTAGAAGAACCTTCATACATCAGTTTCAGTGCATCCCATAGCTGCTTGGCTGTTTTGCACTTCTTGAAACCTCTGTACACAGAGTTTGGAAGGGCAGTTTGAAGAGCTGTTATGGCTTTTCTATCAATCTCTACTATCTTCCTATCTTCATCAGAGTAGTTAGCCACATCTTTGAGGATCATACCAGCACCAGTAGCAGAAGGTGTGTTGGGTATGAAAGGTCCATTCTCAATAGACTCACACATTCTTGAATCAAGAGACCTGATGAAACCTTTCATTCTTAAACACCAGGTGTCAAACTCATCAAGAGTGATCAGTGGGGACTTGTTCATGGTTCCAGTTTCCATATCAGTATTGGAAATGGCTGCCATTTGAAAAGTTTAGTATTGTGTGTGTGAGGGATCTTAAGATGGTGAGATCTTATATCAAGAGCCTGAAAAGCTCTGAATGCAGGATCGTTGAAGGTGTAAGTTACAACACAACAACACAAAAAGAAGATTAACTAAACTTTAATCAAACAGTAAACTGGATTAACCAAGTAGAGATACTAAGAACACAAGTAATGTAAGAGACAGAACACAAAGAACACAAGTGTATGGTTTTCAAGAATGTAGTATATTGCTTTCTCTATGTTCTATTACAAGTGTTATAAAGCATAATGGAAAGATACAAGAACATGAGATACTTATACTACATCCTACAGCCGGCTATACTTTGAAAGCCAGCCGGATACAATTGACTAGACACAAACAAAATCAATTGTAGAGTCAAAGGCATATTGCCTTTTGACTTGTGACTATGACATGCCATAGCTCACATCCTTATCTATTACAAAAAGGATAAAGTACATAAAGTAGAAAGTTACAAACTCAAGACCTCAATGTATAGTTACCAAAAGCATGGACCTTTTCACTAACTCATATAAGTTGGTGACTTGCAGAGATGCAGCGAAAAGGTGTCCAGCTTTATGGAACAGTACATCAGATAAAGCATGTTACTAAAAGTCTTTGGAAGAAATCTGTCTTTATGAACTTGAAGCTTCGGAAGACTTTGTCTCTGAGCTTCGGAAGACTTCATGTTTGGCTTCGGAAGATATTGGTCTTGGCTTCGGAAGATTTCACACTTAGAGTGTTTTCTGTTTCATGTGTGAAACTTCCTAAGCTTCTTCTTTAATGTACTTGTGCAGCATGCAGGATGGACTTAAGATGTTTAGGTTGCATCAGCCTCTTTATTAATCTCTACAATCTAATATTCTTATAGAAATACATGACGATTAATCCGACATTTATTAAAAATTAAACTGGTGAATAATAATAACAATAATAATAATATAATAATAAATAATAATAATAATAATAATTATTATTATTATTATTATTATTATTATTATTATTATTATTATTATTATTATTATTATTATCAAATTTATGGTAATACACACATTAGAGGAAAAAAACCCGAATTGTACCTGGTTTTGTACCAGCCCGACCCTACCCTAACCGAGTATACCTGGTAGGGTTTTCATTAAGGTGTACCCAACCTGGACCCGTACCTTGTTTCACTTGTACCCGGGTATAAAAACCCGACTGGGCCATACCCGATTTGTACCCGCGCCCCGGTACGGCCCATACCCGATTTGTACCCGCGCCCCGTACGGCCCATACCCGATTTGTACCCGCGCCCCGGTACGGCCCATACCCGATTTGTACCCGGCCCCAGTAAGGCCCATACCCGATTTGCCCACCTCTAATCACGCATGTGAAATGCACTCAATCAGAGCCGATCCAATAGTGTTAACACGAGCATCGGATTTGGGGACTACCAAAATTAAAGATCTCATTTTAATAATAAAAAAAGAATATTGGACCTGTACTTTTAGAAAAACCACAAATTCACAAAAGCCATCAAATTTTTAGTCTCACCACAAATCCATAAAGTCTCATTTAAGAAATGGATATTTCATTAACGAATTTACATGATATAAAGATTGAAAAATAAATTAAATTAAAACATTTATACATACACAATATATAATTAAAAAATTTAACTCTGCAAACTACGAACGTTTTAATTTAATTATTGTTGGTCTCAAGCCGAGATAAAAAATAAGAGTTTAAGTTAAAAAAAACTTTGAAAAGAGCCCTATCTTTTTGTTTGATTGAGATCTCAAAAAACATTAAGCCGGCTCTGCACTTAATATTTTATGATAGAAATGCTAGATGTTTTTATTCATATGTTTTTATATCATATATATCCTTCAATTATGAACAATAAGGTCTAAAAAATCAAGTCATGAAATATCATACATAATACGTTTCGTAATTAATACTACAATAAAGTCGTGTATCATTATCCACGGTGTATATCATCATATTTGAAGAACCAAGCAACAGGAGATTAATGATTCATGAAATGAATCGACCATGAAGGTCTGGTTAAAATTATCATTTTAACTTTAATCTCTTAATTTTACAAAGAGCCTATGCTACCTTGCATTCGAGATGTACCAATTCGAAGATAAGTAACGTGTATTCGTAATCTGTTCAAGAACACTTATAAATGACAATGTTTTCGTAAACACATCCTTATTAAACTAAACCAAAATTGTATGAGCTAATTTAAGGTTTATAGAAAATTGTATTAGTGAGTATATTACTTGTAAACTCAAACTTATGTATAAAGCATGTTTTACAAAATCTAATGAGTTCTATAATAATATACTAGTGTGTGAACCGACGTCACGGATTGTTAAAATCTATAACACCTGATTTCGATTACTTGTACATTAGTATTCAATCTGTATATATAGATAAAAATTATATTGACAACTCTGTTTTTAAAAAAATCATGTTAAAACGTTGATATAATTTAACACATCATAACAACAAATTCATATTTTATAAACCATTATATTTTTGATTATAGGATAAAAACGATATAAGATTCAGAAGCTTGAAACAGTTTTGAGAGCTTGTATATTTTTAGTTTGATATTTATATATTATTACACATCATTACTTATTACTAATATTGTTTTTATTTTGTAAATAATTATTATAATTACTTTAAATAATAATAATATTATTATTATTATTATTATTATTATTGTTATTATTATTATTATTATATTATTATTATTAAATTCAATGAATTCATGTGTATTAAAAAAAGTTAAAATCCATACTAACCCTATAAGTGTCTTAACGTGAAGATAAAATTATTATTTTGACATCATAAAATGTTTTATACATGGTATAGATAATATAGATATTATTGTGCTTTATATGTTATGTATAATGAATTGACTTACGTGATGCGCGGGTGCTACTGAGTCTTATTTCCGACCAGCCTTAAATACTAATTATATTATTATTATTATTATATTATTATATTATTATTATATTATTATTATTATTATTATTATTACTACTACTACTACTACTATTATTATTATAACTATGTAAATATTTGGTAAATAGTATTTAGTTAATAATATAATGCTTAATTTAAATAGTAAAAATATAAATATAATGTTAATTTAAATTATTATACATAAAGTAATACTTAATATAGTTAATTAAATCATATGCATTAACTCATGTATTAATTAAAATAAGTTATTAAATGAGAAAAATTTAAGAACAATTGCATAAAACATTTGTACCATAGGTTTTGTATTATATAGTAGTAGGTATAGATATATATTATATAACAGATGAAATATGTGTAGATGTTATATTTATAAAACAAAATATATATAACAATATATGTGATAAATATCATATAAAATACAAATAGTTAAAAGAATTTCTGAAGCCCTTTAGCGTAATTTGAATATTATATTGTGTTGATACATATATGTACCTAGATCTTGATCTCAATGTAATATGTCTTGAATGTCTTGCACTCATGTAATATTGGGTACTTAATGAATGATAATGTTTGGTTGTGATTTATAATGTTTAATATTTCATTAATGAGTTGAGTAACGCATATTAACTAGATTATATAGGTTTGTGATTGTTTGAATTGATATACATAATGTTATAATAATGAATACATTCAAACTTTGGTTAAGTGAAGTTCACATGCGTCCGACTGGACCATGCGCTCAAACAGTGGTCATGTGTCCGAATGGCCATGCGACTAAATGTCCATGCGCCTAAATAGTCCATACGCCTAAACAACTTCATTCGACTGACTCGGTCGCACGACTGAACACTCAGTCGTGCGAATGGATCAACCGCATGGCTCAATCGCATGAATGAACCATACTAATGGTTCAGTCGCCCGAATGAGCAACCCTAACCTATAAATACCACTTAATTCGTGGAAAAACAAGAGTATTGATAAGCATTCATTCACTTTGACTCCAGATGTACCCTAGCCATCCAGAAGCCTCTAAGTTCGTACTCCAAGTTCATAGAACGATGTAGATCGATTCCTAATCGATTCTTGACGTTAGATTCAATACATGTAGTAACAAGGTTATTCAACACATCCTAATGCAAGATTCCAACATTGTTTATTACCAATGGCATATGGTGCTAATCTAAACAAGTTGCAATGTCCCAAAACAAAGTAAGAAATCAAAAGAATGGGAAATATTCCATATGCCTTGACAATCGGGTCAATCATGTATGTCATGTTATACATGAGATCTGATGTATCGTATGTTGTGACCATGTTGAGTAGGTAACAACATAATCCTAACGAAAGTCTTTGGTTAGTTGTCAAGAATACATTGAAGCATTTACGAATGAATAAGGATATGTTCTTAATTTACGTAGTGTGAAAGAATCAATCATTATAAAGAGTTTGACTAATGTTAGCTTCCAAACAGATTGAGATGATTCTCGATCACAATCAGAAAGGGCCTTCACTTTCAACGGAGGGGCATTTACATAGAAGAGCTTTACGAAGAATTTAGTTACGCAATCCACAACAAAGACCAAATACATTGATGCATCTGAAGCGACAAATGAGGCAACTTAGATGAAGAAATTCATTGATAATATTCAGAAAACCTATAAGGAGATCATGTGACAACATTACTGCAATGGTTCACATGAAATAAGCAAGGCTACGTCACATCACCAAACCTATTTAAGAAAAATCTTTTATATGTGAGAGATAACAAAATATGAAGATGTATCAAGAAAGTTCACACTTATTTGTATCACAAAATCCATGTCTCATGCAAAACATGAGATATATACAAATAGGATTTTGAACTGCATGTGATAAGATATGATTAGTAACTTCACTTCTTAGATATTTCTAACATTATAGCAGTTTTATTTTATATGAGTTGACAGGGCCAACTTAAGCTTTTTGAAAACCCTAAGCAGTCAATAAATACGGAGTCCTTTTCATCAAAATAAATATTTTGCTTATATTTTGCTTTCAATCCCATGATTTCTAAATCATTTGTGTGTATGCATAACTATAGACCACATATGCCACAATATATCAACACATCTCAAAAAACTTATCACTCAAACATAAACTAAAGATCATGTATAGGTTGGAGTCACCTTAGTTTAGTTATTTACTTTTGATTGTAATAGGTCTTTTGTTAGTTTTATTTTTTATGTATTTAGTTTTATGTAGCTTCGCTCACAGTCAGTTGATTAGTTAGCTTGGCGAAACTACTATTTCTGCCAGGCGAAACTATAGTTTCGGCAGTACAGTTTCGCTGACAGTGAAACTGTCTGTGAAACTAAGACTGCTATATATAGATTTGATCTTTTTCATTGTGGGTAAGCTTGCAAAATCCTAATCGTTTATCATTGTTGCAAGTTACCATTTCAAAAAAGTTATTACACAGAATTATCATTGTGCTTTATGTTATTGATTATTGATGTTCATTGTCTTATTGTGAATGGGTTATTATTGTGTTCAATCTTCTTTGTTCATGTTGTTTAGTTTGTGTGTTAGATATTGAATGATTCTTCGTCTCATTTGCACTGTTATACGATCAATGGACCAACAATATGGTATCGGATCCTTAGTGCTCATGATTTGTTGAGTTTTTGGTGGTTTTTGTTCAATATCTAGTTTCAATCAATTTTCAGTTCATTATCGGGTGTTTTGATGTGGAAATTGATTGAGTTTAGCTTGTTTTCGGTTGTGGAAGCTTTGCTAATCATCAGATCTCAAATTCATTGAGTTTTTGATGATTTCAGATTGATTTTGAGTTGAAAAAGGGTTTAAGGTTCGACCAGCGAAACTATTGTTCTTTCTGCAAAACTACGATCCTCTTCCAGCGAAACTATGGGTGTTATCACTATTGAAATCGTTTTCTAGTTGTTCTGCGAAACTAGTCTTTTTGAACGAAAGTTCACCAGTGCTTGTGAAGGTTTAACAAGTGAAATTGCTGCCGAAAGTGATTTTGAACGAAAGTTCAAGCTTGTTTCGTGCGAACTTATCAACGAAACTAAGCCTGTTGTGACAATTGGCTAGCGAAATTGTTGTCGAAATTGTGAGCGAAATTAGCCTCCTCTGCGAAAGTGTCAGCGAAATTAATCCTCACTGCGAAATTAGCTTTTTCTGCGAATTATCTGCAAAATTTTCTCTTCTCTTGCCGAAACTGCATCAATCCCAGCGAAACTACAATGTCAAAGTTAACATCACTCACTCTTGCAGATCTTGAAAGTGTTGCTCCTAATAGGCCACCAAGACTCATTAACGGAGACAATTTCAAAGATTAGAAGAGATGTCTCAAAGCTTTTTTCTTCTACGTTGATCACAATCAATAGGAATCAATTATTTCTGGTCCTCACATACCAACTGTCACTGTTGGTGACGTTGTCTCTCAAATCAGAAGGGTGAGGGCAGAGGTGAAGAGTTTAGCCGAGAGAGTAAAGGCCCAAGATGATCTAAACATGGATATACAAGATTTGGCCAAGTAGTTTGAGCGAGCAAGTGCTCATCCCGAAGGGGCTCATGATGCAGGAGGAAACCATGGAGAATCATGTGCTGAAGCTTTTGAGGAAGTTGTTGCAGGAGGTACTGAAGATTAATCAGAGGCAACGAAGGACACTGGAGCTTAACAGACACATCAAGACTGGTGAAGGTGGTGAGTTCCAACCTAGGGGGAGTATTGAAGATCGTGTATAGGTTGGACTCACCTTAGTTTAGATTATTTACTTTTGATTGTAATAGGTCTTTTGTTAGTTTCCTTTTGTATGTATTAGTTTTATGTAGTTTTGCAGTCCAACGAAACTATGAGCGAAACTATACAGTGAGCTGATTAGTTAGCTTGGCGAAACTACTGTTTCTGCCGGGCGAAACTATAGTTTCGGCAGTACAGTTTCGCTGTCTGTGAAACTAAGACTGCTATATATAGATTTGATCCTTTTCATTGTGGGTAAGCTTGCAAAACCCTAATCGTTTATCATTGTTGCAAGTTACCATTTCAAAATAGTTATTACACGGAATTATCATTGTGCTTTTTGTTATTGATTATTGATGTTCATTGTCTTATTGTGAATGAGTTATTATTGTGTTCAATCTTCTTTGTTCATGTTGTTTAGTTTGTGTGTTGAATATTGAATGATTCTTCATCTCATTTGCATTGTTATACGATCAATGGACCAACATAAACACATACAATGTGATTTAAGAAGGGGATCGGCGCTACAATTTGTACCTCCTAGCCTGAGTGATCGTGTTAGCATACATCTCATATATGTTAAAAATTGCCTCTCTTAGAATAAGTGAATTGTGTTACGAACAAATAGTAGAACACTAGAAAACAAAAACAATTGATGAAATAATTAGTTATATATTACACTATTACGCTAGATATATGAGTTTATTTAATGTAAGTAAGAAGAGAAAAGCTTACAAATTAATTAGTTATTAATGTAATTAAGAAGACAAAAGCTTACAAAGTTATAAAAGTAGAGCTTACAAACAAGATAAAGAAATAAATAAATATTCGCTGTATCAAATTAACATCATAAATATCAACTTAATTGCTAAAATCAAAGTCATATTAAATTAGGGCCTCACCAAAGTAACTTCATTAAGTTGTCTGTGATGGAAGTCTTTTACTAGCCAATTCCACTAAAGTTCCCTTAATTACCTACCAGTTAAAAAATAAAACTAGTGTCCTGGAGGTTGAAGAGTTTTTTATACAATCATGATATTCAAGGTTTGTGACATATAAAGAGTTAAAAAAAATGTAAGTGTCTAATAGATAAACGTAACCTCATCGTTTATATTAAAACAAAAAACAGGGTTTGAGTTCCACCTATCAATAATGTGGCCCCTTAAATTATAAAGCACCACATCAATTTTTTACCTTTGTGTCAACAATTTAGCCCTAACATGTTTTTGTCATTTAAAAGTGCATCCAAAAATATAATTATTAATTTAAAAATAATATTCAGAATTCAAAGAACTAAACAAAGAGCATAACAATATTAATGAGATGAAATTCAAATCGAAACAGCAAAAGCATAGCATCAATCCAATTATTCAAATTCAAACGAACTACACCAACACAACTTAAGTCAAATCGAAACAACAAAATTCAAATTGTCACATACTTAGAGTGTCGGAGAAATTGATCGAAACAAAACATACATCATGTAACTCAAATCAAAGCAGAAATCAAAGCATTGGTGATGGTAGATTGCCCTAGATTGATCGTCAACACTAAGGAGGAAGTTAATGACTTTGGGAGCGACTTAAACTAAAAATTAAAATTAGTGCGCGATAAAATATTAATATGCTCGCTTCCAAATTCCAATCTGGTTTTCCTTGCAATGCCATTTGGACTAGCCTAACTTATAGTACATATGAACCGTTTTAGAAAATGGGAAACCTAAAATTTTAAGGCCCTAAACCTTACGTTTACCAATCTAATCTACAGAGAATTCACATCTCATTTATTATCCTCGTCTTCATAATTATACTGACCATCATTTTCTTTCTCTTCTTTTCAATTTAAATAATATATTTTTAATACATTATCATTATGTTTTCTATCTTATTCATTCACAATCATTTTTTAAAAAGTATTAAAGTTTATAGGGATTAACTGTATTTACTCTAAAATTATAAATGAGTGGTAATATATTGTATCTTCAACAAGACACACACTCGTAACTAAATAGAAAATGAGATATGAATCCTTCTGATAGTTGACGCAACCTTTGTTGTCCCTTAGACAAATAATTAATAAGTTATATATTAACACGTTTAAAACCCATGAATAGCTAGATTATTTCTAATTGTTCCCAGTGGATCAAATTATATATGAAAAAAAACAATTCTAAACAAACACTATTATGGTTGTCACCTTTATATACTATACTAGTTTTAGTAACCCCGTGTATTACACAGGTTGAATAACAAAATGTTAAATAAAATAAAAATTATTAATTATAAAACATAGACGAAGACATGATATGATTGAAATCATGTATGAGTAACAACGATAAGTAATAAAATAATAATATGAAAATATTATTTTATTTTGTTTTTTCAAAGATAAATAATTACATATTTTGTTTTAAAATAACGTTTTAAAATTTTTCATTTTTAAAAATTTTCTTACTATAACTTCTTATTTTAATTATTTTTATTAATAAAAATTTACTCAAAAAACAAACTTTGAAATATTACATAAAAATAGTTTTATGTTTTTATTGAAAAAAATCATTTTATAAAAAACTATCTCTTTAGAAATAGCATTAATAAAAAAAATCTTCTTTCTTAATTTTATCAAAAAACTAACTATAATTATAATGTAAAATAAATAAATAATATTATTATTAATTAATATGATTATTTAATAAAAAAAATTTGATTATAATAAATATACACATTCATTTACCATTTTATTACATTAACCAATAGCGTTCACGTTTGTGGCTCTATACATCTTCATCACCTTCCTCACACACACGTGTCACAGATATCTCCGCCGCGTGTAGCGGCGCGTGTACACCCACCACCACCACCACCACCACCATAACCCCAATTCACCCCCTTCTTCCCCATTCCAAAATCCCAATTCAATCGTCCCCCAATTCACCCTAAAAATCCCTGCTTTCTTCTCACCAACACCCCTTCGAAACCCTCAATTCACCTTGAGTTTTCGAAGGTCACACCCAATTTGTCGTTCGATCCACACACGAGATGAATCTTTCGATAGCAGAATACAAGCCCTTCAATTGCAGGGCGATCAACGGCTCAGGGGACAATAATTACCACCAACCCACGACGGGGTGGTTCGAAATCCGGCTGTTTTACGTCAGAATCACGACGGCCGCCGTGAACGCCGTCCCGGGGCGCCTTACGCTGCGGAATCTCCGCCGTGAGATCGGAGTTTCGCTTGAGATTAACGGATTTAGGGTTCCGGCGACGAACACGGCGTTGGTGACGCTGCGGAGGGACCGTGTGGATAAAGAGTCGTCGGAAGTGACGTATGTTAGCACCGATAACATTAGGGTTTCTGGGGCGGTTGAATTTGAGGTGATTGATGATGAATTAGATGATCGGGAGATGATATTGTGTGGGTCGTTGGAGAGAATTGAACCGATTTGGGACAATGGGAGTTTAGATAAAGGTAGTAATAATAATCATAATAATAATAGTCATAGTCATAGTCATAGTCATAATCATGGTAATTGTGGATCGAAAACTGGGTGGAGTATGGATTTTTACGCCGGAAATTTGTCGAAATTTGGGAATGTTTCGCCGTCGATTGAGGTTTATATAGCTGGATGTTGCTCATCGGTGCCGGTGATATTGACGAAAACTATACAGGTTAGTCCCCGGAGAAGAGGATCAAGGCATGGGGTGCTGGATGCCATACCGGAGGATGACGAAGTTGATAAGGAACCCGTGTCAGAAACCGGGGTTCTCCGGCAGCGGAAATTGGAGGTAAATTGCTGTTTTTGATCTGTTGATCTTTGTGCTTATTAGTAATGTTAAAGGGTGTTTGGATGTGGTTTATGAAAGTGATTAGTTTTTGATAGGAATTAGAATTGGCCAATTGGGTAATTAGTTAGAGTGTATGGAAATTCTGCTTGTTTATGTAAAGATTGAAGAGGTGAAAGTTATTACAGTTTGGATAGCAGATAGTCAAAACTGATATAGTGAAAGTTATATTAAAATGCAGTAAGTAAATAAGCAGTTTTATTAAGCAAAATCCCAAAACACACTTCCAAACACCCTTTCTTTGTTAGTGTTGATGTGCTTTATCTAAGGTTAGATGTGACTTTAGGAACCAAAAGACTGCTGGCCTAGCCGTAATAAGGTGTGTAGGAGAGATGTCCCTCTTCATTTGGTTAAGGATTGATAGAAGGTGTAGATTTAGGAGTAGGATTAGACAGCTTGTGAGTTAGCCATTATGAAGAAAAAAAATGGGGACCTTAGGAACTATTAACTTAAAAGGTTGAAATGGGTGACCCACAAAATAAATAGAAGTTAAATAAACAGATGAAATCTTGGTGGCATTGTGTATGTAAAATACTTCCACAATGTGTGTGAATTGAGTGTGAATTGAGCACACAATTAAGAATCATGTTTTTGGGGACTATCCCCTCATAGACTTTTAGTTTTGACCTTTGTCGTTCTCATTTTCAGTGTCTAGTTTAATTCCTGTGGCTGCATTAGTTCTTGATATGTAAAGAAGAACATATTACTTTTAGCTCGAAATTGATTACAATGTGTACTGCATGCAATCTAATGAGAGTGTTTACTAATAGTTAAATGTTTCCATTTGACATTGAGCGGAAGCGCAAAAAATATTAGAAGAGCACTCCTTATGAGAAAAGTTGATAAATTTCTCAATGAGAAAACAATAACATCAATCCAGGGAAAATCATTTTGGAAATGAAAATTGATAGCCTAAATTATAATTAAATGACTAAATAAATATGCGAATTAACGATATCAACGATTCACATGTTGTGTTTTTTACAATCAAAACAGTAGCCATTAAAATCATTTAATTTGGAGGAAAAAAATAGTCGAAATCGGGCAGGGGATTTGGTCCCCAAAGTGGGGCAAACCGTCTATTGCTGTTTGTCCATGTTCAGCCTGTTATGTTTTCTTTGTCCATATTCTATAGGCCCGGGCTTTTAAAGTTGGGCCCTTTTCTATCCTACTAGCTTTTATCCACTTGCTTCAAATACCAGTCTGCCAGTTTATGAATCAACTCTTTATCACCAGTTACACTCCCTCATGGACCATAATCAATGTAACCACTACTTAATATTGATTACTCTGAGACAAAAAAAATGAATTGGTTTGTAACATAACATAGAAGGAAATTGTTGCACCTTATATGGATTAATGCTTGATTAGCACCATGAGCAAAGCTTACTTGGGATACCTTTCGTAGTGAATCGACATCTAATGGCATTTAACCTCTTCATGCTTTGGTACTATATTAGATTTGATACTGTGAGACTGTGAGTAGAAACTTTGATAATGACCATGGACTCTATTTTGCATAACAGCAAAATGAACAAACTGTTATATTAATGAATGGTTATTTAGAAAAATTGTGCATGAATGTTTTCTATTTTGGTTGAAATTATATTTGCAAATGTAACTGATGGAAATGATATAGGTCATTCTGTTTTCTTTTTCCAGCATACAGGTGAAGAAAGTTATGAGTATGAATCAGAAGTCAAAGTCAGACCAAATTACTATTCAGAGGAAATGTATTATGATGAGGATGGTCAGCTCACATGGTTCAATGCTGGTGTTAGAGTTGGTGTCGGGATCGGCCTCGGATGTGTCTTGGTATTGGGATTGGCGTTGGTTTGCTCATGCGCTCGTATCAAGCAACTACCCGGAATTTCAGGAGGAGATTCTTTTAGGGTTCTTTTGTTTTCACTTTCTACATCTTCAAAAATGGCAAAGCAACATACACCGGCTTGGCTTTAAGCATCTGGTTCTTATAGAGCAAGCCACCCGTCATGCATGTGGCATCAAAAAGTGGAGCATACAGAAGACAATGCTCGTGGGTTTGCTCGAAAGGTTGTTTTTGTAGATAGGTTTTGGTTTTGGTTTTGGTTTTGGTTTTGGTTTTAGTATGTAATCTCCCTGTGGCAGTGTAACTTCTGTTTTGCCCTTTTCATATCTTGTAATAAGTTTATTTATGAAATCTCAATGAATAACCCAGTGTTTTGGGTGTTTGTATTTGCTTCATACCAGCTTATTTAGGATATCTTTGTCTTTTATGACTATAACTTGTTCTTGATGAGGGTTTAATCAGGATGATCTTGATTCGAGATACGTCATAAAGTTCTCATAGTCTGGGATGACTCGGTTTTATTCCAATGTTAACCTCTGATCACTTTACACTTGGTTTTACAAGTTCAAAAAAGATGCTTTACTTTTTATCTATTCATCTGCAGGCACCTGCACCTGATGAGCCTTCACAAGGTCCTAAAGCTCACTGGTTTTTGCATTTAGTTTTCCAACATTCGTGTGCTTCCTTCTTCAGCATTACGGATGATGTCAGATCCCATAATTGTTACAGTAGCAACATTGATAGCGGCCCAGGGTAGTGGCTGACTGGTGAAACAACCAAGCAACATGAAGTAGATTAGAGAATGATAGAGCAAGGTATGGTTAAATAAAGATTTTGCTTTTCCAACTGTTTTATAGGACCAAAATAATATTTCTATTGGAGATAAATGTTGGTCCAGAACTTAATAAAACAACCACAAAAACACGAAAAACAATCACAAAAACGCAGAAACATCAGTGACCTTTGTGGAACTCCACAACTCTTTTCTTGTATTATTATTAAACCAAGACTCACACCTTACAATGAACCCTAGACCCTTCTATTTATACTAAAAGCTTCACTAAGAAAACAAGTAAACCCTAACCACTTATTAGAAAATTCTATCAAACCAAAACAGACTCAATCAATTAAGCAAATCAAATCAAACTACTAAAATAATAACCTACCTTACTCCTAAATTTCAACCCACCAACAATAAACTAACAAATTAAATCAAGATTAACCTAACATTTTCCCCTTTAATCTTGATACGGAACTCAACTTTTTAAAGCAATGTTGGTTCATCCTCTTGAGCTAGAGCCAAGTTGGCCTCCTCTTTTCCATACCAATCGGGACACTCATATGCGAAGTGTCCATACTTCCCACACTCGTAGCACTTCAATTCACTTTTGTCTCTAGAATTCTCGCGCCCAAAACCTCTTCCGCGCCCATTCTCTTCTCTACCATTCCCTCTTACATGACCCCTGCAACGATCACGATTGCCAAGCCCACGTCCTTACCCATATCCATCATAACCGAGCTCACCTTGCTTTTGTCTTTCCTTTTCTTCTCCTCTAGACAGCAGCAACTTCCCTTGATTTTCCTCCTTTTTATCGAGATCTTTAATTCTTTCTTTATAAGCCTTTAATCTTCCAATAGCTTCTTCAAGTGACATTTTTTCTAAATCTGAATATTGCTCTATCGATGACACAATTGGTAAATACTTCCTTGGAATCGAGTTTAGGAGTTTTCTCACTACCAATTCATCTTCTAAACTTGACCCGAGACTTTTAAACTTTGTAACAATTACACCAAGTTTTCCAGAAAACTCATCAATGAACTCACCTTCTTTCATTTTTAACATCTCAAGCTCGGATCTAAGAGTTTGTAATCTTGCCTTTTGCACTCTTTCGGCTCCTAAATATCGGACTTTGAGTGCCTTCCACACTTCCTTTGCATCCTTGTATCTTGCCACTTGTAATGGTACATCCTCACGGAGGGTTTGAAACACAAATGCTCTTACCATCAGATTCTTCTTGGCCTCATCAGGCCCTTTCATAGCCGGGTTAACAGCTTCCCATAAACCATAAGCTTGCAAAATTGCTTCTACCATAACTGACCAACTCGAATAGTTTGTTCCTTTCAACTTTGGGCACTGCAGTGGCACGTTTTGCTGCTGCTCTCTAACAGTAATTGCTCCTTCAACCATTCTTCTTTGACTATGCGGATCAAACATGTTGTTGCTCTTTTTTTCGTCTCTTTTAACCAGATCAGTCCCAGATCAATTTCTTTGCTACCTTAAGCCTCTACCACACAGGTTCTTTGTTTTTTTCTTGTACCACTCAGGTAATCTCAATCTTCTTCAGTTGTTACCACACAGGTGTCGTGATCCACACGGATGTTGTCTTGCTGCACCACACAGGTTTCTTTCTCTTGCTGCACCACACAGGTTCTCTTGCTCCACACAGGTTTCCTTTGAACCACACAGGTGTTCTCTAACTCCTCTTCTTGCAATCCACACAGGTTTGAAACTTCTTCCTTCTTAACAATCGTCCCACATAGGCCACGATTGGGTGAGTATTGGTGATGTCAGATCTGCTACTGCTGCTTTCCTTTGATGTCAAATATGCTGCTACTGTTATTCTTTGGTGTTGATTTGTTGCTACTGTTGTTCTTGATCCTTGGTATGAGCTTCACCAAGCTCCGATACCAATTGTTGGTCCAGAACTTGATAAAACAACCACAAAAACACAGAAACAATCACAAAAACGCAGAGAAACACCAGTAACCTTTGTGGAACTCCACGACTCTTTCTTGTATTATTATTAAACCAAAACTCACACCTTACAATGAACCCTAGACCCTTCTATTTATACTAAAAGCTTTACCAAGAAAACAAGTAAACCCTAATCACTTATTAGGAAATTCTATCAAACCAAAACAGACTCAATCAATAAGCAAATCAAATCAAACTACTAAAATAATAACTACCTTACTTCTAAGTTTCAACCCACCAAAAATAAACTAACAAATTAAATCAAGATTAACCTAACAATAAAGACAATTGTAATGAAATACGTATTTCATATTGTTTTCCCCATACATGGGGGGTGTAAACGTGCTTTTTAAGTTAAATGAGTTGAGCTCGAGTTCAAGTGATTATTGGGTTAGGGGACCCCCTTAAACCTCGTAGGTTCCGCTCCCGAAGAAGTCAGTTGTTTTACTTGAACTGTGTTGACTCGAATGTTGCATTATATGGGAAATTATTTTCTTCATATGATGTGGGTACGAGAGAAGTTACATCAAGCGTTCATTCAGTTGTTTGCAAGCATTGCCCAATAACCCGATCCCAACTTCATGAAAGTTTTCAGTTTCCGTTATTTGTTTTCAGAACAGTGAGCGGCAAGAGAAAAACTTACTTTACAGTTACAAGAATGTGGTGTTTGTGATGTTTTTGCATACTAGTGAAGAAGGCTATGAGTATGAATCAAAAGTCCAGAGGAAATGTATTATGATGAGGATGGTCAGTGTTGGGTGTAGGCTTCGGGTGGATTAATTCGGAGCAGTGGGCTCGGCGGCCCAAGTTCTAATTAGACCCAGTTTAGTTAGATTATTAACTAAAGGGTTTAACCCTAATTGTAGTCTATATATATTCCTTATTGTACTTGTAATCTTTATCACTCAATAAAAGAAAAAAACCTAGTTGCCCCATAGAGGACGTAGGTTGCACACCGCAACCAAACCTCTATAAATCTCGTGTCTCTGTTTATTGTTATTAATTCGTGTGTTTCGTACCAGTTTGATACTAACAGTCAGCTCGCATGGTTCAATGCTGGTGTAAGAGTTGGTGTCGAGATGGGCCTTGGGATGTCTCTTGGTATCGGGATTGGTGTCGGTTTGCTCATCCTCTCGTATCAAGCAACTACCGGAATTTTTCAGGAGGAGATTCTTTTAGAGTTATTTTGTTTTCACTTTCTACATCTTCAAAAATGGCAAAGCAACATACTCTGGATTTAAGTATCTGGTTCTTATAGAGCAAGCCGCGCATCGTGCCCATGGCGATAAAAAGTGGAGTTTACGTAAGACAATTCTTGTGGTTTTGCTCAAAAAGATGTATTGTAGATAGATTTCGGTATTTGTTTTAGTATGTAATCTCCCTGTGGCAGTGTAACTTCGGTTTGCCCCTTTTTCATATCTTGTAATAAGTTTTATGAAAGCTCAATGAATAACCCAGCGTTTTGGGGTTGTATACTATAGGGTGTCGTGTTTGTCACGAGCAAGTTCCAGCATAAGGATGAGCGTATTGATAGAGAACTACAGAGAGTGTAGAATACACATTTAACAAATCACACCTACTTCGTGAGGGGAGTTTTGAGAGAGATTGTATCATCTATCGCTCTGTTCGTTTATTTGTCATGTGCCCTCCATCGTTGTTTCACTTGTTTTTACGGGTTTCAAAACAGATGTTTTACTCTGTGTATAATAACACCAATGTTATTAACAATGTAGTTCATCACCTTACCATTCCGCTAAAAGACTTGACGCTCTTGTTTACTTACTATCTCAAATAAAATACATGTTGGAGCTTCTACAGCTAGTTCAAGATTTGGTCAAATTGAAAAAATAGAGCTTCTACAAGTAGTATAAAACAGAACTCATGTTGCATGAATCTGCAAAAAATACAACTACCAGTTACATAAAAACCAAATACGCTGCTGGAAATATGAAACTGACTCCTTTTTATCGAGCATATACGCAGTCATACCAGAAGTACTTTCTGATGGTCCAAAAAAGGGGGAAGAACATGGATGTATAATACAATATCTGCACCTAATGAGCCTTCACAAGAGCCTAAAGTTCACTGGTTTTTGTATTCCGTTTTCCAACATTCGTGTTCTTCCTTTTTCAGCGTTACAGATGATGTCAGATCGTGTAATTGTTCTAGTAGTAGCACTGGCCCAGGGAAACGGGCAACTGGTGAAACAACCAAGCAACATCAAGTAGATCAGAGAATGATAGACCGAGGTACGGTCCAATAAAGATTTCGCTTTTCTAACTATTGGTTAGGACCCAATAATATTTTTATTGGAGATAAAGAAATTAGTAATGGAATGTGAATTTGATTTTGGTTTCCAACACCTAGGGGTGTAAGCGCGCTCTTAAGTTAAACAATTGATCTTGAGCCTAGGCGAGCTAAGGCTCGTTTACACCCCTGCCCATACTGAACCATATTTCATGATACCTTTTCTAGAGCTACATGTTACATGTAGATCCGCCATGACTGTGGGTATCAGAGAAGTTACATCAAGTGGTTCATTCAGTTGTTTACGAGCATTGCCTAGTACCCGATCCTGACTTCATGAAAGTTTGGAGTTTCAGTTATTTCTGGTTTTCGGACACAAGTAGCATGCACAAAAACTCACTTTACAGTTACATGAATGTGCTGTTTGGGATGTTTTTGCAGGTAGATTTATAGGGTATTTTGTAGGGCAGTTTTGTATATAGCGTTTAGAGTTAACCTGTCATCATATATTCCTATGTTTTTACATGTTTAAATATCAAAAGGTCTAAAGACTAAAATTATCAAAAAACAAAGTGGGCTTTTACACTCCAAGACCAAACACTTATAACTGAAATTAAAAGTTTCGTATTAAACCTACTACTTTTAATATGTTCGAATTATGATAAGAACTTTTAATATGTTCGAATTATGATAAGAACAGTATCTGGCTATTATATATATAACAACTTGATAAAATTATAATTATATGATAACTCATATCATATAACTATATGTAAAGATATATTTAATGACGTTTTAAATGACAAAGATAATGTTAGCACATTATACATATTACTTTCATATTCAATGTAGGACTGTAAACGAGCTTAGCCAAGCCGAGCTAGGGTGAGCTCGGGCTCGGCTCATTTATTTTCACAAGCTCAAAATTAAAGCTCGGACTCGGCTCGTTTATAAACAAGCTAAGCCGGCTCGCGAGCCAACTTTTCTATTCTTTTAAAAAATATTTTTTATTTTTCTATATATTCGTATATATAAATGTGTATTTATTAAAAAATATATTATATTTTTTACATTTGTTTATCTTGATTTATTAAAAACAACCATATAATATTGTTATTTCAAGAAGTATATTATGTTTTAATACTTTTAATATTAGTTTATTCTTATAAAATATCATAATATCATATATGTATGGTATATTTTAAATAATGTCATAATTTGATTTATAAATCATATAAGTATAGTTTAGGTTTAAATTTAAATGAGCTAATAAGCAAGCCAACGAGCCAACTAGCGAGCGATCCATGAGCCGAGCTAGCCTTGGCTCAAGCTCGGCTTGTTTACAAACCAAGCCAAGCCGATTTCAAGCGAGCTATTTTTGAGCAAGCAGGGAGCTTTTAAACACCCCTAATTCAATGTGATTTACTACACACTAGCCTACCTCAAACTCCATAAAAGTATCAAGTTACCTCTTTCTTGAGAAAAACTAAACAAAGTAACAAATGAAGAGACCATCTATCGCCCTAAGAGTATGTGCGACACAAGCTGTTTAGCCTCACAAACACTTAAGCGAAAGGAGAGCAGTGCAGATGTGACAAGAGAGAAGAGTGTTGTGATCAGTGACTTTAGACAGATAGATCAGGTTTGTGGGATGCAGGCTGATGTGGAGCCATCCGTGAGCCCTCATTGTGGGTGCTCTAAGACGCACAAAAGCGCCAGGAGGCGCACACCTCGTGTATATTGATCACCCACCATCACTTGAAGCGTAATACCCCTCGCTCATGTTCACATCACGCTTAGGTGCACGCTATACAACAAAGGTGTGGAGGTAATCGTGCTACTGCTACGAAAATATTACCAAGTGTTATTCTTAAGTTGGTGATGATGGCTCCTATGACGGCATGAGTATGTGCACCAATAAATAAAAACTAACCTGTAAGTAGATATGCATTTTAACATAAAATACCACAAATCTACATTCCCAATCTCAGCAAATGATATAGAAAGAGACGAAACCTTAACTAAAACACTTTGTCCAACAATCTAAACAAAAAATAAAGACGAAAACAACTTCCACATCTCTGTTTTCTTACGGGTAAAGTAACAGGTGTGCTAATCTCCATGGCTACAAATGTGGATTTCAGGTAGCAAACATCCCATGTACACAACACCACAACACAACTGCTATCATATTCTTACCATCTATCTGTATCGGAAGCCCATATCCAGCTCTTGCCCATGCCCATACATCCCTTGGCTATGGCCTGCGTTGACTGGACGTACCTGCTTTGACTGGGCCCACCGTTCCATCTCCATCATCCTCTGAAATGTTTCCGGATGGTTGCTTCCACCGCTACCATCAGCAACTGGGACCCACAAATGCAGTATTAGCATACCAAAAAAAGCATCCGGACAAAGAATAGCACATTGGAATAAAATACATATATGCGCAAAAAAAACCAGTTTCATTACAGGCCTAAGGTAAGGGGGTGTTTGGCATTGGGTTTTAAAAGTGACTATCTGGTTATCACAACTTTAAACAGCAGAAGCATTATTCAAATACCCTCCTTCAGCCCGAAACAATTTGTTACAATAGGTTATCTGATTCTGATTATTCCATCGAATATGCCATTCCAACACACAATGACAAACACCCACGAATAAAGTTATAAAGAATTTACCGGGTAATGGCAAACCGAGCCCACCAATGTTGGTCTGCTGATGAGGTAACGGAAATCCATGATCTGGCACAAAATTGGGTGCTTGAGGCCTCTGAAGATCACGTAGCATGTGAGGTGGCGGGATGTTGCCTTGCATCCTCATTTGTGGCAGCATTTGAGGATGAACATTAACAGGAATATCGAACCCTGTAACCCTAGCATCAGGGTGATGAAAAGGAATCGGCATACTTCCTGGAAATTGTTGACTAGGATGAGCGCCACGTTGCATGAGATGCTCAGGAAATCTCATCTGGGAATTCATATGTTGAGTGTTGGGATCTAATGGATGAAACATAGGTCTCTGATTATGATTGTTGAATTGTCTTTCAGTCTCCAACATGTCATAGGGCCCACGAACAAGACGGTTACCAGAATAAGAGCTGCAAGTTTCTCTGATATATCAAATGTTACATCAGCTGGTAACATTTTCCCTATATTCGAATTACGGGTATTTGCAGGATCACCAGCTAAAATCAAGCTCTCCTCTTCAGGGAGCTGAAATTCACCCGTGCCAATGGCTTGTTTACGGGACGAGTCAATACCTACCCGCTGACCATCAAAGTTTAACCAGTTCTCAGGGTCATCTGATTTGGCGGGCAGTTATGTTTTAAGGACAAAGGGTTGCTTTCATAATTTGTCATAGTGGGCCCCGTTCCATCAACATTAGATACAGATGATTCATGAGGCTCGATATAGGCAGGCCCGGATGGGGCCCTCTGTGCAGAAACGGGTGCTTGAGCTGACTGCAGCTCTTTCATGAAAGCGCTCCCAAACAGGGTTTCAAGTGAAAGATTCTGACCCGAAGTAGCACCTTCCTGATTATTACCATCTTTTGGCTTTTCAGGAATAAGATGGGCCTCAACCGGCCTGTTGTTTGTGTTCAGGCTGTCATCGACGGGGTTTCCTTTTTGCAACAATGAAAGCAAGTGATGAGTTGCATGATTATTAACCGCTATAGCATCTGCCTTTTCTTGGCTAGAAACACTCCAATCAGGGACAGCTGGCTGCAGATCTGAACTTTTTTCACTGTACTCTGACAGTATAGTCTGTTCAAGGTCCTCACATGTAAGGACTGTAGCAACTGGAGGTGCTGCAGACTCCTGCCTAAAGTTGTTGATCAAATCTTTCGAGCCTGCGGGCGATTCGGTGATTCCAAATCCCTTGTATAATAATTCTGGTGCAATAGGGTCAGTAGATATGACATTCGGAACTTGAGAGGCAGCTTTGTCACCACCACCAATAAGTGAAAGCAAGTCATTTGGTCTGCTAGATGAGAAATCATCCACATATTTCTTTTCTGCAATATAATAAAAGCTCCAAAAATAAGATTTCTAACAAATAAGAGGATAAAGCAAATAAATGCAAATATTAGCTTGGAAGATTAATATACCATCTTCATTAAACCACTGAGCAAATTTAGATGATTGGACATTGTGGGGACTCAAAGGATCATCTGGTTTACTCTTATGCTGCAGGACAATAAAATAAAATAAAAATCATTATTTTAAAGTAAGCAACACATTCTTGCTAAAAGTTTACTATTGTATTTCACAAAATCTGAAACACCAACTTATATTATGAACATGTACCTCAAGAAAACCAGTGGGGCCACCATCTTTAATTGCAGGACCACTGCCGAAAAATTTCCCGAGGATGGAGGTTGAACTTTCCTGACTAGAATTGCTGATAATTTTATTCGTCACAAGTTCAAAAACTTCACCATCCACAGCTTCGTGGACTTCTGGAATACCAGAGTCTCTATGCAAATGATGATCAGCTGATGGTATGTTCACCTGGTTATCTAGAGTTCCATTTTGAGTGTAGTTACCCTTGGGAAGCAAATGGATTTCCTCTATTCCAGGTTCGGATTCAGCTATATAATACATGAACAGAAACATATCAGTTAATAGATCATGAGTTAATTAATTTTATTCTTAATGAGTTGAGTTAACCTTCTTCAGGAAAAGAATGTTCAATTTGTTTTAAAGATTCAATAAATTTAGTAACTAATAACCCGAGAGAAAGCACTGTGTGTTTATTGGTGGTCAAGGTCCATGAATACACACATACCCAAGAGACCATGGAGGCGTGGAATGGGCAGCTGGGGACAGGTATTTTGGGTCGGGTCCAATGGGCGGAACCAAAACACTTCTTAATAAAAAGATTTAGAGCTAGCACACCAACTATGTTTATTGAAGTTATATTATTTCAATGATAGAATAACTTTTTAATGAAACAATTTAGGAGGATTTATGTATTGAAAGTGACCTTCAACCCATTTGCCACTTCCAAAAAAATTGTACATTCCCCTTTAGTTATTTATTTACATAACCAAATCAACCCTTTATAAAAAACGGGCTAAAGCAGTTACCAAGTCGCCCCTACAAATGTAAGCACGACAGCACATATACATATATTACTTTAGATCTTTACCTCTTTGTCAGTCGAAGACACAAGCTTTGTGGTTGAATTCTTCTCCAGAATTGTACTTTTAAATCCTGGTGGTACAAGAGGACGAGGTTTGGAAGACTGCAACAGAATAGATGATTTCCCAGAATCATCCTTTGGAACAGATTGAACTGTGGAATTCAATTCAGCACTGGCCTGCGTAACCCATTCTTCCTTAGCCTCCTCCAGAACAAGGTCTGTAAAGTCATCACTTTTAACCTTATTCGCATTCATTTTCTGCTTCTCTTGTAGCACTTTCTGTTGTTCCTTCCTCATTAATTCAAAAGAAGCTGAAAGAAAATAAGAGAGCACAAATCAACTTTGCAGATCGTCAACCACCAACAGAAAACAAAATCATGGTTCATGCAAATATGTTACCTCTTCTCTTTCTTTCTTCTTCTGCCCTGTCCTGACTTGTAGACTCAATGGAACCAAATGTTTCATCATTGAATGAGTCATGAGTGTTCAGTCGGGAATGCGGCCCAGCCTAACAAAACAGTAGATGTCTATATAAGTAATTAAGTATATCAACACATACCAGCGGTGGCAAATTAGGCGGGGTGTGATGCATCAAAACAGGTTAGGATTGAAACTGGTGGTTTATAGTACGAGCCCTAAACAGGCAAGCTTGACAAGAAAGCAAATCCTTTAAAAAAATTCACTAAACAATTTGTGTGCTAAAATGATTACAAAAAATTTAGTAAATTGATAGTAATCTAGTTTTTTGAATGATATGATTTGATAGTTTTATCCTGGGTGACTTTAAATCCATTCAAGCCATTTCCCCGTTCCCTTATAAGCTAACTTTTGTAATTTTACCCTTTAGAAAACATAACATGAAATGGGTCTTAAGTAAATGGATAGAAATCGGTGCCACTTAACACAATCACACATAAATTTATTTGGAAGAACAATTATACTGATCTAAAACAGGTTAACAAAACCAAATATAGACATTTAAACCTTGAAAGGGCGAGGGGGCTGATATGCCTCGTTGCTCCTACTGAGATGATAGTGTTCGTTTGTGGAGCCCTTTGGAGCAGAGGTCCCACTTGCAAATCCTGATGGCCTTGGGAAAGAACCACTACCAAGAAGTCCATCATGCTCAGAATTTTGCCATGGTCGCCGAGATTGATTACCATAATTAAACCTTCCGGAATCTAAACAAAGTAACTACGATCAATATAAATGCATATACACACGCACGCACTTATTTAGGATAGGGTTAAAATGAGAAGTTGGCTGTTACACGCTATACAATCAATGAAAGTTTTTCTGCATTAGTTATAGTACATTATTGGTTTACGACAAGTATATTCCCACATTATCACATCATCCAATGATTGTATGACCTAAACACAATTACACAAAGAATAAATCATTCAAAATTGTATTACCGTTTCTATTCATTTACATTTTTATCTATTGCTATACCAGAGGCCGCCTGTTCATACATGGAGTCAATCAATCAAATCTGGTGCCTCACTGCCTCCTTTCCAATTTAACATACAAAGACAACCTTATTTCTATATTTTTTATGTTTGAAAAAAATTTCTACAAAATCATTATAAGCTGAATTATTTAGCTTACTATGTAACCAGATAATGTTCACACTATCACATGAGACTACCCCAATGAAGTGTTAAGTTGTGGGCTCCGACCCATCTCGGTTGGGCCCGGTATTAACTGAGACAGAATTAGGAGATTAAGGGACGGCCGCCCTAAAGCCCAGTTTGCTATTTTAGGCAAAGAGTGTTCCCTAATTGTTTAGTTAGTATAAATATATCTCTTGTACTTGTAAACATTCAACACCTCAATAAAAGAAAACCCTAGTTGCTCCAAGTGGACGTAGGTTACACACCGTAACCGAACCACTATAAATCTCGTGTCTTGTTCTTTGTTTTTATTGTTCTCGTGATTGTTTCGTGTGTTTGAGCTATTTGACCCTAACAACTGGTATCAGAGCCAGTTCAGGCTCTTGGTTACTGTTAAGTCAACACACAAACTAGGGCACCGCCGCCGCAGCCACTGCCGTCGCCGCCACTACTGCAGCTGCCGCACCTCTGCCTAACCCCGATTAGGGTTAAGCCGTCGCCGCCGCCTCCGTATTAGGTTTCCGGCGCCGTCTCTGCCGGAAATCTGCTCTGCTGCCGCCGGAAACAGCCACTGCTGCTGTTCAGGATTTTGGTGTTGTCTGGTTTTGACTCGTTGTTGAGCACTTAGTTTGGAATGATGGCTGATGACGGGAGAACAAATATCGATAATTTGATGGACATGATTTTGGGTTTTGGAAGATGCAATTGAGGATCTGTTGTGTCAAATGATTTCAAAAGGCAGCAGCCTTGGATAAGGATAAGCCGGCAAATATGACAGATAAAGACTGGAGGACTTTGGACAGGAAAGCAATTGCTGTTATCAGACTCTCACTAGCAAAGAATGCCGCGTTCAATATTGTGAAGGAAACTACTACTCATGGTTTGATGAAAGCCTTATCGAATATGTACGAGAAGCCGTCTGGATCTAATAAGGTATTTCTAATCAGACAGTTAGTTAACACCAGATTGAAGAAGGTGGTTCAGTTTCCTCTCATATCAATGATTTCAATACCATTATTTCTCGCTTGTTATCTGTTGAGATCAAGTTTGATGATAAGTTTTAGCTTTGTTATTGTTATCTTCGTTGCCTGAAAGTTGGTCGGGACAGTTACTGCAGTTAGTAGTTCATGTGGTACTACTAAGCTTACCTTTGAAGGGGTCCGTGATTTGATTTTTGGGGAAGGCATTAGAAGGAGAAATTCTGGTGAATCATCTAGTTCTCTGTTGAGTACTGAAGGAAGAGGTAGGGAAAAGAAAGGGGTAGTAGCAGGGTCGTTCAAAGTCTAAAAGAAGAAGTCAGTCAAGGCCTAGGAAAGACATCCAGTGTTGGAACTGCAAAGAACATGGGCATTTCAGAAGCCACTGCCCTAAACCATCTGCTCCTAAAGATAAAAGGGAAGTCAATCTAGCTGAAGATAATTCAAACGACGTTCTTATCTGTTGTGTTGAAGACTCTACAGAGTCATGGGTCATGGATTCAGGAGCATCATTTCATGCTACATCTAGCACGAAATCGATGAGGAATCTACGAACAGGTAACTTTGGTAAAGTTCATTTAGCTAATGATCATGCTCTTGATATCACAGGGATAGAGGACGTTGTGTTAAAGACTCCATTGGGCACCACATGGACCTTGAAAGATGTTCGGGTCATTCCAAGTCTCAGAAAGAAGTTAATTTCTACTGGGCAGTTGGATAGTGAAGGATATGATGTCATGTTTGGTGGAGGACAATGGAAGGTCGTGAAAGGAAATCTTGTCATTGCCAGAGGTACAAAAAGGGGCACATTGTACATGGTTGAAGTTCCTGTAGATGGGGTAAATGCAGTGACCGGTGGCCTGAGTCAATCTAACTTGTGGCACCAACGACTCGGTCACATGAGTGAAAAAGGTATGAAAATGCTCGTTTCTAGTGAAAAGCTTCCAGGGTTAAAGAAGGTCAAATCTGAATTTTGTGAGCCGTGTGTATTGGGGAAAAAGAAGAAGGTGTCTTTTGTGAGACAGGAAAGCCACCGAAAGCTCAGAAATTGGAGCTTATTCACACGGATGTTTTCGGACCTACTCCAGTTGCTTCTTTGGGAGGTGCTTACTATTATGTCACTTTCATAGACGATTCGACACGTAAGGTATGGGTCCACTTTCTTAAAAATAAATCTGAAGTTTTGATGTTTTTAAGAAATGGAAAACTGCTGTTGAATTGGAAACTGATTTGAAGGTGAAATGCTTGAAGTCGGACAACGGAGGTGAATACGTCAGCAAGAGTTCCAGAACTATTGTGCAGAGAACGGTATTCGAATGATTTATACAGTCCCGAGCACTCCTCAACAAAATGGGGTCGCTGAACGTATGAACAGAACATTGAATGAAAGAGCCAGAAGTATGAGAATCAATTCAGAGCTTCCAAAGATGTTCTGGGCAGATGCAATTAATTTGCTGCCTATTTAATTAATCGGGGACCTTCTGTTCCGTTGGGCTTCAGGATACCAGAAGAAGAGTGGAAAGGTGAAGCAGTTAAATTTGGGCATTTGAAAGTATTTGGGTGCAGTGCTTATGATCTAGTGAAAGATGGTGACAAGCTTGATGCTAAAGCCAAGAAGTACACTTTCATTGGTTATGGGTTTGACAGTATGGGCTACAGGCTTTGGGACTGAAAACAGAAAATTAGTCAGAAGTAAGCATGCTACTTTTAATGAGGCTGAGTTATACAAAGATAGAAACACAACCACTTCAGAGGTTCAGAAGGAGCAAGTTGAATTTGATGTTGATGCTCAGAAACAACCAGATCCAGTTAATGAACCAGAGACGGAAATTGAAGATGATACAGTTCCTGAGTTTGAAGATGGTGATATGGGTGGAGATGAAGAGGCAGTGGAAGCTTCTGATAGTGGGAGTTCAGATTCTGAAGATGAACAACATCCACTGACTCCAGACCAATCTCATTGGGTCAGGAGATCCACCAGAATTTCTAAGCAGCCTACCAGGTACAGTCCTTCAGTTAATTATCTTCTCTTGACTGAGGATGGTGAACCAGAAAGTTACTCAGAAGCAGTTGAGTTGAAAGATTCGCTTCCGTGGGAGCATGCAATGCAGGATGAGATGAACTCTTTGATGAAGAATAATACATGGGTCTTAACTAAGCTTCCGTCAGATAAAAGAGTTCTACAGAATAAATGGCTCTACAGAGTTAAGGAAGACCACAATGGTATCAAACGATACAAAGCAAGATTGGTCGCTAAGGGGTTTCAACAGAAACACGGGGTTGACTACAGTGAGATATTTGCTCCTGTGGTTAAGATGACTACAATCAGATTGGTGCTTAGTATTGTTGCAACAGAGAAGTTACATTTGGAGCAGTTAGATGTGAAGACTGCGTTTCTGCATGGTGATCTAGATGAGACTATTTATATGGCACAACCAGAGGGTTTTCAGGTTAAAGGAAAAGAAAACTTGGTGTGCAAGTTACAAAAAAGTTTATATGGTTTAAAACAGGCGCCCAGACAGTGGTATTTGAAGTTTGATGGCTTTATGGGCAGAAACGGGTATAGGAGATGTGAGATGGATCACTGTTGCTACCTCAAGAAGTTTAAAAGTTCCTATATCATTCTTCTCTTTTATGTTGATGATATGCTGATTGCAGGTTCAGATATTGCAGAGAACAAGTTGAAGAAACAATTGTCTGCAGAGTTTGAAATGAAAGATTTGGGTCCAACTAAGAAGATACTTGGTATGAGCATTACCAGAGATCACAAGAACGGTTCTCTAACTTTATCTCAGAAGAAGTACATTCAAAAGATATTAGAGAAGTTCAGAATGAATGATGAGAAGACTACTACTCGAAGTACACCATTGGCTAGTCATATTAAGCTTTCTAAAGATCAGTCTCCAAGACAGAGAAAGACAAGGCCGAGATGGCGAAGGTTCCTTATGCATCGGCTGTGGGCAGTCTCATGTATGCAATGGTATGCACTAGGCCCGATATAGCTCACTAGTGGGAGTTGTCAGCAGGTATATGTCTAATCCGGGGAGAACACTGGGAAGCAGTTAAGTGGCTGCTTAGATATTTGAAGGGTACTTCAAAGATGGCATTATGTTTCACGGGTAGAGATGCTATTCTCAAAGGTTATTCAGATGCTGATTTGGGTGGATGTAAAGAGACCTACAAGAGTACTACAGGGTATGTGTTCACTATGGGTGATACTGCAATTTCTTGGATGTCTAGGCTCCAAAAGAGCGTGGCACTTTCTACTACACAGGCTGAGTACATGGCAGCTGCTGAGGCTAGTAAAGAGTTCGTTTGGTTGAAGAATTTTCTGGGTGAGTTAGGCAGAAAACAAACAAAGTATCCGTTGTACTGTGATAATGAAAGTGCTGTTAAACTAGCAAAGAATCCCTCTCATCATGGGAAGACAAAGCACATTCACATAAGATATCATTTCATCAGAGGGCTCATCAGCAAAGGTACTATTCAGTTGAACAATATCAAGGGGAACAAGAATCCAACTGACATGTTTACTAAGTCTGTCACACTGGATAAGCTGAAGCTTTGCAGGTCTTCAGTTGGCCTTCAGGAATAGTTGAGAAGGTGGGGGTAACTAGGAGGAGCTAAACCAGTTCGGGTTTATTATAAGTACAAGACAATGCAGTTGAAGACATTTTACGCATCCAGGTGGAAGCAGGTTGAAGTGTTTGACGCATTCAAGTGGTGGGTTAGAGAAGTTGTCTCAAAGCCCAAGTGGGAGATTGTTAAGTTGTGGGCTCCGACCCATCTCGGTTGGGCCCGATATTAACTTAAGACAGAATTAGGAGATTAAGAGACGGCCGCCCTAAAGCCCAGTTGTTGTTTTAGGCAAAGAGTGTTAACCCTAATTGTTTAGTTAGTATAAATATATCTCTTGTACTTGTAAACATTCAACACCTCAATAAAAGAAAACCCTAGTTGCCCCAAGTGGACGTAGGTTACACACCGTAACCGAACCACTATAAATCTCGTGTCTTGTTCTATTGTTTTTATTGTTCTCGTGATTGTGTTCGTGTGTTTGAGCTATTTGACCCTAACATGAAGCCATATCGCTATCCTTATATCGTCACTTACATAACAATTCTGCTACCATTCATGTATAACCATCCCCTTTGACAAGTATACACGTTAATGAATTTAACAGACCACTAAAAACAAATACTGGCATCTCTCACCAACCGTTTGATCCCTAAACTAAGACCTAACTGGCCACAAAAATCAAAACTATAGTCCTTTTATAGAGTCAAATGGGAAGATCCATCTTCAGAGTAGTTAATGGCGGTTTTTTTCTTAAACGAGTAACTCACTTGGTAAATGAAACGAAATAAAAAGTAGGACAGTCTACAGACAGGGGAATATCTTATAATGGCTATTGTAACTTTATACCCATATCAGCACACGCATGCTTTTAAAACATTTAATAGCTGATAAGAAGCAAATCACATCTTGGAGCCTGTTTCCCTGAGAGACATAGTAATTGTTATTCCAATAAGGTATTGCAATAACATATATGCACAGAGGAAAATTGGCCTACTTCCTAAAACCACATGCTGTAGAAGATCTATGGAAAAATAATAAAACTATTTTGAAAATAAGATAACAATATAAATCCAATGATCGTATTACGATTAGCAAAATCTTGAGTTAAATGAAATAGAAATCAATGACTGAAACAGTAAGTAGGACACTGCAACGACAGGGATAAGCGAACCAAACCATATGGCTCCAATAATAGTCTGAGTTGCAGGTTACTTCAAAGGATACTAATGAAATGATGACTAAAGAATGCATAATGATTTATCAACTATAGTATGCTATTCTTTCAAAAACAAACCTGAATGCGTATCAGATTGTGAATCCCCCTCTTTATCACTCCACCCAGAAGACCGATTGTCCCATCTTCCATAAGCTCCACGAGAGAAATTGCTTGAATCACCCCTAGTAGGAGGTGAAGAGCTGTAATCATTACGACGGAAACCTTGCAATGGCAAATTCCCATGAGTTCTTGGCCTTTCCTGTATGCTACTCTCTTCAAATTCCCTAAATATTAGTGAAGCAATATCAATACAATCAGAAGTACAAAACATACAATAACAGTAACGAAATCGTTCACATAATCGTCAGATGGTAACATAAATCTTCATGAAATTCTAGCAAAATCTACCTCAGAATTGCTTGATCGAATCCACTGGGCAGACTTTTGCAGATTTCCAACTCACTCAATGAAAGGAGAAAATCTCTAGTATACGAAATTCTCGATTTCCTGAATCACCAACAAAATTCACGAATTGAACCCAAATTAACATAGAACCAAAAGAGAACTTTAACAAAGGAGAATCAGCAAAAAAAACAGTAATTACTTTTCAGATTCACTAATCGATTCAGATGCCTGAATAGCTGAGCTATCATCTTCGTTCTCCAAGCTCATTTTGCAGTACTAACAACAATCTAACCTATTCACAACCTTCTACAATAACAAAACCCAAGCTAAATCTACCGCCTTCACAGCTCGTTCACACACACTCCACTTCAGCGTCAATAACACCTATTCAAAACTGAAACTCCTGCCCTAAATCACCGCATATCGACACAAAGTAATCTTTCTATCAGATCAAACTATCGCACCCTTCATACTACACGAACAAATTATACATCAGCCTCAAAACACATTCATCTACAAGATCACTCTTCGATACATATACACGAAATCTAGGTTTTGCGATTCTTCTCTGTTTTTGTTCGGGAATCTGAAATCAAACGGCTCGAAATCGCTAGGGTTTTGTTCATAGGATATGTGGGATCGGAGAAATGAAGATTTGGAGGAATCAATCGAATTCTGATAGATGAATACACAACATTTTTAGGGTTGCAATGAGTTTTTCGTTCGATTGATCGTTGATGATCGGAGAATTTCGAAGATAAAATAATTTTGGAGAGAGAGAAAGAGCTTCTTTGTTGGTAGCAAACAAAATGGGTATATGTGTGTTAGGATATTAGATTAGTTTGCAAGAATTCACCCTCAATTATCTTATGTTGTGAAGGTTTAACCTTTGGTTAACTTTTAATGAAGGTTTAGCAAGAGTTAACCAAGTAATTAAGTAACATATGGATGACATGTTATGTATAGAGCTCGAAAGGTAAGACGTAATAACACGTTTTAAATGTGTCTTGATATGGTAAGGGTGTTAATCTATATGTGTGTGGAACGTGCTAAACCACCTCCATTTATTTTCTAGAGGATCGTACTTGCTTTGAAACGACTACAATTAGGCGTTCCTCATGTTATGGAAATTGCATATCATGTCGTACATTTTGCTTGTAAGTGCCTCCTCAAGAGGGGACGTAAGCATTTGTTCGTTGTGCATCAACTATTGAATTACTCATCATCTTTTTAAAAGGGAGGGTAACTATCTATTTGTCGTGCATTGACTGTTGAATTATAATTCCTCTTTCTCTTTTCACATTTTCTACCAAATCTTACGGTGAAGTTTGGCCACGAGGTTTAACCCTTTTGATGGAAGTAACGGTGTTGTTTCGTGTCTCGTATATAAAACCTCGCCGGTTAAAGAATCCAAATGTTAGAGTATATTCAATCATCCAGTCCTAATTCGCATAAAACCCTACCAGAATTTATTAGCCTATGCATGATACTCGCTTGAACCAAGTAGTTGGAGAATTTGCAAGATTCTTTGTATTCATATCTCGTGATTTTGTTTATAAATATAGTCAATAAATCCAAGCACTTCGCGCATCTAAATGATCGCTTGTAAGCAAATAGTATGACCATCCACATTGTTGATTTCCATCACATATAAATCTCAACTCTACTCCACTAAAATATCATCTTTCCCTTACATTTCTTGAAATAAGCTGTTTCTTAAGCATGTTGTTTATACAACTTTACCACCGAACCTCGTGAGGATTGTAGATCTCACTAGCATGGTTTGGACTAAGAGTATAAGCTCTTTATATTAGAGTTATAGTAACAATGTATTAACTTATCCTTATTCTTAGTTTGATATAGCTTCACAAGGTTCAAATTTCTCAAAAAGTAAAATTATCATCTAGACATACAAAAATATTATAAACTAGATGATTTTAATATCAATTAAGCATGTTTTTTAAAGTGGAACGATGGTCAATATGGTTGTAATGTTATGTGTGTCTGCTTTGTATGATAATCTAAGAAATTATTTTGCAACCATAGCAAAAGAAAACACTTTAACATTTCCCACCGATAATTCAAATACATGATATTTAAAAAATCGAAATGAAAAATGTTATATGTAACTTTAAGAAAACAACCTTTGAAATTGATGACGGGGCATACTTGCATTACACTTTAATTTTGTTAAAACTTTTTAAGTCATCTCCAATTTGGTCTTAATTCAAAAGAGAATTTAACATGTTGCATCTAAAAAGTTACAATGATAAACTGTTAGCAATTATAGCAGTACAAAATCATTCATATTTTTGAAAAATATATTTAGTTGTGACCATAACATAATTATTATAACCAGACAAATTTATATTATATACATGCAAGTTAACTTCAACTTTTTTCTAAGAGGCTTGTTAGTAGTACAAAAATCACTTGAGGCTTTTCACCTAAGAGGGTTCATTTTAAAGACATGTTAGTGATGCTAGGTTGCGCACATCGCAAATTAACATGCAACAAAATAACACTTTGTAACTTGTTTAGAAATAATTAACTCATATGGAATTCATATTAGCTATGTATTCTAGGATGGTGTATGGGCACAACTCAAATTTTCATTTTGGGTGTTTGGTTGACATGTATTTCATGTGTGCCTAGAGAGGTTTAAGACTCGACGAATGCCTACTTTGTATGTGTTAGATGTGGAGGCGGTATTGTGGCCTTTGGCAACCTGCCCTCGAATTATTAGGATCCTAACCCAGTCAAAAGATATGGTAGATATTGATAGTTGTGCTGCCAAAGTACAGGGGATTTGTTTTCCTAATTTTTAAGAACCGACTTTAATTCTTCTATGACAACTAGCTTAAGCGTCACATCCCGTAATTATGACACCCCAGGCATGTGAGCCAGATTGGTTGGTATTAGGTAATGGTTTAATTTATTTTGAAAATTTATCAAAGTTTATAAAATCAATGAAAGACTTTTAGAATACTTTTAAAAGTAATCATATTGTCGATTGAGTGTTATCTCATACAACAAACTGTTCATATTCTAGTTTTGAAAACTCTATTCCAGTGATTGATCTAATTATCAAACAGGAGAGAGAGGTATTTCAACACTTATATTAAAACAAGAATTTTAGAAATCCTTAACAGCTCATAAAAGTATTAGACTTTGAAATGAATATGATACAGATTTAAGGCACCAAGTCTAACTAACAGGTCTTCGGCTTCGCATTCTGTGCATTAGGATGCCTGTAAGGCTTTAATTGAGCACCATAGATTCATCTTTCAATCTAATACGATGATGAAGACCTTACATGGGGGAAGACCAGTCGGAAATTTCAAAAGTATCAGCAAATTCAAAGAGTAATCGAGTCATTTGGGCATTTGGAGTGAGGTTAGATATGGTTGGGCTGTGTTGGAACCCCTGGTCAGTTTGAAGACTAATAAATGGGCTTGTTCCATATCAGCTGGAGATTGTAGTAATGAAGTCATCTTCTCCATAGTGCACAAATTGATTCCTTGATTGGCACTACCTTTGAGCTCAAAGGGGTGATGTTTATTGAAAATTTCATGGTTAAAGTGTTGAAGTTCCGGATAATGTCATTCAATGTTTGCAAGCCATTGAGTTCCTAATACAATATCATAATCGCTTAATGAGATGACCAACATATCAGCCTTGAACCATTTACCTTGCATGGTCCATTTGAAATATTTACAAAGATGAACACATGATATCTTGTTACCATCAGCGATAGTGATAGGCACATCAGCTATAGTTTGTATTGGACACTTCAACTTAACAGCCAGATGTTGATTAACAAAATTATGGGCGGATACACTGTCAACTAAAATTTGTGTTAAATTTGTGTTGTCTAGTACCAATGCACCAACTACCTTCATAGTAGAATAAGAAGGTATACTTGTGATTGCATGGAAGGAAATGGGAAGGTCATATACTTCTTGAACTATTGTTGGTATATGAGGAACAATTTAATCCTCAGAGGTATGCTTTCCCTCGTCCATATCATCCACCACTTTGATTGAAAACAATTGTTTAGTGTTTGGACATTTATGCCCTGGTATAACTTTTCTGAACACCAAAAACCAATGTTTTGGAGACCGGATCGGACAGGCCGATCCGACTGGTTCGACCGGGGATCGGTCCGGTCTGGTATGATTCGTTTTTAAGGGGTCGAACTGGGCGGTTATTCCAGAACCGGTGGTCGGACCGGGAAACCAGACCGGTTTTTGGTATTCTTTTTAATTTAATGGGTAAAAACGGGATGTTATTAGTACGTTGGATATACAAATAGTTAAATGTTATATATAACTATAAAATACATATATAAATTACTTATATTTAATTACATATATAATATAGTTAAATCCAGTTCGACCATCAAACCAGTAAGGAGTCTGGTTCGACGTCCGATCCAGTTCTGAAAACATTGCCAAAAACATTCCCCTTTAGCTCTTTTATCATCAATTTCCTTACTAGTATATCGTTTAGTGGTTCTTGTTGAGTTAACTGGATTGGCTTTTATTGGGGGTGAAGGTATAATAGAAGTTTTGAAGCGGCCTGATTGATTGGTTGTAGTATGGTTTGATTATAGAATTATAGGTTGTTTGGTACTAGACACTGTTACATTAACTTGATTTTGTAAATGAGCTAAAGAACGGACTTCTCTTAACAACTTCTGCTTGAAGAGCCTAACAAGCACTTAATGTTAGGTTTCAATCCCTCAATGAAGAGACTCACTACATATTACTCAGGAATGTCCACCTTGTTTAACAACAAGTCGAATTTATCATAATATTCTTCTAAATCATCTGATTGCTTGAGAGCTTCAAAAGCAATCATCGCATCTTCCACCAAAGTAGAAGCAAAGCGTTCTTGAATGGATCGCATATACTCACCCTATGGATATTAGTAATTAAAGTTCATCTTGATTTCACAAAGTTGTTATGCCATTGAACAACTCTTCTTTCGACATGAACAACTGCATAACAAACTTTAAGCCTCCCTAGAGTTTCATTGATAGCAAAAAATGCTCATATCTCTGAATCCAGCTTTCTACATCCATTCCATCAAATTTCAAAAATTCAACTTATGAAAACATTGTTACTTTTTTGATTACTATGAATATTAGTGTTACCTTCTGCTCCTCCATCACGATTGTGATTACTATTGTGATGCATACTCACAAATTCAAGATTGAAACAATGGTTGAATTTGTATTAACACTCAGAGAATCAAGAAGAAGAAGGATTCTCGAAAGTGGTTAAAAGTTTGTTACAAGAAGGAAGGAAAGTTCAACGAATTTTCTGCATGCCTACATTATTACAATCTCCCCTATTTATACTAATACAATGGACTATTGACTTTAAATTTACCAACGCCCATGATTAACGGCTTAAATGACTTCTAACTGCCTTAATGAATACGTATCAATGCCCCCTGATTAAAGAGATCCTTGTCCCCAAGGATCAAAAGAAGGAAACCTTTGATTCATGATAAGGGCCAACTCCCAAGTAGCATCTTCAGGTAAAGTCCCTTTCCATTTCACCAACCACTGAACCAAAGCACGATTGTGCTTCTTGATGATCCTGGTGTTAATGACAGATTCAGGAATTCGATCCACTACTCTTAGTTCATTAACAAAAGCTTTAGGTGGAGGGCAAGGCCCATAATACTTCTTAAGGAGCGACACATGTACTGTTGGATGAATGGTAGAACCCACAGGAAATTGTAATGTATAAGCAACTTGACCCACTCGGGCTGTGATTTGATAAGGACCATAATACTTGGCTGCTAATTTCTGATTTGATCGATCAACCACAGTAGATTGCCTATAAGGCTGCAACTTCAAATATACCCAATCTCCTTGTTGAAAAACACAGTCCGAACGGTGTGCATCCGCCAATTGCTTCATTTGATGTTGAGCTTGTTGTAAGTTGTGTTATAAAATAGTAATGATCTCTTCCCATACGGTAAGGCTTCTATCCACGACCTCATTAGTACTTTCTCCTGGTAAATAAGGAAGATGAATAGGAGGTGGTTGGCCATAGATGACTTCGAATGGAGTACATTTAACGACGGAATGGTACGAAGTATTATACTAAAATTCAGCCTACGGTAGCCATTTAGCCCAATCCTTTGGACGCTCAAAACACATACATCTTAGGTAACTTTCTAAACAGCGATTAAGAACCTCCGTTTGACCATCAGTTTGTGGATGGTACGAACTTGACATCTTTTGCTCAATACCTTGGAGAGTGAGTAATTCCCTCCAAAAAGAACTCACAACTTATCTTTGTCGGAAACAATGGACTTAGGACAACCATGCAATTTGTAAATGTTTTCTAGATAAAGTTGAGCAACTTGTACTGTCGTAAAAGGGTGTTTAAGAGCAATGAAATGACCGCCTTTACTCAGACGATCGACAACAACCAGAATAACATCCTTATTATTCGAAGTGGGTAACACTTCAATAAAATCCAAAACAATATCTTTCCACACACCATTGGGAATTGGAAGTAGCTGTAACAAGTGAATATCTTATGTATCGTAGCATTCACCCCGAGTGTCCTCCCACTGCCGAAGTATGCAGCCAAGTGAATATCTTAAGTTTCAAAGCTGGAACATTACCAATTACTAATTTTCCATGTCTTCTAAGTTCATCAAATTGCCATGAAAATTTGCTATGAGAATCAGCATCTTGTTGAAGATCTGTAATAATCCGTTGCAAGATAGGATCGACAATCCAAGCTTTTTTTATTTTAGCCAATAAATATGTCTGGACAGATGATGCAGTGAATTGCAATAATTGGTCGTGAGTAATACAAGAAAGAGCATCAGCAACCTTGTTTTCTACCCCTTTCTTATACAAAATTTGAAAATTAAACCCCATTAGTTTGGATAACCAACGTTGTTGTAAAGGAGTAGATACCTTACTCTCCAAGAGATACTTTAAACTTTGTTGATTAGTCTTGATGATAAATGGTTTATGTGCCAAATACGGTTGCCACTTTTGAACCGCAATGATGATAGCTAATAGCTCCCTCTCATAAGTAGAAATGAGTAAGTTCTTTGGCGAAAGAACTCTGCTGATATATGCAATGGGATGGCCTCCCTGCATTAAAACAACTCCTATACCATAACCAGAAGCATCCGCCTCCACAACAAAAGTATCATTAAAATTGGGTAAAGCTAACACCGGAGGCTGCATCATAGCTTTCTTTAGAGTTTGGAAAGCTAATTTAGCTTGATCCGACCAACAAAAAGAATCTGTTTTTAATAACTGGGTTAAGGGCTTTGCAATGGTACCATAATTCTTAACAAAGCGCCTATAATACCCGGTGAGACCCAGAAATCCCCGCAAGGCTTTTACATTCGCAGGAGAAGGCCAATCCTGAATGGCTTGTATCTTCATAGGATCAGTACTTATGCCTTGTTGAGAAATGATATGACCCAAGTATATCAATTCCATGTCCCTAAATACAAACTTACTTTGCTTTGCTACTAACTAATTTTGCCTTAATATACCCAATACTACTCGCAAATATGCGACATGATCTTGCCATGATGGACTATAAATGAGAATATCATCAAAGAAGACCAACACAAACTTTCTCAACTGATCTTTGAAAACATGATTCATCAGCCCTTGAAAAGTTGAAGGAGCATTAGTAAGCCGAAAGGCATTACTAAAAACTCAAAATGGCCACTATGAGTTTTGAATGCAGTCTTACTTACATCTTCAGGATGCATCCTTATCTGATGATAGCCGGACTTAAGATCCAACTTCGAGAAAAAACAAGTGCCATATAACTCGTCCATTAATTCTTCTACCAATGGAATTGGAAATCGATCTGGAATAGTAGCTTTGTTTAATCTTCTATAATCCACACACATTCTCCACCTTCTGTACCTGCCTGTAGAGGAATTCTATGATCAAAAGAGCCTCTTGAAGGTGGTAAGGATTGCAAATCTTTAAAAACATCTTCAAACTCCACTAAAAGACTTTGCAACTCAACCGGATAAGGATCCTTGGCTGATGGTTATTGTAGAACAATAGAAGTTGGGGTTTGTTGACCTTCTATTGGCATACACTTGTAACATACAGAGTTCACCCCTTTGTTGTGATACTTTCTGTAAACCACCCTTAGAAAAGTTAGATAATCTTTTACCCTGTTTACCCCTCAACACCACCTTTTGCCCTTGGTATTTGAACTTAATTATTTTATCTTTATAATTCATCTTGATACTTCCGAGAGTAGTAAACCATTAAACACCCAAACCATATCACATCCTCCTAATGGCATCACATATACATCATCGTCAAAAACAAGGCCTTGCATCTTCCACTTAAAGCCTTCTACCACCTTATCACATACCACAGTTCCACCATCAGCTACTTTAACCAACATTGCTGATCTAGTTGTTAGCCTACATCCTAATTGCAGGGCTAATGTGGAGTCTAAGAAATTGTGGGAACTGGTTGTATCCATCAAGATTTGCAATTCCATTCTTCCAAAATGACCCGTAACCCTAAGTGATTGGAACTTATCATCTCCATCTAAAGCATTAACTAAAATTTGAGCAATCTCCACTTGGGGATTCTCCAATTCAGGTTCTTAAATTTCATCTAACAACTCCACCTCAATATGATAAAATTAAGGTCTTTTTCCCTTGCATATATTCCCAGGAGTATATCTTTCATCACAAGTAAAACACAATCCCTTGGCTCTTCTATCATCATACTCCCCTTGTGTTAATGTTCTTCTATTAGTATTCACCTTCTTAACTTCTGTAGGACGTGTAAAGGGCACTAATGCCTTATTAATGTTTGGATTTGGTAACAAAGGTTGCTTAGATGAAAATTTAAGTTTCTTGGCTTTAATTGTAGCTTCTTGCAGTTTTGCCAAACAAAAAGCTTGTTGAACGCTAGAAGGATTAAACATCCTCACCTACAAATGAATTTCTTCTTCCAATATGGCTATAAAACAACTCAAAACATAGGCCGCTGGAAGCTTCAATCTACTGACAATAGCATCAAAAGCATCATGATAATCCTGAACTGAACCTGTTTGTCGTAAATCATTTAACTCCGTCATTGGATCATCGTACAACTTTCCAAAACGTACCTTCAACTCGTTGCTTAACTCTGTCTAACTCAATGGTATTTCTCCTCTCTCACTGAGAAAAGATCGAAACCATTGAAGCGCCTTATCTTCAAAATGAATTGCAGCTAACTTCACCTTCACCGCATCAGAAATCTTATCCAACTAAAGAATTGCTCTACTCGAAACAGCCATGAATTGAGATATTCTCCCTTGAACTTCAGAAACTCAATTTTAGACAATCGCGTCATGCAATTGAGCCCTAACTCAGCATTACTTCCTCCATCTAATTTTCTGCATGTCTGCATTATTACAATCTCCCCTATTTATACTAATACAATGGACTATTGACTTTGACTTTACCAACACCCACGATTGACGGCTTAAACGACTTCTAACTGCCCTAATGAATATGTATGATATTGGTGTTCATCACCTGTAAGTTCTTGATTACCTCCGTCATTTGAGATTTCAAAGAGGACATCTCCGATGTTAGTTGATTTTTCATATTTGACATCTCGATTACTTGTTTCTCTGAAACTGCTTTAATGCCTTTCAATTCCATGTGATTCTTCTTCATCGTCGTCTCTAATCGAGCAAATATAATTCGTAATCCTTGATAGATTTCTCGATCTAGATTTCGTGTTGACATGGTAGAATTTGGTGGAATTTCAAAGTTTCGACGAGAGTCGGTGGCTCTGATACCACTTTTAGGCTTAAATTAGAACAAGAAGAAGAAGAAGAGATCCATAATTCCAAGCTAACATTCTCTGATTAGCTCTAGCCCTTTTATTAAACCGTTATATTCGTTACAACTGAATTGAACTAATAATAGGGTGTTCATCGGATCGGATAACGGATTATTCAGATCGAATTATTCGGATTTCAAAATTTCAGGACCATATCTGAAATCCGATCCGATCCGATCCGAATACGGATTTTTCTATCCGATCCGAATCTATCGAATTCAATTCGGAATATCTGAATAATCCAAATTTATCCGGATAATCCCAATAAACCAAATAACAAATTTTTTTCTATTTTTTTGTTTTTTGTTTTTTTGCTATTTTTTATTTTTAATATTTTATAAGTTGGAAATCACAATAAAACATATAAAACTAAAAAAAATTGAGTTGTACACAAATTTAAACTTAAAACATAATAAGTAATTGTATGGAACCCGAAGATTGAATCTCTAATTTAGAACGACGGTCGATTATTGTATACTTATTTAAGATTATGATTAGAATGTGTAAATATTTTTGTGTATTAAGTTGAAAACATGATAGATAGTTGAGTAATAAGTATTGGGCTAGGAATAATATAGTTGAAGTCTTATTCGGATTATTCGGATATCCGAATAAAAAATTGTGAAATCCGAAATCCAAATCAGGAATTCAGATTCGGATGAGATCCGATTCAAATATCCAAATAAAGATTCGGATCGATTTATTCAGATTCGGATACGGATCGGATATCAGATTTTTTGAACGCCCCTAACTAATAATTGACAACTGACCCCCTTAACTATCAACATATTATACATTAAGTCTCTCAAGGAATACTAATTACTACATTCTACTACATTCTATTCTCATACTAACAATTTTAGTTTTAAATTTAATTTATTTTAGTTTTAAATTTAATTTATAAGTTTAATATTTTGATGTTATATTAGGAGTTAAGTTTAAGATCATTACTAAAGTAGACATTAGGTTACTACGTAAGGTTGCCTAAAGCCAACCACAATAATGACTAGCCTGTACTTCACTCTTTGTTTGAATAGCATCTAAGTTTGTCCCAATCCTAATTAAGGAATAAAGTTTGGATTGATTATAGTAAACATCCTCAAAGGTAAGGTGAGTTCTATGAATACTTTTTAATGTGATGTACTAACTTATGATTGTAGTACGCATGTATATAACCTGAGCATACGTATGCATGTATATTGGAGACCCTTATACGTGTTGTTATGATGGGCTTGTCGGTACTACACTGGCCATGTGTTGGCGGTTATTGCGTAATGGGCGCAATGATTGTATTGGGATGTAAATCACTAGCTCATATGTTGGGCGCCTGTGGTGATGTCAGGTTATAATGACATGGGTGGGTACAAGTAATGATTGAATTAATGTGATTTACAACTGATGTATATTTATGAACTCACGGCAATAGTTGACGTGTCTTTTAAGCATGTGACATAGGTAATGATGACTAGTTCTTACACGTGTTGTTCAACCTGAACTTGTGTGGTCTGGTGGAAGTTTTGTATCTTAGGCTAGGATTAGTCCGATTAAGTTTTGTACTTTTAAGTTTCCAACTTTTGTACCATACACTTTAAGAGTATTTTCCTGTAAAAAAAGTATCAAGTTTGCATAAAGTATCCTTATCGGGTGTGGGTGTCATAGAGTAACTAAAGGCATGTCACTAGTAACTTCCAAGGAGATCCGTCATGATTACTAATTACTAACAATCAGTACCAACCACAAAATGATCGTATTAACAGCTGACATTGGTATAAACCTATGTTGTAGCCAGCCTAGGTACTTTCTTTAGGTTACTTGATTATCATGATAAAAGAAGGGAAGATAAATTATTACTAGTTTGATAGACGTGATTATAGACACTAAAAAAGTAGAGGATTTACTTGACAAGAAGTTGCATGAACCCTCGACAAGACAAAAACAAAAAATAATTAATGGATTATAATAGCTTCTAAACATCATGTTAGTGATTGAATCATATATTTTCTCAGTTTTTATTAATCAGGAATTCTAGATTAAAGAGAGCTTATCGATGATCCTAATCATTCAATAAGTTTCCATTAAGGATTACGAATAAATTTGACGATTTTTTTTAACGGTAATGTTTTGTTATGTTATGGTCTCATCAAGCTACATCTAATCAGGTTTAAACTTAATAGTTTTTAAAAAATCTTTAACTCTTACCGGTGACTACTAGGCTAACTCCTCCCTCTTGATTCGTTTTTGTGTAGAACTCACTGTTACACCTTTGTTTTGAGCTTCTCTCGTGAATACATGACCACTAGCAAATTTTCATGGGTTAATTTAAGTTTTTAATTATTCATAAATGATTCTCAAAGTTAATATATCTATAATTTGAACACTGAAGTTATCGCTTACACTTCTAAAGTTATATATATATATATTATATATATATATATATATATATATATATATATATATATATATATATGTATGTATGTATATGTATGTATGTATGTATATATATGTATGTATGTATATGTATATATGTATATATATATGTATATATATATATATGTGTGTATATATATATGTATACATATATATATGTAGGGGAGGGATCAAATGAGAACTAGTTTTTTTTGTGAGAACTCTAGTAACCAATTTCAACCACTAGTTCTCAATGATAAAATTATAATAACATAAACATATTTAAAAATTTTATAAATAAAAAAATAACATAAAAATAAAAATAATAAAAACACAAAAAATATTCCCCAACTTTCCCTCTTTCATAAAAAAATATAAAATATTTTATAAAAAATAAAAAAATTCATGTTTTTTTAACGAAATTCGTTTTACACATGTGTAATATCAGATTTACACATGTGTAAATCCAGTACTACACATGTGTATAACTAGATTTACACATATGTAAACAACGGATGTACGATTTTTTTAGAAAAGTATATCAATATGGTAGGCGTTGGAAAGATAAAAATACTGAATTTTATGGTGAAATTTTTTTGAAATAATGATGTCGTGAAAAAAAGTTACGAACGTTTAAAAAAATGAGGAAATGGCATGTGATTTGCATGTGATAAAAATGAGTGGCTGAGATTTACTCCAATTTCATAGTAATATAAAACACATCACAAATGATTCATTGATTTATTTTAAATAGAATAAAGTATTCCCGTTGTTTTACACAAAACTTTATGATCTTACAATTTATCCGTGAATAATAAATAAATAAAATATTAAATACCATGTCTTTCGATGATAAGAAATGCTAAATACAAATGCTCTCTTTTGCTTAAACATATTCCTTAAAACGAGACACAACACCAAACTCTCCACCGCTGACGACATAAAACGGCCATACATCAATCATCCATGATAAACTTTTAAGAAAATTCAGGCAACTTCAACAATGTCCATGTTGGTAATTCAAAATTGAAGGGTGTCACTACAAAATTGACCCTTTTGATTGCAATTGTAAAAACTCACAATATATTTTATAAATTAGTGAAAGTTTTCATAAAAGTATTTTGGTTTTTTATAAAATGATTCAATGACAATAAAGAAAATATATTTTAATAAGAAGATTACCAAAATGAAAACAAGCAAAATCAAATCTAGACTCTTTAGGAAGAAAGCAAGTGATATTTTATTTTCGTAAGAAATAATATCTTCCATTTTGACAAAATTCGCTTTTCTTAATTTTGTTGATCAAATCACGTATGACTTTCATTATATGTCAGCTACGAATATATATTTGTATGTGCTGTGATGTGGAGACTGAGGATCTCACATTCACAAAGCTTCAAAATCACCATATTGTTATCAAGAATAGAAACTTTCATCATATTGTTAATTAAAGTACATATCACGTGTTTGACTTAGCTCCCGCTTTATGCAGAGGCTGGATCGTTTCATGATCATATACACAACATTACCTTACACTCTGTGCAGAAGACTGTATATTAAAACTTGAACAAATAAAGTGAAAGCCATAAAACAACCTTACTAGTTGCTTCAATATCCGTCTTCTCATCATGGGCGGAACTTTATTAGGGCCGGCTCTTTTTTTCGTCAGTAGTGTTAATTTTTTTACCGCAACGTTTTACATTTTATAGTTGTTGACTAGGAAAGTTCGTACTAACTTCCAAAGACCAAGTACTTTTAAGCCATATACTTCAATTACACAATCACAAGATGGTCTATTAGCAATGTATCTGAAAGATCTTTAAGATACTCAGGTTCGAACATTTCTAGGAAACATATTGAATGGTCATTGCGGTTTAAACATATACACATACTCCATCCGATATGTCTCAAACTCTATCTTCGATAATTTATCTTGTGCTGGTTTTTTAAAAGATAAAAGAATTATGTGATAATGAGAGTAAGGTGATGCTAGCATTTATAAAAGAGAACAAACAAATGTTGCAGTCACAATCATAATTGTAATTTCATGCCTACTGAGGTATAATTTCTATAATCATATTCCTACTTAATGTGTAATTTCTCTCGATTCTCATATATGGATCCAGCTTTAGATTAAATTTAAGTTCATCTACAATGAAGTTTCAGAATTTTTTTTCTATACACTTTCAGTATTGTTTCATGTAAATGTAAATATTTAAAGCACAAGAACAAAGATGACTGGATTATATTATATATAAATTATCATTATGAAAAAATCAAATGTTCTGAAAGCGTACAACATTAATTTTTTGTATATAGTTAATATGATGTTATAGAAGTTTTTAAAGGTAATATGAAATTACCCATCCTGTGGCGAATATAGAACCATAATCGCAAGATTCAAACCTTAAACCTCGCACGACACCATGAATCTAAAAACATGATATAACTTAAATGTTGGAATCACATTCTACATGATACTCCTTACCTTTTACCACTTCCTCAAAACAATTTCCAGGTCTAAAACCCAAAAATGTAAAAGTTTTAAAGGGTAAAAAAGGTAACAACACTGTGGTCACTAGAGAACAATTTAGCCTATTGAAACTCTAAAGTCTTTGTTAATCTGCCTTCTTATCAGCTTCGTCCAAGGCAGCTAACCTTTCAACCAGTGGAGGGTGAGAGTAGTGATAGGCGGAGTACCACGGATCTGTGTTCATCGCCGACAAGTTCTCCTCCTGCGGATTCACAATTTTGTTAACAAAAAGCAAAAAATATTATTGATCAAGGACTGGCAAGTGGCACCGAGTCACATATTGGCAGTTGAAATCACGCTGAAAATATAATCATGTCTTATGAAAACCTCACCGAGGGAATAAATATTCTTCAACCGATATTCAAAATGGAAAAATTACATTCTTAAATGTTGAGGTTTTGGAATGGACAAATTAGAGTCACTGTTCAGTTGAGCTAGTTAGCATGAAGATTATAACCAAATTGCTAACTATGGTTTTGGGAAACTAAGTCAGCAACAAAACAAACCAATCAGGTTGGACGGGTCGGACGGACTAACCAGTTATAGCAGTTCATTTTTTACAGTTCAAACTGTTTCTTATTTTTCAAATTCTTTTTGTTTGCATTAAAAATTTTAAAATGATAAAGATGGTACATGAATATAATTAATATACATAACTACATATTCCAGACATGAAAAAACAAAATAAATAAAAAGGGTTAAACGCCCTGTTCCAAGTTTCAAACGGTGGGTCAGACCTTTAGCCTGCCACAGCCAAACCATGAACCAAAGCATATAGACCTAAAACCACCCAAACGGCCAACTCGTTTGGTTTGGGTAGTTCAGTCAGTTTCAAGGACTTATGAACACCCCACAAATGAGGTCAAAACAGGCAACAGTGTGACACTGAGTTTAGGTTGACCAATACACTTTGACCATTTTTCAGTTTTCTTTTAAGTAATAGTGTATAAAAACTATAATATCATGAAAAAATAGAAAACCAATACTAAATAATTATGATATATTTATTTACGTTGAATTGGTAATTTATACATATAACTGCTATGAGATACTTGACTAAACTGTATATCCAATAAAAATGATTGCATGTAATTTTTGGACAGACTTGGAGTAGAACTAAAAGGGCTGACACCATAAAAACCGAAATAAGATTAGTGAAAATATACCTGCAGCTTAACTAGTCCATCTCGAAGCGGTTTAGAATAACCAAGATTCTTTGCAAAAGCATCAGCCTATATTTAGAAAAGAAAACCACCAGACAAAATTATACGAAGGGATAAACAGGATGAACATAATTGGAAATTTATATCCAAACAAAAAGATACCTGAAACTCAAAAGCACGGCTTACAAGGTTGAGGCCAAAGCTTATTAGATGCTGGATAGGAATTATAGTGTGCTGCGAATAAAAATATCAAAGAATCAGAAGAGAAAAGACATATTATACTATTATAGTTAAACTAGAAACACATTAACACCACAGCATCAGCCTACAATAGGTGTGTTAATCTCCACACGTTAAAATACAAATGGGACAATATGGGCTGTGTTTTAGATCTAACAAGTTAAATGGGTTAAACTGAATTATTAAACTAAAAGAAAGCACCTTAAAAGGATCAAACCAGCTGGAAAGTCATCCAAAGTGTATTTATAAGCATAAAACCTCCTATGGTAAAACCTTGATATATAAATACCTCCAAACCAGAAAACAATCCTTTCAGTAAGTCTATTTATCTATCAATAATGATAACAATAATATAGCAATTCAGGAACACAGAAAATTATTTATTTGGCAATTTATTCACTTATCGAACTGTATGTTGTTTTTTAACTGAGATTAGTGTTCTAATATCATCATTTTTGTACTTGTGTTATCCACATTAAGTTTATATAATAGCATCATTTTTGTACTTGTATTATCCACATTAAGTTTAAATAAAACTTAAAACAAGTAAAACAAGTGTCAGCGGGTCAGTCCAGCTGACCAATTTTGACTCGTTTGCTGCCTTAAGTTTCGAATGTTAAAACAAAGGATGATTGTATTTAGAGAAAAAACTGATATCACTGAAAAGGGTGCAATATCATTCTATAACCAAATAAAATTGTACTGCTTTGAGAGCATCAAAGTTCCACTTTTCTACGTCATTTTCTTCCTTTGTACATTTTGCAGGTACCATACTCATTTTTTCATTTCTCCACACTTAACAAAATGATCAGCACTTATAAAGCAGATGAAACTGAAACCACCATCATAATACATATATTTTGCTAAACATTCGATGATTTGACAATCACATAAAATAAAGGAAGTGTGACTCTAACCTCACAGACAACATCAAAATGCTTGCATTTTATAATTGAAATTTAAACATCATATAAGCACATTAAAGATTACTCCTCTAAACTCCTAACTACACATAATCTACTTTAAGACTTTTAAGTTAGGTTTCAGAATATTAACAAAGAAAAAAAATCTTTCATTTTGCAGAAGAAACCAAAATGACCACGTGCGTATAAATTTCTGGTAAATAACTAAAAATAAATAAAGTGGATTCATGAAGCCCAAATACAAAGTTCTAACTCACATAGTGAATTCGAAGATGTTAAGTACAAGTATCATTGTACCTGAAATAATATGAGCCCAATGAGGACTGGTTGAGTATCAAACCCAAAACTCATAAACAGATCCTTTGAGTTCTTCACAAGTGTATAACCTCCAAACTGGAAAAATGTAAGGACCTGCAAAGTACGCAAGTTGTCAAAGCCAAATGCATACTTCCTCAAAGTCAATCATATAATCTAGCTTCTAGCCCATATAAAAGTACTTACAGATATACAATTTATATATAAATGTGTTATAACCAAAAAGATTGAAAAATAGAACACACCTGAACAGCAATGAAGGAGTACATTGTGTGATTCAATTTCCAGTGACCAAGTTCATGTGCAATTACAGCAACAACTTCTTCCACATTTTTGCACTGCATATGGCATACCATGTTAACTAAAAAGGTAAATATATCTTCAACAAACTAAAAAGGTTAATTTATGAAAAGGCATTTGAAACAGAAACTATAGCTGGATCTAAAGTTTATGTTACAGCATAAACTCATTATTAACACATAAAGATGATGATGGAGAAAATAGATAGAAAAAAAAATTAATTAACCAATACAAAAGCATGTCTTGACAATGTGTTGTTACTAGTTAGTATACAAGAGTCCAGTCTGACTATAAACTCAAATAAGAGATAAGGGGTGTTTGGGTTGCATTTGCACACTGATTATCTGATAATTGTGTATTCAAATCACAGATAATCACTTTCAACTATCCAAATGGGGAAATCTGATTCCTGATTATTTGATTGTTGTAGGATTATTTAATCAGTCGTGGAAAACTAGTCTAGAGGTTAGCTTATACAATTCAGTTTTAGGTCAGTTTACCTCATAAGTCTTTAATAATACAACTCATTATCTGATTATGGTCATATCAAAGAGCAGAGGCACGCCCAAACACCATCTCTTGAAGCTGTTTTCTTACAGCTGATTATATATCACATAAATCAGCTTTCAAAATGCAATTATCCCGTAAATCACTTTCAAAATGCAATTCCCCTAGCTAACCTTTGTGAGATGATTTTATATGAAGTTCACTATTTGTTAAATCCTATGATATGTTCATAGACCTATTTTATAGAGAGAATGAAGAATACACAGAGAGTATTACCTGCTGAATCAAAGTATCATAAAGAACTATACGCTTGTTTTTAAAGAACCCATACATGTATGCCTGCAGAGTAATACAAGGTGATGTCAATACAAAATCAGGAGATGCAAGGAAAGATTGCTGAAGCAATTAGCATACATACTGTTCACTCAAACTCTCCAGATCGGAAAACACAGTTATCCATTTCATGGTAATTTACTAATATTTTATGAAGGTGCAGATCTTTATTACAAAAAAGGGGTAATCAGAAGCCAGGTAATGAAAAAAAACAAAAGAAAGAATAATTCTCAAGGCATACAATCTCGATGTTATAATTCCTTAAAGCTACATGTTATTAAAAAGATCAGGAAAATAATTATAATATAAAGATCCTCACATTGCTATGGCTTGATCTTGTAGATCCATCCACAACAAACAGCTTCTTCAAAGGGAAATTGAGGGAAGAAGCAAGGGTCTCAATTTTTGTCCTAAGCTCGCCATCTGGTAGCTATTTTGGAAACATGGAAAAAACTTTCTCAGAAAGAGAATATGCTTAAGCAAGCAAATAAACAATCTTGAGTCAAAATCCTTACCGGTGTGAACTTGTTAAAAAGGGGTGCAATTAATACTGGGTAAATTGTCATCATGACTAGAGACAATACAAACATAAAGCCCCAAAGGTATATAGCGAGATAAGGACCACCTTTCTGCAATTAAAAGAAAAGTCACTTTAAAAGAAGTTGCAAAAAAATAATATTTAGAAGAGGAATTTTGCTAGCAACAACCTCTAAAAAACAATTAATACCTGTACTATTAGAATGATAGCAGCCACAATGGGTGGTCCTATTATTATAGCCAAGATAAGACCCTTTATCATGTCTCGAATGAACAACCAAATTGTTTGCTGCAGTCATAAATATCATTAATAGCCGATGTAATATCTAACATAAAACAAAACCAAACCAAGTAGTTCCCATGATGATTGATGATGTGGTTTCATGATGATTTGATGGGATAGAGAGTAACATAAAACAAAATATAGCTAAAAAATAACAGAAGTCACGTTCCATAATACCTTGTTAAAACCATGTCGCTCCTCAATAACAAATGTTGAGTAGAGAGAAAATGGCAAGTCTGTTATCTACACAAAGTAAATCCAATAAACATGTAAACAATCAGTATGTTGAACTAATCTTGTAATAATCTAATAGTTAAAGGGTTAGTTAATTGTTTAGTATCTCCAAGTATTGAGGTAACCCAATAGTTTAGTTTATATTAAGTTCAACTATTGTTTAAAGTTTAAGTTCCTAAGTTGTAGGAACTATTTTGGAGTCAAATTGGTTTGTTAAGGGTTTTATAAATATCAGGTTTTGGTATTAGTCTTGGTATAAAGTTTTCTGATTATTGTTTGAAGTTTAATTGGGATCAGAGGTTGAGGATTACAACCAGAGAACACAATGAATTCATCTTGATCGCCATTTTTTTGTCCAGTAATCTTCAATTGAGATCAAGACCCAGCCACCAAGGTGTGACCAGGAACAATTAGCAATCTGGAACAATTACGATTAAATTGTTCAAGGTCCAAAAGCGGGTGTCGGTCAGCCGGCGAAAATCAATCAGAAGCAGATTCTGATTTCGAAGATTAATAGGAAGCACGTCAAACAACAGTTTAGCAGGTAAAGTGAGGTTCAATTCGATCAACAACAGGTTAGCAATCAAGGAGTCCAATCAAAACAGCAGGCTTGATCAAACCAATTTATTAATCAAATCTGTTCAAAGCACAATGAGCAAGCAATTTGCAGGTTTGTTTTCAGTGTTTACAATCAATAACAAGGTGTGTTCAGTTAGGATCAAAGCACACACGAGAGAAAATAATAAAGCTGTAAACGATACAGAGGTTTGGTCGCGGTGTGCCACCTACGTCTTCTTGGGGCAACTAGGGTTTTTCTTTTTATTGAGTGATAATGATTACAAGTACAAAGAGAGATATTTATAGGCTACATAGTGTTAATCCCTTTGGTTAACTATCTAACTAAACCGAGCTTGGGTCGGCCAAGCCCAACTACTCCAAATTTTAATCCATACGAAGCCTATGCCCAACATGTTCAATCGAAACATCAGACAATCCGTAATGGGCAGTTACGAGGGTTGCCACATCACTCTATCATGCCACGAGTACCACTCCCATGGGCATGATAGGGGGCATTTAAGGCCTTCAATTGTGCCTTCAACGAGGTGTAGATGCCAAGAAAAACAACATGATCATCGCTCTTTTGTTTTGGTCAATACCCAAAAATTAGATACCGTTGGCAACCTTCTGACAACAAAGGAGATGTGGGATGCTATTAAAACCCGACATATAGATGTTGATTGGTGAGAGAAGCAAGACTTCAAATCCTAATGACAAAATTTGAAGGATTACAGATGAGGGGTTCAGGTTCAAAAGATGACTTTGCTTACCAAATATCAGTTATATCTTCAAAATCGGCCTCTCTCCATTCTGTCATGGAGGAATCAAAGCTTGTAAAGTTCCTTAACGGATCACCAAGACATTGCATTCACATAGTAACCTCACTTGAGCTAGTAGACCTAAAGACTATTGATTTCGAAGATGGGGTCACCTCAAAGCCTATAAAGGAAGAACAAAGGACCAAGAGACTTATACCAAGAACAAAAGTAAAATGTTATCACCAAAGTAGGTGAAAAAAAAAGGAAAAAGTGCCATGTAGAAGTAAGGGTCTGGTAGATGTCAAGAAGGTGGTAGGGTTCTACGGATACAAGCGTGGCGAGCTCAGACGTAAATGAATGTCCAAAGTGGGAACAAAAGGAGGTTAATTTGGCTCGAGATGAGGATGGCGGACTAACATTACTATGAAGAATGGTGTTACAAAAACTAGGAGATGATTGTTGGACTGATTTTGTAATTATATGATAGTTAAAAGAGTCAATTTGTTTCTTTTAAGTGGGTCCAAGTTTTAAAATCCCTTGATAGTTCAGTTTTATTAAGTTTAATTTATTTGATGTTTAAGTTCCTACGTTGTAAGAATTATAATCGGAGTTAATTAAGATTTGTTAAGGGTTTTATAACTACCAGGTTTTGGTATTAGCTTTTGTGCATGGTGTTTTGATTTTTTATAAAAAGAATCGATCAAAGGTTTTGATCAAAATGAGTTCTATTTTGTTCCTATTCGGTTTCAAGTTTGCTAAATTTGAAGAAAGTATAAATGATCCATTAATAGTAAGTTAGAAAATTAGTAACTAATAAAAAAATGAACATATATACATCCGTTACAGCTACACGGCAGTTAAAGTCCTGATTTATAGAAAATTCTTCTCCATGTTGCATATAAGTAATGTGTTCTGTTTGCATCATAATATAAGAGTAACTATCAAAGTACTATAACTATATGATAGCAAATCTTTAGGCATACACCGACGTTCCGCATTCACATCCGTTACAGCTACACGGCAATTAAAGTCCTGATTTATAGAAAATTCTTCTCCATGTGGCGTATAAGTAATGTGTTCTGTTTGCGTCCTAATATAAGAGTAACTATCAAACTGCTATAACTATATGATAGCAAATCTTTAGGCATACACCAACCTTCCACATTCCAAATAAATACAAGCAATCTTTGAAAATTCTTCTCCATGTGGCATATAAGTAATGTGTTCTGTTTGCATCCTAATACAAGAGTAACTATCAAACTGCTATAACTATATGATAGCAAAACTTTAGGCATACACTAAGATTCCACATTCCAAATAAATACAAGCAATTTTTAGTTGTTTCTAAAGTAAACCTATCGAGTATCATCATATGAAAATCAATAGTATAAATAATGAGATTTGAAAAGAACCAATGTACCTGCGACCAAATCATAACTCCAGCTAGGAATGCGAGTGTATGGTAAATTTCATTTTCTGCATCAAGGCCAGTGGATTCCAAAATATCACCTGATTTCTGTGACCATTTAAGAAATATGATTAAAAGTTGTTAAGAAAACTACAAATATGTTGGAGCAAAAACTTATAATGAAGGCACTATACTACGCACCTTCCAAAACCAAGGCAAAACACCATAGAGCAAAATTGCAGAGTCCATTGCTATTGTTACAAACTGACTAACGAAGTGAAAGTTACTGGGAAATGAGAAAAAACAATGAAAATTGAATTCAGCAGTTGAGCAAGAATGATCAGAGAATGTAACAAATAACAAGCATGCTGCAAAAGAAACACAAACACGACCTCGCAGAGTCGCAGAAAAAATAAATATTATGAACATTTAGATACCTTTTATCAATACTATAAGCTCTAGATTTTTCAAACTTCTCCTGGCTAATCACCCCTTCCAAAGTTTTAGGAAGGTTCGGCAGCTTGAGAGCAGCATGTTGTCTCAAATCTAAATACGTCTCAAAGATGTACATCAGTATCATGAATCCTGAGAATTAATAGCAAATCATAAGTTCATAATTACACCCAGAAACATCACAAAAGCTTGAAGATGAGAGATACAACGACAAACGACAATCATACGCCTCGGATTTCAAAAAGAATTACATCAAACGTTCCCCAAAACCAAAATAAACAAAATCCCACCATATTTTTGGTATTAATCAGGGTACAAGTCACAGAAACAACACACAACTCATAGAAAACCAGAATGTTCATAGTTTATACTTCATTAACAGAGACAAGTGAACAACATCACACACAATTCAATTAGTGCCCATTGTCGAAAAGCTTGAAAATTTAATAAAAAAATTTAATTTGTAACAGATAAAACCATTCATAATTATGTTCAAAACAAATACTAATAAAAGTCACAATCTTGTAACTATAAGTATCGATATTACTAGAATCCGATCTATATGAACCCCAAATCAAAGTATCCAACATCTGATTACACATAATCGAATCAACATCAGTATTAAAGTAGTAGTAACAACAGTAATCATAAAACCCTAAAAATAAAACATGAACACTTAATTTCTGAAATTTAGCACGTAAATCAAGAATCTAAAAGGGATGAAGAAATACCAACTACAGCTTCCATGTACGGAAAAGCCATGGGAGAACGTCGGAGAAGATAGATAGAGGGAGAGATTTTGGTCGATGTCGAAGGTGTTGGTTTTAGAGTCGTGAATGCTTTAATGAAACATAACCCTAGTGTTGATATATAGAGTGTGATGCTTTTTTTTTGCTATATATTGGTTCTTTTTAAATTTGCATCTTCATGTTTATGGTCGGGGTGTGACGTAGAGATGGTCAAAAAAACCGGTTCGGTCAAAACAACCGGTTCGGGAACCGGTTCGGTCAAAAAAACCAGAATCGGTTTGAGGCCCAAACCGGTTTGGCCAAAATCGGTTTTAAGCCGGCTCCGAACCGTCGGTTCTTAAGCGGTTTTCTCTTTTCAATTTTCAAACCGGTTTCAAATCGAACCGGTTTTCAAACCGGTCCTTCAAACCGGTTTTCAAACTGGTTACCGTTACCCAACGGCTATATAGCCGTTTGTACCCGTTTTGACCTTTTTTTATGTTTATTTACCACTATACCCCCACTAGGTTAGTATATATATGTATTTGATGTTTTGGTTGAATCACAACAACTTATAACACTCTCTACTCTCAAAAATCTCAAAAACGCTCTCAAAAACACTCTCCACAAATACTTTCATTTTAAACGCTCTCACAAAAATCTTTGAAATGGCTTCAACAAGTGCTCAATCATCCGTTGGTTGTGAAGCGTCTTCAAGCAAAGTGATGATAGCAATCATTCCTACGAATAGGAACCCCGAAGTATGGTGTAATTACGATTTATGTCAAATGGCTAGCGGTCCAAACAAGGCTCGGTGCAAGTTTTGTCATAAGTTTTTCAAAAAAGATGCAAACACAATGTTGAAAAACCATATTACAAATAAATATTGTAAAGCGTTAAAAGGTGAATCTTCTCAATGTCAAGCTTTGATGACAAACGAATGAAATATTTAAGCTTATAACGTTGATGCGGTTCGGGAGCAAATGGCGCAATTTGTAATTCAAGAAAGCTTGTCATTCAAACATTTCGACAACGAACATTTGACTCGACTCATTCAACGAACTCTCCAACCACGTTACACCAATGTAAGTCGTGCTACTCTTCGAAAAGATTGTTTAAAAATGTGGAAAAAAGCTAAAAATGAACTAATATCTTATTTTGAAAATTTACAAACCGGTGTTAACTTAACTAGTGATGTTTGGTCGACACCTCACGGTTCACCGGACTCGTACATTTGTGTCACCACCTATTGGGTTGAACCCGATTCGTGGAAAACGATGAAACGTACGATTGCGTTTGAATTGCTTGATTATCCTCACACCGGCCAAAACATTTTTTATCTTATTGATAAAGTTATTCAAACGTATAAATTAGAAAACAAAATATTTTCTATATCTTTTGATAATGCGTCAAACAACACTCTTGCGATAGATCATTTGAAATTAAAATATAACCAATATGTGAGGTGTGTTTTTTCATAGTCGATGTGTTGCGCACATCATAAACTTAGCCGTTCAAGACGGTTTAAAAACGATTGAAACAGCTAAAGATTGTTTTAAAAGAATGTTACGTGATATTTTTAGTAACAACCAAAGATATACTAAATATCGCAAGTTTTGTAAAGACGCAAATACTAAATGTTTAGGTCCGAATTGGAATTCCACATATAACATGTTTGAAAAGGCTATTGAACAAAAAGAAAGTTTAATAGCCTTTCATAATAGTTTGGTAAGTCGGGGAAAGACAAATTCTTACCATCCATCGGGTTGAGCAATCATTGAAGAAGTAACAAAAATGCTTTAAGTTTTTAAAAATGCAACTACATGTCTTTCTGGAGTTTATTACCCAACGAGTCCGTTGGTACTACACCAAATTTATTTAATGACTTCAAAATTAAATGAATTGTCGTGTAGGGGTAGACTTTATTCCGTTATGATACCCCCAATGAAAGAAAAACTTAAAAAGTATTTTGAAGAAATGCCTCCCGTTATTACATGTGCCGCTGCTTTAAACCATTGTTTAAATTTGTCGGGGGTTGAAACTTTACTTGATAAAATTACTTTTAATTTGGATTTAGAAGTTGGTAAACCAATGTATAGTAAAACTTTAAAAGATACTTTTAACAAACAATTACAACAAATATATAATATTTATTTATTAAAATACGAGGAAACACCACAAATCCATGATGCTTTAAGGCATGCGGTAAATGCCGAATGTTCGAATGATCCAATGTTTGATTTATATAATACTTTAAGGGATGAATGTAATAAACGTCAACGTGGTAACACTCCGAGTAGTGAACTCGGGAGGTATGGTCTTACAAACTTTTTATCGACTATGACTCCACATGAATTTAAAAATTTTGACTTGTTGGCTTGGTGAAAAGGTAAGAAAGATCAATTTCCCATTCTATCCACCATGGCCCGAGATTTACTAACTGTCCAAGCTTCTACAGTAGCTTCAGAATCTGTTTTTTCTGTTATTGGCAGGGTTATATCAATAAGACGAACTCGACTCACTCCACAAGCAATTGAAATGTCAATTTGCTTGAAAGATTATTTGGATGTCGCGGAAAGAGTACAAGACAAACAATCGCTTGAAGGAGAACTGGAATACGAAGCAGGATTATACGAGGACGAGGTAGAGAGCGGATTGACACCAGGAATGACTGATGATGAAGCGGCATATGATGACTACCTTCGTAACAGTTCCGGTTCTGGTGGTGAGGAATAAACGTACAAGTATAATACGAACGAAGAAACGACTATGTTAAATGTTTAGTTTTAAATGTTTAAATTATTTAAATGTTATAAATTGTTAAAATGTTTAAATTGTTTATAAATGATATAAATTGTTTATAAATGTTATAAATTGTTAAGATGCTTAAATTGTTTATAAATGTTAATAAATAATATATATATACATATGTTATAAATGTTATAAGTTGTTTAAATGTTTAAATCGTTTAAATATTTAAATTGTTTAAATGTTTTAAATGTTTATAAATGTTATAAATTGTTTAAATAATATAAATTGTTTTATATATGTTATATAATGTTATAAATTGTTTAAATTATATAAATTGTTTAAATTATATAAATTATATAAAATATTTTGTTATAAATTGTTTAAATTATATAAATGTTATAAATATTTATGTTTTAATTAAAAGTTTAAAATTTTGTTTGAATATAACAAAAAAACCAAATTAAAAAAAAAAAGAAAAGAAAACCGGTTTGGGCCAAACCGGTTCCAAACCGACCCAAACCGGTTTGATAGGTTTGGGTTTTTATGGTTTGAAACCGGTTTGAACTTGGGGTCAAACCGGTTTTGACCGAGTTTGACCAAACCGGTTTCGGTTTGGGACCCAAACCGGTTTGTACACCTCTAGTCTGATGTGTATCTTCATTGCACGTCATATCATCCTCGCACATTGTTTTGTTATGTGGTTGACGCGAGACGTTTATGTTATTTTGTGAATGTCACGTCAGCTCATGATACTCCATCCTCGTCACTTGCTTTATCCTCCTTGTTTAAAGTTCTCTTATATGATGCTCGTTTCCACGTTAACACCATGTTAAGTTTGAGACCTCTTCATTTCCACTCGTGCCGTATTAGCTTCTTTTAGACCATCACCTTGGATCGTAATATCTAATAGTCCCATCGTGTATAAAACCCAACCTCAAAACATTACAATCAAATTTATATTTCTATCATTCTGGATATTTCTTTTATATTCATATATATTTATACTGTTATATAAAGCAAAACTTTGGGAAACAAATATAATATTATAAAAAAAATTTAAACCATCTAATACAACATCTTAAGCATTAGATTTAAATGTTATATGTAATCATTCATAATGTTTACTCCAATTTGATTTATATCATTCTTATATTTATACATATTTTAATGAAGTCAAATTATTTGAGTCAACAAGCGCATCAAACATCAAATCACTATTTTACATTATCATACCTGGTGGCGGATTCAATATTTCTTGACATGAGGGGCAAAAATAAGAGGTTATAATTTTGATTTGGAATTTAAACAAAATGTGCCTGAACTTGTTATAAAGCATCAGTAAAATGTCCCTATTTCAATCTATACTAGTCTTGAAAACAACAAATTAAAAATTTTACATTAAAAACTATTAAATTTTTCACGTGTCCTCCAAAACATAAATTGTCTTCACCGCTGATCATAACTAAAACCCATATAGGTAGTAATTTGTTTTGAACATAAGAGTAACGAATCTAAGTACAATAAGCATGGGTCTTTTTAAGTATACGTCTCTTTAAATGTATTAGGATATAGATAAAGCTATATTGATAACAAAGAGATCATGATAAATTTGGTTTAACACTCATTAATAATAACAACATTTAAAACTAACGTTAATTGAAAATGTCAATTTATAAATTTTCTTTGTAGCGAAAATTTAAATGAATTACACACTCATGGGTGAAAAGTTATAAATCCTAACATCTAATCATAACTCACCCAATTACAATAACAACTATTTTCACAAAAAAGACCTGGTATGTTTTAAGAGTCAAGTGTAGACACTTGATGTAGTTCAAAATAGATGGGATATTGTCCACTATATTGGTTAAAACACAACAATCGAAGACAGAGTGCAACAACATGATATAAATGGATACTACCAATTTTTATAAACAAATCCTATCTAATTTATCTAACTCATTGGTTTTGATAACCGTTTATGACACCATGATACCCTCATTTACGTTTTTTTATCTTATAAGAGCACACTAAACGTGATTTTAACATCGTCAAAGGTGAAGTATGGAAACTCCATCGCATAAGAGTATATATTATGGTATTTCATAGCATACAATTGTAACTTTTGTATCTTCAATTTGATGGAAGATATTTATCTAGTTTTAGAACAAATAACTCAATTTTAACAACACACTTGAATATATATGTTGTTTGTGACGTATGATGGAGTTAACACCTGGTCTTTACACATTTGTGAGGTTACAGTTGTAATTAAAGGAATAGTCTGGGTAAAACTAACCGTAGGGTCATATGTTCATAAGTCAATTCCTAACTATTAGATGTATGTTACGATCCAACAAGCAACTTGTGAGATTGTTAGTTTTATGTGTAATGAGATAAGTTATGTTAGCATATGAATGTTGGTGACTCGTGGAGAATGAAACAATTTATAACTTAAATATTATGCATGTAGATTGCATGTTAACAAATCCAATCTCATGACATGATCACATACAAATTTTCCACATGTATACGTTGACATATACACCACACCAAGTATCGATTTACATGAGAATCATAAGTTAATGGCACAACATATTTACCGGGTCATTAAGCACACTTAGGACCGTGGTTCAACGATGAACCCATCTTATTTAAATTGGCTTTTTCTAAACACATGTATTTCCGAGGTTTCAACGCGTCTTAATAATTTGTGTTAGGTTTCTAATACTATACGCACATGGCAGATACAAAGGCAAAATAGACTACGCGGTGTAGAACTTAACTTACAACATGCAAAAAAACAATTTAATAAATTGAATTTAAGCTCATACATAGCCCAATTTTATTTTTTTAAAAGAAGGAACAATCATAAACTTGCCACAAATCAAGTGATGATTAGGTTAGCTTCTAGTTTCAAATTGTAACCTTGCAACCTTAATCGATTCCCCAACAATTTATGTTTAGCTCAGTTGAGTATTTAAACCAGGGGCATGTGTATATCAATGTCAAGTAATTAGCTGATTACTTTATTAACTTATGTCTAACTTCCGTTAATAATAAATAGACTTAGGGGTTGTTTGATTTTGGCTCGGTCTGCGTATTTGATGTGGTTGACCTGTGTTCTGACCGGCTTCGTGGGTCTTGACCGAGACCCTAAATTAAAACATGTTGACCCGACCAAACCCACCTGCACACGACCCCTCTCGGCCAAACCACCTGCGCGCGACCCCCCTTGGGCAAACCCACCTGCATGTGACCCCCTTGGCTAAACCCACCTGTGCGATTCATAAGTCAAACTCCCCGGGCGCGACCCCCCTCGGCCAAACCCACCTGCGTGCGATCCCCTCGACTAAACCCACATACACGATTCATAGGTCAAACTCCCCTAGCGCGACCCCCCTCGGCTAACAACGTGTTTGATCATGAAGACTCTGGTGGTGTTTGGTCAGAATGTATACAAACGTACGGTGACGGTGGTGATGTGGTGGCTCCGACCGGTTGTGTGACTCCGGTGGGGTCGTGGTGGTGGTGTGATTATTATGATTATGATTTTAATTTAGTAGTTGATTATGATTCTAGTTTATAATAAAATATACGGGTTTTTTCCGTCAAAGGAAATATTGTTACGTAAATACTTAATCGATTTGGTTCTAGTCAGATACTGAACCAAACAACTAAATTTCAGTCAGATGCATACCCAGTCATAACTTCTAACTAGGTCAGCTTTTGACTTAGTCAGATCTTACTGAGTCAGTGTAATCAAACAACCCTTACAATCTATAAATGATTATAATTTTAGTGATTTAAAATTTTCATATTAAATTGTGATCAAATTAGCTAGTTTCATATTCAAACTCTAATTTTGTTGGTTGTTTAATTCCGGTTAATGTTTTATTTATTTGATCTTGTAGCAATTTATTTTTTTTTTCCAATTTTTGTTTCGTTCCCGATTTAATTAGTTTTCCAAAAGTTATAACCTGTCCAAATCAATTCAATTTGTTTACATTTGCTTTCTTAATGTCCAGATTCAATCTCGATTGGGCAGTCGAGTCTGGTCAATCAAATTCAAAAAAATTATACGTGTTTTTTGGTGTGCAACTAGACGAGCCTTCTCACACATCAATGAGATAAGATTTTGCACGTTTTGTACAGTTTCTCAATCATTTTGACTGTGTTTCTTACCCAAAGGTTTCAAGACCTCCAAATGAGTGTACTAGGTTGAAAAACTCTAATCTTGAAATCCATTTTAGCCTATACTGCACAATGATTAATAAACTTTCATACGAAGATCTTAATACGCCCAAGAGCATTTGTTCATTTGTAAACTCAATAGTATGTTTTGATCATACTACTAGAATGACGAACTATCATTAGATAATCATTTTGCTCGCTTGCATGTGCTTATTATCACAAGTTGGTCATAAATCTCATGATAGCCCAGTTTAATCACGTTGATAACATATGCATTGTGGTTGCAGGTTAGATCCTTACCTTGAGCCTCAACTTGATCAATAATGGTTGTTGAACACTTACTAAGGTTTGCATGCACGTGATCATGGATCAAAATCAACACATTAACATTCAAGATATCCCAACATTGTTATTTTCAAAACCTAATATAAAAGAACTCACCAACACACATTAAGAGCTCAAAATATCTTAGATTTATGAGTTTTAGAAGCTTGAAGTTGACCATAAACTCTAGAGCGGATTTGAGAGAGATTTTCTCATCTTGAATGCATCAAATAAGATTAAAATCTCGGTTTGATATTTTTCTGCAAAATTTTACTTCGATGGTTACTATTCATACCCTTAGTTTTTTTAACCGGTGGGTGAACGCTTGTTTTGCAGCAAAGACGTTAAAATTTGTAAGGCGGTCGTTGACAACTTATACATCAATATTTACCCCATTTTATTGACTAATTTACACCTTCCGTTTTATATAAAACACACGTTGAAATATTGATAAAATAAACATGTTACCAACAACAAATTCAGATTTTACAAACACATCGTATTTTATATAAAGTACCATTTTTAAAAGAGTTGTAAGAGGAAAACAATAAAGTTATCGAAACTATGAAGCAACTTTGATGGATTGTATGCCTATGCTTCAATAACTTGTTTATTACTTTGCGTAACTCAGTTTTGAATGAAATTTACGTCGAAATGCCTATAAAAATAAACACAAAACAATGATATATTTGAAATTTCATAAACATAATTTTTTAAATTGTATAAAATAAAACAAAACATAAAAAATTTGTGAGCGAGTCATGTGATTAAAATGACTAGGAAATAATAAAAAAAAACAAATGCAAAAACATAGGCTACAAAGTTAAATGTAGCTAAACTATAAATAACTATATAATTACTTCAATGTTGCATTAATTTGAAGATAACTCAAATCACCTTAACATTATCAGTTAAAGCATTCATACTAATTTCAACATACTTTAATTGCTTTAACATTAGAGCTTTAGGCATACATGTATTATCGTTACAACCACTTTCATTTCTAATGATAAAAGTTTATATTCTTATTGTTGAGAAGATCTGTTCAAGTATCACTTGAATAACATGAAGTTTATTCGATTCAAAGTAAAATTGAAGTAGGTTAGCATCATTAAAAAATCTATACAATACTTTACATTCTCGAATCAAATACGTAATATAATAGTATCAATAATCAGGGTTGGTATAAATATCAATATCAATATCCATAAATTATTATTATTACTAGTTCTTTATAGTTTTTCACCCATAAATCACACCAAACTCCAATTTTAAACACTATTATTATTACATATCTCAATTCCTAAGAAAACCAAAAAAAGATTAAACTAAAGCAGTTGGGTTTAACCAAAATCCAGTCTTTCTTGGGTTCTACCAACTTCTGAATTTGTTCGAGAATCAGTCGAAAACACCTTCAAAATGGAAAAGAAATCCGATTATTCGATTCTGGGGTGTCTTTATTCCAATCAATTTTACTTTTATATTTGTGTTGGTAGCTTAGTCATCTGCTGTTGTTCTTACGAAATTCATGCTGTTTCCAACGATTCTTTCACCATCTCAAGCTTTACTTATGGTAGAACTGTGCTTAAACCTTACGATTGGCGATATATCAGAGGTAATCTTTTCCAATTTACTTGAAACTTAAATATTTATTAGCTGATCCTTTATACAATTTATTAAGATATTGTAATTTGAAAATTCTTTCAGGTTAAATTTTGTGTTTATTTGCATTTGGGTTATCGTGTTGTTAATGATTAATATCAAATTAAACAATGAGTTTAGTAGGGTTGATAAATTTATGATCTTTGCAGTTTGCATATAATTAGGTTTTGAATTTGGGTCAAAGTCAAGATTTGGGAATTTGCAAATTGAAATATTAATTTGGTCTGTTTTGCCTTGAGATCTAAAAATAATTGATGTTTTAAGTAGATTGGTGGAATTATTTCTTTATTTATTTACTAATCAAGGCATTTGACTGTTGTTACAAGTTAATTTAGTTATTGTATTATAGTATACAGGGATGTAGTTTAATGTGTTAATTGGTGAGCTTTTGGTCAAGGATCTAATTAAAGATTATTTGGTGTCAAAATGTCATGATCGCGAACTATTTGTTGCTTGGTGAGGTGATACGAGTACGTGTTATGAAGTATTTATACTAATGCAACTAGTTTGAATTATAAATCTCTTCTTTAATGTTGTTGCCCTCAAGAAAATTCTTTAAACTATTTGTTGCATGTGAGGTAATACGAGTACGTGTTATGAAGTATTTATACTAATGCAACTAGTTTGAATTAAAGAATTCTTGTATTTTTAATGTTGTTGCCCTCAAGAGAATGTACTTCTACAGCCGTGTTGTTTACTATGACGTTTATGTTATTATAAAATCCGTTAACATATTCTCTTATTATACATGGATCTGCTTAAAGATTTTTTCTATATTAGCTTAATTATATGAGAGGAAAAGGAAAAAAAAGCCCAGAGAACAGATTAAGGTTTAAATCGGTTTACTGTACAATTTTATTACCAGATACTGATTCATTATTGTGTTTGCCGTTGCAGTTGATTTACCAACATGGTTTTCTTCGATGACTCTATCTTTGCAGTCAGATGTAGACCTTGTAAGTATGATCTTCTGCCTTACCAAAAAGTTCAAAACCAACTAACTTTATATTAGTAAACAATGTATGAAAATGGTACCTTTTGATTAACATTCAATATTTTATTATTCTTTTGACATTTTATGCATCATATTTAGGACGATATCTGGTTCCATGTTCATTTCTTGGTTACATCAAACAAATGCAGCATACATTGCATTTCTTATTTCAACATATAAACGGCACCCATTAAATGAAATTATTTTTAATGGCCGGGAACAAATATGACACGGATATGTCAAATATATTTGTGTTGTTTTTCTTTTGGATTTCTTACTTAATATGTTTTTTCAATGATTTGCAGGACAAAAGTAGAATTAGGACGTCTGATAAAAGTAGTCTACCAATGATTTGTGCTCGTGAAGGCAGCCCTCCTTTGCCTGATACACATAATACTTCTTTTACTGGTTTAGGTGCAACATTAATCTTGAATTCTCTGTATTATAATTCCTGTTATCCTTTCAATGTCGCCTTGTAATTTCCTGTTTTGTTGGATTTTAAGGTTCCATTCGTTCATATAGTTTTCCCATATTCTCCTTTTTGTGCATCACATTTTAGTTTGACACACAATCACATCTTCATTCATTGAGAAACGTATAAATATCAATTGACCCAATTGAATCGTTTCAAATTCTCTTCAAGCTTGGCTGGTTTTCTGAATTTACATTTTGTTAATAGTTTTGTTTATTTGTTTGCTTTTGTAGTGTTGGGTCCCATTTTAAATGGGTCTTTGGCAATAGAAGGTCTCCAGTTTACCGAGAAATGTTATCCTATGCAGAAAACTGTTACGATAAAACTAACAAATGAGCAGGTAGACTTTCTTTCTATATTTTCCACATTAAGATATATCTGTTTGTGATGTAAATTATGATAATTTTCATGCTTAAACATGCATACACACACATTCATACATATACACACATACATATATGTATATGTGTTCATATACATAGGGGAAAGTTCATCCAAGAATACTAAAAATCTTGAGAACAAAAAGGGTGAATGTGTTCTTTTGTATTCAACTGTCACATGTGATTAAATAATCATGACATCATTTCACACCATTCATCAAATCTGATTAAGTTCAATATATGCGTTTCATTTTGATCATAAAGAATGGATATCGGATTAAGTTCAATATATGCGTTTCATTTTGATCATAAAGAATGGACGTGCTCTTTTGTATTAAATGAACCTCAACATATACATATAAGTATACATGTACAATTGTACATATAGCGCGCACACACATACATATATATACATACATATATATACACATATATATGTATGTGTATATATACACATATATAGCGCGCACACACATATACATGTATATATATACATATTATATACACACATATATACATATATATATATACATATATATATATATATACATATATATATACACACATATATACATATATATATATACATATATATACATACATATATATATACACATACATATATATATATGTGTATATATATATATATATAGATTATAGATGCATATGTGGAGGGATCAAGTGAAAACCACCAACTTATGAGAAAACCATGAAAACCACATCTGGCCAATCACAAAATATATGAATAATATATGTATTTAATTGTCTAAGAGTTTTGAGTAAATTATGATCTCATTATTTTAGGTAATTATATATATCTTAATTAAAACTCCTTCAATCATGACGCAATAAATATTGAGTTACGTATACATAACCCATAGTTATATATATGTAACTCATAGTTACATATACGTAGCTCTTTTGTTTTCATAGTTTTCGCATAACTTGTGGTTTTCTCATGAACCCTCCCCGACACATATATACTTATAGATGCATACGTATGTGTACACATATTCAGAACCATGAGAACATGTTATGACGTGTGAAGGTCACCTTCACACAATATAATGTAAACCAACTATCACAAAAGTGTCATTGTATGTAACAAACTAATTTTTTTTTTAATTTGTGATGTAATGCACTTTCAATTATGTTACCATTTTATGTAAAATGCAACCTATAACACTAATAGTTGTTACTTATATAGTTTTCATACTTGTTATGCTTCTGTGGCTTTCCATGTGATCACTTACATGTCCATTTTAAATCCATGTAATCACTTACACTCATTATGCTTTCATGTATCTCTTAATTGAATTGAATATTTTTCTATAGATTTCCCCTGGAGTATGGTACTTTGGTTTATTTAATGGCATTGGTTCCATGAGGACTCAATCAAAGATGGTAATCAACATTATCAATAATGCTTCTCTTCAATGTTTGTATGTCTATATTTTTTTATAAGTGGAAGTAATCCCTTTATCTCACGAACACCGAATGTTGTTTGGGAAAGGCTGTTTGACTATGTCAATTGTCTAAGATACCTACCCATGGCGACAAGATATGGAGCTTGGAAACCCAAATTAATATAATAAGTTTGTCATATTGTCAATAATGAGCCGATAAGTAATTTGAATTTAAACGATTTCCTAAAAAAACCATTGCAATCTCATGGAACATAAGAAATACATATAATTTCTTTTTGTTGAATTTTCATGGTTGGAGGACCATGTTATAGTGTCTATGGTCTTGTTGGGGTGTGTGGGTGTTGGTCAAATTGTAGATTATTAGAGGTCAAAATATGGATGGGTTTGGTAACGGATGGAAATGGGTTGGGTCGGATGCGAAACACTCTTTGTCTCTTTTTTCATCTTTTATACTTGTCTACTTAATATGATTACTGAACCTATGCCATCACAATAATAATATTAATTTTTAAAATAAAGCATAAAAGATTATATGCATTAATATCATACTTTAGATAACTTACGACTCACTTAACCCATTTGCCCCTTTATTATTTTGACTTTGCCTTCTATTTTGAGATAAAACATAACCCATTTCAACTATTTATTAGTAAATGGGCTGAAATCTCCATCTTATATCATCACTCATGATGCTACAACACAACAAATCAAACCACAATGATCATATACATATTGTAAAAAAGGAGGTTGTTTCTCATTTGAGACGAAATGAGTATTTTCTTAAAAGTAAACTAGGAATAAATTCCATGAAAATCATGTATTCGTCTTTTCATTACAGATAAATCGAGGCTCAGGATATTCTTTTAACGGGAATGTGAGCGTTGAAGGCTGTTTGAGCCCATCTATCTCAGGCCAATTTTGCAATGAATCAATTGAGCATCTTTCATGCGTTGAACAGAAATCGGTGCAAGGATTAGTCACTTCTTGTAGAAATGATGGTGAACGATCTTGCATTCATCAGAATGAATCAAAACTCTACTATCTGGATTTGTTGGGAGTTACAGAAGAGATCATTATATCAGCAACCAATGTCTTATTCAACCAAACACAACTTTCAAAGGGCGCAAATAATGATAGTAATATCATATTAATGTGTTATGCTCGACATGGTAGCATACCATCACCATCCACACATGATTATTCGGGTAATATCAATCACGCCCCTTTGGTTATACGATCCCCGAAAATTGGTCGGTGGTATATTACTGTTACAAGCCTCAACCTCTCTTATGAAATCACGGGGAGCATGAATGTTTGCTATTCATTAGAGTGGAAATTACTTCGTTGTCCAATAGATAAGGCTGGTTTGAACTGTACATGGGAAAGATACACACTTCAGGTTGGTTATTATCCCTCTTAATCAAGTTAGTTATAAAGTAGTTGATATAGTTTAGATAGAGTGATCGGCGTTTTTGTTTATGGGTACTGTTTATATGATGCAAGGGGAACAAGAATGTTATTGTGATGTGACTCACATCTAATTTCCTCAGTCATTTGTTCTTTAATTTGATTCTTACAGAAAATGGTGGAATATGCAGACAATTATGAGGAAGAATCCATCCGTACCTTTTGAATCGTATTATTTACCTGCCAGCGATAAGGTTACATCAAATTCTGCTAATTTCCTTCTTGAACCTCTCCTTAGCAATTCATCACTTGGTCAAAGTCAAAGTCAACGTTTTGCTTGGACTTATTTTCTAGTAGACATCCCTTCAGGTGCAAGTGGAGGAAGTATTCACATTCGATTGAATTCAGATAAAAAAATAACTCACGAAATTTATGCATTATATGGTGGACTACCATTTGAAGATAAATGGGACTACTTTTATGCAAATTCGACTAGCAACAGTAACGGTTCTATGTTTTTTAAGTTGTATGATTCTGATGAGAAGTCAATTAGTTTTTATATTGTGTATGTTAGAGGAGGAACATGGAGTTTTGGTGTAAAACATTTGACTTCTGTTAGTAATGCCTCGAAAAGTCAAACTACTATGTCCATTTCAATTGAAAGATGTCCGCGAAGATGCTCATCTCATGGAACCTGTCAAAATCTTGTGGAAATGAGTGGTTTGTCTCTATACAGGTAAATGCTTCTGGCTGTTTTCTATATATTTATATAAATAGGAGGAAACAAATGGGTGGTTGTAACTATGGCAATTTTGTGTGTTTGATAAATTACTTATGAATGGGTCAGTCTGGGCTATTTTTTTTTGCTTAACAAGTCAAATGAGTTAAATAAAAAATTAGCTGAAAGTGAAATGGCAAATGGGTCAAACGGGTGGAAAGTCAGCCGAAGTGAATTTATAATTGAGATAAATACTTAGCACATTAATTATATATAAAAGAACGTACAAGAAAGTGGGTCAACATAACCCGAGCCAATTTGTGTTGAAACATAGCCGTTTTGATCCATTACACAACCTGCACACTTAATCATTTTACCACCTCTACTTGGTAACTCTTCCATTCTTGTTGCTACTCTATGTCAGTTACTGCTGGTGTGATCGTACCCATGGCGGCTTCGACTGCAGTGTTGAAATTGTCTCACATCAAGGTAAGCTTGTTGTTGTGTACATACTCAAATTGAATAATAACATTTGTGGGTTCTCATTTTTTGAAAACTTATAAGATCAAGTTAGTTATATGCTAGCACTGATCTTCTTTTTTATTAAAGCATTCATGTAGTATTGTAGTAGTCATAATTTGATACAAGTAAGAATCATGGATTTGTAGGGCGTATATGGCAATCGGTTTCTCTTATTGCATCAAATGCTGCATTTGTGTTTCCCGCTTATTGGGCACTTCGGCAGAAGGTAGGAGTATTCATTGACTCTCTTTCTTTTCAGTTAAGTTTACGTTTGGCTTTTGAAAGAATATATCTTGCAAATTACAAGTTTTCTTGTTTATAAATTTTACAAGTTTATATCTGCCCATCATCACTACAAATAAATTTCCTTTGGTTTTACTGTATCTAAGGAGTTAGATACATGACACAAAATAGTAAAATAGTTTCTTGCTCAACCGTTGCATTTGTTATTATGGGTCCTTAACGTCTCGGAAAATGTTCTTGCAGGCATTTGCCGAGTGGGTGATATACACATCTAGTGGAATTTCGAGTGGATTATATCATGCATGTGATGTCGGCACATGGTGTGCCTTATCTTTCGGGTATTGCAGGTAATTTATCTTTTGCCCCTTTGTTGTTTAATAAACTAATAAATAAAATGACCAAAAAGACACCTTTGCTCCTTTGCAGTTCATGGATTTTTGGCTTTCATTCATGGCTGTCGTAAGCACTTTTGTATACTTAGCTGACATCGATGAAGGGTCAAAAAGGACAATTCATACGGTTGTTGCCATTCTTACAGCCCTTATGGCAGAAAACGGACCAACTAGGTAAGCTCGATACACATAGTCAACCTTTTGCTCTATGGGCTGTAATATGTTCATCAAGAATTGTATGTTGTCATTTTGCTTTCTATGTAAAATATTGAATCTTATGTTATCACAGATCCTCCAACATTATTCTCGTTATAGCAATTGGAGCAGCGGGCCTTCTTATTGGATTTTCAATCGAGTTTTTGAGGCATTATAGGCGATTTTCATTTTCAACAGAGCTCTTCCTAAATATGCTTCATAGGTGAGATTCTATATATATATATATTTCCAATCTCAAACTGACAATTTGACTTTTGAGGTCAAAATTAGTAAATTTCACCTTTCAGTGTTGAAAATGATACAGTTTTTGTTAAGAATCCAAGCCACATGTTTGATGCATTTTTTATAAGTTCATATGCAATTCGAAGTTTAAAATCAGCGTGTTTGACCCATTCGATTTTTAGGTGGCAAACGGTTAAAGAATGGTGTCAAAATCTTCTAAAGACAATCCTTAAACGTTTTCGGTGGTTTTTTGTGCTTGCCGGATTTGCTGTGTTGGCCATGGCTGCCATAAGCTGGAACCTTGAATCTACAGAGAGTTATTGGTTCTGGCACAGGTCAGTTTATGAGTAATTTTATAGTTATTTACATTGCCCCCTTGTATATACATTTGACGTCAGTCAAAATGCAAGTTTCTATTTCTGTTTAAAGGAGGTAAAGTTGTTGTGAGAATAACCGAAAGTGAACATGCAAAAAGTAGGGATATTCATGGTCGGAATTTTTCATTTTGACAAAAATCTAGGCCGAACCGCTAACTATGGTTTAAAAATGACAAACCACATGGTTTGGTTGGTTGGGTCATCTGGACTTGGTGTTTGGCTGTTTGAACTAATTTTTTAAAGGTCTTAGTTTGTATTAGGGTGTGTTTGATTTCGGCTGACCGGGCTGACCCGGCTAACTGGCTTACTGGTTGACTCAGCGGGTCAGCCCATTTGATATGCAAATGATAATTGCTGATTGGGTCCTTTGTAGTTGACCCAAACCTGAAAAAATACATGCTGACCCATTCATCTTAAAAAAAAACACAGCAGATCCACCCACCCACCCACCCACCCACCTATCCCCCTTTGCGCAACCAGCCGATCCACCCAACTACCCCCCTTGCGCAACCGGAAGATCCACCGCTGAGCGCCTCCCCTCGCAATTCCTCCCCTGCACGAGCACCGCCCCACCGTGATTCCTCTCCTTCGCAACCAAATCCCCTACGCGATCCTCCCCTGCCGGTGGTGGTGGAGGCCGAGGTGGTCATGAGGGGATGTAGAGAAGGGTTTTGGTTTTTGATGGTGATGGTAGTGGGTGGGAGAGATAGAGATGGTGATGATAGTGGATTTTATTTTTTGATGGTTTTTTGTGTGTTAAAATAATTTATAAAAAGAGTTATTACATAACACCAGTTAAAATACAAGGGTAATATGATTATTTTTATCATTCAGCAGAGCCAGTCAGATACTAAATCAAACAGTCAAGTTTTAGTCAGATGTAGACTTAGTCAGAACTTTTAACTGAGTCAGCTTCTGACTCAGTAAGATCTTAGTGAGTCAGTTTTATCAAACAACCCCTTAGAATTGTTGAAGTGATAAAGATGCTTTATGAATATAATACATGAACATAACGAGAGATGCTCCATACATAATGATTTTCTGTAGAGAATTGTGAGAACTGCATAGACACTTATACCTATAGCTTTACATGTGATATATTGGATGGTTTTTTAACCACTTCTCATTCTCTCTTTGTTGCATGTCATAATCTTCCATACGCTATGTATAAATGCTAGTGCGATTTCACACTTCTTTGCTTAAAATTCATTATGTGTAACTAAAATTTTCGTAGTTCATTACTTACAAGTGCCAAAACTGTACTGTATGCATTTAAAACTGCCAACGTACTTTGGTTTGGACAGTTTGGATAGTTTCATGAGCAATTTATCCTCCCTCTTGTCTGTCTTTAATGCTATATTTGCATAATTGTTTTGCAGTATGTGGCATGTATCAATATACACTTCTTCCTTCTTTTTCATCTGCTCGAAAGTAAATGCAGTAAACGGAGAACCTCAAAACGCAAACTATGAGTTGACTCGACAAGACTCCCTCTCGAGAGGTCAAGACCAACAAGACTCACTCTCAAGAGGTCAAGACCGATCAGCAAATGGGCGACTTAGGTAGATGTTTTTTTATTCTTCTATTCTTGTTTTATTGGGATGATGTTGTAAAAGTTAACTAGAAATGTAAATGAAAAGATTGAGAGAATATGTTATAAAAGTAACATTTTTTGTTTAACATCATATCATGAAATCTGGTATTTATTTCTAATTTTCTTTTCTGTTCGGTCACAGGAACAAAGGTGAGTTGTAAATCAGACAAGAGTAAAATGATATTTCACATCAACTTAACACTTTATTTTCAACTTCAATAGTGTTACGAACCAAACATGTTATAATGTTGTAAAACTCGAAAACGAGTTCATACATTTTTAACAGTTAGAACCAAATCAAAACAGGTACACACCAATTCAATGTACCATTCTTTCTGTACATACTTCACAACAAAAGAACAAAAAACAAAACCTTAGATATGATACATCCAACAAATTTATAGGAATATCAAAACCCACATAATGTTTTGGCCTGTTTGAAAAAGAGTAACATAATATCAATCTAACAACTCTCTGTAATCTTTCCTGATGTTCCACAAAACCTCAACACATCTCTGCATGGTTGGCCTGTGTTTTCGGTGACCATTAACACAGAGTAAAGCCAGCTCTAAAATATTATCGATAACCAAACTGTTTGTATCCGACTTTTCTAGTTTCGGGTCCAACACTGATATCGCGTGTCCCTCTCTAAACTTCTTCATCGCCTGTTCTTTTTAAAAACAAAACGAAAATAAAAATAGTTGATAACTGATGATGACCGATAACTAATAACTAAAATACAAAGTGTTTCTAACGCACGTAACATACCCATCTCGCTGTTACACGCTCATCGAGTTCCCTTTTTGATTCAACTGGCCTTCGACCCGTAACTAACTCCACGAGTAATATGCCAATGAATAAACATCACTCTTTTCTGTAAGTTGATATGTCTGAGGTATTCAGGATCTAAGTAGCCTGCGGTCCCTTTAACCTGCGTCGACACATGGGTGTGGCCTGATTCTGCATCGGCTGCTAGTCGTGCAAAACCAAAGTCAGCAACCTTGGCTCGTAGCTTTTCAGTGAGCAGGATATTTGAAGACTTGATATCCCTATGGATTATAGGGTGGTCTGCAGTAAACCATCAAGTCATCACAATTCTTGTTAAACACATAATAAATGGTTCAGGTTTAAATAATGAGACAACGAGTACCCGTGTAAGCGTGTAGGTAAGTAATAGCATGTGCTACATCGATCGCAATATCCAAACGAGAGGCAAGACTAAGAACATTGCCGTTGAAACCTGCATTCATTAGACACTTATTATTTGAGATACTGTTTTTACAAAAATGGAAGTTAGGAATAAATGATCAGTTATGGTTTGATCTCGAGTGATCATTTGTGTAATTACTCTTTCATTAATATAAGCCTTTAAAGAAGATTTATCGTTTTTTTACTCAATATGCCTTGGCAATTAGCAGCCGATGCAGAATCAAGGCAGACCCATGTGTGGACTCAGTTGAAAGGGACCACAGGCTACTTAGAACCTGAATAACTCAAGACGTACGTATCGACATACAGAAAATGAGAAAATAGCGATGTTTATTCATCTGGCATATCATTTGTGGAGATAGTTACAGGCCGAAGGTCTGTTGAATCAGAAAGGGAACTTGAAGAGCGTGTAGCAGCTAGATGCATATGTTAGTAAATTAGAAATAGTTATGGTTTTAGTATTCAGTTATCTTAAACATCTTTGTTCCATACTTCCATTTGTGGAAATAACTAATGATGAGAAGTTTACAAATGCTTATGAGATTTCAACATTGGATCCAAAACTAAGAGAGTCTGTCAGATGCAAACAGTTTCGTTCTCGAGATGATTCTAGAATTGGCTTTGCTTTGTGTTAATGCTCATCAAAGAAACATGACAACCATAAGACATATGTTGAGGTTTTGTGGTTTATGGTTAGATCCATCATGCGTATCATGTTGTGTATAAGGCCATAAGGGCAGATGTCTTCTACACTCTTTGCATGACAAGCACTGCACATACAAATCTGATCCCTATATAAGTCGCTACAATACTTACAGAGAACAAAGATATGTTTATATTAGGACAACCTGAGAGACGAGAGAAGCAAAATGTGAGAGGCCGGCTTTCACATAGGATGAATTAAAATTTTAACAGTCTAAAAACCATAATAATATTCACCTGGATTGGGTTGGAATGGTTAAGCCAGTATTTTTTTGTAAAATCACAAGCATACCTTAAAAAATAATAGATTCTATCCTAATTTTTTTCTTAAAATTATTATTTCACTTCAATTATTTTAGTTTGTTATAAATAATTATACATTTTTAAAAAATATCAAACTAATATCATTCATTCTATATGCCTAGTACATTGCGTTGAAACAATGTTCAAGAATCCCGATCAAAAGGTGAGAGTTTTAGTCTTATAGTCAACAAATGATACAGATTTAAAAGTATGAATAATGGGTGCATGTCCACCGTTCAAATATATATATAATTGTATGTCAATGTGAGACTACCCCAGTTGGTAAAGACTCTTTCCATTCAGAGAGAGGTTGTAGATTCAAACCTAAAAATAATGTAAAATAATTTGGAGTAGAATAGATTTTCTGTTAAAAAAAACCCTACATGCATTTTTCCTTTTATATCTGTTGCTTTGTGCTTTCCTAAATGATTTTGACAAACCACCCGAAGAGAAATAACTTACATTCCAAGTGTTCCCGAAGTGTTCCATTAGCAACGTATTCAACAACAATAATTCTTTCATCTCCTTGCTGCAAATATCCATAACACTTCACCAGATTCAAATGTTCCACCTTTGATAACACTTGCACTTCACTCAAGAACTCGCCTCCGAGATTCTTGTCATACATACCCTGCACACAAAATTCAAATCATATTAAGCAGCATCTTAGTAAGTTCAAATGTATCACCGATACGGATTTTGGGTTTTACACTTGATTTTATGTAATTTGAAAGCTACAAACTGATAAACCAAACTGATAGAACCACCCAAACCGAAGCAACTAGGCTGGTTCCATCGATTTGAGATCCAAATGGTTTGGTTTTCATATTTTGACGGTTTAACAATTTGGTCAGGTGTAAAACTTCAATTGCCGTGTAAACTGAACCGGTTGTTTAACCTTCATATTTTTCACATGTATATTTTTATTATATGGGATATGTATTATAAACTATAAAGATAACAATCTTTGATGTTTAAACGAGTTTTAGTACAAACTAATGATTTTAAAGAAAAATTAGTTCAAAATGTCAAGCCACCAAAAGGCCCAAAACTGAAGAGTTTGGGCTAATTGGTTCGGCTGACCCGCCCAACCCAACCCTAGCTATGAACATGAGTATATAATATGCATACTTAGGTTTTATGCAAGTTATAATCCAACCTTTTTGGCACGTTTAACCGCTACAAGGGTTCCATCTTGAAGCTGACCCTTATACACTGTCCCGAACCCGCCTTGACCAACTTTAAGAGCCGGAGAAAAGTTCTTCGTAGCGGCTTGTATTTCCGCTAGAGTGAATTTCGTGCTGCCCGGTTCTCTCATGTGCGTAGAATCATTCTTCGTTGCGTATATACCTCGAGCCGTCCCTCGCCTCTTTCCTTCCGCAGAATCAGACGCCCCCGAAACATCTACAAAAGCAAACAACTCCATTTTCAACTGAAATAACGTACTAATCTAACTAAAAAATTTGCTAACACTTCATTTGCACCTATTCAACCATTTTAAGTTAACAAGTTTCATAACAAAAACTCAAATTAACACACGTAGTATAATTCTAATAGATCATTTGCAACTATTCAATCGTTTTAATGAGTTCATCAGTAGCAATATCATATCGTTCATGTGTCACAACAATCAACAAACTCGCACAGGTACAACTTCTATAACAACACGTACAAACGATCACAAGTTCACAACGTAACAACACCAGATCTCATCAATCATCGTTGCCTTGCGCAACAATCCACCTAAATCACCTATCCAACTCTTATAAACAACACACAACGATCATTATATTCAGATAATTTCAAACCTAATTCCACAACAATCACCTGAATTCGAACTGAATGCATCAGAGCCACAGTACGCGGAGGAGCTGTGGTGGTGCGTCTCCTCCTCCGGCGGCGTGAAACAAGCAACGAAAACTCCGGCGACGGATCTCGCGGCGCCTTTGACTCGGCTCCGGCCGGCAGTTGACTTTTCCGACGAGGTCGATTTTGACGAATAGGAGGACGGAGAGGGTGACGGAGGGTAACTGTAAGGGTCAGGTGTACGGACGCCGGAGATGTGTTTCCGGCGACCGGACATTGTGTGGGAGAGAGAGAAATGGCGGGGGTGTATGATAACGTATTGACTGTAACAAAGACTTTGAGTTTTGTATTTATAGGATGGCGAGTGGTGCTAACGTGCGCGTGAGTGAAACGCTGATGATGAGGTTGTACAGCTGGACGTACGCCACTTGCCATTTATTGCATACCAACGACTAACCGATTATTATTTTTTTTTTAGTTTTTCCCCGAAATATCTATAATTACTTAATGATATTACAAAGTACAATGAAATGAATGATAGGTTAGAACCAACAATCTTAAATTGGATCAACGGCGAATCAATCATTTTACTGGTAGACCGGTCGAATCGATCGGATCTAATTTTACGATGATATCATAATTATTATATTAGATATATAGTTATATATATATATATATATATATTATATATATATATATATATATATATATATATATAATTCAATATAAATGTTATGTATTTGTAGTTTATAGTTATGTATAAACACTAAACAATAGTCTTATGTACAACACTCTAAATCATAGTTCAAACTATCTGCTAAACTCATTAAAATCCGAAAAACTAAAAAAAATAATATTTAAAAGTCCAGGTTGACCCGGTTCCTGGTCAACCACCGAACTGGTTTGAACCGGCCAGTTCCTTGAAAACAAAGCGATTTAGGGTGGATCAGATAGGTTCGACCGACCGGTCCGATCCGAGTCTGAAAAGACTTGTTAGAACATTTAAAGTTTATTTTTTTATTTTTATGTGAGTGTATTTCTTATATTATAGAATATAGTTGTGAGTGAAGAAGAAAGAAAAATTATAAGGGTTGTATCATGTTTTTTCCATATTTGAATAAACACAGTACACTTCTCATAAAATTTTTAATATTTTTTAAAGTGGTTACAAGTGGACGAGAGAGAAAAATAATAATAAATTTATGAAAAAAATATTATTTAATTTAAAAGGTGAAAAATTAGTAACTTTTAGTGTAATAAGGACGTGGATGAGCAGTGGATTGGGAATGCTCTTACAAACGTTTTATGCAGCGTAAAACAAACGACTAATGCATGTATTAGAATTATGGGAGCTACGTGTATCAAAAAATAGTACAAGTAGGGGTGTCATTTTGGTTTTTGATCAGGTTTCGAGTTCTTTGGGTCGGGTTTCTTAGGTTTTTAGATGTAGAAAATCAACCCGAACACCAAAACAAATAAATTATACTTAATCGACATTCGAGTTTAGGTTTTCGTGTTTATTTAGGCCAGGTTGATTGGTGATAGAGTTGGTGAACTTGTAAATTTAAAAATCATAGACAACATACTTGCTTAGTGTTTTTGTTTTGGTAATCGGATTTTACATCTCTTCACGAGCAAATTTGATAATTTTAGTTGAAAAAAGCCTAATCAATCTCTAAATTTGCATATTACTCAAAGATATGCTTAACACAACAAATAAAATAACTACTATTGCTTGAGCAAAGTAAAATAATAACACGTTGATGTGCCTATACAATATGTTACCTTATATTATTATGCATGGACATACAAAAGTAACAACATATATTGTAAGGATTCCTTAAGTCTGATGCAACCCAAAACATCCAAAGTGTCTCAGCAACATGCACTAAGTACTGAAGTGAAGAATACTTCGGAAGTTTTACACAATGCATTAGAAAATACTCTAAGTGTAAAAACTTCCGAAGCGAAGACCAATATCTTCAGAAGCCAAAGATGAAGTCTTCCGAAGCCTCAGAGACAAAGTCTTCCGAAGCTTCAAGTTATGAAGACAGATTTCTTCCGAAGACTTTTAAGACATGCTTTTTCTGATGTACTTTTCTGTAAAGCTGGACACCTTTCCGCTGTACCTCTGCAAGTCACCAACTTACATGAGTTGGTGAAAAGGTCCATGCTTTTGGTAACTGTACATTGAGGTCTTGAGTCTGTATACTTTCTACTTTATGTACTTATCCTTTTTGTAATAGATAAGGATGTGAGCTATGGCATGTCATAGTCACAAGTCAAAAGGCAATCTGCCTTTTGACTCTACAATTGATTTTGTTTGTGTGTCTAGTCAATTGTATCCAGCTGGCTTTCAAAGTATAGCCAGCTGTAGGATGTAGTATAAGTATCTCATGTTCTTGTATCTTTTATCTTATGCTTTGAAAACTTGTAATAGAACATAGAGAAAGCAATATACTGCATTCTTGAAAACCATACTCTCTTGTTCTGTCTCTTACTTTACTTGTGTCTTTGTATCACTTGGTTAACCAAGTTCACTGTTTGATTAAAGTTTAGTTAATCTCCTCTTTTTTGTGTCGTTGTGTTGTAATTGTGTTAAAGCCCTTAAATGGTCCTGCAATTGGTATCAGAGCTTTCCAGGCTCTTGATATAAGATCTAACCATCTTAAGATCCCTCACACACAGAAAAACTAAACTCTTCAAATGGCTTCCATCTCAAAGACTGATATGGAGACTGGAACCATGAACAAATCCCCACTGATCACTCTTGATGATTTTGACACTTGGTGCATGAGGATGGAAGGCTTCATCAAGTCTCTTGACTCAAGAATGTGGGAATCTGTTGTAAATGGACCTTACATACCCAGCACCCCCTCTGCTACTGGTGCTGGTATGATCCTAAAGATATGGCCAACTACTCAGATGAAGATAGGAAAAGAGTAGAGATTGATAGGAAGGCCATGACTGCTCTTCAGACTGCTCTCCCAAACTCTGTATACAGAGGTTTTAAGAAGTGCAAAACAGCTAAACAACTGTGGGATGCACTGAAGCTGATGTATGAAGGCTCCTCTGAAGCCAAGGAGAACAAGAAAGATCTTCTGAAGCAGCAGTTTGAATATTTCACCTTCAAAGCAGGTGAAACCATGACCCAACAATACTTCAGGTATGTTGAGAATGTGGATACCCTAGTGGATGGAGGAGTACCTCTTGAGAACAGGACATTGTAAGGAAGTTCATGTCCTCACTTCCTAGGCAATGGACACACTATTGTGTGGTGATCAAGAGGACTGAGAACCTTAAAACTCTTACTCTGACAGAGTTGTATGGGATTCTCAGTGGATACCAGATGGAAATGAACATGCAAGGTTCATCTGGAAACTCCAACAATCAAATGGGTTCAGCCCTTCATGTAGTTGAAAGGGACAGCATAGAACCCCAAACTCATCTCATATGCTACCCTGACAACTCACATAAGGGTCCTTTCATCACCTTCCCGGAGACACCAAGAGAGAACTTTACTCAAGGAAGTCCATTCCAAGAGACAAGTTCTTCTCAAGCCTTTGTGTCTACTGATGAAAGCTGTGGGAATTATCTCTTCACTCTTGGACCTGGACTGTATTCATCCAGATGACCTGGAATACATGAAGATAGTTCAGCAGATGGCTCTCCTCACTCACAGAGCCAAGAAGTTCTACAAGAGAACAGGAAGAAGATTTCCAAGCAATGCTATCAGTGGAAAGTTTGGGCTGGATAAAAGCAAAGTTAAGTGTTACAACTGTAACCTTATGGGTCACTTTGCTAGGGAGTGTAAGGCACCTAAAGAAAATGGGGGCCAAACACAACCCAGACCAAACTACACTGACAAAGCTCCTCAGTCTGAGAAGACTAAGCAACATGCTGCTGTCGCTGTTGAAGAAGGAGGTTTTGACTGGAGTTTTTAGGTGGAAGATGCTTCTCCAAACCAAGCACTGATGGCTGATCATGATGAAGCCAAGATATTGGAACATCTCTGTACTCCTGAATGCATTGCTAAAGTAAATAGATACAAGTCCTACAACTTGGAGATGAGATCTGATCTTGAGTCCTTAAACATTTTAAAATCTGATTTTAGAAAGTCTGAAAATGATTATAAACTGAAAATAAAGGACTTAGAGAAAACCATTTCAGCTCTAAAACATGAACACATAGATTTTAGAACTCAAATTCAAGATCTCATAACCAAGCTAACTGAGTGCCAGGCTGAGCTTGTGATCAGCAAAGCCAGGGTAGAAAAGAGGTTCTTGAAGAAGAGACCTTCAAGAACATGATATCCTCATCCATGCACAACAAAGTGTGCTATCAAAACAAACAGGGACTGGGATCAAATGAGATAGCTCCTCCACACACAATCTTTTCTGTAAGATCTCCTAGATGTGGAACTTGTGAAGATGAGCTTCCTTCATAGATCCTATAAGTGAGGATGATGAAGAAGTGATAGTGAAGAATTCCTCTAGAATAGTGAAGATGAGGATTCTTCCAAGGGCCACTATCCTTCTGAGGAGAAGAAATCAACTGTGATGACCAAGTCTAAGAGAAAGAACTTGATCAGGAAGAACAAAAGGAAAGCAAAGAAGAGTCAAGAAATCAAGGCTACTTATGATGCTAAGCAGAAACAAGTTTTTATCTCTGCAGGTTTCAAAGTAGTAAAGACTGAAGACATCAACCAAGACTCCTCAGCTAAGAGTACCAGTTCATGTTCAAATCATCACAGTGCAAAGAAGAAGACTGAGCTGCTGTGTACCACTGCTGCACAGCCTGGACCATCAAACTCCAAGAATAGTTCATAGCCCAAAAGAACTGTCTCAGCATCTACCAATATGAAGGTGGAGAAGGAATGTGACCAAAGCCAGTCTTGCTCTCAAAAGGAGACTCCTTTGAAGAAAATGTTATGTGTCATGTGTGAAAGTACTTCTCACATTGCTAAGGATTTCCCATACAATCCTAAAAGTACCATCCACATGACCAATTCAAAGACTTCAAAGAATCTCAAGAAGTCTCAAGCTTCGGAAGGAAAGTCTGTTTCCTTCGGAAGCTCCAAATCAAAGAAGAAGGTAAATTGAAAATTACCTTGGAAGTAAATTGGTCTCGGAAGAAAGGAATTTTTCCGAAGCACTAAGTAGCTGCTGCAGTGACTGTAGAATCTTCCGAAGGTTCAGTCATCAAAATGTGTGAAGTTCCAAAAGCTTCTAAGGTTTTGAAGGTCAAGTCAAGACTCTAAAGGTGGCGTGGAAGTCTAAGAAAGACCAATGACTGAAATTTCTCCATCAACAAGAGCTGAAGATCCCCATAGTACAACCATAGGATCTATTACTGTTGCATTACCTTCTATTACACTTAGTAAGCCCAAGACAAGTAAGGCTTAGGTTTCCAAATGTAACTAATCATTTTCTTTGTGCAGGAACAGCTCAAGACAAACAGGAATGTCTGGATAATTGACAGTGGCTGTTCCAGGCACATGACAGGCAATAGGTCTCTACTCCATAATTTTGAGAGAATTGATGGAGGACCAGTTGCTTTTGGAGGACATGAAGTGGTTACATTTCTGGAAGGGGCAAGGTCACAAATGGTAAGCTCAGCATCGAGAAGGTAAACTTTGTTAAGGAGCTTGGGTACAATCTTCTGAGTGTATCCCAATTTTGTGATCAAAGTCATAACATGCTCTTTACTGAGCATGAGTGCATTGTTCTCAAGCCAGGTGTGGTCATTCCTCATGAGCATATCCTGCTCAGAGCCCCCAGGAAAGGGAATATGTACAAGATGGATTTGCAAGAAACATCTCCTTCTGGAGAAGTTTCATGCTTTCTATCTAAAGCAAATAGTGATGAGTCTTTCCTATGGCATAAAAGAATGTGCCATGTAAACTTTAAGAACATAAATAAATTGATTAAACATGATCTGGTAACTGGAATGCCGAAGAAAGAGTTTACAAGTGATGATCTTTGTGTTGCATGCCTGAAAGGGAAGCAACACAAGGTATCTCACAAGCCTAAGGAAAAGAACTCCATCACTACTCCCCTACACTTGTTACATATGGATCTCTTTGGCCCCACCAGTGTAATGAGTTTAGGAAGGACCTCTTACTGTTTGGTGATCACAGATGACTTTACAAGATTCACTTGGGTCTTTTTCCTTAGAACTAAGGATGAAACCCCTGAGATTCTGAAGATTTCATCTTAAAAGTTGAGAATCAATGTGATCATAAGGTCAAAACCATAAGATGTGATCAAGGAACTGAATTCAAGAACCAATCCTTGATACATTTTGTGATGAAAAAGGTATTACAAGACAATATAGTGCTCCCAGGACTCCTCAGCAAAATAGAGTTGCTGAGAGGAGAAACATGACACTTATTGAAGCTGCAAGAACTATGTTGTCTGACTCTAAACTGCCTATCATCTTCTGGGCAGAGGCAGTTAATACTGCTTGCTATGTGCAACAGAGTTTTAGTAGTTAAGACACATGGTAAGACCCGTATGAACTTTGGCACAGAGGAAACCTTTCATTGGTTTTCTCAGGTCATTGGATGTCCCTGCACCATCTTGAATACCAAAGATCAAATCGCCAAGTTTGCTGAGAAATCAGACGATGGACACTTCATGGATACTCCTCTCAACCAAAGCTTATAGAGTATACAATCTCAGAACTAGAATAGTTGAGGAGTCAGCCAATGTGACTTTCAATGAACACACACCATGTGTTGCTGTTTCTGGTCCGGATTGGCTGTTTGATCTTGATTTAGTTACCAACTGTTTTAACAAATCTTGTGAGCATGTTTCAGGATCTGCAGAAAATTTAAATACAGGTGATCCTGACCCAAGATTTGAGCTAGGAAGATCTTCAAGTCATACATCTTCAGCTCCAGTTGAAACTACTTCAACAAATGAAGTTTCTATCAGCACAACAATGACAAATTCAGCTGATACATCTGGTATGCCTTCAAATTCCAGCTCAGAGGCTTCCCAACCAGATAAAGATACCTCAATTGTAGAAGACAACAATGGTGATGGTGATAGTGATCAGGAATTTCTTGATGCTAATAACCATACCATAGATGACAACATCAATGATGTCACACACTCATTGGATCAAGTTAATTTTGATAAGTGTGATAATGTGGAGGGTAAATCTTTAAGCCCAGATCTAAATTTCTCAAATTTGGATCTCTCTAAGCAACTTGCTGTGATCCCTCAGCTAAGGATCCACAGGTCTCACCCCACCACAAACATCATTGGAGATGTTGACACAGGGGTAAGAACAAGAGGACAAACTCATGAAGCAAATATTTGTCTTCACTCTTGTTTCTTATCTCAGATAGAGCCAAAGAAAGTTGATGAAGCTCTAAAGGATGGAAGTTGGGTTGAAGATATGCAACAAGAGCTGCTTCAATTCAAAAGGCAGAAAGTTTGGAACCTTTGTCCACTTCCTCATGGGAAGAGTACCATTGGCACCAAATGGTTTTTTAATAAGAAGGATGATAGAGGAATCATCATCAAGAACAAGGCAAGACTAGTTGTTCAAGGATACACACAAGAAGAAGAGATTGACTACACTGATGTCTTTGCTCCTGTAGCGAGACTAGAAGCTGTTAGGATATTCCTGGCATTTGCTGCATCCAAGAACTTCAAAGTCTATCAACTTGATGTAAAGTGTGCTTTCTTATATGGAGTGATTGATGAGGAGGTTTGTCAAACAACCACCTGGTTTTGTAGACCCTGATCATCCTGATTATGTCTGCAAGCTTGACAAAGCTCTTTATGGGCTGCATCAGGCACCCAGGAAGTGGTATGAGACACTTTCTGAGTATCTCTGTAAACATGGTTACATGAGAGGTGCTATAGATGGAACTCTCTTCATCAAAGGACAGGGAAATGACTTATTGCTGGTTCAGTATATTAGATGACATCATCTTTGGTTCAACCAATCCAAAGCTCTGCAAAGACTTTGAGAAGCTGATGAAAGACAGATTTGAAATGGTTCAATGGGAGAACTCAACTTTCTTTCTGGGAATTCAGTGAAGCAAGTTGAGGATGGCATCTTCATAAGTCAGTCAAGTATGTTCAAGACATATCAAGGGTTCAACATGACTGATTGTAAGATTGCTAAGAAACCCATAGCCAGAACCACATCCCTTGGTCTAGATCTTGAGGGGCAGTGTGTAGATGAACACGTATACAGGGCTATGATGGGTCTCTTATGTATCTTACAGCTAGCAGGCCTGATATCATGTTTGGTACATGTATTTATGCAAGATATCAAGCCAACCCTAAGATGTCTCACTTAATCACGTGAAAAGAATTTAAGATACCTCAAGGGTGCGTCAACACTTGGTCTATGGTATCCAAAGAAACCCTAATTTCAATCTGTATGCCTATACAGACAGTGATTATGGGTTGCAACATGACTGCAAAGTCTACATCTGGGGGATGTCAATCCTTGGTGGAGGATTGTCTCATGGCAATGCAAGAAACAATCCTTGTGTCTGCATCACTTTGAGGCTGAATACATGCTGCTACAAGCTGTTGTGCCTGCTGCAAGTGTGTTTTGGATTCAAAATCAGATGCTGGACTATGGATTTACTTCAAAGAGACTCCTATCTACATAACAACAATAGTGCTATCTCTATCACTGAGAACCCTGTGCAGCACTCAAGGACCAAAACATCAACATCAGGTATCATTTAATAAGAGATAATTATGAAAAGGGATTAATTAAACTTGTCAAGGTTCACACAGATGACCAATATGCTGATTTGTTTACAAAGGCTTTTGATGAACAAAGATTTAAATATCTAATATCAGCTATTGGATGATCAACCTTGAGTAAATTTTTCTTAAAACTAATTCTTATTATTTCTTAAAAATGTGTGTTCTAAGTTGTCTAGTCAATCATCTTCATACCATGTTTTTCTCTTGGATTGGAAGATTTTCTTTAGATTAATTGATGATTTTATACTTCGGAAGTTATCATTTTAACTTCGGAAGAAAATCACATCTTCAAATATTTAACTATCTAAGAAATTTATCTTCGGAAGAAATTTCAATTTTATCTTCCGAAGCTTAAATAGTTATCTTAACACTTACTTATTTTCAAGGACCATTTCCTTCCGAAGCAATAATTAACTCTCGGAAGCTATATTGTTCCCTATACAAAGCTTTCAAGTCTTAAATTTTTCTTCCGAAGCAAGATCATCAATACTCTCAGGAAATTCTTCCGAAGTCAATTTAGCTTCGAAGCTTTTTCATTAAAACTTCCGAAGATAATTTACCTTCGGAAGCTTTTCGAATTCCAAGAAACTACTTTTTGAGCAAAAGAAAACTACTTTTTCAGAGGTGGACCGACGTTCGGATTTCAAGTTTATCCTCTTCCATTAAACTTTATCTGAAATCCCTCTCTCTCATATAACCCCAACGGTTTTCCCCCTCTTCTCTCATCTGCTTTTCATCCAAACCTAAAACCCAAAATCTTCTCTCTGAAATTTCTTCTTCATCTCTACGCTACCTCACAATGGCTAACCTTGCTCACAGAAATGATCCCAACTTTACCATGCAGCTACACAGACAACATAATCAAGTTGCTTGTTTGCTCTGAGAAAGATCCTCATTTCTCAGAGGTTTGCCGTTCTTATCTCTGTCTCACTACTTCACCTCCCTAACCATTGATCCTCCACTCTATGAGGATCAGTTGCTGAATTCTAGAAGACCTGCCAAGAGGTCATTATGGACGGGGAGAAGGCACTGTCTGCCACAGTGCAAGGGAGAACAATCTTCATCACTCCGACCATCATCAACCGACATCTTCAGCTGGATGATGAAGAAGGTGAGGTGTTCTTTCAAAGGAAGCTGTAAATCATTCCTTTGAGCAGATGGGCTACGAAGGAGATTTCTCTGTAAAGACCTTCAGGAAGAGAAGTCTCATCCCAGTGGAAATACCTGCTCCACGTGGTTATCCACAGCTTATCAAACAAGCATGGTGGATGGACCAGATTCCTGAGAATCTCTCCTTATAATTCATGGAATGGTTCAGGGGGTCAAGTTCAGGTATTCACAATTTGTTTATACTAATTTACTTGCAAACTTAGACTCCTTAGAGTATTACATGTTTCCTAGATATGTCAACACATTCTCAACTGTGAACTGGGCTCATAGTTGAGGGAAACAAGTAATATTCATAAATTGGGACAGATGAAGCCCGACATCTTTAAAATAATGAAGAAGCCCACTATAGGCTTCTCAGGGTAGAAACAGCCCTAGTCCCAAAAATGTTAGAGCTCATTGCTCAAGGTGACAACCTAGCAGCACAAGCTAGTGTTGAACCCACACCTGCTGCTTTCCAACCACCTACACAGCCCCAAATATCCATCACCTACCAAAGAAAATACAAACGAACCCCTGCTCAGACTATTCAGTCTGAGGAGGCACCCATATACTCACTCATACAGGAAGAAGTGGATACTGGAGCTCCCACTTCTCCTGAGGAGCAGACCACTCCCATTTTTCCAAGAATCAGTGCTGAGGTTCCTCATGCTCAGCCTGATGAGCTCACTAGCCCAACAGCCTTAAGCCTTCACTCTGAGTCTCAACACTCAGTGAACAACCTTCCGGGGACAGCTACCATCCCCAGCCTTTGGATCTCAACCAACCAATTCCCAACCTATCCTTCTATACTGATGAAGACTTAGGATTCAGTGAGTACCATGAGTCTCTCTTCCCATCACCTACTCAAAGAGAGATGAGTACCTCACTCTCCTCAGTCTATCCCATATCAGTCACCTATCACTGAGGTGGACACTTCTGAACTTGTTGATGTCCATATAGAAGAGGCTCTCACTTTTGAAAGTGATTACATCATTAAGACCTCCACCATGGCAACTCAGCTCCCTGGCATCTCAACTAAGGCTGCCAGTGAGCAGAGGAAAACCACAGCCAAGAAACTCAAGCTGGTGGTGAGCGAGAGGACTTTGGTCCAATCATCTCATCCCCCACTGATTCTTCTGATGAGATGAGGGGAATTTGAGACTAAAGGTGCAGCAATTGTCAAAAACATGCACCTATTTAGTCTCTAAGGTTAGTCACTTGGAATCTCAGATGACTACCTTACAAAACCAGGTCAATGATCAGCAACTTCAGATTTCATATCTGCAGGAACAACTAGCTGAGAGACCTTAAGGACAACTCAACCAGGAACACAAAAACCTATGGAAGTAATTGACTTATCTCCAGCTCACCTGTGCAAGGGTGCTGCTACCAAAAAGGGGGAGAAAGTTGTTTACAACCACAAAACCTGGGAGTTCTTCAAAGAAGATAGAATGGACACACACACCACTCCACCTGTGTTGTGCATTCTCAGCAACTTCCTCAAGTTCACATTAATGTGGACTCTATAGACTCACATCAGGAGTCTCTTTGAGGAAGGTATACCAAGGGCTGTCTCATCTCCACACAAAGAAACTGGCAACTACATCATAAGGTGGAGGTATGATGAGGATAGAAGAGCCCTTATACTTCACAGAGTTCAAGGCAACAAGAAGTTTTCAGTTCCAAAGCCTGAGCTTCTATGAAAGACTGGATTTAGTCAACATGCCACTTGTCAATCCAAGCAATTCAAGACAAGCTGACAGTCTGGCTCAAAGAATCCAAGAAAGGATCCTTGCAGAGTTTACTCTAAGAAGGAGACATAGGCAATCAGGCAATGTCATCGGTCAACTGGATGTTGAGGTGGACCCTAAGATTAGTTCATAGGGGAAACCTTGACTGAAGGCCCAGTGGCAGAACCTGAGACCCCTGTCTCATCATCAACAACTGCTGTAGAGGTCCAAACTCCATCTGAAACACCTGCTGGTGAAGGTGTTTCTCAGCCTCTCTCTGGCCAGAGCATGGAAGCTACACCAAGCAATGAAGGCCAAGCCTCAATCCACCCTGAGTCACAAAGGTCTGTTGGTGACAAAGGGAAAAGGAAAATGACTCCTGAGGAAATTGAGGAGGAAGAGAGAGAGAGGAAAAGGAGGCTAAGGGGAGAAAGTTCTTCTGGGTCATCTACCTTCAAGCAAGCTGCAATCAGGGCTGCCCCCAGACCAAATACTCAAGATGATGAGTAAGGGCAGTCAGGATTACCTATTTACAAACCAGGAACTATGATATTGATGAAATCATCTCCCTCCCCTTAGAAGAGTTAAATGAACTGGCTGACATGAAGTGTCAAGAGAGATGAAGGAGAAAGAGGATGCAAGGTTACTTCTCCATTCAAAGAGGAGAAGAGACAGAAAAGGCTTTACAAGCATGCTCCCACTCTCTCTCCAGTTCAAGAAAGTCCTACACAGGAAGATGTGGCTCCACAAGAACCTCAGGTAGATAAAGAAGAAGATAGGATCAAGATGATCAACTACCTGGGTGTCACAGGCTTCTATCAGGCAAATGCACTTCTTCCCCTGTCCTATGACTTCATTGAGTTCGAGTACCTAAAGCAACTTGAGCTTGAGCTAGTCAAAGAAAGAAAAACAACCAAAAGGAAGCTAAGGGAAGAAGCTGCAAAGTCAAGAGCCATCATTGAAAAGAATGCAAAGAAGTCTGCTGACAGACAAAGAATGATGAGCTTCTTGAAGCTATATGGATTCTCCGGAAGGAGACTTGGCCCCATGTCTCTATCTACAATGGATGAGCATATAAGGGTGATCAAGAAGAAGATTAAAAGTGGAGAACTGATTGACTTGCACTCTCTTCCAAGTCAAGTCCCACCTGAAGTGGAGGTCAAGTTTGAACAACCTGGACACCTCAACCAGAACCTCCAGCTAAGCCTCAGCAAACTTCATCTTCTGGTCCAAGACAAGGTCAAACTCCCTCTCCTTCTGAACCTGTGAGGGAGGAACACCCAACTGAGAAAGACACTGATGATCAACATGGTGCTGCAGACCAGTCTTCTCAGTTAAAGACATCTAAGAGGAAGAAGAAAATGGCTTCTAAACCAAGACTAAGAAGAAGAAGCCAAAGTCATCTACCTCTACACCTCAGGCTGAATCAGATCAACCTGAGGAAGTGCATGATGAGGCAGCCCAATCAACTCCTATGCAAGTGGCTCCTCTAACAACTGAGACAACCATCTTGTCCTGAATTTATTCTACCAATCAGAAAGATGGCATGTTATCAGAGATCAAGGTGTTGAGAATGTCTACTCCTGGCAAGACATAATCAACTTACCTTGCATGATCTCTTTGAGATGAGAAGATACTATAAGAATCTTGATGATCCTGACCATCTAATGAAGAAAGGAATGGTCTTGATTGTACTGAAGACTACCAACATCTGAAGATCTTCTAAGTGTTTTGGTAGCATCAGCCTAGGGGGAGTTTGTAAGGATTCCTTAGTCTGATGCAATCCAAAACATCCAAAGTGTCTCAGCAACATGCACAGTACTGAAGTGAAGAATGCTTCGGAAGTTTTACACAATGCATTAGAAAATACTCTAAGTGTAAAACTTCCGAAGCCAAGACCAATATCTTCCGAAGCCAAAGATAAAGTCTTCTGAAGCCTCAGAGACAAAGTCTTCCGAAGCTTCAAGTTATGAAGACAGATTTCTTCCGAAGACTTTCAAGACATGCTTTTTCTGATGTACTTTTCTGTAAAGCTGGACACTTTCCGCTGTACCTCTGCAAGTCACCAACTTACATGAGTTGGTGAAAAGGTCCATGCTTTTGGTAACTGTACATTGAGGTCTTGAGTCTGTATACTTTCTACTTTATGTACTTTATCCTTTTTGTAATAGATAAGGATGTGAGCTATGGCATGTCATAGTCACAAGTCAAAAGGCAATCTGCCTTTTGACTCTACAATTGATTTTGTTGTGTGTCTAGTTAATTGTATCCAGCTGGCTTTCAAAGTATAGCCAGCTGTAGGATGTAGTATAAGTATCTCATGTTCTTGTATCTTTTATCTTATGCTTTGAAACACTTGTAATAGAACATAGAGAAAGCAATATACTGCATTCTTGAAAACCATACTCTCGTTCTGTCTCTTACTTTACTTGTGCTCTTTGTATCACTTTGGTTAACCCAGTTCACTGTTTGATTAAAGTTTAGTTAATCTCCTCTTTTTTGTGTCGTTGTGTTGTAATTGTGTTAAAGCCCTTAAACGGTCCTGCATATATATTAAACAATACATAAGAATTCCCGAGTATGAAATCATTATACCTTGATTGTAATTGGTTTAAATAGTTTAGTATGCAAGATGAACTAATGAAATGATCAATTTTAAGACTCGTGTGATGAAAGGATTGATTGAGTTCATAAAAAGTCAAAAACAGATGTCCGTTGAAATTTGAGAATATGAAAGATGGCTTATCATTTATGAGGACATGGTATTCGGGTTATTCAAGTCAACCCAAATTGTTAAAAAACAACCCAAATATTGACTTAGATAAGAAATTCGAGTTCGGATTTGATTTGTAATCGGCTTTAGTTTTTTCAAATTATGCCTTAATTCAAATTTGGGTTAATTTTAATCGGTTAGGTATTCAGGTGAGTTAAAAATGACACTCTCTAACTACAAAAGTACAAGAAGAAACAACAAAATCATCTGTAACCCTACAAAAAAACTTGTGAGAGAAAGAGGAGAGAGAGAAAGTTTCATCATTTGTTTTTTCTTTAGCCAAATTAAATTAGGGTGCTATGATTCGTACATCACTGATTTGACCCCTCACTGTAAACGGTCGTTTATGACCTTTTAAACGGTCGTTTAGTGCCCTGTAAACAGGCGTTTACATCACTGCAAACGGTCGTTTGCTTTAATGCAAACGGTCGTTTATTTTAATTCAAACGGTTGTTTGCTTTTGAGACATGAAAACTCCAAACTCGTTTGTTTTCTACACATCCGAACACCTCCCAATATATACCATCATTTTTCACCATTATCTTCATTCTTCATCATTATCTTCATTCTTCATCATTATCTTCATTCTTCATCATTATCTTCATTCTTCATCATTATCTTCATTCCTTATCATTATCTTCATTCTTTATCATCTTCTTCACACCAACTTATACCACCATTCACATCATCTTCTTCACCACATCCCCAAAATTTACCTTTCATTATCTTCTTATTATTTTTCTTATTAAAACAAAGGTTAGTTTAGTATTATTATAATACAATTTAGTTAAATATATATTTTATTGTGTTACTAATTGTAATTATTTTAGGTAATGGCTTCAAGTTCACGTCAAGATACAACATCTGTTCGTGTTTCTAATCATCCTTGGCTTCAGTTTCGATGAGGGTCAGATGAATACAAAAAACTTCAGAAACTTTTAGATAAAGAATTTGAGGCTTCACGTTCGATATCTTGGAGTTTGTTACAGGACGTGGGAGAATTTACTCGTGCTCGTATCATGATGAACGAGCTGTGGAAAAGATTTTTTGCAATTAGTGACCCGCAATATAAGGAGCTTTGTTTGGAGTTTTTCTCTACATTTAATTTCGACTCGAACAATCATAACTATAGGTATACCAATTTAGTTGGATTATATATAATTTTATGTCTACATTTAATTGAACTTATATTCTTTAACAGTGATACCGATGCTATCAGTTTTGTTCTCGGGGGGTGCCACGTAATTATTCAGTGGCCGAGTTTGGTGTTTTGATTGATTTATATACAGTTCAAGAGACCCATCAATCTGATTTTTTAAACGGCCTTATACAATTTCCAGAAGATTATAATGATGATATATTTTGGCAAGAAAATGGTGATGGCCAATATATACCTAACAATAAAACAAAAGCTACAAGAATGAATGATCCGTTGTATAGATATATTCATCGCGTTATTGGTCATACTATAGCTGGACGTAGGATGATTAGTGGTGGAGTGACTAAAAAGAATTTGTTCTTTTTATTTTGTTTGATTAAAAGAAGACCTTGTAATCTAGCATATATGATTGCTGATTATTTTACTTCTTGCATGGGTATAAAAAAAGCGGGCATATTTGTGGTGGTACATATGTTACTCGACTCGTTGAGTCTTTACACATTCTCACCCCTGAGAACGTGGCAAGTTTAAACGGGTCGGTACTTATGTCCGGATTTGTTGATCGTGAACATGTTATACGGATGGACATGATCGTAGATTATCCACAAGTTAAATGGAGGTTTGAACATAATAATCAAATGTGGATACTTCCATGTCAAGACCCTCCTGATGACCCGTATCAATAAATTGTAATTTTGTTTTTTTGGAAAAGTAATGTAATTCTTTTAGTTATGTAAATTGTGATTTAGTTTTTATTTGTATAATAAATTTGTTTATGTTTTAGTTATTGTAATAAAAAAATTATTTATTGTATAATAATTATTGAGAAATATGCAAGATAAAATCAATAATCGTTTACAGAATTTATTGGGAAATATGCAAGAATTTATATTAATTATTGGAAGACGCCTATAAATTCCGTTTACATAATTCACAATTCATAAGTATTCAATTCATTTATTCACAAGTATTCAAATTCATTATTGGGAAATTCTGTTTACGCCTATAACGTCTCAATTTTATAATAATTGGGTGTACCAAACAAGAGAGGAGTTAATGGATTGGGTGCAAAACATGCACATGCCATTGGATATGTTATTGTCACACAACAAATGAATAAGACTGTATACAGATTCGTCAACAATGCATTTCTTATGTGCGATCGTGGTGGTGTATACAAGTCAACATCAGATTCAACCACACATTCAGGGACAAAGAAGACAGGTTGTCTATTTTAACTTATAGCAAAATATCATGAAGAAGATGGAGGTTGGAAAATACATGTTGTTTGTGACGAACATAACCATGAACCTTCTAAATTTTTGGAGGGTCATGCTTATGCAAAAAGATTATCTAAAGAAGGGTATGAATCGGTGGAAGATCTTACAAGAAAGAATATGCGGCCACGTGATATTCTTACGAATTTAAAAGAAAATAATGATAAAACGTATCCACAATTGAAACCGTGTATGATGCACGCACAGTGATACAAAAGTTGGATTTGGAACCACCCAAATGCAAGCACTTCTTCAATCCTTGCAGATGGGCGGATACATCTATGATTTTACTACTGATGACGAATCAAATCAACTAAATGATTTGTTTTTTGTCAACCCCACTTCATTAAAAATATGGCGTGCGTTTCCACATATGATTATTTTAGATTGCACGTACAAGACGAACAGATATCGCCTCCCTTTTCTTTAAATTGTTGGCTTAACTTCAACAAATAAGACATTTTGTATTGCTTTTGTGTTCATACGAAATGAGAAAAAAGATAATTTCAAGTGGTCTTTAAATTGTTTGAGAAAAACATTAGATGGCTATATGGTACCGCGTGTCATAGTCACCGATAGAGAGTTGGCATTAATGGATGCATGCCAATTAATTTTTCCAGAAGCAACCCGATTGCTTTGTAGATATCATATATAGGAGAATATCAGAAAGCATTGCAGACCATCTTTCAAGTCTCAGACTGAGTGGGATAAATTTATGTATTATTGGAGATTTCCGCTTCAATCTCCAACCATTGAGGCTTACTATGAAAATCAAAGACGATTGCAAACAAAGTTGATGAGCAAGCATCGAAGTATTTTTCTGATCTATTCAATTTATTGTTTTTATTTTAATGAAATTGAAACTAACATATTTCATTTAACTTTGCAGTTGTGTTTAATATGACACCCTACATATATCTCACATCGGCCGTAGACAGGAGAGATTCCTGGTTCATAAGGAATGTCTGGCTTCTAATATCAACAACGTGTTTTGAGCGTACTGGCTGTGGATGAGAAGAGAACTTCACAGTTAAGCGTGCTCAGGTGGGAGCAATCCAGGGATGGGTCACCTCCCTGGGAAGTTTTCACCCGAGCAACCAAAAGCAAATATGTGAGCTCCTCGTGGGCAAAGCGGACAATATTGTTGATGCGAGGGGCTGGGTGTTACAGAATGGTATCAGAGCCACTCTTGTGTCATTCGGGGTGTGGGACATTCCTCACCAAGGACGGTGACTTCTCGGGCTCATCGAAGACGATAAGTCCAAACAGGGGGTGCTTGTGACACCCTACACATATCCCACATCGGCCGTGGACAAGAGAGATTCCTGGTTCATAAGGAATGTTTGGCCTCTAATATCAATAACGCGTTTTGGGCGTATTGGTTGTGGATGAGAGGAGAACTCCACAGTTAAGCGTGCTCAGGTGGGAGCAATCCAGGATGGTGACCTCCCTCGAAAGTTTTCACCCGAGCAATCAAAAGTAAATCCGTGAGCTCCTCGTGGGCAAAGCGGACAATATTGTTGATGCGAGGGGCCGGGTGTTACATTTAATTATTTGGATGTTAACTGGTTGTAAAATTACAAAGAGATGTTCGTGTCTGCATGGATTGACCAACATCTAAATTTTGGAGAACGAACAACAAACAGAGTAGAAAGCCAATATGCTCTATTAAAAAAACATCTGAATTCTGACAAGTCAAATTTAGATAAATTTATAGGAATTTTAAATAACATAATACGTTTACAGGAAACACAAATAAATGCAAGTTTCGAGGAAAGCCTAATTAAAATAAAACATCAACATAAACATAATTTATTTGTTTCTTTGTTATCAAATGTTTCTCATGAAGCTCTGGATATATTAGTTGGAGAGTTGACACGAGTTAATGAAATTCAAGACCAATCACAAAGCTGTGGCTGCCATATTCGTACTAGTTGCGGTTTACCATGTGCTTGTGAAATCGCACGATATTTAAAAGCAGGCAAACCTATTCCACTACATTTGATAGATATATTTTGGAGGAGGCTTGACTTTTCACCGGTATCGTTAAATGAATATGAAGAAGATATTCAATGTGATGACGAACTTGAGAGGTTCAAAGAAGCTTACGAGAAACAAAAAAAATCCCACGGTGAAAAGGAATTGGTTAGAAAGAATAAAAAGCATAAGGGATCTTATCAGCATAAATCTTAACGACCCTTCACCTACTCAACCTACCCGAGGTCATACCTACACGACAGATGATTTTGTTAGTTATGATTTTATGGGGATGAGCCCCCCGAAACATAGTTCAAACGTACATAACACAACTCAATCTTCTTTATATCACCATCCTTTACTTGTAACACCCGGTTATTTTTTTAAGAAGAAAAATAAAGAATAAAAGAAAGAAAGACAATTCAGTCCAAGTGGAGGGACTAAAAGTGTAAAAAGGACAAAAATCTTTGAAAAGTTGGTGTAAAGGTGGGCATGGCCGCCCACCCTCACTTCACATCATCATCTTCACCCTGTTTTAGAGAGAGAGAGAGCAGAGAAACTATCAGCTAAAGAAAGAAGAAGAAGAGAAGTGAATTTAAGGTAAGAATTCAAGGTTTTCATATGTTTATGATGGGTTTTATCCCGGTTATATGCTTATGTGTTTGTGTATGTGTTCGGGTGTGTGTGTTTGGGGTTGTTTTTAGGTGTTTTGAACTCTTTGCAAGCGGATTAAAAGGAAGAACACCTAAGTTGCACTAGGTGAGTTCTAGACCCCGGTTTTTTTCTTGTTTTCAAACATCTTTGGGGCTGAAAATGTATTTAAATGATTTTAAAATGTTTGAGTATGTATGCCCGTATGTATTGTGCATGAATGAATGTGATTCTTGAATGCTCATAGGTTGTTCATGTTTAGAATAGCCACATTAAGCTTTGAACAAATGGATTTGATGATTGGGTTGAAAACATACCAGAACATGTTGAACAGAAGGTCCATGCGCCTAGATAAGGCTCATGCACCTGAACATGCCTTAGAAAGAATTAAGTGTAATCCATGCGCCCAAACAGTAGCCCATGCGCCTAAGACTACCTTAGAAATGATTAAGTACAACCCATGCGCCTGAACAGTGGCCCATGTGTAACATCTCGTATTTTTGTTAACTAAAAGTTAACTTCGTTTACTCTTACAAGGTTTATTATTGTCAATTTTGAAACTTGCGTGTTGTTTGTGCTTATTCTTTATTGTCATTGGGTTTTTATGAAATGTTAAGTATAAATAATAATAATAATGTTAATATTAATAAAAGTAACAATAATAATAAGTAATAATAATGAATAATAGTATTAGTAATAATAAGATTACTTTTAATATGGTTATTTATAATTTATAAGGGTTATTAAACTTAACCATATTTAAAACATAAACTTAAATTAAGTTTGAGGGTTTTATTTGTCAATTTGGAAACTTAAAATGGAACTTTTAAGCATAAAATGTTAAATAATAAACTAGAGGGATCAATTGTGTAATTATTTAAAACCCAACCCAAAACCCTTTTCTCTCTCCCCGATTTTCCGGCCGCCGGCCGGCGAAGCTCCGGCGCGGCGCCGGCAACAACCAAAAGTCATTAAAACGCATAAAATGAACCCCAAAACGCTCCTAACCGGTTCGTGGAGTCGATTCGAACTTAATCACGAACTAAAATTGTGTTAAAACACCGGTTACAAACCTCAAACGATCGTATAACCGATACCTTTAATTCCATAGCCGTTCGGGCATTAAATCTCTAATAATAATCCGATTAAATGAACCTACACAATCATCTACCTTTTTCCTAATCGATTACAACTATCAATTTCACCTGAAACACACACAATCATTGAGTTCAATCACCACAAACACCGAGACCTGCAACCAACGGGTTTATCATCTTCCGAGCTTCAATTGTTGAAATTGACATAGGGCTTTGCGGCAAGACCAACTCTCGAAGCTGTCCACAAGTTTAATTTGGTTTCCATCATCATTTGCTTACCCATCAAATTCGATTCTTGGCCGCGACCTGCTCTACACCAAAGGGGCATCGATTCAATCTCAATCGAGTGAGTAAATCACGTCATCACACTCGGTTTTTCTTAATGAATCAAAGCCCTATGATTAATTTGTCTAACAAACTCGAATTGATCTTCAATTTGATCGAACATGGTTCTAGGGTTTATATGGGAATTGGGGGTTTCATTCGCAATGGTTTTTAAGTTTTAAAACCAGGTTATAACCGCGGCTGGAAGCCTGGTTCACTGGTTAAGACAATGTTCCCCATATATGAGGTCACGGGTTCGAACCCGGGCACCTCATGTAATTTTTTTTAAAGCCTTTTTGGCTTATAATTTATTATAGACAATTTATAATAATTATAAAAATGAATTTTATAAAGCCTAAATATTTTTAAAGTCATTTAATTATTTCTTAGAAATTTATTCTTGTAAAACTTTGTAATATTTTAATATAAAATTATTTACAAATGTAATAATTAAATATTTTTATAAAAATTAGATTGTTATATAATACTTAAAGACATTAAATTAATATTAGACCTTATGTTTATTGGATTTATCATGATATTTATGGAATTTAAATATAATAAATAAAATCACAAGTTATTTACAAAGGATCAATTTCCTTAAAAAAATATAAATAAATTTATAAATGGTATTTTTATTATTTACTTTATAAAAATCCCCAAAATTCTAATACTCTAGTTCATGTTAACTCGTTAATCTTATTATTAACCTAAATCTTATAATATTTATATATTTAGGTGCCTTGTGACGTTTCATCTTGGATCGGCATATTTTATTTTATTAATCTTCATTATATACTTATTTGACAAGTGAGTTTTTCTTGCCTCTTTTTCATATTTTCACACTAATTTGGGATGAAGCATGATAGTTTATACATGATACACTTATACACATTTGAGACTTGTAAATCACATGCAATTCAACTTATTATTTTGTCATGGTTATTTGTGTATCGTAAGTGATTATATGAGATACATAGTTTGTTTACAATCATTAACTATTGCTAGCCTGGCGACGTCTTAGATCTTTGGGCCTAACAAGCCTATTTGGTGCTAAAGCCGAGGTATTGCCGGCTCCTGATGACGTATGCTTGTTCATCATGGGAACCAAATACACTTAGCCAATCTTTTATACTTGTAATCAAGTCGAGGTTTGGTTGTAACGATATGTGTTCTATAATCTTACTTGCGTATGACCTATGACATGAATTGCTACTTGTAACCTTTTTCATATTATGTATGAAAAACATGGAAACTCACCAACTATTTTTAGTTGACTCTTATTTTTATCATGTTTGAGGTCAACCTCAAGTTTAAAGTGATCCATATGAAGTATGCTATAATCTAGGACTTGGACCTAGTTAATGAAATAAAAAGTTTACATCATGTTATGTTATGTTTGAACTTATTACTTGTTTGGGACTTGTGGTTGTATTTTATTTCAAGACTTATGATATTAATATTTACATTTTAATATAGCGTTATGTGGCTGTGAACAATCTTAACCCTCACATCTCGACGTTTCCGCCGTCAAGGTTGGGGTGTGACACCATGCGTCTAGAAATGTTAGCTGGACGACTAAGTGTAGGGCCATGCCCCCCAATAGTGCCCATGCGCCCAAGTGGCTCATGCGCCTAAATGTCCATGCGTCCGAATTACTCATGCGTCTAAGTGTTCATACGCACAAATAGTGCCCATGCGCCTGAATAGTTCATGCGCCTAAAGTGAAAATGCTTAAGTGTTGGCCGATGCACCTACATAGTGATGAAACGCCCGAACAGGGCTCATGCGCCCAAATAGTTCCCATGCGCCTAAGCACTTAGAAACTTTTACAGAATTTTCTGGGAGTCTGTGCTTTAGGGTTTTGACCGAGGTTGACTAAGGGCTTATTAATGATGATGTTTCATGCATGATATGATTATTTATAATTGTTCCTTATTATTGTTATTGCTATTATTATTATTACTTATAGTATGTGACTTTACGTGGTATGTTATTATCGTAACGTAAAGTATATCGTAATAATAAAGTGAAAGAACAGTAAAGAAAAGAAGAGGAACATTAATGAAAATGTTAACAAGTCTTACAAGCTTACAAGAGGTACACGACCATGTTGTCGTTAGCTCAACTGTGCTGCGGGTTAGCTACCCTATTATGCACACAGGGTCAATTAATTGAGATTGGATTGGCAGGACCTTTGCAGCGTGCCCTGGGTGATTGGGTTGGCCTTCTACATAGTACATAGAACCCTTTCGAGGGATACAGTTGACCCTTTCGGGGGATATAGTTGACCCTTTCGAGGGATACAGTTGATCCTTTCGGGGGATACAGTTGACCCTTTCAAGGGATATAGATGGCCCATCACCCGTTTTCCATCACGCATATAGTTGGGGTATTGCTCACAGGTCCATACAGAAAGTGAAACATAAAGATAAAAATTTATAGAACAGACAAGGCCTACAGTAAAAAGAACGAACAATATTTGTTCATATAGTTGATGTGTGCTCGCATATACAGTACAGAGTTGTATTTTACAGAAAGAGTATTTTCATATACAACATATAGAAAGTGTTTTATTACTTATAAAACTAGAGCTCACTCAGCAACGCTAACTTTTATACATTTTCAGTTGGCAGGTAATTATTGCTGAGGATGGCACGAGGGTGAAGCTACTCGGCAGGAAAAGTCTGACATCCATTCGTACTCTGTGTTGCGGTTGTTTTGTAATGCATATAAACAAGTCTTTTGTAATCAGTTAAACGAAGATGTATTGCTCAACAACAGTGGTTTAAATGAAATGAATGGCTTTTGAAAGATTATTTCCGCTGCTTAAGTTTGTTTAATTGTAATGTTTAATGTTTTAATTGCTATGATTGACCAACTGTGAGATTTCCGGGAACGGGGCCCTTACATTACTAACATAGATTCAAAAACTATTCCATCCATATATAACACATATAGAGAACATAAACAGTGATGGTAACTGTGAGTTTCGTGCAGTTTCCTTTTCCTTAAGATTCGGTGAAGAATATTGGCTGAACATGAGGTATGAGCTTTTAAACGAGTTACATAACAATTCTAATTTGTACAGAAATCTTTTCTCCAGCTCATATGATGAGACAGAACGTAGTTTATCATAGCTACATCCGGGTCCAGCTCCTGATCAACATTAGATGATAATGCCTTACACAGGATTATTGATCGCAAACATATTTAATGTGATTCTTCAATGCTTATCTCCCACTGAAAGCGCAACTTATTTTCTGTTATGGACCAGTCCGGATGAACTCATGTACCATCAATTCATTACTATTGCACATGTGTATGGTTGTCACTATGTCTCTGTGCCTTTAGAGGGTAAATATCCATTGCCTTTCATAACGCCGTTATGGAATTTTCACAAAAGTAATAGTGCGGCTGCGTGGGAAAGAATATACGAGGACAGACTTCAAAGATATAGTCAATATATACTTCAAAATAAAACTATTACTCATTTCAATATAGATTAGATTAGTATCATTTGTAATTATTCATTTTATAAAATTCAAAATTTGTAAACTATATAAGTTTTATTGTTATTTCTAAACTTCAAAAATTATAAAAATTATAAACATTATATGAAAATCTTAAAAACTTAACAATATATAAATTTAATATAATATAATATAATTAGAAAAAATAATAAAAATCTTAAAAATAGTAAACGGACATTTACTAAGTTACTAACAATATATTCATTTTATAAAGTTCAAAAATTGCAAACTATATAAGTTTTATTGTACATAAAAACTTATTAATATGTAAATTATATAAAAACTTATAATTAGAAATAAATACATGTACATAAAAACTTATTAATATATAAATTATATAATTTAGTATAATTATATTTAACAATATATAAAAACTTAGTATAATAAAAATATTAAAATAGAATAAAAACGTTACAAATAAAAACATACAAAAGATTAATATAATTAGAAATAAAATGTTAATACAGGTACATAAATTTTTTTGTACATGTATTAACCTTTTTTCTATTTATACTTATATTCAATTTATAATTACTATAATTTAAAATTAATAAAAATATTAAAAATCGAATAAAAACTTAACAATAATAAATTAATATAATATAATTATAATTAGAAAAAAATTATAAAAACCCTAACAATAGTAAATGACCGTTTACTATGTGGTAAACTGCCGTTTACTACTCCGTAAACGACCGTTTTCAGTCATGCAAACTGTAGTTTACTTCTTGACAAACGACCATTTACAGCTTGACAAACGATCATTTACTCGAGGTGGTGTAGAATGCGGAATTAGTGGTGTATGAAACAATGTTGCCTTAAATTAAGTGGAGTCACACTCAAGAAATGATTAACATGATTCTATATCAGAATTGTGATCGCTCTCTATTCATTCTTTATCATGTAATATTATTCAAACAAGATTATAACCCTGTGTAATGCATGAGTTGCTAAAATTTAAAGTTATACTTTTCATGATAGATGTTTTCTTTTTATATATTTATGAAATATTATATAATTTTTAACATATATTTATTTTAAAATATAAAATACTTTACTTAAATAATTATAGAAACATTTAATATTAGGAGAGAGATAAAAAAACAAAAGATTAAAAAAATTTATTTAATTAATATGAGAGATGAGCGAGAAAAAAATATTAAAAAACATAAAAGAGTGACACATGTCATTTAATATTTTTACTTATTAATATAGGGATTGATTGAGATCTAAACCTGCGTCAACATTGACACAATTGGTGAGACTTAAACCAATAAACACGTTAATAAACATTTTAGTTTGAACTTGTTTAATAGTCTTTAATTAAACTACATATTCACTCTCCAATATTTAAAGTTGTTCAGATATTGCAAAAAAGTTAAGTGCTTGTAAAACTTAAAGATTAAATCGTCGTTAGTGTCCAATATAACTAACTACAATGTATTTCTATAAAGACCGAATATTTATTTCTAAGGATAACATATATGATGTTAACAACACATAATTAAAGTGTTGTTTGATAAAATAAATATATAAATTGTTTATACACAAACAATTACATCATCACATTTAGACTTTTGCACATCCAAGTTTGCGTGCTCCAATATATAAATTCCCTTAAATTATGCGAAATATGAGATATGATGATCGATTTTATAAATCCGACCGTCCTTTAGAGTTGATATTATTTTTACTAATCATAATGGGGTTTTGTAGCAGTTAACAACTGTTCTTAAAAATATATATAAAATTATATAACATCAAAGAATGCACGAACAAATCAATTATAAATTTTTCTAATTATTACATACTATTAATTTTAGAATGAAAGAAATAGTAGGGTTTTAAGAGTTTTTCAACGAGGACGAAATGTTTAATATTTGGTATTTAACCACACAAGAGTTTACATTTGGATTCATGTTAGTTGCATTTATGGATCCAGTATTAATACATATATATTAACTTAACTGATAATGAACAACAACAACAATAATACTATTTATTTATTACATCGGTACTTTTACATACGTGTCGTGTAAAACATAAAACGTTTTCGTGCATATTTTATATACGTTTTGAGATTATCTACGTTTTAATGTTAGCTTACGTTTTCATAAAAATTTATACATAATGAGTCTACATATATAAAACTTCTTTATTCAACGGTATAAATCCGAGTTACTCTATGTTTAAACCTAAATTAGTTCGGAAACGAGTCAGGATAATTGTAATATATGTGGTTTTTATGTATGTTTTGAGAGCATTCACAACCCATTATTTATCTTTATCCATATAATTACATTAAAAATCATTTCTTTTTCTCTCTGTTTTTTAACTTTATCATTACTTTTTCTCTCTCATTCACTCACAAGCACTTAAAATATATTAAAACCATGATATGGTTTTGAATAATGATTCTCTAAAATACAAATTGAACAGTATATTACTATAATATCATTCACTCACAACCATTTATAATCATACCATATAATATATGAAACATACTCACAGAAATATAAAGAATGAACTGTGAATGCTCTGAGTTGTCTATTTTTTGACATAATTTTGTTTGGAAAATAGGTGGGTCAAATATAAAACATTTCATTAAACAGTAAAAATTCGAGTTGCTTTACGGTTCGATGTAGGTTTAGTCAGGAGACAAGCTGTGTTGATTGTTAGTCTATACTTTATCACACGGCGTACGATGTCTTCGCAACGCGCGACAGGTTAAAAAGAGTAGTTACTTTTATATAGTATTTCAAAAAATTTGTTGAACATTCCACAAGTCAAATGTTCTAATTGAAATATAAAAACATTTAAATAATAAAAATTTGAAACTACTAATCATTACATAAACTAATGGCTAGTTACCCGTGCTCATTGCCATGTCAATTTTGAATGAATACATCATGAATAAATACAAAGATGTAGATAAAAAGAAACGTTCCGTAAAAATTGAATAAATAAATAGACGTAGGTAAAAAGAAACGTTTCGAAAAAATATGTTCGAAGTGTAAGGAATAACTATAAAACAAATGTTCACCGTATATTTATAAACATTCTCCAAGTATTGAGCATAAGAGAGAAACATAGTATATAAAATTAAACATAAAAGTTAACAAGAAAAAAAAATACATAGACCTAAAAAACAAAAAATAATAGAGATTCAACAAAATAAAAGTATAGAAAAAAGATGCGTGGGCGGGGGTGGTGGAAGCTTGGGATTAAACTCTGTACCACTTTAGTCACCGTTGAGTACAATCACCATTTAATTAGCCTTCATAACACAAATGTGAAACTATACACTGTAAAAAAACCCTTTGAAAGGTTGTCACTTGACAACCTCCCATTAAATGTATGTATTGTTCACTAGCCAAACATTTGAATGCTAATACGAATACCATTTGGGCATATTTTATACAATGTGAGAGGGGTGTCGTGAGAGTCACTATGGCTTTGTGGCTCACACTCATGAGAACACGACTTTCCTTGTCCATGAGCGGTCCATAAGTTATGTGTGAGCCTACTCATGCTCCCGAATATTTAGTGAGGCAGGTTCACGAACAATTAAAATTAGACAACACACTATATAGTTTTATAAGTTTTTATTAAAATATTTCATTTAACAATTTTTGATTTTGTCCCAAACAAATAACTTGTAATAGTTAGCTTTCCAAAAAACAAAATACACATCAATATAAACTTTAATGAAAACAAAGTTATTTAAAAAAACTTGTTTCATAAACGGTATTGACACATGTTTGGTCTCGTAAAAGCATTCACAGTAACGTCCTTATCTTTAACCAATTAAATAAATGGTTATATTCTTTGATAGCTTCTTAAAAAAGTACACATATTTATTTTTCTGACTTTTCTCTTTTTAACATATTAATATAAATTTTAATGAAAACAAAGTTATTTAAAAAAATTGGTCTCATAAGCGGTGACACATCTTTGGTCTCGTAAGCGGTTATGATCTTTAATATACTAACAAACTAATATAAACTTGATTTTTGTAACAACACCTATAATATTTTAGGATAAAACTAGCATATTGTAATTTGCTAACTGAAACTTATATTATTTTAATAGAAAATACCCCACTTACCATCAAAATGTTTAAGAATACTTTTAACTTAATTATTCCATAAAATTTTTGAATCTTGACTAAACAGTTCACCAAAGTGGACCATAAATTGGTAAGTTTAAATGATCACGTTTTGGTTTTGAAAACATTCACAGGTTTTCTTAATAATATTCTTTCCTCTCCACAAAAGTTGCATACCATTCTCATGTATTATTATTTAGCTATAATTAAATAACTACACAAACTGTGTTATGATAGATCTATTTTTATTGTTAACATCTAAGTTAATTTTATCACAAAAATATTAAGCTTGCACTATACCCAAGAATCCTCACCAAAATCTTGTAAATATATGAGTAGATTATATTTATTCTATGTTATATTATACCTTAAAAATAAACGAAATCTATTTACTAAATAGTGCATAGTTAAGTTTCTGATGTTATATACAACGTATATATTAGATATATTATAAAAACGTTTGATTTAACGGTTATTAATACATATATAACAATATCTGAATCTTAAAATTCGGTTATAAAAATAATTAAATCTCTCAATCGATTGATCATCTCAATTGAGTTTTCAATTATTTTGATTATAATTCGATCATTATTTTTTTTCTCACTATAAGAAAAAAGAGTTAACAACTTTGATAAACTACTTGCAAACTCTAGGATTAAAGTGACATATATTTGCTAACAAACAAAAAAAGGTTGATGAAATCGCATTCAAAGTTAGTGAATTTTTAGCGATTCTTACATGCCACTTCAATAATGAAATTTTGGTTGACATTTCATAGTCTTTCGACAACAGATTAGAGGGCCCACATGAAAGTGCATTAAGGGAGTTGTACATCATTATAGAACATGATGTTACGATGAATAAAAGGTATAATTGTTTTAAAAGATAGTTAACGGAAAGTTATGACATTAAATGTCTTAATCAATTATTTATTAGTGATATATGCTTAATCTTAAAGTCAAGGCAAACAACATGACTTTGAGGGTAAAACAAGTGAAAACTATTAACTTGTACAAATATCCGAACACATGGTACAACTCTAGAGACATTTTGACAAACTTTTAACCATGCTAATACATTGAAACCGACACAAACCGGAATTCATATAACGCGTATGCATCTAAACACGATATAAGTATTTCCGTCTTAACACGAATACTACTGTACCACCCACTTAACTACCTAAGCTTAATTTTTGTATTGCATTTGTATATTCATACTCTAGAATAAAGAATTTACAACCATATTAAAAAATTATGTTTACGTAGTGTTCCCGGAGTTTATTTAAAGAGAGAAAAAAATAAAATTATTTATTTATATTTTTTTCCTTTTTTCTTCTTCTTTCCTTTCTCTTTTTTCACTTCATTTCCTTACAATTTGAAAAAAAACTGATTATAACATTCATTTTCTCTTCGATTTTCTTTTTTTGTTTTCTCTTTAAGTGAACTTGAAAACATAATTTTTTTAATTTTTTTTCATTTTCTTTTTAATAAAAAAAAAACTCTAAAATACAACTGTCTTTTTCTTTCTCTCAATTTCCCTATTTTTCTCTCGTTAAATAAACTCGGGAACACATTGTTATAGTATAAAAGACTTGATACACGTTTCTCTTTTGTGTTTTAAAGTTCAACATGTATATCCAGTATGTATAACTTAGAATATAAAATACATTTATTTTTGTGAAATAAACATGTCAATCAGATTCCACTTCATTTAGCCGAACATGTTTACATGCTTATGGAACCAAACCCCAATTTGCTTACATTAATCTTAATTAATTAATTTCATGTCACATCAAAAATTCAAAGCCCTACACGCCATAGTTGATAAAAGCATTTTTATGAAAATTATATGAACATGTCACTCAATATATTGAATGTAACAAAAACGATACATAATAAAATGACACCCACCTCAACATCATTATTCAATAGCCATATGATCATCAAAAATGTAGTAAACTTGCAATCAAAATCCAAACCACAATAAGAAATACAAGGGTCCAATACGCGTGTCGAAAACTAAGACCCTAGGTTGATTTTAATGTGTTCGCAACGTCGATAACAAAGCGATAACGAACATCTGACTTCTGAAGTCGCTCCATGGCGGTGTTGATATAGTCTATGGGGATGAGCTCAATTGCTGCTGTTATCTTGTGTTTTGCTGCAAACTCAATCATCTCTTGTGTCTCTTTTATCCCTCCAATCAAACTTCCTCCAACCAACTTTCTCCCTACAATCATTAACCTTTGTTAGTTTTTCCTGTTGACATATTTCAAAAGTCAAAACTGGAGTTTGACCAGGAAAGTCAACTTGCATATGTTCTGTTCACAGTACACAAACCAAATGTCAAGTGAACCGTTCGTAAACAATTCGATAGAAAAGTCGTGTATGTTTATTCATCTGGGCTCATTCGTTTCGTATTCACTTAAATTTATTTATTAGTAATCCGAAATACTAATTGGCCCATCATGCAAATCAAATTTTAGAACCAAGCCTAGACTAATCGAGTAACAAAACGAACATAACATATTCATTTTCTTCAATACGTTCTTCTATGGTCATCCTATTACCTTTGTTCGTTCGTTTACGTGTGTTTAGAATATTAACAAAGGGACATAAATAAACACGAACACATTCATGTTCTTTCTTAATGATGAACATGAACAAGAAAATCTTTTTGTTTATATGTAACTTATGTTGTGCGGTTAAAGTTAACAAACATATACAAACAATCCCCACACGCCCAATAACAAAAACAAGCAATGCATTGAGAAGTCGAAACAGATTCATACCAGCTAGCAAAGGGAAAGCAGGCAGTTCATGTGGTTTCGTAGGAGCACCAACCAAAATCAACTTCGCATTAGGCTTTAGAAGACTGATTAAAGGTGTTAGAGGATGATCAGCTGAAACGGTGTCGATAATACCATCCATAGTACCCTCAGCAGCCTGTAGAAAAGAGTTAAACAAAGAAATAATATACAAACTTAACTGAATCATTTGGGTTGGATTGTTGAATGTTTTGGTTTCTTGATTTCATGAAAAGAAGATGAATGAGGATGGTGTGATCCAAATGTTGAATGGGTCAAACACGTGATTTGATAATTTTCAGCAACTGAAGGCTTGAAGCTGTTGAAGAACTTGATTGTTCAATTCAACTTCCAGGGACTAAAAGGTCAAATTTTGATGTTCAGGGGAGAAGTTATAACTGTTTTCAAAAGCACAGGGACGACTTATGCAATTAGTCAAAATCTTAGGTTTGACTTGATAAAATAAACTTTAAATTCCATAGCTATCACGGTCTCCAAATTTTAAAAGATTATAATATTCATAACCCTATATCATATGCTGCATCAGACCATCACCATCACCATCACCATCTCTTCGATTTATTGGGAGAACATAATAATCCCCAAAATTTATAATCACCTAGGCACAAACATCACAAATTATAGGTACGAGATATAAAAAGTTTTTAGAAACTAAGAAATAATTTTAGAAATTAACGATTTTTAATAAATTATAGGTACGGGATATGAAGACTAAGCCTATTATGAATGCTCTAAAGATATCGAAAATAAAAAAAATCTGCTTGATAAATAATTTACTAAGACATCATTTTCCCCAAAATAAACATTGAATACTCAAATTCTGTACAATGAACATGGGCGATCAAAACGAAAGTGGAAGCCACCTGTGCGAAATACAGGCACGTACTTTCATTTCATACATGTCAATTTCACATTTTTTTAACTTTTATAACTTTTTTACGGTATTATTTTCTTAAAAACTTTTTACCATTAATTTCAGTATTTTTATCTTTCCAACGCATATCATATTGATTTTTTTTTTAAAATTATCCAACTGTTATTTACACATGTGTAAATCTAGTTTTACATATGTATAATATTGGATATACACATATGTAAATCCATTATTACACATATGTAAAATGTAAAATGAATTTCGTAAAAAAACAAGATTTTTTTTATTTTTTCTACATTTTTTATTTTTTTTATTAAAGAGGGAAATAAAACAACATTTTTGTGGTTTTATTTTTTAATTTTTATGTTATTTTTTTATTTATAATTTTTTAATATGTTTTTGTTAGTTACAATTTTGCTATTGAAAACTATTGACTGAGATTCGTTCTTAAGTTTTTAAATTTTTTTTTCATTTGATCTCTCCCCTATTTAATTTATACAATTAATATGTAACATTTATCTTATAAGTTTATTTATTTTTACAATTAATTGTTTATTTAATTTATAACACTTAAAAAACAAAAAAAAAACGAACCGGTTTAAATCTGAAGTTGTTTTCAAACCGATCCAAACCGATTTTAAAGAAAGTTATAACCACAATTCCACAAATAGCCATAAGTTTTTTTCACACAATCATTTTGAAAGGCCTTTTTATACATGTGATTAGGTAGAGCCGTAGAGGGTCAAATCTCCGAATTCTGACATCCGAAGAAGATAAACCATTTTTAGAGCTACAAAAACTAATTTTAGAGCATAGCTTAAAAATATCATTGCTTAGAGCATTCACAGCTCGTTCTCTGTATTATATGAGTGTATTTTCTATATTATATGGTATGGTTAAATAGTTGTGAGTGAAGGATATGATAAATTTATTGCTTAATCTTATATTTTGAGGAACATGTTTATAACCCTATAATGTTTTTAATATATTTTAAGTGTCTATGAACGAAGAAGAGAGAAAAAATAATAATAAAGTTGAAAATAAGAAAAAAATAAGAATAAGTCTTAATGTAATTATATGAATAAATATAAAAAATAGGTTGTGAATACTCTTAAAGATCAAATCATTTTCGGCTTTTTAAAACACAAGATCAATTTCTTTTTAAACTTTTTGTGTCTCATATATGATTGGTTGATTTGTCACGTCTTTTATAATTGTTAAGGCCACAACACAAAAGTGTCAAATTTTAAAGCCAAACCACGTCATGATCCCTAATAAAGAACACATGACGTTTATTCATCGAGTTATACTTCACCGTCAAATCTACTTTTAAAAAAAATAAAAGTATATCAATTTGGTCTTTTAGCTATCTTTTCAAATAGTATATACTCTATTCAATAGCCATAAACAATAACAAGTGTTACCTGCATTTGTGGTTGATCACGGCTCACCAAAAATGAATCAGCACCAAGTTTGCCAATGGCTTCATCTTTCTTATTAGGATTAGTGCTAATTACACTAACCTTAACACCCAAAGCCTTAAGAAACTTAACACCCACATGACCCAACCCACCAAGCCCACCCACACCCACATGCATTCCGGGCTTATCGAGCCCATAGTATCGAACCGGGCTGTAAACAGTGATCCCAGCACATAGCAAAGGCGCGCCACTATCGAGCGGGAGGCCTTCGGGCCACGAGATGATGAAGTGCTCATTGCAAACCATGTGGTCCGAGTAGCCACCGTAGGTCACGACAACGCGATCGTTGTAGGTCTGGACCAGGTTTGAGCAGTATTGCTCTTGGTCTAGACCACATTGGTCACATGAACGACATGATCCGACCAAACAACCTACACCAACTTTGTTTCCTACTTTGACCTTTTTGACCTTGCTGCCCACCTCGGTAACCACACCCACAATCTCATGGCTGAAATTAAAAAAAAATATAGTTATCATTGTGCATTTACAATTAAGCTTGTAATGAACCAATAATATAGTAATTTGTTTGACGAGAAGTTGTTTTATGTTCGTTTATTTAAGCATACTAGCAGTCTAGCATAACAAAATTTTGTTTGTTAAGTTAATTGAACGAATATGGACATTATAAAGGTTATCAGATTTGTTTTAAATTTTGAATTGAATTCTATTACATACTCAATACATCAATAAATACAGAAACAATGAGAAATTACAGGAGACTATTATGGGATTACTATAACAACTATTTGACTAAGTAAAACTAATCTAGAAGAAGAGTAAATATAAAAGAAAAATAAATACACACATTTAAATTATAATCTTGGACTATCACTTAATATGTCCCCGCAAGATGGACGATCCCGAGATTAGTCCAATCTTGGATAGTAAGAATGAAAACTGTGGGCGAAGTAGAGGCTTGGTGAGAACATTAGCTAACTGGTTGTCACCGGCAATGTGCGTGACTCGTAGTGAACCTGCTTGGACTTTTTCTCGGACAAAATGGAAATCCAAGGCTAAGTGTTTCATTCTGGAGTGAAAAATCGGGTTGGCCGAGTAGTTAGTTGCACTTAGATTATCGCAGTATATGGTTGGAGTGTTGGTGGGGTGAAATCCAAGTTCAACAAGAAGAGAATATAGCCAAGTGATTTCCGTTGTAGTGGAAGCGAAAGCATGAAATTCAGCCTCAGTGGTACTGCGGGCTATAGTGTTTTGTCGTTTTGAACTCCAAGAGATCGGATTGGAGCCAAGGTATACGCTATAGCCAGTAGTGCTGCGGTAGTTATCCTTATCTCCAGCCTAGTCCGCATGTGACAACCAGCAATTTCAGGTCAATACCCGACCTTGACTTGGTTATAATTATACCTATAACACTTGATTTTCAATTTAAATTACATTTATTGAAGTCGTTTCATGCATTACAAAATTTCATGCATAACATTTCATGCATTGGTGATTCGACGAAATTGCCATTTTATCATACACATGATATAACCGACACACACGAGCGTTGGTGATAATTAATATATGTGTAATAATAAATACTTTAAAGTATTCCAAAGCATATTTATATATCTAATGCTTCAAAGTATTTTAGAATCCAAATTAAATACATTAGAACAGTTTGAATTTATAAATAAACCTAATCGCGTGAATTGATATTTTACCCGCAACAAATCTTTTAACGCGACAACATGATATGTATCATGAATATATCATAACTATTGAAATATGTAATATTATATGAGTTCCTATAATAATTTAATGTATAAAAAAAAGGATGATAAGTAAAAATATAAAAATATATAAATATCTATAGTGTAACACATACCACTCAAATACCCAATACTACGTAAAATTAAAAACACCAACCCTCCATGCATGTTGACCATTCATCCTACACCCTCCATCTCTCTTTTTCTTTTTCCCATGCAAGCTCTCAAGAATGGTTACAAGATTTGTTGACTTTGATAATTTTGAGGCTTACCTTATTTGTGAAACCTTTAAACACATGTTTAAAGTAATGTTCCATTGCCATACATAGTTCACACTTTGGCCTCCCTTGACCGTGAAGTAGAAGCACATTCTACAAAAGTTGATTTGACCAAATTGTTTGAGTATAAAACAAGTTTCTTTCTTGTCATCTCCAACCTACAAATTCACTACCTCACTTCTTTTTCTTCTTCCTATAATTCGACCATCTACCCATCCTCATCACTTCACTATTTTTCAAACTTTAATTCTAAAAATCTTGTGTGTTCAAGTACCTTTGGTTGAAGATCAAGTGATTTTTGAAGCTTCCAAGTGTAATATCTTGTACTTTTGTTAAATTAGGCGTTAACCTTGTTAAGTTCTTGTAAGGATCATTTGTGTCTTTTATAAAACTTTGAGGGCTTGTTATGCATGTTGAGTTAAATTGGATGTTAATAAATTAATTTGTTTAACATTGTTAATAATGATAACGATATTGTTATAATAATAACAATTGTAAATTTTAATGTTAATAATAATAATAATATTATTATTATTATTATTATTATTAATTAACAATAGTATTAATAATCATAAAAATAATATAATAATAATAATAATGAAATTGTATAGTTACTAAACTTATTAAGGTTTTAAAACTTTAAGTAATTAAAGTTTGGGGGGGTTTAATGTCAATTTAGAAACTTTATTATTAAAGTTTGTACATTAAATGTTAAATGTTATAACCATAGGGACCAAACATGTATATTCCAAACCCACCCCCCACCCTAATCCCCTCCCCGCAAATCCGGCGAAGCGTCAGTGGGTACTCCGGCAAGGTCCGGCGATGACCAAAACACTTGTGTTTCGACCCAAAACCGCTCCCGAGCCTTTTTAGAGGATGATTCGAACCGTTGTACATCGTTTAACTGCAATTAAGAGTCCGTTTTCTAGGCTAATCGATCGAGTAACCGACGAGAAATAATCACCCAACGTTCGAGCATTAAAACTCAATTATAACTCAATTAACTAAACCTAATCAAACGTGTATCTAAGTCTAATCGGTTGCAATTACCAATTACACCTGAAACCCACGAATTCACCTTGTTCGATTACCCTGTTCGTCGCAAACCTGCAAGCTAAACGAGAGCCACCTTCCGAGTGTTTTAAACTCCAATTAATTGGGGTTTTGCATCAAGAACACTATTCGAAGCTTCCCACGAGTTCAATTTGGTTTCCATCATCTTTTACATATCCATCAATTCGGTTCTTGGCCGAGACCTGCTCTACACCAAAGGGCATCGATTCGATCTCAATCAAGTGAGTAAACCACATCATCACCCTCGGTTTTTCTTAATGAACAAAAGCCCTATGAATAATTTGGCTAACAAACTCGAATTGATCTTCAATTTGATCGAACATGGTTCTAGGGTTTATATGGGAATTGGGGTTTTCATTCGCAATGGTTTTTAAGATTTAAAACCAGGTTATAACCACGGCTGGAAGCCTGGTTCACTGGTTAAGACAATGTTCCCCATACATGAGGTCACGGGTTCGAACCCGGGCACCTCATGTAATTTTTTTAAAGCCTTTTTGGCTTAAAATTAATTATAAAAAAATTTATAATAATTATAAAAATGAATTTTATAAACCCTAAATATTTTTAAAATCATCTAATTATTTCTTAGAAATTTATTCTTGTAAAACTTGTAATATTTTAATATAAAATTATTTACAAATGTAATAATTAAATATTTTTATAAAAATTAGATTGTTATATATAATACTTAAAGACATCAAATTAATATTAGACCTTATATTTATAGATTTATCATGATATTTATAGAATTTAAATATAATTTTTAAATAAAATCACAAGTTATTTACAAAGGATCAATTTCTTTAAAAATAAATTTATAAATGGTATTTTTATAATAATTTATTTACTTTATAAAAATCCCCAAAATTCTAATACTCTAGTGCATGTTAACTCGTTAATCTTATTATTAACCTAAATCTCATAATATTTATACATTTAGGTGCCTTGTGACGTTTTATCTTGGAACGGCATATTTTATTCTTATTAATCTTCATTATTTACTTATTTGACAAGTGAGTTTTCCTTGCCCCTTTTTTCATATTTTCACATTAATTTGGGGTGAAACATGATAGCTTATACTTGATACACTTATACTCATTTGAGACTTGAAATCACATGCAATTCAACTTATTATTTTGTCATGGTTATTTGTGTATTGTAAGTGATTATATGAGATACATAGTTTGTTTACAATCATTAACTATTGTTAGCCTGGCGACGTCTTAGATCTTTGGGCCTGACAAGCCTATTTGGTGCTAAAGCCGAGGTATTGCCGGCTCCTGATGACGTATGCTTGTTCATCATGGGAACCAAATACACTTAGCCAATCTTTTATACTTGTAATCAAGTCGAGGTTTGGTTGTAACGATATGTGTTCTATAACCTTACTTGCTTATGACCTATGACCTGAATTGCTACTTGTAACTTTTTTTATATATGTATAAAAACCTTGGAAACTCACCAACTATTTTTAGTTGACACTTATTTTTATCATGTTTCAGGTCAACCTCAAGTTTAAAGTGATCCTTTTGAAGCATGCTATATCTAGGACTTGGACCTAGATAATGAAATAAAAAGTTTTTCTTTATGTTATGTTATGTTTGAGCTTATTATTTGTTTGAGACTTATGATTGTATTTCACTTCAAGACTTATGATAATAATATTTACATTTTAATATAGCGTTATGTGGCTGTGAACAATCTTAACCCTCACATCTCGACGTTTCCGCCGTCAAGGTTGGGGTGTGACACCAAGCATCCTACAACATCCTCTTCACCTTTTTCTTATTGGGTTTTCTTAGTTCAAAGGATCAAACTTTCTTTTCCTTGCATTTCAAGACTACCATCTCTTCTCCTTCCTTGGTTAAGGTTAGCACCTTGTTTCTAACCTCCCATACATCACCATGAAGTGTTCATGTTCACTAACTCATCCCAAACGTGCTCTACCAAAGTTTAAAAAGTAACAAAACATGTAAAACATTTTCTGGCAGATTCATGTTCTGTGTTTTCAAGACCATAACTTGACCTAAACATGGTCAAATGAACCGTTTCTTGAGCCTAAATTAACTTTAGGATGTCTAGTTTCTAACCCATCCAACCTTGAAATTTATAGATGAGTATAACCCTTCCAAAACGTACAAACAAATTAAAGTTCTGAACTTGAATTTTTGACAGAATAAATAGGGCAGAAAGATGAGGCATAAGTTATGCTTAAAGTAATAAAATGAAGATTTTCTTTTGTGGTAACTTAGTTTAAGGTGTTAGATTTAAAAGTAATATAGGCTCTATTTGTGAATGTAAGTTTTGACCTCTCAAAAAGGTAAATTCCATAGACATATACAGAAAAGTGCTGCACTGACATCTGTTGCTTCATGAACCATTTAGTGGCACTTAAACTTAGTTTTAGGATACAAGCTATACCTTTTTGGAATCCTAAGACATAGAAATAAATATGATAAAAGTATCAGATTTTATAAAAAAATTTTGTACCATGAAAAGGGGATGACAACCAGACCCAAAAATTCCCTTAATGTTGTCAAATACCTATACTTAGATAAAAGTAAACTTTTAGAGATATTTGGTAAAAAGGGAAACTCATACACATGGAAAGTATAATACCATTATACTTAATATAAAACACTTTCAATACATTATGTATCTTTAGGAAAATAAAGATGAAGACAAGAATCTAAATAAAACATTTACGACTCGACGTGGCTAATTAGTCAAGTGACATTTTCAAAACTAACTTTGAGGATGAGTTATGCATGACCATCTAGGGTTAGTAATCATGACCTCATGAATATATCGTGATTTTGTTTAGGAGATTCCTAGACCAATCGTACATACAGACTATTGCTAGTATTCACGCGTGCAATTAAGGTGAGTTTCACGACCCCATTTTACTTATGTTTCTTTGGGGGAGATTACATGCAAATTACTATTTTCCTGGACACATTTACTTTTAATGATTTCACATGTTATATAAGTTGTTACTTACCGTATAAAGTCCCCATTTATCAAACCGTTAGTTTATTTCCCAAGCGAGGTAATCATGGACAGTACTATTGGGTTTGACTATCCCCACACGGATTAATTACCCTAATCTTGACCGGAGGTCTAAACGGGTGCATTATTAGCCTGTTCACACTCATGCTTACGGTAGGCATGGGTAGGGGCAGTTTATTACAGTTACAGTCTAGCTTCGGTTGCGGTGCTTATATAATTTGTAGCATTGTATGTACAACAATCAAATCATAAAAAGTATTGTGGTCCTTTATGCTAGTTACTATTACTTAAAACCTGTGAACTCACCAACATTATGTTGACATTTTTCACGCATGTTTTCTTAGGAAGTTGAAAGATGCAACAAATTAAGCTAGCATGGATCATTTCATGTTTAGGGCCATTCATGTGGTTTGGGACATTCATTTTCATATATGTCATGTTTTGAAAACAATGTACCCTATTATTATTGCTTCCGCAAATTTAACTCTGAACAATGATATACTTTAAACTTATTTTGAGACATATGTTTTACAAAACCATGTAGTGGTCGATCAGTGACTATGAAATCATGACGTTCGCGCCCCGCGGGATACCGCCGTGGTTTGGGGGTGTGACACCGCATCAGCAAATGCATGTAAATGAAGAGGTGAGTTGTAACGTATGAGTATACCATGATGCAAAGTACCATTGAGATATCGTAAGAGACACTTTAAAGCAGTCCAGTGAGCTGTTGTTGGAGCATGCATGAATTGAGATAGGCGGTTGGCAGCATATGAAACATCTGGACAGGTAAGAGAAAGGTATTGGAGGGCTCCTACAAAGGTACGGTAGTCGGTAGGAGAGGAATAAGGTCATGCACCATGTAATGTTAACGGATCAGAGAAAGTCATTGGTGTGGAAACAGTCTTACAATTAACCATATTGGCTCTTGTGAGGAGATCAGAAATGTATTTCTTTTGAGATAAAAGAATGCCTTTAGATTGTGGAATCACTTCGATGCCTAGAAAATATGAGAGATTGTCGAGATCTTTTAGAGAAAACTTGGTTACGAGGGTTTGGATAAAGTGAGTGACATGAGAAAGAGGGACCAGTGATGATTATATCATCAACATCGACAAGAATAAAAATAAAGGATAGCCGTTTAAGAGAATAAAAAGAGACGGATCAGAGATAGTGGGTTTAAAACCTTGAGTGTGAAGATATGTTTCAACTCAACATACCAAGCATGAGAGGCTTGGAGGAGACCATATATGGCCTTATTGAGCTTGCAAACATAGTTGGGAAAAGATGGGTGAATGAAACCCAAAGGTTGAGCCATATAGACAGCTTCATAGGGATTGCCTTGTAAAAAGGCGTTGTGGATATCTAATTGATGAAGGGGCCAATTATGAGAGATAGCAAGAGATAAGATGAGGCGAAGAGTGGCAGGTTTGACTACGAGACTAAAAATTTCAGCGTAGTCAATGCCGGGGCGTTAATGCAAAACCTTTGGTGACAAGTCGTGCTTTTAGGCGTTCAATAGAACCGTCTGGATTATATTTTGTTCGAAACACCCATTTGCATCCGACAAGATTTGGAGCATCTGTTGGTGGAACGAGGGTCCAGGTGTTATTTCAAGTTAAGACATCAAATTCATTTTGCATAGCAGTACGCTAAGAATGATGTTTTAAGGCGTGAGTAATAGTGGGAGGTTCAGATGGGGTGGCAGAACAAGCGTTGAAAAGTATGTAATCTGGGGGGGATTTTGGAGTTTGGTTTAGGATTTGGGCGAGTGATACGCTTATGGGGTGGGGTAGATTGTGTGGAAGATAATCGAGAAGGAGGTGTGGGAGTGACAGTATGTGATGATGATGAATGAATACGGGCCGATGAAGATTGGGCTTGAGAAGAAGTAGAAGAAAGGGTGTGGGTGAGTTTGGTTGGGTTAGAAAATTAGTAGAAAAAGTAGGCGTTTGGCATTGGGCAGAATCAATAGGTGAAGTGTTGTCATTTTGGGGGTTGGTGGAGGTGTTTGATTGTGGTGATGGTAGAAATATTATAATCCAATCAGTATGAATGGGGTTAGGAGAAGTGGTGGATTTCATGAGATCATTATATGGGAAAACGGTTTCGACGAAAATGACATGTCGAGAGGTATATTTAAAGGTAAGTGAGTTGAAGGTATAGTAAGGGCTTTGTGTAGGGGAGTAACCCACAAAAATACAAGGAGTTCAACGAGGATGTACCTTATGAGGTGAGTAAGGCCGAAGCCAAGGGTAGCATATACAACCAAAACTTCTTAGTTTGTTGTAGTTTGGTTGTTTCTTGAAAAGTTGAAAGAAAGGACAAGAATTGTTTTAGGGAGTCGATTAATGAGATAAGCAGCGATAGTAAAAGCAAGGGCCACAATTGAATGGGTAAATAAGCATGAGAGAGTAATGCTAAACCGTTTTCAACAATATGTCGATGATGACATTCGGCATATCCGTTATGTTCCAGTGTGCGCGGATGAGAAGTAAGGTGAGAGATGCCACACGAAGTAAAGTGAAATGTGAGTTTGAGGTATTCGCCGCCATTATCGAAGAAGAATTGTTTTATTTTTCGTTGAAAATAATTTTTCAAAACGAAAAATATTGATGAAGAATCAAATTTTCATTTTAAAGGATAAAGCCATATGTATTTTGAGTAGTGATCTATAAAAATATATAATATTTGTAGTCATCAATAGATTCAGTTGGAGAATACCATACATCAGAGAATATGAGATCGAGTGGAGCATGTGATGATAAAGAAGTATTTGAAAATGGTAAACGATGGTTTTTATTCACTTGACAAGCATTACAATGATCATGAGGTTGAAATTGAAAGAAACAAACAAAGACAATAGCTTTAAAGCTTTATTACTGGGATGACCAAGTCGAGAATGCCAAGTCATGGATGAGGTGCGTTGCAAATGAAAAACAGACGGTTTGGATGGGGTCCGCAATTCGTACATTCCTTTAATTGCCGATCCCTTGAATAGAGGAGTTTAAGAATCCCGATCCTTAATGACAAAAACAGAGGAGTAAAATTCAATGAGAATATTGTTATCGAAGCATAAACGAGAGATAGAGATAATATTTTTAGATAAAGAAGGCACACACAAAACGTTTTGAAGAGTGAAAGAAGTTTGGGAAGTGTAAATTGTAAGTGAGCCAATATGAGTTATTTGAAGAGATGAACCATCACCGATGACGAGCTCTTCGGTTTCATCATACGGTGCATGTAAGCACAAATTGTTGAGATCATTGGTCACATGATGGGATGCCCCTTAATCAAATAACCAATTGGTGCCGAAAGGTCCTGATTGTGACATCATGTTGTTGGGTTGTCTATAAGCTTGCATCATGTTGACTTGTGCATTTGCCATCACATTTGCATTCTGGTCAGTAGCTTGCATCACATTCGCTTGAGGGTGTTTGACTTGCTGACTTTTGTTATAAGATGGAATAATTATATTGAGGCTTGACATTCACCATCGATGTATTTGTAGGTGTGAGTTTGAGGGTGCTTGGGAAGGACACAACTGTGAGATCCTTGATGGAGTTATTGATTACAAGGGATTATTTCAGGTTCTGACACGGTGGGGAATGTTGATCGAGATGCTCTGATACCATATGAAGGTTATCAGATTTGTTTTAAGTTTTGAATTGAATTTATTCCATACTCAATACATCAATAAATACAGAAGCAATGAGAAATTACAGGAGACTATTGTGGGTTACAATAACAACTATCTGACTACATAAAACTAATCTAGAAGAAGAGTAAATATAAAAGAAAACTAAATACAAACATTTAAATTATAATCTTGTACTATCATTTAATAGACACATTTCAATTCAATTATGTTTTACGTCTTATCATTACAGATTTATTAAAAAAATTTATCCGTTAAAAGTTAGTAGTACTAATTGGTCTAGGACATTAGCTCATCAACACATCAAGTTTTAGAACCAAGCCATTAGTTATCCAAATGAGCTTTTTGAAGATTGTATTTCTCATAATTGGAAATTATTAATTAATCACTTTAAAGGGTTGGATAGTGATGATTCATGTGATCATTGTATTTAAACTTTGTTTTGAATATTGCCATTTACTTTTAGCCATATTTGCATATGTTCGTTTGTTTTTGTTTTTGTTTTATTTCATTTAGATGTTAAAAAATAACATAAACCAACAAGAATATCTGTTCGATCAATCATTTAGTTGTTGGTGTAATCCATTTGTTTGTGCAAGCATGTTAAAGGTAAATAAACGAACACGAACAAGTTTTTGTTCTTATTTCTGCGGTTTATTTACGGGCCTATTTACGACCACTAAGAAAACGGTTTGTAAGGAATATGAAATAGGGTTACCCAGGGATCATGGGATACTTGGCATTGTGCCAATCATTCTTTATAGAGTGAAGATCAGAGTGACAAACTCCACAATACAACACTTTAAACCTCACATCTTCATCTCTTGTTTCCCTACAATAATCATTTTCATCAAAAACTCAAAAATAGATACAAGCTTACATTAACCCTACACAAACGTTGTTTATAAAATCGAAGGTTATATAAGCCCTAGTTTCGCTACATATTCCGATCAAGCGATCAAAGATTAAACTTTCAAAAAGAAACATACATATGAGATCGTGAATTGATCATCGTTTTTCAATAAAAGCAATGGAAAATAAATTAAAAACAAAGGCATTATAATGTGCATGCATTAATTAGCAGTATGATGAATAAACAGATGCAGATTAATATGTATATTATGTATACCTCCGGGAGAAGTTAATGGGGGAGAGTAGGCCGGAAGGATCCCTAGCGGCGTATCCGAAGGCCTTTACGGGATGTTCCGTCTCTGGCGAACTCGTCATCGGCGATCACTGTGAATGTATGAATGTGATTGTGTGAGAAAATGCAAATGAAAATGTGAGCGTTTGATGGAGAAATGGGTGTGTGTTGGTGGTTTATATATAGAAGTATTGAAGGCTGTTGTGATAGAGGTCTTGGAAAGAGATGATTGCTAATATTACTGATTGAAATTGAAATGTTTTTTTTATAAAGTTTGGTGTTGTTTTGAAAAAAGAAAATGATTTTTGACGTGTTATGGGAGTGTTATGGTTTTTATTGTTTCGCTGGTTTGACTAGCTGAAATTACATACGTGGCAGTTAAATAAATATCGTTACACACTCTCATGAGATACCTACTGAACACAATTGTCTCGTATGCAAGTTTCACTAGTTCAACTAGCGGAACACTAAAAAACATAATAATCTAAAAAACACATCAAAAACTATCTTCTTTTTCAAAAAGACACCAAACCAACATAAAATTCATTAATCTAGGATGTGATTCGTGTTGGGTGATATGGATTAACAGGTTAAATAAATAAGCCCAAAGTTAGAATATGTTTATATGTTGTATTACAGTATAAGGACATCAAACCAAACTCAGACACATTCACAATCATGTTGTGGTGCGTGTGGAGCGTTTAATGTTTTATTTGCAAATATAAGAAACATGAGCGTTTAATGTTTTATTTGTGAATACGAGAAATAATATTAGTTTCACTACAAAGTTATAAAAATAATATAAGAAACATGAGCGTTTAATGTTTTATTTGTAATTGGTGTGAAATACAAAGGTGGTAAAAGTTATAAAAGAATATTAGTTTCACTAAAAACAATACGGAGAGAAAAATGGAAATACAAAGTATTTTAAGTTAATACATATTGAATAACCCCCTTAAAACAAAACTTTTTAAAGAACACGTAAATCTTAAATGGTTAACTAGACAGTCTGTTATTAGATAAATCGTGTTTTGGTTAATTTGTTAATCATATTATATATGTAAATATTTCAACGCAATATATGTATACTTATTTTACATCGTATTCCGGTTGTGTAAGGAACTATCAACCATACAAATGGCAACCATTGGTTGTACACATCTTACCTAGTTTGAGGTTTATTTATTTATTTTTTTAATTTTCATTTATAAGAGATTTAAAATTCGATTTTGGTTAGTAGTAGCAATAAAGGTATGGATAAACTTAGCATAATTATAAATATTGCCTATTGAATGTTCATACTTATTAAGAATTTATAAACACTTTTACAATTTATTACCTTTTTAGTTGAAATTTAATAGTTCTATTGTTACCTTTTGTAGTTGAAATTTAAAATTTTAATATAAAATATTTCTTTTTAAATGGCGATAGCAATTCGGGTTGCCACTCTGATGCATTAGTAATGGCCTTAAAGCATTTACAGCTCATTTCTTATATTTTTGTGAGTATGTTTCCTATATTATATGATATTATTATAAGTGATTGTGAGTGAAAGATATGGTAAATTTACTGTTTAATTTGTATTTTGAGGAATCACTGTTCAAAATCATATAATGATTTTAATATATTTTAAGTGGTTGTGAGTGAAAGATATAAAAAAAATAATGATAAAGTTAAAAAGGAAAGAGAAAAGTTAGTGATTTTTAATATAATTATATGGATAAAAATAAGAAATGAGTTGTGAATGCTCTTATAAAGGTATTTATAAACTTAACATAACTATAATTGTTTGCTTTTAAGTTTTTATATTAATATAGACTAATTATTGGGTACGGTTATAGTAAATAGAATATTTAATCTAGAAACACTAAAATGATTCTAAACTTTACGTGTGTCTTTCTATAGCTTTAAAAAGGAGAATATTTTGGTAATTCTGTCAAATACAATAGGTAATAGTGTCTAATAAATCATATTATTGTGTTAACTATAAGCTCATTGTGTTGAATATTTTTCATTATTTGTTATATTTATTAATCATGGTGCTTTATGCTTTATATCATTTCATAGTATTTTTGGTATTTTTTTATATATATTATATAGACTTGTTGTTTATCCTTGAGTATTACAATTAGAGGTGCACAATGATGTTATATATATTAACTAATTTTAGTGAACTCATGTATTACACGTGTTGAAAATAAAATATTAAATAGAACAAATTTTATTAATTATTAAATAATATGTGATTTAAATTATGTATGAGTAAGTATTATAAGTAATAAAACAATGATATCAATTTTTAAAAATTTGTTTTATACTTTCTTTATTTTTTTCTAAAAAATAAATCAAACATTTCGTTTCGAAACAAGACATATTAAAAAATGTTATTTTTAAAATATTTCATGTTATAAAAAAGTATGATGTACTTTCTAGAAAATTTTCTTTTTATAAAAACTTGTTTCTCTAGAAATAAACATTAATAAAAAAGATCTATTTTTAATCTTTTCAAAAATAGCTTATAATAAAAAAATAAAATTAAATTCTATAATTAATAATTAATTAAGTCATTTAATAGGATAGAGAAGCGAGAAATTTTGTTAAAAGTGAATATAGTGTTGACAGGTGTCATCTCTAGTTATCATTTTATGTCATGTGACATTTTTAGTTACCATTTTATTATAATAAGAAGATTTATATTTATTTGATTTAATAAGAAGATTTATATTTATTTGATTTATATGTAACATGTTTTATATAAGTGTCATGTGAACTTTTTTATTACATGAATGGTTACGTATGACATTAGTAATTATTTAAGGTTTATGTAAGTATGCATGCATGTAGCTTAGGTTCTTATAAAGCTAGTTTGAATATTTGATATTTTTATTCATGGTGTCCTTAAAAGCTAATTAAAGAGTTTCTAAACAATATCAGAACTTACTGTTGTGCCTGGTATTTTAAACATGTTATGTCACATAAATCCAATAAAGTAGATGGGCGGAGCCCAATAAGGTAGTTGGGTTGAGCCCAATAAAAGTTGGCCCAACGAAATATCCATAATTGCAAATTGCAACTAGTCTAAATCAATGTTTATGTTTTACCATTTATGTGAAGGATCGTGTCAACTGTCAATCTGTCATGTTTAAAAAAAGGGTCAAGGTAAAGAATTGGAGTGTTACACAAAAGAACAAGTCGTTGAATTTGTTTAAGGTTTTATTTATTTCTCTTACAAAATTTAAAATATATTTTACAAAATTTAAGAAGACGATAAACCCTCTAACCCTCTAACGAAGTACGTATGTGTACCGCATCGCCTCCTTTTCCGCTAACATTATCAAATTAAAAGGAAAGATATTTGTTTGTTATATGCATAATGAGCCACAATGTGTAAAGATTTAGTTTACCGCACCGTTTTATTTAAATGTTTTACATTTCCAATAAAAATCTTTTTATCACTACGTGTAAATTAATTTTAACATATAGAAAGTTGCCTAACCTGCTAATAAAGTACTCAAAAGCATTGCTTCGTCCATCCACCTATGACGTGAGGATAATTTTTTTAAAAATTATATTTAAATTAACTTTTTTACGAGCCACAATGTGTAAAATATTGGTTTAACCATTACATTACAAGACCTTAATTACATTGTTTGTCTTTTTTTTATTCTAATTTTTTTAAATTTCTCGCTTAATATACATGCTGCTATTTAACACAAAGCTCAACCAGCTAAAGGAATACGTATACGCGTCACAGTATATGCCTTACATCACCAACACTCGAATACAAGTTTAGTAGTTTATAAAAAAAGCAAAACAGAAGTTACCAATATCTTTTAATAATAATAAAACAGAAAATTAGTTTAAAGTATCACGAACTATATTAATTAGGATAAAAACCAAAGAACAATCATAAAGAATATTACAATATATATCGAATATTAAATTTGTTCAAATCCGTCTTTCAATAACTATATTATAATAAAATAAAAACAAACATCATTTCTAATGATTTTAGAATTGTATAAAAAAACTCAGAGAGAATTATTTTTAGTGGGTGTGTACCATCTCAAAGGATCAAACAAAAAATTAAGAAAAGGAGGAAGGGTTAAATGGTTTTTAAAGTCATCCATTATGTATTCTTATTTTGTAACGTGGGTGAGGATAAATCTAGTAGTAAAGTGATTTTTGGAGTTATAGCTATGTAATTTATTTCGGAGCATTATCAATATGAACTAATAAAGACCCACCGGATAAAACGAAGAGTGTGACTGAATACAATTCAAAGACCAGATGAAACTGAAGAAGAAAATGGAAAACATGACAAAAATGATGTAGAAAGGGGAAACTTTCTGACGTCGCCAGGTAACAAGAACGTATTTAACAGGCAATAAAAGCCACAGACAATTTAACTGTCCTTCGGTGGTGGATTAATAATAAGGTAAATTCTTAAAAGCAATTAAAAAATATGTCTAGTACACTAACATATTAGAAAAACAAATATTGTTTAGAATATTCAAAATCACTCCAATAAAAAACATAAAAATAGTATGGTCTAGGGAATTAGAAGATATTTGATTATATAAAAAACAGTTAGAAAAACCAAATTGAATAAAAAGTTTTTTGATTATATACAAAATAGTATGGTTTAGGGAATTAAAAGATATTTGAAATAAGACATGATTAAATTTAGGTATAAACAAATAGTTTAAGTAATAAAATAGTAATGTCATCTTTTAAAACTTTTGTTTTTAAAAAGTCTTATTAAAAAAACATTTTTAAATTAAAACACTATTTTTTTATCAAAATTTCGTTATTTAAAATCTTCTGTTCTAATTGTTTTTGTTTTCAAATAGCTTTTGGTGTTTATTTTTGAAAAGTGTGTTTGTAATAAAAAGATCTAGTTTTTACTATTTTTAATTCATTTATAAAATTCTGATTTAGAAAATTCTCAATAGAAGAGATAGAAAGAAGGGAGAGACTCGTGATATAATCAATAATATTAAATTTTTGAAAGAGATGGAAATAATGTGGATGTTTAAATTATTATTATTATATAAAATAATAAAACTATTAAGATGCCTAAAGAGGGTGACATGACAAGTGTAATTGTTTATTTTATTAGATAGTATATAGATAGACTTGTACCTTTGTTTTATCACTAATATTCGTATAACCATAGTTTTTTATTAAAAGAAGTTAACAATTTAGAAACAAGTTTATCCTTTAATAAATTAAAGATTTATCATTTTGTGTTTTAAAAAAAATCTTTTTTAGGAAAGGGGTGTCCCCTGTTTCTATAACTATTCTCTCAAAACCTATTTCTTTCCCTATATCTTTCTCTTATCTCTCTCACAGAAAGAACTTCCACAAATTTAACAAAAAAAAGACAAAAAAATGTCTTCTCCAAGCAAACGCAGAGAGATGGATTTGATGAAGTTGTAAGTTCTTCAATCTCATCTTTTTTAGTTCTAATTTATGTCTAATATCTCCTTAATCTTATTTATTTATATTTTTTTGATGTTATCTTTTCAACGGATTTATCATCATCTAGGATGATGAGTGATTACAAAGTGGAGATGATCAATGATGGGATGCAAGAGTTTTATGTGCATTTCCATGGGCCTGCCGACAGTAAGTGAATTCAACTAATCTTGATTATTTTGTTCTTCAATTACATGTTTTTTTTAATATTTTAATGATATTAGGTTTTGTGGGTGTTCTTGATTTAGCTAGATTCAACTTTTATGAGCAGGGTTATAGCAGATTTTGACTTTATTTTTCTTATTTTTGATAAAAAGGTTCTTCTTTATCTGATGTTAGGGTTTGTGGGTGTTCTTGATTATTTTGACGGTGGCTTTGATTATATTTTGATCTTTGTTTCCAGTTTTTTTGCTTGATTTTGGTTGATTGTGAACTTTTATTTGTAAATCAGATGTAGCTTTTGAGCTTTTTGTCAAACAAAACATGTTAACATCTTAAATTGGATTTTAAATTTAGATTTAGAGGAAAAGGGGAAGATGAATGTTTAAATTGTGTGATGATTTTCAATCTTTTTATTAACTTTTCTCGGATTTGATCATGATTTACCCAGGTCCATACTTTGGAGGTGTGTGGAAGCTAAGGGTTGAGCTACCAGATGCTTATCCTTATAAATCACCATCAATTGGCTTCGTTAACAAGATTTACCATCCAAATGTTGATGAAATGTGAGTGTGATTGAGCTTGTTTGATCTAAAGAATCAATGATTTTGTTCTCTAATGGTATGGTTGTTTAGATGATCACTATATACATGTGTAATCTTGTTTTCAGGTCGGGTTCAGTTTGCTTGGATGTGATTAATCAGACATGGAGCCCCATGTTCGGTAATCACAACATTCTCTGAAGTTCTCATTTTACGGTTAGGGGGTGTTTGGGACTGTGTAGTGAAATTGCTTGTCTGCTTATTGTGTTTTAATTCATCAATAAACTGTTACAGAGTGTTTGGGATTGCTTATCTGATCAACTATGAGTGAAATAAGTAAATAAACAGTTTAGAAAAGCAAATTGTGAACACCCCTTATTAGCATCTTAATATTATTTAATGACATTAATTGGATGTGAAAGATTCCCTTGTTTTTAAGGTGTAAACGAGCTGAGTCAAGCCCAGTCTCACATAAGCTCAAGCTCGTCTCATTTAACTTATGAGAGTCCGAGCTCGAGCTTGAGCTTGAGCTTGGCTTGTTAAGAGTTCTATTTCTAAAGCTTGAGTTTGGCTCGTGAGTAGTTTTTCAAGCTCAGGCTTAAGCTCGCCATGTGAAGCTCTGGCTTGAGGTCGGTTTGTAAACAGGCCCTAACATAGCTTGAGCTCGTTTAAGCTCGGCTTGATATGAGCTTTTAGCGAGCCGATCTCGAGTAGCTTGTGAGTGGCTAGGCCCTATTACACCCCTACTTGTTTTGATGGTGTTTAAGGGTATTTTGAAGTTTTAAGACAAAGTTACATACTTACCTAAAACTATCCCATTTAAGCTAATGTATCCTCACTGGACGAGGGGAGTGTATCAGTGTAAACTTTAGATCGCCAGGATTTTTTATACTAGTTGTTATTGAAGAGTATTTTAGACATTTAACTGATATCTAACATTAATGTATACTGTTTACAGACTTGGTGAATGTATTTGAGGTGTTCCTTCCACAACTTTTGTTGTATCCAAACGCCTCAGATCCATTAAATGGCGAGGCTGCTGCTCTTTTGATGCGTGATAAGGCTTCTTACGAACAACGAGTGAAAGGTATGATTTTGCTAACTTGCTTGGTTATGCACCAGTTTTCTGTCCTTAAGTACACTTCACATGCGTGATCAAAGCTAAAATACATAAGCCATTACGCTCGTCGCTGTTAGATGTGTCGGTAGTGTAGTAATTATATCGCCCTCTTGTCTTGCTAAGTTGTGCTATCGTTTGTCTCGGTCAACCCGGGCTTTATACCAAATTGGGCCCGTTCCTGGTGCACATACTCTTAACGAATTGCTGACAGGTGTTAAGTTTTCTTTGCATATTTTTGTGATTCATGAACCTGCCTGCCCACTGCTCCTTCGATTCATAGAAGTAGTAAGTAGGTTCCAAGATGTTGACTTGAACCCATGGGCCATGGCCTTCCAAGAAAGTAGGTTCAGCAGTTAAAATCGTAGATATTGTCGTCTTTTGCTTTTTAAGAAGAGATTGCTTTTGTAACTTCTAATCTTGTACCTGCCTTTTAACTTTATTGGTCAAACTTACTGAGTTTGACTTTCAATATAGATGTGAATCGTTTAAACTAATTTAACGCCATCAATATTTTCTGTCTACTGTTTTTCATGCGACTTCAATATGATCTTTTTTTCCTAATTGTTGAACTTACAAACAAGTAGCATTTTTTAAGCTGAAGATGGGTTCGTTTGACTTGAAAGAGTCAATGGTATCTCTTTCTGTGTGAATAAAGATTGATTTCCTCCTTTACTCAATGCAAGATTCTTTTGAAAATGGTTATAAAATATATGAACACTTAAACATGGTGGTCCATGATAGCAACCGATGTCCGTTTCACTCTTTTTACACAGTTTACCACTCACATTGCATGTGGTAACCGCAGTAAAAATAGTACATTGCTATAAAGACCTGTGCGTCATGCATTGCCAGTTGTACATTCATAAGGTTGTATTTTGTTTCATTGAACAGAGTACTGCGAAAAGTACGCGAAAGCAGAAGATGTGGGTGGTCTTCCAGAGGAGAAATCGAGTGATGAGGAGCTGAGTGAAGATGAATACGACTCGGGAGATGATGACATGGCAGCAGGCCCGGTGGACCCGTAATCCGATCAATTGATCGTTTAAGCTTTTCGATGTTGTACATTATGTTTTTGTTAATCTGTTATTGTAATGGTGGCTTGTTAACTTGGTAAAAAAAAGACCATTTGTATGGGAAGGGATGAAAAGAAAGTCCTGATCCCTCTGTTAATTTCATCTCATGTACATAATTTATATGGTCCTCGTCATGTACTTTAATGGTGATATATGCTTCAGTGTGTGTGGTTTTAGGACATTAAAAAAGTTATAGATTATCTTTTAACTATCCCCTCCATGGCTCGGGCGTCCATTCGTGTTAATGGGTCTCCCACCCATGAGTTTTCTTGCTTCTGGGCTTTACGTCAAGGGGATCATTGTCGCCATTTCTATTTATTATCGCAATGGAGGCTTTAACGGGGATCCTTAAGAAGCTTGTTACACCTGTGTTTTTTGTCGTATAAAAGTGGCCGCCATGGTCCCTCTCTTTCCTGCTTTCTTTATGCTGATGACGTGGTATTCCTTGGGAGATGGTGTGATCAAAATGCTATTAAAAGGTTATTTGGTAATTTTTGAATGATTAAGTGTTAAATCAATAAGATGTCTGAACCATTAAATACTAAATCATTAAGAGGTCTGAACCATTAAGAGTTAGTATATCATTTAACTATGTAAAGGCAAAATGTTTGATCAATTCAAATAATATGTCTTAACCATTCAGTATTAGACCTCTTAACCATTCAGCATCAGTATAATGCTTAACCATTCAGCGGTAAATGTCTTAACCATTCAGACATGTGCTCGCGAAACAAACAGTCTGAACTATTAAGTGCTAAATCATTTAGATATCTGAACCATTAGAAGGTTGATTAAGAGGTTGTCAAACAGACCCTAACTTGAATCATATTCTTAGGTGCATGTACTTTTGATCCGCAATTGTTGAAACTTGTCAAAAAAGATTATTTGCATGGAAGGCTAATAATTTATCGTATCGGGGCGGGTCACTTTGATCAGAGCAGTGTTAAATTCCTTGCGAACGTACTACTGCTCTTAATATCGTGCACCTAATCAGATAATTGAAACACTGGACCAGATTCGTAAAGATTTCTTTTGGGGAAGTTATAATGAAAAAACAAAACTCCGATGGGTTTCTTGGCAAAAGGTAATAGTGTCAAAGGAAAAGGGGGGGCTCGGGTTATGATCTCTAAAGGACACAAACCCTGCTTTGTTGTCCAAATGGTGGTGGAGGTTCAAGAAAGAAAACGGAAGCTTATGGAGACATGTCATATGGGTCATTCACCATAACTCTAGATCGCGGAACATGAATCATTTAAAGATTTATGTTCCGGGTCTATGGAAACAGATAAACAAGATTTCCCAAGACCTTGGTAAGAGCATCACAGGAGTTCTTGGCTGTGGCTCACAAAAAATGTTTTGGTTGGATTTTTGGATTGGGTCTGAACCACTCGCAAACAAATTTCGTTATCTAGTTTGAGGGGAGGGGGGAACCGTATATGTCTTATACATCAGTTTTAAATAATGTTCGACTTGAATCAGACCGTATTTGAGTGGGTCACCAGTCTGATCCACCCCACTCGTTTTGTTTTCCAAGAACCAGTTGGTTCGACAGTCAGACCAAATTTTTTATTTTTTAATTTTTTTAGATTTTAACAGGGTAGGTTGAACAATAAGTTAAAAATTTTTGAACATATGATTATTGTTGAGTTTTATTTATAATTATAAAATATACATATAAAAAACTTATATTGAAGTGATATAATTATGACGTTATCCGCTTGTTAAATCCGGTCTGGCCAATCGAATAGTAAAGTGATTGGTTCGTTGTCCGATCTGATTCTGAGAACATTGTTTTTAAACTCAAACAACATTTTTGATGACAAATTGAAATGGTTATTTAAATTTAAGGGGCTATATGCAAGCTCTAGCCTACCAACAGTCATTTGACAGATCCTTGAACATATGTTTGAAAAGCAGGTGGCTATTACGCAAACCAAAACCTTCATATCACCGTTTAAAAACTGTGCGAGATTAAATTGTTAGTGGGGTGCAAATGAAAGGCCTCTTGTTAAATAGTTGAAAGGATATAAATAATATTTTCATGCTCATTTAAATTATATAAACAAGCATGAACACTTTTCCTGCTCCTGTTCAATTATATATTTTTATTCGAAAGCTTTGATTATATCACACACATGTGTATATGGTTGTGTTATACAAAATTAATCCTACCTATAATAATAAATAACAACATGTGATGTCACATGTTATCTTCATGTTTCATCTCACAAAAATTTTCCTACCTTAAGTTGATTAAATTTTCTACCAATCATGTTATGATTCTTATTTTAAAATTGTTATTTCCTTAACTAGCTTAATTATCACCAACATTCTAGGAATTTTTAAAACCGTCATGTCAATCATCTCAAACCTTCAACTTTAAACATCAGTATATAGATATAAACTTTTTTTGCTACAAGTCCTGAAATTGATGTAGTTTTTGTTGGGTTAATCTTTACGGGTCACGGGTCATGTGGGTTATTTACTAGTTCATTTGTGTATGAATTATGTATTAAATTTGATTTGAATAAGTAGTCAAAAAGTACGTTAGATCAGACTAGTAGTGGTTTGTTGAGTCTCACGGTTCTTTAGGTGATATTCTTTTGAATCGGTAGGATTAGCATGTGGTATTTTCAATTGTGATTTAGTTGGCAATCTATTTGAGGCATGATTTTATTATGGAATAAATAACTTTTCCTTTTAAATTCTCTTTTTTATAATACGAAGCTTTCAACATCAATATATGTTAGTTTATTTTGTGTGTATATTCTTAGGTTGAACCAACAGTTTTGAACATTCAAACTTTAACTTTAAACATCAGTATATAGACATAAAAAGTTGAACATTTTTAAAATTCTTTCATGTTCCTTTGTTAGTTTTAGTATATTAATAAACTAAAATAAAATAATAAACATAAAAATATGGCTCATATATGCGTTATAGGTTTGTTTATCTGATAAAGTTAAACCGGATGCGTAATGGCAAGAAATACTCTCAAATGACATAAAAATTTGACTGTAGTTGAAACAACTCAGGGATTTTTATTAAACTAAAGCAGCAAATGGCATATAATATAGTTATAACGAAACAGCAAATCAATACTGTACAACATATAAGCTAGCATTTCACTCTGGGTTGCATTTCTTTTTCATTGTGTATGGTGTGTTACTTGATAACCTACCTCCTACTAACACAAGCCGAAAGACTCGAGAAATCAACGCATATCGGGTTTACAGATCACTGAAATTGAACATCTGTCGAGAAAACAAAAACTTTTTACTAACAAAATTAAGCTTCAACGCAGTAGCACACTTGTATTATATGCTTCAATAGTGGTACTTAATGCATACAAACTATATGCTAACCTGCAAGCCCATTATAGCTGACTCGGCCGCCTTTTCCCTGCATCTGTCCTCATTCTCTTAACAGGGTTAGCCCAACCAAAGCTAGGTCCACTCCCATTTCCCAGCTGCCCAAGTGTTTGACTTTGACTTTGACTCTGACTCGATCTAGTTTGACCTGGGTTCCTGGTCCCACGACCAATGGGCGAGACTGGACCAGCTGACCCGCTCCCAGGTCGCACCATCCCAGACTTTTCTCTGTCCTTTCTCTTTTTCTTGCAGATCACAAGCTCACCTGGATGGGTGAGCGGTCTAGGTGAATCCTGAGCATGGGCTGAACCAGCAGCTTTGGTGCTACTGTTTCCGAACCGTGTTTCTCTGGCAGGAATGGACCCACGAGGGAGTGGTCTTGGGGATAGACTTGGTTCGGGCTCTGGGCGGTCAGTCATCTGTTTCGGTCTCTTGGTTTGACCACCAGTTGGTAACCCTCTAGGAGATGAGGAAGCCATTGAGCCAGAGAAAGTGAGGGCGCTCCTGGCTTCTCGCAAGTCAGTGTCAGGGAATGCAATTTTCATTATATCAAAAAACAGATCGTGCACCTTCCTTGCTTCGGACCTCACCTGTTCATCAAAATTATTAGTATCATAAAAAAATTCTTATTGAAAGCCATAATTGACATGTAAATCATTAATAAATTGACAGATTGACAAGAAAAGCATTTTGGTCAACCACCAGCCTGACCCATTCTGTTTCGATTTGTATTAGAAGAATTGTTCTAACCCAAACCCGTTTGACCCAGTACCCAAGCCTGATTCTCCCCCCCAACCAAAGTATATAATCACTACAAATATTCAAAGATGATTCTTTTTGTTCAGATTGAAGGGTATTTTAGTCTTTAGTCCTTCCGTGTATACTCAAATGGTTTTTTTTATAATCATGTTTGAAGTCATATGTTGTAGCTTTGATATTACGCATGGATCATCAACTAAAGTATTTACCTATGACACATATTGCTCGACATTATAACATCAGTGTATTCACATAAAATATAAATTTAAGGGTTACCTCATGTGAAAATCCGAAATACTGCATTCCACCTTTTAGCATAAGTTGCACATCAGCAATCAAATCCATAACTCCATTGTACTCCATTTGGTCAACACGCAGCTCGATCTTTCTTAGATCAAGAAGATTATTTCCAGCACTGCTTTTTGGACTATCAGTTCTTTTCCACAAATCAGTTAATAAAGGAATAATTAGCTGGCCTTCTTTGTCAATTTTCCTTTGGATCTTGGTAATTACATTTTTGCACTGTACAAAGCAAATTAATAAAAAAAGTTCTTTAATAGCAAAACAAAATTACATGGTGATGGATGCACAGCAAAGTGGGGAGATATTAAAAAAATAAAAGAACATATCAGGTTGGAGAATTTTCAGGAGTGATAATTAGATTGTCCGTTAAAAACAAATATTCTTGAGAAAAATACAATAAAAGAAAAAGAAAAAAAACACTAAATTTGTAAAAGGTGAGTTGACTATAAACAAAACATGAAATTCTTGCATTTATACTATAGTTATTTCTTACAAATCTTTTGCATTTTCACAAGAATAATGTCTTTAATCTTTATGCAACGTAAAAACCAAATATTATGACTGGAGTGGTCGATAACTTCAAAATTCAGAATTCGAGAGATTGTAATAGAGAACGTTTAGTTTTCCAATCATACCATAAACTTGGGTTTCCGTTGCAATCAAACCATCATTATTGTGAAAATGCAACATGAACTAGAACCATTCTCAGCAAGAAAAAACAATAAGATTCAACAGCATCAAATATGCTGGATATCTATGAGTTTACATTTTCAATCTATTAAAACAAACTGCTCGTATTGAACAGGGTCAACTGTCTGAAATGCAATCAACTTTAGTCTAATTTCTGTTCCAGGTAACAAACTTTTTTTGCCCCAGAAAACCATCTAACTTTAAAAAAACTTGATTCAAGGTAACCTTGACAGCAGATAATCAGTATTTAAGCGCCCCTATCACGCTAATCTTTTAAGTAAGGTGCTCATATTAAAGGGATAAATTGTGCAAAAAGGTCACCAACTTTAGGCAAATCTCCATTTCAGGCTAGTTTTTTCCCCTCTATAAAAACCTTCAAACTTTCTATATATTGATTTAAGGTAATCTTCAATCTGACAGCAGGTAAGAGGTATTTTAGCGCATAATCAGCACAAATTCAGGACCACATAGAAGAATTCAACAAGTTTTTTTTCCTGTATTTGTAACAAATTTTTCATGATTTTTACCATAATTTAGGAAAGTTCAAGTTTGTATCAACCCTTTTAAAAATTCTGATGGTCTTTTGTTGAGCAAAATGGTTGATAATTGTTTATGTAACTGATATTATCTGAAAAAACAAACTGCATGACAGAACCAACTTCAGTTTACTTTCCATTTGAGACAATTAACTTTTTTTCCAGTCAAAATTAGCAAATTTCACACAAGAGCCAAGGACGTTTAAAAAGAAAAACAGAAAATTATTTGATCTTAAAGTTAATTATTTAAGTTCATTACTTCTGATGAAAAATAGAAAAAGTTGGTTAACCTTTTAATGCATTTGCACCATTGCAAGAATGGTGGTATGGTTGCAACAAAAAAAAAACAAATATGGTGGTTTGGATAAGAACTCCTATTAATTACAGCACATACCCTTCTTTGAACAGCCTCAGTCATCATGGTTCCACCAAAAGACCCACTCCCTTTCTTTACTTTGACATCCACTCTTTCTGAAGGACCAGCAATGGAATTTGTTCTTGTTGGTTGCCCTGCAATTTTCCGGGTAGGGGGAGTTCGTTTAGCCTTCGATGAGAGATTGCTCTGCTCATGCTTGTAAGTGTTGTTTTCTTGAACCAATTTTCTGTCAGCCTGACCTTTGGCATGTAGTCTTCGATCAGCTTGAAAGGGAAGGTGAGAGGACTGACCATGAAGAAGAGAAGACCGGTCAATAGACTTGTCATCCGGCCTCTCTACAGCAGATCGTGGTCGAACCCGAATACTACGTTTCCGTTTTATTTTCGGCTGCAAAACTTGTTCATTTTCATCATGATCATTGTTCAAACTGCCAGATTGATGAAGGTCTACATTTGAACCTCCAGACATGGCTATTTCACCTTCCTCTAGATCATCACCCTAGTTGCATACATTGTTGGGGAACAGTTAGATGCATGGTGAAGAATTTGCTTTTGAGTGGATGTAATAATTTCAAATGCATTTCTTGTAAATGGGTTAGCTGAGGCTATGTGTTATCTCTAACAAGTCAAACAGGTAAAATAAAAATAGCTAAAAAGAAAACAAGGTAGAGCCATTAAAGTGTATTTCTTATGCATAAAACCTCCTAAATCATTTTATTTAACTATACTATATTAATATTATAATAACATCATCTCTACAATCAAATTTGGCACACTAACTATTTATAAAAAAGCATAAAAGTTTAGACAAACAAGCTGTTCAAGCCAGCCCAGCCCAGCCCAAACCGGCATGTTCACCCTTATTAGAAAAATTACCCTTTTTGACCTTTTACCACCCATACGACTGTTTACTTACGTAACATGAAAAAAAATTGCACTTTTGAGTAGAGTTTGCTATTTTGACCCATTTACTTGTGAAAGAATACAAGTTTTAAAATCAAATTTACCAACTAATAACTTATTAAAATCAAAACTTTTACAGGTCAACCGGACCTAAAACTAAAAAGTTACCAATTCTGAGAAGCTACCCAACCCACCAGACCCATTCATTTCAACATCTCTACTCTTAAGCAAAGGGAGCATACCAGCCTTCTTGAACGAGGACCAGGCCAAGCATCTAATGCAGAAAGTGACCCGAATTTCTGAGAAGAATTAGAAGGAACTGCTATTGGCACTCTTCGTCTGGAATCTGAAGATGATCCTGAAGAACCTGGCTGTTGAAGCATATGATTGTTACTAGCATACCTATTAACAGAAGCATGAACATCTTCCGAATGACCCTTGTCAACTACAGGTGTAGTTTCATAATCATCATCAGAGCCCCCAATTTCTTCATCTGATTTTACAATCTCTTCAGATGTAGCTTCTGAGAATTCCTCTATGTCATCATCCAGCTCAGCATAATTCGGAAACTTCTTTCCCTTAAATCGTCCCCTTCTTTTTTCAGTGATATCAGAACCCAATTCACTTAATTCCACACCAATATTATCTGTAAATAAAATGTTCTTCGAGGGCTTTTTAGACATGCGTCCAATAGTAGCGTTGACTTCTCGAGTACTAGCACGGAGCCATTTAGGAACTTGGTCATATCGTGTCATTTCTTCAGCCCAATCAAATTCTTCATCCATTTGATCAAAAAGCTCAACTTCTTCTTCACTTCTAGCAATCATTCGGTTGACTTCTTGAAGTGATGGGACATCATGAACAGTTTCTTGATATCTTTCTTCATCACGTAACAATGATTCCAAGGTTGACCGTCTTTCTTCATGTGTGGTTCTTTGGTCAAACCTTCCAGCGTTGATGACCTCGTCAGCCATGTCGATCTTATATTGCTGGATATTATTTCTTATCAGGCTTTCAATAGATCCTATGTAACGATCCTTGCCGGCAAGATCATCATCTGATTCAAAACTACCTCCATTCCTATAATTATCCTCTCTTTGATGACTCGAAACTTTATCAACCACAGCTTCCATGTAAATGACTTTCACTTCTCGTGTTTGACCAATTCGGTGAGCCCTAGCTACTGCTTGTTCCTCATTTTTAGGATTCGGATCGGGATCATATATGATAACGGTGTCGGCTGTTTGAAGATTCAAACCTCGTCCAGCTGCACGAATGCTGAGCAAAAAGATAAAACAATCTGTATCCGGGCTATTAAAGTCAACGATAGCTGACTCACGGTCTTCCAAGCTGGTTGTGCCATCAATTCTTCTGTACACAAGTCTACGCCACTGCAAATATTCCTCTAATATATCTAGAAGTTTTGTCATCGTACTGAACAATAGGACTCGATGGCCTGTTCTTTGAAGCTTTATTAGGATCCTGTCAAGAACCCACAATTTGCCACATGATTTAACAAGAAAGTCTTTGGAAAGATCGTTGAAGAATGGGTAATTAAGTAAAGGATGGTTGCAGGTTTTTCTGAGCTCCATGATTCGATTGTTCAATGGCTTAAATGTCCTGGCTTGGTACATTGAACTCTTTAGAACCTTACGCTTCTCATCTTCCGGGTCAACTCGTATTGTACCAGTAGCTTTTATCCAATCATAAATCACACCTTGGATAGCTGACATTTTGCATCGTAAAATGATGGAGATCTGTAATCAACAATTTTTAAGGTCAGCCACAAAAGAAGCTGAAACAATTATTATTTTAAGTAATGGGTAAAATACTAAAATCAGTAATTTTGTTAAGGATTGTATCTGTCTAGGTTGACCCAGAACACTTCTTGTTTAATCTTTTGGTTTTTTCAATATAATTAGTTTGTCAAATATTCAAATATGTTAAGAAAAATTAAGATTTCACAATTAATTTAATCCTTAGGGAAAAAACGGATTAGAAGATTCTATTAATTATAAATACACTCCGGACATCTTTCAACCACTTTGATCAACCCATTTCCTTTTTAGCTAATCTTTGTTTAACCCATTTGGCCCATCAAAAACAGGATTACCTTTGGAGGAAGTGAACCTTCAACATCTTCAACACGACGCCTGAGCATAAAAGGCTCCAAGATTTGATGAAGTCGATGTATGATGATAACTTTTTTCTCGGTTTCAAGCCAATCATCTTCAGCATTGTGTGAGCCTTCCTTTTGAAATGGCTGTGAAAACCAGTCATGAAACACTTTTCGGTTGTCGAACACTTCTGGAAGCAATAAATTCAACAATGACCAGAGCTCTTTAAGATCATTCTGCAAAGAAAAGAAAGAGTAAACACTTCCCAACTCAGAATATGCTTTAAAAAGTAAAAACACAGTAACACACACAAGAAAACAAAAGAAAGTTCAGAGACCTGTAAGGGGGTCCCGGTGAGAAGAAGCCTCCTTTGGCAGCGGTACTTGTCAAGATCACGGGCTAAAACCGACTCTCTGTCCTTCATTCTTTGTGCTTCATCAATAACTATATACTTCCAATCAATTCTTGAAAGTTTTGATCTATCAAACATGACAAATTCATAGGTTGTCACAAGGACATTGAATTTCATACTGCAAACCTCCTATCATGATAAAAAAAAACAGGAACATGAGACTGGCATTTTTGTAGATATAAAATTAGGAAAAAGAAGAGAAGGTAAGGATCTTACTTGAGTGAATAATTTGGATCGTTGATCTTTTGTACCAACATAATAAATGCAGGACACATTTGGCAACCAATTATGTAACTCACTCTGCAGAGAACCAAGTTAGAGAAGCATGAAAAGTGAAATGCGAATAAGGACAAAATTAAGATTAACCAACCTTCCAGTTAACCAGAACAGCATTTGGGACGATTATAAGATGTGGGCCATAATTGCTTTTGAACTCCATCAGATAAGCAATCAAGGCCATAACCTGCGCAATATTAATAATAATAAAAGATCTGATTTAGTTGCCAGGTGGACAGAAGGAACTACAGACAAGTAGCTTACCTGAACAGTTTTCCCAAGACCCATTTCATCAGCCAATATACCATTCAACTTATTGTTATACAATGAAAGCATCCACTGCAATCCAACCTGGAAGGCCAATCAATTGATAAGAATGTTTATTTAACATGGACCAAATCTATCCATATTCCATCAAAAGAAGGAATAAAAGTGTAAAACCTATTTAATAAAATTTATCAAGGATAAAGAAACATACAAGCTGATAATCACGTAAAGTTCCTTTTCGTAGCATTGATGGTTGTCGTATGACTCTTTCACTCACAGCATGTGCAAGAGTATAATATCTGTAGAGAACCAATATGAAGAGAAAGATTAAGTGAAAGAAGTAATAAGTTATGATAACCGATATATATATAAAACAAAAACATTATGGTCTAATTTCTACATATTCCAGTGTATATCATGTTGCATATAAAATTTCAAAATGAATATTTGGTGGGATCATCCTAATGAAACAATTCAAAGATAAGATAAGTGGTGCTACCCAATTTAGCACCCCCCCCCCCAAAAAAAAACCTTTACTTTTTTAAATGGGTCTCCTAAAGACCATCTTATAAGTCTTAATCAACTAGCAATAAATACTTGGAGCTTACTTGCTAACCGACGAACCGTCTTGGGGTGCATTCATTTCAGAGAAACGGTTTCTTATTAGAACTTCTTCCCTCGCACAAGAAGCTGCTGCTCTCACTTCTTCTTCAGATAGACCCTTTAACAACAAATTGATTTATAAAAAATAGGAAAAAAAAATGGACATGAGATTAAAAAAAACCATTTTCATGTTTGTATACACTGTAGAGGGGGCAATTTCAACCCACTTTTGAAATAGACAACTTAGGTTTTATTCCTAACAGCTAAAAGAAAAGATAGTCTCAAAGAAAAGAGTTGACTTATATTATTCAAAATAATGACATTATGAAAATATTATTTCTAACAATATTTAACACCTGCGTATGACAAAAAGATTTTTGAGGTCAACCCTACCTTTGACCACAGCAAAACTACTTGTTCCAACGAAACCTATTTTCATCTGCCTACATTGCCATCTCTAATAAATTTTATGAATCCCATACCTGAGCTCTTGCAGCAGCAGATGCAGCATTTGCAGCCTCCTCTACCTCCTGTTGATTCTTGGCAGCTGTAATTTTGCCTCCAAGTTTGTAGAGATAATCTTCAGTTTGAGATAGAAATGAAGAGAGAACCTCATATCTCTCAGCAGCCTCACCCGGGACACTATGTTGTTGCTCCAGAAGAATCTCTCTATACCTCTCAACATCATTATTTTTCAAAGCTTCCATTCTTTTACTTCGATCATCATCTTTTAGCTTTGAGAACTCCCTCAACATCTTCTCATGATACTTGGCCACACCCCTGTTGCGTGAAGTCCTTGCATCACGGATAGCCCAGTGAGATTCTAGAAGCTTCTTACGCCACTGAAAAATGGCTTTAAGTTGTTTCTCTCTAATGACTCTTTGAGCAGCCTGCACTTGCCTGTTGAGATCCATACGTTGGCGTTCACATAACCGAACAAATTTTCTATATGGTCTATCTGGCATAGCCATTATTTCTTGTTGCTGTTGATCAACTTCTTCTCTCACACGTTTCTGTACATCTTGTAATAGAAGTTTCTTTTCTTCAATTTGTAATCTCAACACAAGATCCGGCCTTATCCTTTTTCTCTCCAAATTCACAGCCAGTAAACCCTTAATCTTTTTTAAACTCTCATTTTTCTTTTGGTTAATCACTTCAACACCTTCATCAGCAAGGATATCCTTCACGTCGTATGCTAGAGTTAGATTGTTATTGTTGTTGAGCATCATACTTGATCCAAAAGCATCATGCTTCCGCGTGAAGAAGGGAAAGTCAAACAGTGGACCATGGTATTTTCTAGGAGGACCCGCATCTTTTGTTTGAGGTGTAGTCCCAGATTGTGAGACAACAGCAGGTCCTGATGCAACTGCTTTACCCTTGTCTGTGGGAACCTCACCTACATGAGTTCTCTGAGTCCCATGGTCTGCCTCAAGTTCCAGTTTGGTAGGAATTGCAGGATTTCTTTGCTCTTCTTTTGCAGGGACGGCACTTAATGTAGTTTCATTTATTAAAGTTGTACCTTGTGCATTAGCTGTTGAACCTGCAGCGGCTTTCTCCTCATACACTTCTTTTTTTAGAGTATTCATCCCAGAAGACAATGTCACAGCTTGAAGATCCTTGTTATTGGACTCCAAAGGACTTCTACCAGCAGGGGCATTGACATGCTGCAACTGTACATCAAGGGGAGGTGGTGCGATAGCTTGAAGTAATTCATACGGCAAACTTTTCTCTCCTTTCTGTCATCGATTCAAATCGATCAGTCCAAAAATAATAAGTATAGAAATGTCTAGAGAAGTAGTCTAAAATGATTAAAAAAGGAAATTCAAGTTTTGCAAACCTTTATACGCCTAAAAGCGAGAATTTGGGCTTTAAGAACATGCAGTTGCTGTTTTGTAAATCCTGGGGGTGTTTTTTGTACTTTCTGAGATGGTAAAGGGTTATCCAATCCAACATCATTAGGTGAAGCTGCAGACTGTGGAGAAGACCTATTCATTTGCTGTCTAGCATGCTGTATTTGCAACGACTCTGAGCCAATTAACATGTTTTTGCCAAAATGATCTGCTCCCTGGCTCATGTTAGCAGGTAATTGTGGGGGTGGCATAGAAGACATCCCACTACTGTTAACAGTGGGTTGCCTAGGTGGCAACGAGTTCTCCCTCCCATGCATAGGGAATGGTTGCCCTTGACCGCCACTAGAATTGTTGACCAATGTGGTATTTGGGGTTGACCCCAGATGGCCAGGTGACATTGTCTGCCTTGCTTTGGTAGAGCCTGAATGACCAGATGCATCACTATGGGGAGAACTTTCATTTACGATTTGTGGAGAAGTGACCTGCTGTTTTGACTGTGAGCTCATGTTGCTTTCGTTGACTTTTTGTTGACCAAGCATCCGAGACTGCATGATTGGCATTAGTTGTGCCATCAGATTAGCATTTTGAGGGTGCGAAAGATCAATATTACGCTCAAGAGCCAAAGCCTGCATCGCCTGAAGTTGGGCAGCCATTGCCGCCTGGTTGTTTCCCATGTTATGGATATTCTGTGGAGCTTGTGGAGTTTGCATGGGCCTGATAGTACTCCCTTGCATCGCCTGACCAAATGATGTTGGAATGGCAAGATTTTTCTGATTCTGATTTTGAGTTTGACTTTGACCAGATGCTGCTTGGTGGCTTTCCTCCATCACCTGCTTCCCTCCATGGCCAAAAAGGTCAGGTGGCTTCTTGGACAATGAAACCTGGGCCTGATTAGCAGCCTGAAATGCAAGGTTATCCTGCATTCTTGAATTTCCCATATGCAAGTCTTGATCCTTCCCCATCATTCCCATTTTCATTTGTTGTTGGGCTTGCATGCCAGAAAATGACTTCTGTTGGGACTGTTGAGCATGGAGAGCATATTGCATGTATGCCTGTTGCATTGGGTTCAACATGTTTTGATCAAAACCCTGTCTTACATTTTGTCCTTCTTCTTGGCTAAGCTGCTGAGCTACATGTTGCATTTGCATAGATCCAGAACCCGATGCAACACCACCTCCTAATACTCCTTGCCGAAGTCCAGCTTGATATGCTAGCATAGCTTCTCTCCCTTCAGGATTTCTATGTAACTGTTGTTGCAACGACTGCATAAACAACATGCAAAAAAACATATTTACAACAAAAGAACAGAACTGTTGCGAAAAAGAACTAAATACTCTCGTCAACATATGATATTAACAAGCCATTAGTTTCCCAAGCAGGAAGTGCATATTCTTATGTTATTGACAAACACATATACACATTTTCTATAAATATGAAATAATGATAGAAAAGAAAACCAGGCAAGAATTTTGACCGTATTAACTTCTTTATTCATTTTAATAACTAAATCCAAACCTGTCACAATGAGGTAACAAATTAGGACTTGCTCACTCACTATTTAAAGTGTTTGTGCATGTCATCAAAAAGGTTTGAAGATAAATAGAAAGAAACTAGTTCTAGCTCAATTATGATTTGAGCGCTAAGACACATGAATCATGGTCCCCAAATTTGTCATAAATATATGTGATATTCTGCCAAGTCACCAATGAATACAAAAACAGACATGTGCTATGTATCTACCAGTAACTTGTGATCAGTGAACTAAGTAACCAATCCAGACTATGAACATCAACGTGAAACAACACGACCACCATCATACCATGTACATGGATCAAAATGCTCACACTGCATGTCCTCATCCAAATAATAACCAATTAAACTAGTTTCGTCACTACATCCTTAAATCCTTCTACAACATATGCACACGCATCAAAACCTACCCAACTCATCTCTTAAAGAACAGTAACATAAAAACAATAGAAAAGGATGGAAAGCAAAATCAATAACTAAAATGTCACAAACAGACTTTACATAAATAAACAAGTTGCATAAAAAAAGAAACAGTGGGTGGGGTAATTTTATGAGTAGAGTAAGACGCAGAAATCAGAATAGTGTTCAAACAAACGTCACATCCCAAAAACTCATTATCAACCATACGAAGCATTTCGAACATTAAATGATGACTACAACCCAAATTACCTTCAGCTGTTAAGCTACACTACAAAAACCATCAACTGAGGTACATACAGTAAACAATCCCACTGATCAAACATCATAAAAATAACACAAAAAATAAAAAATAAAAAACCTAACCTGCCTTTGCTGCTGCTGCTGATGCTTCATCGGATCAAACCCCAAATGCGGCTGCGACACCGCCGACGACGACGACGACGGCGAAGCAGAAGAGGACGGTGGTCCGGGCCCCACGTTCCGCCCATGACCACCACCTCCCTGCTGAGCCCCACCACCAGATTGCATGCAAAAACCCTACGACGTACCAAAAAGAAAACAAAAACACTGTGATTACTGCAAACCCTCGAAAATCAAGCACGATCCCCGGTCAAAAGTCGACAATTTGGATAATCCTGAAAAAGAAAGCGATAATCCTGCAGAATTTGGAGAAATTGAATATCTTTTTTGGGGGAAATCGATGGTGGGGGTGTGGGCCACTAGTGCGATGGATCTTGACGGCGATTCAGCAGCGAAGTTACCGGAAGAATCATCTGATTTGAGCAGACAACAGACGATGTTTCTCTCTCACGTAGTGGGGTGGGTGTGTGTGTGTGTGATGAGATTTTACGCCCAATTGGCTTTGCGATTGCAGTTGTTGTTGTTGTTGCATCAGTCAAACAAACCCTAGATCGAACTTTCTAAATTTTTACCCCCAAATATTGTTTTGCGTGTGGGAGGTGGTGGTGTGTGTGATGTGTCATATATGGTTCATGTGGGTCCGTGTGGTGACCCAACGTGGGTTAGATGACTAACTCCGGTTAAATCAAAGGTCATGTTGTGAATTTGTGATTATACTTTTTATTTTATTTTCTTAAGATGATAGTTTTTGAAAAATATTATTAGGAAAAATTGTTGGAAGTGTAGCTTAAAAATAATAATAATTATTATTATTATATTATGTTTTGGTTTTAGTTTATTTCAAAATTGTAAATTTACGGTTTTTAAATTATTATTTGTATTTTTTTTCTTAAAATAAAGTTTAAGTAAATAATTGTGATAATTGTATGAAAACATGCATTTATTGTTTTAACTGTTACACATAAGATTGTATTTTTATTCTTTCTTTTTTCTCACTACATGTGGTTTCTTGAGAGTATGTTTTACGTGGTTTTAATGATTATTTTATAAAGTATTTTGGAAGGGTATTTTAAGATATCCTAAGAACGTATATTTTATTCATTGTATAAAAGTACTTTCAACTCATTTGATATGTTAAGTTTATCTTTAAATTATAAGAAAAAATATAAGTTATAGATTAAAAAAGACCCACATTCCATTATTTAAATCTAAATCCTATCCATATAATTATATGGGAAGCTACAATGATATATTTACTAATTTACTGTTCCCACCATAAAACAACCACCATGCCTTCCCTCTTCTCTTTCCCATAACCATTGATTTCCTGCCTTCTTCCTTCGTTGTTGTCTTCCCTTTGATCACACATTAGATTAAAATTGCAAGCCCTCAATCGTGTTCATCCCTAAAAGCTGTTGCTAGGTAATCGCATATCTTCAACTTAGTTTTCTAGGGCTTGTATTAGGGGTGAGCATGATCGGTTTGGTTTGTTTTTAGCCTAAAACCAAAACCAAAACCGATATGTCGGTTTCTAGGGTTTGGAAACCGTTCGGTTTCAGTTTTTCCGGTTTTTGGTTTTTGGTTTTTACTTCGGTTTTGTTTTTTTCTTCGGTTTTATCATTTGCATGTCAAGTTTTTAAAGAAAATATGATCCAAAGCAATGAATTTAAACTAAAAACTTTAAGCTTACATTATTTTGTTAATATTTAAATGTAATCTACGTATTCTTAAAAATTACTTCACAAAAATTACTTCACATTAAAATAATTGCAAATCATAAAATACAATAATAAAAAATTTCAATAAAAAATTTTAATCTAGTAATGCAAACAAAGAAATTTAAAGATTATTCTTCAAACCTAAATATTTTAAAAAAAACAACATAAGTTAAATAAGTAACTAACAGGGACTAGTTATGTTTATATGTGTATGAAAATACCTCCAAATTTATAAGTTCGGTTTGTATGGTTTTGGTTCGGTTTTTTCGGTTTTTGTTATAGGCAAAACCAAAACCAAACTTTAAAAATCGGTTTTTAAAATACTATCAAATCAAACCGTCGGTTTCTTATCAGTTTCGGTTTTTTCGGTTTGGTTTTATCAGTTATTTTGGTTACGGTTCGGTTATTATGGTTTCTTGCACACCCCTAGCTTGTATAATCTGATTCAACACTCTCTCTTCTCTTCAAATCTCTCTATTGCTATTGTTCTGAGCATCAATATTTTTGAATCATCCTCTGCGTTTTATTTTTTTCAGCTTATGAGGTTAACTGATTGTGTTATTGTATGAACAAAAGAATCACTAGTGTAGAAATCATGTACTATAATTGCTTTGCTTTTTGTTTATGTTTGATCTCATCTTAGATATTGATGTGATTGTGAACAAATATTATGATTAAGACTTGGGTTTGTGATTACAACAGTAGGTTTCTTAGTTACATGAGGCTTGTGATGTTTGGTAGGTTTGTGCTAATTCTTTATCACACAGGGCTTGTTTGGCTATCACTACATTTGGTTCAATCAATTCAATAGCAATAGAAATTATGTTCTCCATTGTGGGTATTGGTTCAGTAGATCTAAGTGCACCACTACAATTTGGTTCAATCAATTCAATAGCAATATAAATTATGGACTTCATTATGAGCATTGGTTCACTAGATCTAAGTGTAATGCAAATTATGTTTATGTTCTATTGATTTAGTTGTACTTTATTGATTATTAATTTCCATCAATTTGATTAAGTAGAACAAGGAATAACTAAAGTTTATTACAGTAGATTTAATTCAATACAAAAAATAGTTATCAATCTTTGGTACATGATGGTTCTTAATGGAGTTATTATTGCATCTCGTTAATCGTTCTTTTGGAAGAAAGCCACAGTTGTTAGTTATCTCGGCTTGACAGTCGATGTCAATAGACATCATAGAATCATAGTTGTCATCTTGGAAGGAAAATCTTCCCGTCAATTCGTGTACGAATCAACCTCATAAAAAGTGGTATTAAGCTCGTTTCCATTGTACAATCTTTCTTGATATTGTGCTTCATTGTAGGTCATCATAAAAATTAAAAGGCATAAGAAGACAGTTCTTTTGGGAATCAAATGACTTAAAGCCAAAACCATCATGGGTTGCATAGAATTTAAATCAAATAATTCTAATAGATTAGGGATATGGAGTATTCAAGCTACAAACTTAAGTATCCTAGTCAAATGGTACTAGAGAAGTTAAATCAAATCAAGATTGTCTATGGTCCAAAGTCAATATTGCCATCTTTGGCTCGAAATGAAGATTCGACTCCTTCCCACTCAAGTCCTCCATCACGAAAGTATGCGAAAACATTCAAAAAGCACTATGTGACGCCGCCTCTCTTGGATTCCATGAACCGGACATCATAACATAGTCGCTGATTGACGGTGTTCCCACCTAGTTCTTGTATGATAACCAACCGACCCTGGCAGATTCAAAGATCTTTTCTTGTAATAATTTGAGCCGAATATTCTTGACCATAGCCCTTTACCGTCACCGGTAATATATGATTTGGTTACTAGTGATTATGTTGGGAGGTGGTGTGGCTTTTTAGATACCGTGATGATTTTGTTGTCACGAGGATGAGGGCATTGTCCCACCGAGACACCCACGGAAGACATGAACTTCCGTTTGTTTTTGTTAGTATATAATCTTGACTAGGATTTACAGTTGATGTTTGATAAATTTTGATAGGTAATGATGATGAAATGTAAATAATCTCTTTTGTTACAGCGAGGTAAACTCACGGTTTGAAGTCACGAGGAGATATCGTTTATGAGCCTTATAGTTAAATGTTTTTTATTTAAAAAAAGTATGGGCTATGATGATATTAGCATGACAGGTAGAGTTCGTTAAGATGTCTGAGCATTTGTTGTCGTGCAATAAAATTATCTGTTAAATCTTAAATTTCATTGTGTTATGTTGTATGCAGTTGAAAATAAAGCTTTTGCTGTTAGCACAATACTAAAATGATTTTAATATGTTAGATCGCCTCAATGCTTGGGGTCTATCAGTCTATAACGCGTACAGTTGAAGTAATAAAGTTAGAAAAAAGAAAAGAAAAAGAAAAGGAAGACTGAAACAATGATAAATCGAATTGATATTTGTTGTTCACATATATTTGTCGAATTTATATATCAGTCTTATTCCATATGACTATATTTTTATACATATAAAATTATTTTAATAAATGGTCACAACAAATATATCATGTACTTCAAAAAGAAAAAAAAGTCGTACCATCTTCGGAGAAAATGACATATCAATGTTAGTTGCGTGAAAACTTTGAAAAGTACCTTAAACAATTTATATAATTTCATTTCAGAAGTATAAAGCAAATCTCTATTACTATTAGTATTTTATCACTGAGATTCTAGAAGTGATTTATGTGGAGAGGTGGAAAAACTCGTTGATAGAGGTGTTTATTATTCACCATCAAACTCAAAAATTAAAATTCAGAACCGAATTTGAGCAAAAAATTGAAAAAATTGAATTTGTATATCGAATAATTAACTCGGTTCTGAATAAACAAAAAATATTGAATTTGGTAATGTCAAACTCAACTTATTCGGATAAACCGAGTTACATAATATATATATTTTACTTATTTTATTTTTAAGTATGATGCAACTTCTTTTATGCATATGATACTTTTTAATTATATATATAAATATAGATGATATAAATTACTTAGGAAAGTCCGAACCGATTCAAATAAGCTGAACTAATATAACATATAAATATACTTTTTATTTATTTTCATAACTTGAATTAATTTCTTTTATTATTCGAATCAATCCGAATCCAAATCTAGTTTTTAAGATGTGAAAACTCAATACGTTGATTTCTTGTTTGTGACGCGTTGACAAACGTCTGTTATATGTATTTATGAAATTGGTAAACATGAGTTTATCTATCAACTTATACAATTATTTACCCATATAACTACATATCATTTATCAAATACTTAACTTAGCACTTTGTTAGTTAATCAATTATCAATGTCTCATACGATATTAGTACAAGGTACTTTTCACTTAATTAGCAAATCAAAGTAGTGTGCAACTTAGAATCCTATTTAAATTTCGTTTCATAATTACTAGATTTATTTTCAAAAAATTAAATTTTAACGTGTGGTGAGTTTTAGAGGATACTATGTATACTTTATTGCACTTAAATATGTCATTTTTTCTTTACAATATATTTAATACATATATTTCAATTGCTTTAGATTTATCGACATTGAAGGTCTTCAATAAAACATTATGATGGTGAAGTAATATACATTTGAAATAAACGTATGTAGTTTATACAATGCATCAAACGTATAACTAGTATATGTACCGGACTTAACTTACAAGTTTATCTATTTTTCTATTTTGCGATGTCTTTACCAAAACATTAACATCTACATTTCTTTGTCAAATTGGTACATGGTTCCATGATAGGGCAAAAATGGCTAAACTTCACCAAGAACTCATATAGCCAAATTATTGATTATAACTTTCGCTACATATTTAAAATCAATCATTCTCTAACAAGTTCTAAACATCATATATGACATTCCTTATGAGTGCTTTTAAACGTGATTAGCCAATTAGTTTATGTAAGTTAGGAGCTGGGTTAATAAACACATTTGAAAGTTTATAATATAAAACCAGGGGAAGAATAAAGCTAACCTATCAATGGTTTATCACTTCAAATTAGTTAGTGACGATAAAACTAAACTCCAAACAAGATAATCAGGGTTTTAGTCTTAGTTAAAAGACGATTGGTAAGCCTAAGCTACTGCCGTCACCCTAAAATCATATGTACGAACTGGAGGAGAATGGCGATGAGGCAAATAGAAAGATAATGACCGAGCCTATACAACAACTAAACATCAGAAGATGAAGTGATGTGTGGCTAAATTCACCTAGTTTCTCCATGATGATGATCAATCGTCACAGTCCATTCACATACTAATACGCGTAGTTGATTTTGCCTAATTTTAGTATCAAAACTTAAATGTATGTCTGGCTAAATCCACCTAATTTCTCCATGATGATCATCAATCGCCACAGTCAATTTCACATACTAAGATGCATATTTAATTTTGCCTGATTTTAATATCAAAACTGAAATGTATGTGTGGCTAAATCCACCTAGTTTCTCCATGATGATCATCAATCACCACAGTCCATTTCACATACTGACATGCGTATTTGATTTTGCCTGATTTCAACATCAAAACTTGCGGTATTGATGCCAGTTTAAAATCTAAAATGTTGATTTGGTATAGAGAACATAAGATAGTTTCTTTTACCACTTTGGAACAGATGTTGAGACAATTTGAATGCTTTAATATCTATAGTGCACGTATAATTTTGAGTCGTTGTGAAATTTTGTTTTTATAGGTAAAAAACACCAAAGCAGTCTAGTGACATAATCTTTGTATCGATTTTGATACTGTATAAATCTTTGTATGAATTTTGATATTGTATCAGTATCGAACAACAATTTCAATGTGGTACGCGATATATGTCTTACTTAACATTTCGGTATTTATGGCACCGAGCTCAACCTAGCAATGAAGGTGGGTCTTATAATATGGTAATTGTGATACATATTATAATTGAAAAACATAAGTTTCAAATCAAGTGACAGTTATGGTCGTAATGATGTCGTAAAGCATTAAAAAAGTTGATCATGCCACGAGTGTTAATTCTTATAAAACTTACTCTCAAAGCTATGTTCCTTGTATAGGGTATCGATATTGCCTAGTTTTCCAATGCACCATGTTATGCACAAAATGCTAATGTTTAATTAGCCAATAACAACATCCGATCAAATGCAACAACTTTAAAGAACATATAAAATTGTCATAATCGTAATGTAACACCCGGTTTAAGGGCTGTTAACTTTAATTTTTATTTTGAAAACTTTAGGGGTTGTTTGTTTCTCATAATGTTTTGCAAAAAACTACAATTGGAATCTTGTTAAAATTGATAACGTGTTTGATTCTTCAGTTTTAAGTGAAATTGAAATGCAAATTTTGAACATTCCATTGGAAAATTAAACATTCCATAGGTAAGTGTAAAAAATGCGAATTCCCGTGAACGTGGGAAAATTTCCACTTTCAATTTCATACACTGACCAACTAAATAGGATTTTGATGGAAGATTTTCCAATTTCATTTTTAATTCTTAAGAATTATGTGAACCAAACAAGTAATTAGTGTTAATTGTTAAAAGTATGACTATCATTATCAATTCACTTGTGATGCTCTTGTATGTGAGGTTCTAATTGTTAGTTATGTTTGTCTTCTAATGATTGTTGATGTTGTTAACAAGTTCTCGTTCGGAGTATCGTCTTTAAGGGGTTGAAGTGCAAGGAAGCTAATCTCAGGGACTTGGGTGCGCTAGTGCTGAAGTTTTAAGGGTTGTAGTTGTGTTACTTGAATTCTAAATAGAGTACATGAGTCTTTCCTCTCTCTCATTCTCTTTGGTGGCGTCTAGAATTATTAAGAGGATACAAAATGCCTTGGTGGTCATCTTCATCACAACTGATTAGGTTTGATATACTGCAAAATGGTGTTAAGCCTCGAGTAACTTGTTTGAAGAATTGTTGTTGAATCGAGTGGCCTTCATGACCGAGTTGACACAGTTTATGATTATGTCTAAATTCTTTCCAATTTATCTAGGGTGTTAACCCTTGTCTTATGTCAAGAACTTATCTGTCCATCTACCCTAGTTCATTTTCTTCTTTGTTTGTTTCTTTTTAGCTTATTGTATTTAGTCGGGTTGTTGATCTTGTTATGGTTCTTATTATAGTGTTGAGTCTCTCCTTGTTTGATTTCTTCTTTTGTTAGTTCGAGTTCCTATTCAGACTTCATGGGTGTAAACATCTTGGTTTTGGTTGAATAATATATGGTTTTATTGTTTTTTAAAATAACTCAATTTTAAATGGACAAAAATCCAATGTCGACAACACATTCATTACCTATAATAAAATAAGGTTTTTTGGTGTCACATGTCAACATTTTAAGCATTCTCATTTTTATTTTTTCACATCTCTCTCCTAATAAATGATAAAATATATATAGTAATTACTTTATTTAAAATATTTTTAAATAAAAAAGTTTGATATTGTAAAATTTTAAAAACTTGATATTATAATGAAAAATACATTTTAAAAATATATGACACAAAAATATTTTTCAATGCAAAATATTTTAATACCATTTTTTCTAAGTTTCATAACATAATTATTTTATCAAAATAAATTAAAAAAAACAATTTGTTTAAAAAAACAATTAAAAAACACAATCATATAAAATGAAACTTTAAAATGATATTATTATTGTTTTACTTGAACTATTTCTTTATCTCTAACTCAATCATATCTTATTTACAAAAATCATCTATAAATTTTAAATTTTTATCACAAATTATATCATATATTATTTAATCATTCCGTGTATTACACGGATACTATGCTAATATAATACTAATATGTTGTTTAATCATTTCATGTTAGTCCAAACAATATTTTTTTTGTACTTAATAGCTTGAATTTACCGACAATTATAAAATTAAGTGGCAATTCACATATGACAATATTCATATAATTTGTGGTGGATCATGGTAATATGCAAACAATTCGTCATTTTATGTATTAAACCACTGATCGTGCTAATTTATGATTATAATCCATGTATTGTATTAATCGCAACAAATCATGATGTAATCCGCATATAGTAGGGCTGGACAAAAAGTTTGTGGCTCGAAGCTCGCTCGAAGTTCGCTCGAAAAAAGTTCGGCTCGAAAAAAGCTCGAATCTAAACGAGTCGGCTCGGCTCGGCTCGGCTCGAATTCTAAGCGAGCCAAACTCGAGCCAAGGTTAGCTCGGTTCGAGCTCGGCTCGTGGCTCAGTTCATTGGCTCGACTCGTGACTCGGTGCATATAATATATGTATATATATCTATTTATATAGTATAATTATTATTATTTATTACTACTACTATTATTATGATTATTATTTTTATATTAGGATTTTAAAAATGTTTTCTTAAAAATAAAAATGGATTTTTTTAGAAACATTAAGTATTTTGTTTAAAAAATATATAACTTGATAGTAAATTGTTTATATTCAAAATAATGATCTTTGTTCTTATAAGTATGGAGTACCCAACAAAATGTAAAAGCCCTAATATATATTTTTTGTGTTTTCATATAAATTAATGTGAAAAATTAAAGAAATAAATAAATTCGAGCTGGCTCGAGCTTTTCACGAGCCGAACTCGAGCCGGTGTTTTGAGCTCGTTAAAATTTTCGAACTGACTCGGCTCGACTCGATAAGCTTTAAGCTCGAGCTCGAGCCCATCCTAGCTCGGCTCGACTCGGCTCGTTTAAGCCCTAGCATATAGTTAATTAACTGGAGTAAGCCGTGATAATATATTGACAATTAATTCGAAAATATGTTGAGTTGAGACTTGAGACCACACCCATTTGGTAGAGAGAATTCAAATTTAATAAATATTTTAAAAACACCTATTTGGTAAATAACTTTTTAATCACACTTAATGCTCCTAAGAATACTCATCTATTTTGTCTACTATTAGCGTTTATGAAGTATTTAATAGAAATTCTTATGATGTTCATTTTTATATTAAAATAACTAGTTTGATAACCCGTGTATTACACGGTTTGAATAAATAAATATTAAATAGTTAGTAATAAAAATTAATGAATTATAAAACAATATTTGAGATATGTGATCACATGTTGATGTTTTAGTGTTAAATTGATATAAATGCTTGATTTTATTTCGTGATTATCGTGAAACAAGTTGAGTTTATTTATGTTTTGATTCATAGATATTTAGAGTTTAAAATAGAATAATTTGAGGGAAAAGAAGTAAAAGCATAAAATTTGAATTACTAAACATGTAAATATTAAAAAATGTAAAAAAGAAGGGCAAGAAATAGACATAACGTATGATACTTCGGATTTGGGCTTATCATATGCCAGGCGGCGTATGAGCGACGAATAATACTCCGGGGGCATATTAACGGCGTACAAAATGACGTATTAAAAAACAAAACAAAAAGTTACGCGTTTGAAACCAAGGGGCGGTGTCTGATACGCCATGTAGGGGTGTACCATATGCTGGGTAAGGGCGTACCATACGCCGGTCACCAACAAATCCTTAGATTTTGTGGAATTTCAAGTTTATATAAGTCAATCCAATATCAATTCGTACAACAACATCCCCCGCAATCTAAGAAATTGAAGGAGATATTTTGTGCTTTAAAGCTACCCAACTTATTTCAAATCATCACTATAAGCAAGATTGAAGATTTAATGAAAATGATATGTGGCTAGGTTTTTCTTGATTGTTTACGGGAGTACGATTCTTGTCAAGTGATGCATTGATTAGGTAATGTATTGGAGGTTAGATTATTGAATGACATGTTATTATTTTTTATTAATTTAAAAGCTTTACTTGTAAATAAAGTTGTGTGTTTAATTATCAGTTTTCGGTTTCCTTAAATCATTAACTTATTAAGAAAGTTAGGCAATTTGATACAGGTGAATTGGTAATCTTATGAACGAACAAGCTTAAAAGATTGTTTTTTTGTTATTACTTTAATCCAAACTAAAATCTTAAAGTTACGTTCTTACAAACCCTTTGTTAAAACATATTAACTGTTGATCTTACGGAATTGAAAACCCGGAAGTAATTATTTTTTAATTATTTTAGTAAATTCATTTCAAGTTCGTTGCTTTTTGTAAGTGTGTTTTTATTTTATCCAAATTTCTAATCTTCAAAGTTCAAAGTTCATGTTTTTAAGTTAATCTAGCCGTATTGATTAAACACACTTCACAAATTCCATGCGAAGACGACCTTACTTATTTTAATGCAATAAAGGTAGCTAAAACCGGTTTTAATTTTTTTTGATCGATTCTCGATAACCAGATCAATATGCTATTGTCGAAATTATATACAAGTAAAGACTTTAAATAATAAAACAATGATGTAATTTGTTAAAATTTATTTTTCATTTTTTTAAAAAATTAAACATTTTGTTTCCGAACAAATCATTTTTAAAAAAGTGTCATTTTTTAAAAACTTTTTATTATAACTTTGAATTTCAACTAGTTTTGTTCATAAAATAATTATTTTTTTAAACACAGGTTTTGTATTTAGTTTTTTGGTAAAAAAGGTGATGTCTTAGAAAAATTTCTTTTTTTCATTAAAGTTGTTTATTTAGAAATTGTATTTATAGAAATATCTTTCTTTAATTAATAAAAGAAGTAATCTTAAAAATAAATAAATAAAATTATTATTACTAGTTAATACAATAATATAATTATTTATTAAGAAAGATATACGGAAAAAAAATTAGAATGCATATAAATGTGCCACCCTATCAACAAAAATACACTTTTTTATTAATATAGATAGATATATATTTTTTTGAACGTCGACTAAATTTTATGTACTAAATTTTATGTCAGTTTAATTAAATGAACGTCGACTAGATTTTATGTACTAAATTTTATTATGATGTTGTACCTAATGCTTGGGGTGATTTTCATTAAAAATTTGATTTTTTTTAACTTTTAACCAAAACTTTTTATTTTTTACAATGTAACCTCACAATATTTATTTTGCATTTTAATCTGGCAACATTTTTACATTCAACTTTGGTCTCTTATGCTTTTATATTTCGTAAGTTTTCGTTTTACGTTTCATTCTAAATTTGCAATTTAACATGCATGTATGGTTTAATATTTTAACATTTTTGTTTTAGGGATTCTAATTTTTGTAAGCTAACATGGTACAACGTGCGTGGTGGTTTAATATTTTTTAATCTAGTTTTTTCGTTTGATAGTTCTATAACAACGTGCTGGTCCTAGATCGATTTAACTATATTTTTTTATTTTCACATTAATTTCTTCGTATTAACACATCACAACTATACTGTTGTTGACAACTGCCGTTGGTGTGACATGAATACAAATTTGACATTGTTTTACGTTCGGCCGCAACACAAAGGGGACTTAATTGTAGTTTATTAATGTTTGTCATGTGTTATGTTAAAAGTCATTTATATTTTATGTATGTCCTTGCATATATATTTATTTATCTACTATAAAAATGAACACAAGAAGATATATTTTATAATGAATGATCCGGGAGAAAATTGTATATTCTTGGTTGAGCGAATTAACTCCAACAAGCATTCAAACATATTCGTTGGGTTCATTTCTAATCATAATCGTTGAGTCATTTTCTTTGTTGTATATTGTCCATCCGTTTAAATATAAACCAAATTTGTAATACCAAACATATGCCTATATTGAAGTCCATCAAATGTATTTATATCCTAAGATTAAATTAAAATTTAAAAACATATTGCTGAATAATACATATTCTTAAATTAACCTTTTTAAAAACCTATTAATTTTTAGTAAAAATCCGACCTGCCGGATTCGAACCAGCGACCTAAGGATGTCAGCAATTCACAACTACAGTCCTCCGCTCTACCAACTGAGCTAAGGTCGGTTTTTGTTTATTTTCAAAACTAATTTATATTATTTGTTTTCGTAAAGATGTTTATTAAATAAATATTGGATTTGTGGTCAACAAAATTAGGCATAGAGTGATAGATCCTCTTTTTTTGTAAATTAGTCAATATTTTTTTTATGTATTGACAAGAAAATATTTTCTCAATTGTAAGTTAGTTGTCTAATTGGTTAAAATACAGAGGAAATAAAACAATTATTACCATTACTAATAAAAAGTTTAAGGTCGTCCTATTCTCTAATTCCGTTCTTTTTGTGTTCATACATATTAACTTATGTATAAAAAAAGTACAATATGTTTTTCCTTAAGGACAAAGTAAATATTATATATAGTTGATAGATGATGGTTAGAAAGGCTAATAAATTCTAAAAAAACAAAATCATATGAGAATAAGTTTTGAAGCTACTCGTTTCACGACGCATTCATTTTTTATTTCTACTAACAATCCAAAAAACAAAAAAATGTACTAAATGGAATAAAAGATTAGCTCCGTTTTCAAATCATTGGCTTTAAATATAGCTTCATCTCAATAATAGCTAATTGCAATCAAGTGAAAACTGAGTTTCAGGCCACAAACGCAACTCAATAATAGCTAAAAACATGCACATTATGAACTGAACATCTAACCCTTTATTAGGAAGGTTAACCCTAGTAGGTAACCTATCAAGAAAAAGCCTTCAAACAAGAATATTAACTTTTTTTTGTACACTTATATTTCATCTTGTTTGCCATGAAACCTTTGGGAACAATTACTATCAACTTTCTTATTTGTTTTATGACAAAATTCTTTTGATCATCAAACTCCCATCTCAACAAATCACTATTGTTTGATCATGATGTTGACAGATTGTATCTACAAGTGATAACAATTATGCTTTCTATCCTTTATTAAGCAATCTTTGTTTTTTTTCAAGATTAAATAGTTGTTGGTGTGACGTTGAATGAGATGTCGAAATCTTAAATTCTTAAATGACTTTTAAGAGAAATGAGTTTAGTCCCACATTGACGTGGGAATAAAATTTAATTTGATTTATATGTATAAACCGCCAAGATTTATTAAATTGTTATGTTGTGTTTTATCCTATCATTTACGTGCACATAGAGGGAAAATAATAGGTTTTTGGGTTGAAAATTTCTTAAACAAATGTTTTATAAAAAATGATATTCATGATTTTATTCCATACACCACTTTTCTTCGCCACTTTATCTTTCTAAAAACATTTAAAATATTTTCGTTATTACTATGGATGGAGTCAATGATTTTTACCCAAAGATAATTTACATTTGTTAAATCTCCATTTCCACTTAACTACTTAAGTAGTAAAGTCAAATCAAGAACATATAAACTGCCAATACCCAATCCTCTTTTTTTATCATTTAAAGCTAAATCTCGCTTGATCCATGACATATTCTTCTAATTTTCAGTCTCATATCAAAAGAATTTAGCTCTTAACCCTTCAAAAATTGTATTAACCTTCTTAGGTAACAGGAATACAAAAAATAATAAGCTGATACTAAACCAAACATTGATGTAAGTAATATAGCTCTTCCATCAATTGATAAAAGATTCACCTTTTTATTTGACGGTTTCGATTTGAACTTTTGAATAACATAGTTACATCCTTTCAACGTATCCAAAGAATTGACCATTAACTGAACATAATTTGCCTTTATACCATTTTCAAAAAAAATTACATTTTGTATAGTTTAACATCAAACATCTGGGATAAGTGTGATGAAAGAAATGTTACACCCTATTGGAATTTGATGATTATGAAAGAAATCAGTAACATATGCCATAACATCATTTTGAATCAAAGACCAATGTTTCCCGATAAAAGCAAATGAAAATTAATCAGGTCCCGAAGCTTTATTATTTCCACAAGCTTAGATGGCTTCATGAACTTCACCAATATTTAGCATAACTTCAAGAAAATTAGCTGACGAAGCATCTAATTGTTGGAAATATTGTTGTAAGCTAGAAAAATCAAGACCCTTAAATTCTTTAAATCTATCCGCATGAAATTCATAAAATAGATAATTGATTTCCTTTAGGTTTGAGATCCACATTCCATCATGTTTAATCCCTAATATAGATGCTTATCTTCTCGTTTTATTAATCAAAGCATGGAAAAACTTTGAATTTTCATGTCCACCATTCACCCATTTACATTTGATTTTTTTATGAAGTTCTTTATTTTTTAAATTGTTAATTTCCTCCAACTCCCTTTGATTCTTTTTTGACAAATTTTAGTTTTTTCTTAAATCTAACAAAAGGATTAGCATGAGAGTTTAAACAATTATTTCTCCAAGAGTCAATCACCACTTCATAACCATCTAAATCCATCCAGTAATTAAAGAATTTAAACAAAATCAAGCCGAAATCCTCATACTTGAGTTTAAGTGAAATTGGTCGGCCACCCTTTTGTTTAATGCAAATGCCTCTGAATTTGGTAATCTATCACACAATCCATACGTGACAAAAAAAATCTATCAAGCTAAGTTTTAGACCATTTGCATTTAATCGTGTGAATTAAAACCTCTCATTTGAATCTGTAAAAACATAGACAAATCAATTAAATTGTTAAAATCATTAGAAGCTATCCCCATCCTTTCTAGGGGTGTTCAAAATCGGATATCCGGATTTTCGGATATCCGAATTTCGGATATCCGAAATTTTCGGATAGTGGATACTACTATCCGAATCCGTATCCGAAATTTCGGATATCCGAAATTTCGGATACGGATTCGGATAGTTAAACGGATATCCGATTTTCAGTGAACCAAAAACTTTGTCATTATCATTTAAATTCATATTACAATCCATGAGTAGTCAAATGCCTAAATAGTCAACAACTGAATACAACCAACCAAAATACCAACTAAAATCCTAAAAAATTCAAAACAGTTTTATAAGCAAAATAGAATAGTTAATCATTTTCAAAAAGTCCAATCTTGAGTTCTCGAGCATATTTGGAAACTACCAATCTTGATATCTTCCATCATCAGTTCATCACCACATGATCCACACATCCACAGCCTACAACCAAAGAAACAATAAGATAGAACTCATGATATTTTTTTAAAACTATTCTAATCAAGTTGGCCTGTGGCTGTATTGCTATAATAATACTAAGAAAAGAGTATTATCACCTTGGAATATTTATGTATAAGCATGAAAGTTTCTTTTTACTTTTTGTGGTTGCACTTGTATGCCAATTCAACTGTTTTTAAAACTTTTTGTGGCTGCACTTGGCTGCACTGTTAATAAAGATACCTTAAAACCATTCCGGTGATTCATCACTTGTTTCATCAATGATAATTGTTGGTTGTTCCATGATTAAATCCTTCAAGCCTATGATACAATAAAAAAAAACATTAAAAAAATATATGTAACAGAAAATCAATAAAAATGAAAATGGTAATTTGCTACTAACCTTCTCCTTCCATTTTCTCGATCTCGAGTAAAGTGTCTTCAATCATAATTGTATTATTAGAAGCACGCAACCAATCTTGTGCACAAACCAATGCTTCTACCATTCTTGGGGTTAAGGAAGTTCGGAAACAATCAAGCACCCGTCCCCCGGTGCTAAAAGCGGACTCGGAGGCAACGGTAGAAACAGGAATAGCAAGAATATCTCGAGCCATTTTGGCAAGAACGGGATATCGACACTGTTGTACTTTCCACCAATTTAATATGTCAAAACGTGCGTCCATAGGTTCACGATCCTCCCCGAGATATTTGTCTAACTCATTTTTTTTCAATGATGTTTCCGAATTTCCCATGGCCATTTCAAATCGCTTCGTCATAAGTTCCTCAATGTCCATTACAACCTGTTCATCGCCATCTACACGTCTAGAACTAGAAGCCGACGCAGATGATGACACCTCAAATTCGTTTTCTTTTCGAGGCATAGATCTCATATAAGATTCAAACAAAGTAATCATGTTTAATTCTACACTTTTCATGACATTTTCAGTTATAAAATTCTCTTTACAAGAAACTCCATGTAATGCCACTTTCGTCTCGGGTCAAGAACCACAGCAATATACAAAAATGATTAATCTTAGCAAATTCACCCCAATACTTTTGATACTTTTCTTTCATTTTATGTGCCATTTGACTAATTGAGATATCAGCATGCTTAACCAAACCCTCAATCACAGTGCCAATTCCAAAAATCTCATGCAAATAAGCATTAGAAGTCACATAGCGGGAACCTGAAAATCTTAACGTAGCATCAAAAAAAATCTTCAAAAAAGGCAACAAGCTTTTAACATCGGTCCAATCATCCTTATGTATTAAACCACCTTCACACCTCTTAATCTCTTTCTCACAGTTAGAATCCCTTAATAATAAATTAGAAAATGCTTTTTTGAATTTAATAGCAGATTCTAGCATTAAAAAAGTGAAGTTCCAACGGGTTTCAACATCCATACACACTAAACTCTTGCTCTCTATTTTCTCTTCTTCAACACAAGCTTTAAATTTTTGAAGTCTAGCAGGAGAAGACCTCACGTATTTAACAAGGGCACGTACTTTTTTGATTGATTTCTTCAAATTACTAAGGCCATCTCTAACAACTAAGTTCAAAATATGAGCCGCACATCTCATATGTAAAAAATCTCCCTTCATAACTCCAGAATCCCAATGATTAAAAACCTTTTTCAAATGTTGAATAGCTATATCATTAGAGCTAGCATTGTCTACTGTGACAGTCAAAATGTTTTTTAAACCCCATTCAAGTAAACACTTTTCAACCGCTCTCCCGATTAATACCCCCGAGTGACCAACAATTGGGCAAAAATTTATGATTCTCTTATGCAAATGCCAATCGTCATCTATAAAATGTGCAGTTAAACACATATAAGATAAATTCTGTCCTGAAGTCCAAGTGTCTGTGGTTAAACATATTCTAGACAACATATTGTTAAAAATATTCACTAGTTTCCTCCTTTCCTCAATAAAATATCCATAGCAATCTCTTGTTGCAGTCGAACGTGAAGGCACATTAAAATGGGGATTAATAACCTTACAAAAAGCACGAAAACCCTCTCCCTCCACAAAAGAAAAGGGTAATTCATCAACTATCAACATTTTTGCTAAGGCTTTCCTAATTACTTCTTGGTTAAACTCCCATAACCGAGGAACTGTTATGTTTTCAATGGAACCATCATCACTAACACGTGTCTTAGACTCAAGATCAAGCAGCTTTTGTCTTTTATCTATGTTTGGAGGGTATTGTTTACACGTGTTGATATGATTTTTCAAAGGGGTAGTCCCACTTTTTGTTGAACAACCAATTCTTCTATGACAATATATACACTCAGCCAAATCAAGTACATCACACTCAATATAATGATCCCACCAAATAGATCTTTTTTTGTTCGTACGTGTGGAACAAGGTTCACTTACATTTGAGGGTGCGCTTGGAGGTTTTCCATCTTTTTTTTGCTTCTGGTTCTTCTTTTGTTTGGCCTTTGACATCACCTCGTTTTCAGACACTAGTTCACAATCTGAGTTTTTTGTGTTGGTATCAAGGATGTCCATTGAAGCATGAAACAATCTAATTTGAATAATGAAAAAATAAGAAGTGAGACTAACAGGGAGAGTGTGAGAACATAATCAATAATTATGATTCTTATTAACCTTTTATAGCATATCACTAAAATTCCAACATATAGTTGTTAAGTTACTATTACAGAACGTCAAAACTCAAAACTCCATTTAGAAAAAAGAAAGGTTTTTAAAGAGCTCCATTGTTTCCAAAACTCCAGAAGGCAGAAGGTATAAACTTAATCTTCAAATAATCTTTGAAATAATCTTTGTAATAAAATACCCATGAAGAATCTAAGCTATGATCAAACATAAGCAAATGAATGAAAACAGAGCCACCGAGCGTCCGAGCCTGTGAAATAATCGGCTAACCTTTGTTGACGAAGGTCGTTTAGGGTAGAACCAACACACCGCAGCTGTCAAATGGCGATTAGAGTAGCCACCGAGCCACCGAGCCTAAACGAAGGACGATTACTCGATTAGGGATGAACCGACTCACTTTGAATGAGTCTATGAGAGTAGAATCGCATACAACATGCCTGATTACTCGAAGATTCGAAGTCGACGATGAATCTTGAAGGAGATCTGGAGTCGAAGAGATGGAGCCTGGAGGGTGGAGGCGGATGTTTTGAGATTAGGGTTATTGTGTTTGTGAACTTGTGAATGAAATATTAAAATGTGGTTTTATACTTTTATAAATAATTAAAAATTAAAGAAATATATTTTATATTTCGGATATTTCGGATATCCGAATTATCCGAAAATTTCCAATATTACTATCCGAATCCGAATCCGAATCCGAATCCGAAATTTCGGATACTTCGGATTCAGAAATTCGGATAAATCGGATTCGGTTTCGGATTCGGATCTTTCTGCACACCCCTAATCCTTTCCGATCCATTTCTCGAAGCATTTAAATCACCAAAAACCATATAATTCCTCGTGTGGGTGGTCATAAATATCATGGTAAAGTGCTATAGATGTCATTTCTCTTTTATCCCTTGAGGAGCATAAACAACCAACATGAAACAATTAAAATCAAATGCCTTTCATGACCCCTCAACAATGAGAACATTATCAAAGGAGAACACAAATGTTTGAACAAAATATGTTGGATCCCATACAACAATAATACCTCCCAAGTGACCAATTCAACTATAATATGTCGTATCAAAGTTATAATTTCCCCATAGAGCTTTAACCAATCCCATTTCCATCATTGGAATGTGAGTTTTTTAATAGCTAAAAAGTTCACTAAAAATTATTTACAAAGACTCACTATCTTTTTTTTTCTTTTCAATTTTGACCCGACCCGACATGAGACAAAATATTCATTGGACAACATGGTTATCTCCCATCCATATAAGTCTCACAATATCCTTTTTTACTACCCCGTCAATGTCCCTGAGTTTTCCCATTTCAAAATGTTTATTAAACTTACTAATGATAGATCCACCATTGTTTTTCTAGAAAAAGTTGAATAAGAATGAGCAGAACCTTTTATCACATCAGTTTAAAATTGTATACTTTATGAATATAGATTTAATTGTATATTTTATGAAAAAAATTAATAGCCAGCGAATTTAAGATTGTTAAACAGATCATTTTATATCCATGAACTATTATATATATAACTCATTTAGAATTGTCGGTGAGGTTCCTCACCGGCATGCCACGTGTCACTATCTGATTGGTCAACAAATTCCTTTTCTTTTTAATTTTTTTTCATTTTTGCTTTTTACGAGAATTTTAATGGTCAAGTAATTTTCTTTCAAGCTCAAAAACAAAAAAGGACCCGTTAAATATACACTTCATCATTTTAAATCAACACTCCCAAATTTTTATACGTGTCGTATAGCTCTATACGCGTCGTATATGAGGGGGGGTGTCGTATAGAGCTATATGTGTCGTATAGCTCTCTGACAGCCCCATGATTTTTTCCTCGTAGTCAGTGTCAAAATTCGCTATACGCGTCGTATATCCCTATATGTGTTGTATAGGGGGGGTCATATAGGGCTATATGAAGCGTATAGCTCTCTGACAGCCCCCTGAATTGTCTTTGTTTTCAGTGTGTTCGACCATATACGCTGCGTATGGACCCATACACGACGTAGAGAAGGGTGTCGATTTATCTGGATGGGTGTCTCTATATTAGGACCCAAATCAAAACACACGGTAGAACAGGTGGTGCAGGACACTTTGTTAAGTCTCCATGAGCTCAAGCGTCGCAGGCTCCTGCTCCCAACAATCTTTTCTAATATTTTTCTTTAATACTTTTCTTATATATATTCTTGTTTAAATTATTTTATTTCAATATCAGTGCCACAAGATGCGGGTAAAAAGATATCAGATTTGTTTTCGGTAATAATCATTTTAACAACCAAAAACTTTTGTCTTAATTTCGATAGTGTTTTTCAATCTTACGTTTTAGTTTCTTCACATAATAATATTTTTTATGTATGTTTCAATCTTCAGGTCGATCAACAATAACTTTTAACGTTTCTTTTAAGTATATACATATGTCACCACCACAACGCTCATAACAAAGTTCGAAAATACGTCTTAACCATGCAACATCGGACGACCTCGTCGCAAGACGCGGGTAAAAAACTTAGTTCAATTAATTTAGCGTTGCCAAATTGACAAAATTTGCCATGAACATTCACATGCAATGCACGTGCCTTAATTCTAACAAATTACAAACATATTTTCCCCAATTTTGCCCTTAATTCATCCTTAAGCGTTACTCTCCTTCTTCACCCGATCGTCGTTGCCGGAGTTCTCTCACCGGCGGCTTAACTCCGGTGTGTTCACAGATTTTACAGGTATGCAGTATGATCATCTCTTGCGATCTATAAATTCGCATGTAAATCTCCGTTTCCTTCGTTTACTTACGCTTTGTTTAGCAGCAAATCAGTTGATTCGAAACTATATGTATAACACTTTAATGATCTAGTTATTCCCGAGATCGGAATTCGGAAATGATCATTTCGAATAAGAACAATTGCGATCTGAAGGAACAAGCTGTTTTTTGCAATTATGCCCTTACATTCACAAAGTGCCCTAATTTGATCCGGTTGAAAAGCTCTCGATTGGTTATTGCTTTTATAGCTTTCACGATTTTGTAATTGTTTGGTTTTAATTGTTAATAACATATGAAGATGTTGAATTTATTCGTCCATTAAGATTTAAATCTATTGGTGCCATCATGTTGGTAAGGGGGATTCAAATCTTAGGTATAAATCTGCTTGCCTTAGTATGTCGTCCCTTAGTGTGGTCAAAAGCTTATGTAGTTCTAGGGGAGTCTGAGACATATCTATTTACATGTGTTTTGCCGGACTTGTTGCTTACGTAGACATTGTTTTGCTTGGTATACATAGCCTTAGCTTGTCTGTACACTTTTGTTCCCTTTAGGTCTATGTCCCTGTTGTCAATAGCGGCTCTAGCGACCGCTATTTGTGAGCTATAGATAAGGTGTCGCTATTTGTGAATGGCGACCAAATGGCGACCGGTACATATGTATAACACTTTGATGTCAATAGCGGCTATAGAGCGGTACATAGCATATAGACAAGGTGTCGCTATTTGTGAATGGCGACCAAATGGCGACCGGTAGTGTTTTTTTTAATATTTTACTTAAAATTGTATATAATTATAAAATGGACCCAAAAAGAGGATTTTAGCTAATTTGGTGGTGTTTGCTTAAATTTTCTACTACTTCATAGCTGAACGTGTTATTTATTGAATGTAAAACCTTTCTTAAAGTTTCTACAACTTTATTGCTAAACACAAAATAGAGGGCGCCATTTACTGCTATTTGCCACATTGGATATAGGTAGCTTGTCGCTATTTACTGCTATTTGCAATTGACAACAATGGTCTATGTTGATTACCTTGTGTGTATACTTCGATTTCACTTGGTTTAGTTGGGGATTTTCTTTTCCCTGCATTTTGTCCCGCTTACTTTAGACGTACATGTACCTTTATAATTTATATGCTATCATATTGTATGCTACCTTAGTATATGCAGTTATGCATTGTCTGTGTATGCTACATCATTATGGGTAACCTTATTGTTGTCTTATTGTGTGCTGTACCTTTGTGTGCTACTTGTTACTTGATATATGTGTCACTATTACTTTCAAAATGTTTGGAGCCAAGGGTCTCATTGATAGCGGTCTTTCTATCCTTTAGGATGGAAGAAAGACTTGCACCCATATTACCTCTTCTAAATCCTGCACATAGTCTGATGATTAGTGGGATATATAGGGTATGCTTGTTGGCAAAGTTTTTAAAAGAACGGAATCAAGCCTCGAGGCGAAACAAGGCGTAAGCCCGAGGCAGAAATAATAAATAAATATGAAAATTATATATACCTCATAGAAAATAAGCATGATTTATCTAATCACATACTAGTCTTATAAACATCAACATATTGATTAGCTAACTTGCAAACAATTCAAGGGATGTTAAGTTTTATCAATATTGGGATGTCAAATTAAGGAGGGGGGTGACTAAGGATTAAGATTTATTTTGTTGCCATTCCATTTTTTTGCCATAATAGTTAAAAAAAACTGCCAAAATTTCCGCTTCACTGCCTCAAATCAGAACCGCCCCAGCATTTTTGTTACCGCCTCACCCCTTTGAGTCGTACGTACCGGATGAACCACATGAGGCGCCGCCTCATGTACACTTTTTTACCGCCTCGCCTCGAGTTGTCCGCCTCAGCCGTTTTTTTATACCATGTTTGTTGTTGTTGTTTGTAAGGGGTTTAATGGGCATGTTTTTGTTACTGGGACTAATAATCTAATACTATCATGTATAGATTGTATTGAGACACAAACATACATTCAAAACTATCATCAAAGTTTTTACAATTGTTTCTTATACATTCATCATTATAAGTATACTTGGCCCCAATTAGAAGAATTCATAAACTCATAATGTACTAAATACATATAATTGTAGGCTAACATAAGATGGCAGTTTAGTACATTATGAGTTTTTGAATTCTTCTACCTGGCCTGAAATAGTGAAATCTCCATGTTTCTAGGCGAGAAGTAAGAACACAAAGTCAAAGATAATTACATTAAAGAACTTATGATTAACAATTTAGTACCAAGGTTTGGAGTGATAGAGTGTATGGTAGGATTTGGGAATGGGTTGCAACAAAGCAAGATAATCTGGTGGATATATTTTTTGTAGTAAATAAATGGAAACCACTAATATTACTGTAATACTACCACCAAGTTTACTATTTGTCTTTCTTTTTCAAGTGACATTGTTATGAACAAATAGATTTTAATGTTTCTTACTATAATCAAAAACTTTGCTATGAACAACTGAACAAAAAGATTTTAATGTTTTTACTATGATCAGAAACCGTTTTATGCACTTCTGTAGGTGATATTATATATCTTCAATTCTTTTTGATGTCGGTAAGTACCGCCAAGAACTTTCATCTGATTTATATTAATATGTACTAACAAATCACTGGGTTTCCACTTCTAAGTTTTTTGGTATTGCATATTGTTCATTTTTAAATTTAGGACCAGTTGAATTATCAACATTGTTTTCTGTTAAATTATTTATACTTTTTTCTCACATTTTCATTAGCATCTTGAAGAATAAGATTAATTCAGTTTCTGTTACATTGTGTGTTTTTTTTGGGATTGCAGGAGTTCAGTTATTTAACAACATAAAGAAAGAAACCATGCCTGCACAAAAGATTGAAACAGGTCACACCGACACTGTGCATGATGTAAGCATGGATTATTACGGAAAACGAATGGCATCTGCATCCTCTGATGCGACCATTAAAATAATTGGCGTAGGCAACAACTCTACTTCCCAGCACTTGACCACTTTGACCGGTCACAATGGTCCAGTATGGCAGGTCGCATGGGCCCACCCCAGATTTGGGTCGCTTCTAGCCTCATGCTCCTATGATGCCACCGTTATAATTTGGAAGGAAGGTAACCCGAACGAGTGGACCCAACTCCATACTTTTAGTGACCATAAATCTTCAGTCAACTCTATTGCATGGGCCCCACACGAGCTGGGCCTCTGTTTGGCTTGTGGCTCTTCCGATGGGAACATTACCGTTCATACCTCCAGGCCAGATGGTGGGTGGGACACCACACGGATTGACCAGGCTCACCCTATTGGAGTAACCTCGGTTACATGGGCCCCATCCATGGCTCCTGGGGCTCTGGTTGGATCTGGTGCATTTGAACCTGTTCAAAAGCTGGCTTCTGGTGGGTGTGATAATACTGTAAAGGTATGGAAGCTATCTAATGGGATCTGGAAAATGGACTGTTTTCCCGCCTTACAAATGCATGCTGATTGGGTCCGTTCTGTTGCATGGGCCCCAAACCTAGGACTTCCAAAATCAACAATCGCAAGTGCTTCCGAGGATGGTACAGTTGTGATATGGACCGTGGGTAAAGAAGGTGATAATTGGAATGGTCAAGTTTTGTACGATTTCAAGGTGCCGGTCTGGAGGGTATCGTGGTCTTTAACTGGAAATCTTTTAGCGGTTGCTGCTGGCGATAATAGTGTCACTTTGTGGAAAGAAGCTGTTGATGGAGAATGGCAACAGGTAACCACTGTTGATTAGCTATTCTTCATGCTTGTGTTCATGTTTTGTTTTTCATACTGCACTTTGTGTTATTCTTGACCCTTTTAGATTTAATTTTGCTTTGAACCATGTTGAATTTGGTTTTAGCCACATGTTACTACCCAAAGAATATAACTAGAACTTTTATCAGTATTTTGTTTTTTTAATATCTCATCGTTCAGTATGCATAGAAGCTTTGAAGCTAAAGGTGTGTTTAGTTCATGACTTCATACACGATTGGTTGTGAAATCTTAGGTTGTGCTTTGAGTTAATAAGTGTTTATGGTTTTATTTTCTAGATCATAACACTTCTAAATCATGCAAGTTGGGTAGATTGATAAATGGGTGATTTTAATTTAAGAGAGTGTATTCTTGGTTCATTTAAAGAGCTTGAGCACTGCAATTAAGGAGAGCTCAAGCTAAGTTCTTAACGGTAACTCACACACTTACTAATCTACCATCAAACTACATCATGTGTTTATGATGAGATCTGAACCCGTGCCACTTAGAAGAGACACTACTAACACTTTGGTACCTTCAGTTTGGCTCATTAGGAATCTTAAAGGCTGTGTCTTGTCTCTTTAATTGTGTTGACGCTTTTCTTATGAGGTTATGAGTTCCTGAGATGGAAATTAATATGAACTTAAAAATAAGATTAGATGAGTGTGTTTGTATATTTGTTTTTCAATAAAAGATTATGTAATTATCATATACAGCTAACATATTTTGTTTCAAAACAGCGGGTGTTTACTGCTTTTTTTTTAATTCATGTGCCACATTGGTAAATGGGGTCTTTGGTGAACGGTAAATCAAACTCCCTTTTGGCTTTTGGTGTTGATGGTTTTGGGGTTCTTTTGATAAATTCTTAAAGAGTTACTAATCTAATGGTCCGTTTGGTTGGTAGAAAATTTTGAATGAAATTGAAATCCTGATTGAAATTGAAATTTGGGGGAATCATTTACAAATCCAATTGTTTGGTTGGTAGTTTTAATTAAGGAATTGGAAAGTTTAAAAGTATAAAAACAACTATACCATTTCTTTTTCTTCTTTCCCAATCTAACCCTGTGTTTTCTTCTGTCGCTCTTCTACTCTTTCTCTCTATAACAATAAATTCGACAAAGATGTCGAGGGGTGGTTTTGGGACCGTGGTGAGGAAAATTGGTTGTGGTAGATTTAGGTTCAAGATACGGTGGTTTTAGGTCGATGGAGGTTGATTTTTGATGTGGTGATAAGGGTGGTTGTAGGGTGAGGATGTGTTTTAGTTCTGGTGGCTGATTGAACTGAGGTGATATCATTGGTGGCCGTTGTGGTGGTGTTCGGATGTAAAGTGGTTATGGAAACCGAGAGTAGGTCGATTGGTTTTGGCGGTGTTTAGTTAAGGAGAGGTAGAAGACGACAGGTTGTGTTGTAGTGGTGGCTGTTAATCTTTGCACATTTCATAGGAAAATTTAGATTTCCATCACTTGTAGGATGATGTGTTAGATTCCAAAGGTTGTTGGAATTTGGTGAAAGGTTTTTCAATTCCACTTCCAACAAAACACACTTTGAATAAAAAAATTTCAATTTTAATTTCACCAAATTTCATTAACCAAACAAAACCTAAGAATTACATATTAACAAATTACAATTTATTCCATTCATGATATGTATAAAAAAACCATATTATAATATTGCTGAATAATACATACATAATTACATGAGGGGTTCCAAAGAAATATTCTAATAGTAAAAGAATATACTTTAATTAATTGTTTTAAATTTAAATTTACAGCGTACAAATGTGATGCTTTTAGTGGTGAAACGAGCTTATAATAGGGAGAGGTTATTTGTCGTTAAAAAAGAACAGAAGAACTACATGATGGAATGGTTAACAAAAATTTGTTACTTCTGTCAACATTTAAAACAAAATATCTTATACTATCCTTATACTATCTTTTCTAAAACCATGTATTCATTACTGTCTGATACAGAAAAAAAGCAGATAATTTCCAAATTTTCACCTTCATAAATCAAAATTCATTTCAAATTCTTCATGTCTCTATGGCCGACCGTATTGTTGTTCAACATGATTTTAAGAAGATTTATAAACACTTTTTATACAATTAAATTCTTCAATTTCTTGCATAACATCCTGAATTACTACTGGATCTCGTGAGAATTGACACTTAACAGTGAATACTAAAACATCCTTTGTGATTCGAGACAAATTTCTATGTTCTCTGAACTTTAATAAACATCTTTCTTAAGTCTCAAATTATCAAAGCATCCACAGACAACGATCATTATTTTCCAATTGTCTAAATTGGAAACCCTTTCAATATTTGTTAAACGTAAACTTCATCTTTTATGTCTAGATTGGGTATTACACTTTTTTCTGCATAAATCATCATCAAACAAACTTCACCCAGAAGATTTGGAGCAAAATCCAAGAACATTAAAACCAGAAGGTTCAACAAAACTCAAAATCACTAAATCTAGTCAACACAAATCTCAATAGATCTTTAGCTTGTAACAAAACCTTACTTTTTCTTCTCAACACCTCCACCAGACCTACAAAAACAACATCCAACCAAAGGCAATCAGATAACACACATGAGGACGTCACAAGCATATATAAAATGCAGAAAAATAGAACTTACCTCATCTTGCGGAGAACGCTAGACATCTCCTCACGCTTCTTTTTAGCTCTCTTGTGGGTGCCCAACTTCCGCTTGGCAACTTTGAGGGCACGTTTGTCTTTTCCAACCTTAAGAAGTTCAGTAATTCTCTTCTCGTAAGGAGCAAATCCAGCTACCTCTCTGATGAGGTTTCTAACAAAGTGTACCCTCTTGCTTGTTTTCTAAAGTAAGCACCAAGAGAAGAAAATCAGACATCTTGATTCAATATCATTGTATTCGATAAAAGACATTCGAAAGATTATGTACCCCTTTCCTGTCAGAAGGGCGTGGTGCTAATTCCTTCTTGGTCACGACATGACCCTTGTTTAGACCCACAAAGAGTCCTGTATTTGGCTGTTTAGGAGCCATTTTGTGCTGAAAAGAGAATATATTTAAATATAGATCAACATTAATTTTACAAAAGAAGCCAGTAATGAAATCATTTCACACTTGTTATTCTCACCATAGCACACAAAGGAGAGACAACAATAAAACTAAAAATGTGATCTTAAAATCCAAGCTAAAAAAGCACATGTATGTAACAAGCTCTATACTTGACTGATGTCAGAATGCCGTTCTAAATTCAGATAACTATGAACATGCGTTAAACCACATTGGCTATCTGTTTTAAACTTGCTGTCAAGTTTAGAAGCTCAGGTTCAATAAAAGTTTCTTGAATTAAAGCTTTAGCAGCACTTGGTTATTTACATTATATTTCCCTAAGTAAACATTGGTGTCGTCAATGTAGTAAAAAAAAGAGTTAGTCTTGCACTAGGCACTAAAGCAAGGCAACCGCTTGAATCTGTCCTGGCACCAAAACCACCAGCCAAGACGGACCAAAATCAACATGAACAGCTATAAAAGAAAATCATATAAACTCCTTCGTATATTTTGGGGGCGAACGAGCTGGAGCCAGCTGCGTCGAAGTGGGAGGTTCCATCACCACCCCCAACCGGTGGAGTGACGGCGGCTTCTTTGTTCTCCATCAACAACCAACGCCCTGGCCTGAAGTTCCTACTGCCGGAGAACGGCATTCCCGCACAAACTCTCCTTGTCGCCAGTGAAGCAACAGCGTCTTCTTCTCCACCTGCCTCTGCTTCCCCAGACACGCACACTTAATTGGCTTCTTTTGCCCACCGGTGTGCATGTGTGGGGAAGCGGAAGCAGAAGCAGGTGGAAAAGAAGAAGACGTTGTCGTCGCACCACTGGCGACAGGGAGAGTTTGTTAGGGAACGCCGGCCTCCGGCTGTAGGAACTTGAAGCCGGAGGGTTGGTTGTTGATGGAGAACAAAGAAGCCGGCGTCGCTCCACCAGTTGGGGGTGGTGATGGAACCCACAGCTCGGGGGCAGCTGTCTCCAGCTCGTTCGCCCCCAAAATCACAGAGCAGGTATATTTTTATTTCATTGCAATTTTGTATCGGGCGCTTTCTTCATACATAGCCACATGCAAGCTCTAGCACCTTGGGTGCGCCTTAACACCTTTGACTACCATGGCTGTCATTTACATCATCCAACCTTCATGACCAACTAATAAAGCTCCCTCTTTTATGTCAAATAAAAAAACAAAAACTTAAAGAAAACTGTGTTCAACATAACTATCTAACACTTAATTAGATCAACCGGAAGAACTTTCAAATCAAAACCACATGGAATCTGAGCAAAAAAGAAACCACTAACACATATATTCTTCAACAACATTAAACCAATAATAACACATCTATTCTAGGTTACCAACAACAATTTCACTTTCAGTTACATCCAATGTAGCTTAAATCACATACATCACATGAGTTCTGCATCAATATGCCCTAAAACCATTAAAACCCTAAAATCACAATCAGAATTGCAGTAAATTCATCTAAAGCATGAAGATAATCACATGAGACACCAAATATTGCGGTCCAGAACTCTAAAACAATAAACAAACGGTGATCAGCTAAGAAAACGAACATATTAACCAATCTACAACGATCCTGCTTACAAGAACACACGGTGAACAAGAATCAAACTTTATGAAAAAAATAACATTTTTACGAAAAAACATACATCAATGAATCAATTCAGTGAAAGAATAAGCAATGGGTGAAAGAACTAACCCTAGAATTTCCTCCGGGAGGTTGCGATTGACCGTAGTCGGCTCACGGCTGATGGAGAAAGAACTAACCCTAAATTATGTGTTTATATAGTAGGTTGAACTGTTCATAACAGTGGGCTTTTTGTTCTTGGGCCAATGATTATGTTACGGACCCTATGAAACATTTGGACTTTCTAAACAACTATGGGCTACAAACATATTTCTAAGTAACCCTGTTGAAACTTAAAACATGAAGTGGGATCGGACCACGGATCTGAGTTATGATGGAGTAACCGCCCGCTGACCGAACACCTAGCCGCGGTTCGCATGGGCAAACCCTTTAGCCGCGACTCAACACTAAACAACACCATCCATCTTAGCTAAGCCGATAACTACTCATTCGTAAATCAACATACTATGATGGGGTACCATCTCTGTGTACAACATTAACACACCAGGTGTTAACTGGAACCCCGTAAACTAAAGATGCACAAAAACGGTGACGTGATTCCCCAACCGCAATTCACACGCATGAATCCTAATCATGACTCGCATACGGAAGCATATATATGCATTGTAAGTACAATGGAAACACATAGTACAACATAAGTTAAGGGTGGACAGAAAGAGAGTATATTCTCTTTGTCGTGACTAGCATAAGAGTGCCCCCATAAATAGTGACTCACATATAGGGAAATAGGGGTCCAATAATTAGATACTTTAGACATAATAACAAATGAAAGTAGAAACTAGACGGAAGAACAATGGAAAGCAGGAAACTTAAAACTGAAGAAAAACGCTCATTGGTCACTAGATGTATGTTGTCAGGTCAAAAGACCACAGGGACTGAAGACAAGGTTTTTGGATAGAAAGTAACATTACGAAGAAAGAGAAGCCAATGATATCAGATGCCAAAGTCAAGTGGATGGAGAATATGCATTAACACCATATAGAAACCATTTGCACCAAACAACAGTAAAACTCTATGATCAAAAGAGTGCAACTAATATTGTTAACTACAGACTAATGAAATTAGATTTTCAATACATGGACTCACTTTTACAAACATATAAATATCCTCATTCAAACTGATAAACACAGCCATAGAATCACTATTTCATTCTAAACCTCTTGAATCTTCAATTCAGCCTCTCATATCATAATTTATTTCTAACTATTATTCATTCACACTTATGTTGATACATTTTATTTCACATACTGACTTGAGTGTTGAAGGTCCCTGGGAGCTTGATCTCCGGGGGACCTCTAACGAATTTCTTGTGGTTGCAACTAATACGCACAAGAAATAGAGAAATAAGGTTGCGCCACCAACAAGATAAATTAGAACCAAGCGAGTCACTCTCTTGCATTGTTTTTTCTTCGACTCAACTTTAGGTGAGGCATTTTAAGCAACAACTTACATATGTTCTAATAAATATAAAATAAACTTCTAACATGTTCTTATATTAAAAAATAGTAAAATAGGTTCGTCCACCTTATCAATTTTAAATATTTTGCGATTGTCATCCTAAATACAATGGGAGTGGTAAGTTGGCACATGTGGCAGCTTATGGCTACACCCCACACCGGTAGTTGTGCCGCATCCTTGGTTTTAAAAAGCGAGAAGCGCACCGAAGCGTAAAAGCAGAGGGCTTTTCGTACGCAAAGTGTTAAGTGTTTATATAATTTTTTTAATACAACCCTATATGTTTTTAGCATCTCCACCCAAAATATAGTTATAAATCATGTTTATATATGCTTTAATGTATGAATCACATGTATGTATAACTTATTTAGCAACATTTATAGCACTTTGAAACAAAAAACACCCCCTGTACAAGAAGCGCGCGCCTCAAAGGGATTTTTCCCCAAAAAATCGCACTTTTCTTGCGCTTCTTATACAGTATGCGCCTTGTGTTACAAAAAGCCCACACCCTCCCCTCAAGGGTCGCGTTGCGCCTATCGTGGCTCAGGCGCGCTTTTTAAAACCAAGGCCGCATCAGGGTGAAGTGTGGTGGATCTTCATGGCACAACGTTGAAGAAAATAGAGGATGGGTGCAAAAACGAGCTGTGGGCGTGGTTGATGTGAGCATACCCACTACCCATGCGAGGGGTGTAGCATTTGACATGATCATTAAGTATGGTCTTATGGTTACTAGTGTAACGACATCTATCAACGATTAAGGTGACAACAATGTCGGCATTGTGGTGGCGACCATGAAGTAGGTGGTGGTGGTGGCCGCGAATGTGTCAAGCTTTGCTCATTTGTTATTTATTAATCATTTATCATTTATTATTTAAATATTCTATCTGTATGTCTATAATTATTTTTATATGTACATATAATTATTATCTTTATTAAAATCATATTAAAGATTATTATATATTAAATAAGATTTTCATAATATCAATCTCGTTTTTACTCATATATCTGGTTAAAATTAAGGACTGTTTGACAATTTGTGAATAATTAAGTATTGAATCAATAAGGTCCGAACCATTAAGTGTTGAACCATTAAAAGGTCTGAACCATTATAGCTAGTATATCGTTTAATTATTCAAATAAAAATATCTAACCAATTCAAATTAGAGGTTTTAACCATTCAACATTAAACCTTTTAACCATTCAGTATTAGTATAATGTTTAACCATTCAAAGGTATATGTCTGAACTATTCAGATATATGCTTGCGAAACAAATAGTCTGAACCATTAAATGCTGAACCATTCAGATATCTGAACCATTAAAAGGTTTATTCAGATGAAACGTGACCTTAGTGTTTTCCCCTTTTTTTCTTTTTTTCCTTTTGTTTAAATCGAAGTAGAATGCAAAATATAACACTTATTTTTTCTTAAATTTATATTATGAAAATCATCTTAGGTTATTTATTAAAGAAGCCTTAACATAAGCTCAAACTCAAGCTTCAACTTATATAAACTCGGTTTGATCCGAACTTTTAACGAGCCAACCTCCACTATCTCACTACTAGCACACACCAAACTAAAAGTTAGGGGGTAATCTGTCCTTACTTTATAGATTAGGGTCAATTTAGTATTCTACAATATGACAAGCATCTCACCCCCACAAGATTAGCATAACTTACAAAACGACCCTCAGATAACAATCTTCTTCTTCGATCACACTCATCGATTCATTTTCATCTTTACGTGATCGGAATAGCGATCGTGACTCCAATGATCTCGATTTTGAACAATCGATTTGAATTAATTTGTTCTAAGTCAACGCGCATCTGTTTGTAAGGTTTTGCTCACGATTGTTACCCCATTGTTTATATAATTTATGCATATGGTGTTTCGATCCCTTATTCGTTTGTGTAATCGGTGTTTAGGTGAAAATAAGACCTAATTTGATCCAAAAATTTGTTGCATTTTGATGATCATCTTAATTTGGAGCACAAATTTGTGCTGAAACGGTGTTCATGATTCAAACGGTGTAGATTTTATGCCCTAATCGCTGAAATTTCAGCAATTGAGACTGTTTATCGTGCATAACGCTAGGAAATCATTGAAGTTTGGTCAAAACTTGCAGATTTGTGTAGGTATGATAAATGATTTGATCTCTAAATCTTTGCTATCTGATGATGAGCGATTTTGTTGTTGGAAAACGTTTGTTTGGCTCTTGATCAAGACTTGATGCGATTTAGATGTACTATGAACAAATTTATATGAGGAAACACATTTTTTGTGTTTTATTGGATTGCAAATAATCCTGTTACTTTCTTGTGAATTTAGTTAGCATTCAGATTGACTTGATGTACAGTTATGCTTCCAATATGTTAGCTTAGCACTTCAAATTCAATGGTTCATATAGTTTATCATTGATGAGACCTGATTGATGCTATTTGTATGCCATAATCAATCCTCGCAGAAAGAATATTTTGTAAGTTGATGAACCCATAACTGACTTGAACCTGTGCTATTAGTTGCGCTGTATATGTGGCTCTATTTGTGGTGACTTGTTCCTTTTCTATTACAAATATCACTTTTAGGCTACTGGTTATAGTCTTAACCTGTATTGTAAGGATTTGTGTGTGTTAAGCTAGCATTTGATGGTATTTTGCAACACGTGTTCTTTAATTTTTATAGGGGTTGAACTTGCAACATTCAATATGGATCATATAGAAAGTGGTGCAGAGGGTTCAAGTCAAATTGTCTTTACACAATCCTCATTGATCAGTGGTCTCCCAGATGATATTGCTCTGACCTGCTTAGCAAGGATTCCTCGTAAATACCATTCACTCCTCAAATGTGTATCAAGAAAATGGCGGGATTTGGTTTGCAGTGAAGAGTGGTATTCCTACCGTCAAAAGCATAACTTAGCTGAAAGTTGGATTTATGCTTTATGTAAAGACAAATCAGAACAACTTTGTTGTTATGTATTAGACCCAAATTTGCCCAAAAAGGGTTGGAAACGTATCCCGGATCTTTCACCTCGTTGTTTGAAGAGAAAAGGTGTAGGCTTTGAAGTGTTGGGGAAGAAGATATACCTTTTGGGTGGATGCGGTTGGGTTGAAGATGCTACTGATGAAGTTTATTGTTATGATGCTAGTAGGAATGCATGGAGTGAAGCTTCTCCCTTGTCAACTGCAAGGTAATATTTGCGAATTCTTAAGTGTTAATTAATGCCTATTATATAAACTATAGATTGGTAAAAATCTGTATAGAATTCAAATAATATACGTAAAACTGACATCACAAACGTCTTAAGCCTGGCTTCAGGAATTTTTTTACAGGAACTTGTTTGAAGTCATAATTTTATTTCATACCTCATGATTCCCTCTTTGAAGTAGTGAGATCCACTTATAAAAAGATGACCAAAAAGGACATTTTTGTGAAACTAGGATACAGGGCTTGTGGGTGGGAGCACAAGTCTCTCAAATTAGGTTTCATATATCCCCCTTTAAACTTGTAACAATATTATATTTACTGAACCAAAAGTTATAAAATGGTTAATATCTGATATGCCCATTTTCAAATTTATAACATTTATACTTTTCCCTTATAACTTGCATCAGGATAAGAGAGTTTGGAGTGTAAGGAAAATATAAAAGTCTAATTGTCATATTATAAATTGTATTTAATGAAATGAGTAAATATGAAAGTAATTTGAATGTGTATGTTTGATATTATTTTTTTAGGTTACGTAAAAATGATATTAAGCAAGTTCAAGGAGTATGTATGAAATGATTATACCATTCGACAATTGGTTTCGTTATAGCTAGTATAAATCTTCTTATTTGACTCCAGAAGCAAGAATATGTTTGTCCAAACATTAAAAATTTATCAGCTATACAACAGAAATTCAAACACCCTCTAGCAGTCTAGCATGCAGACCTTAAATTGTTTGGTTTTCCTGTTTTGTTCAGGTGTTATTTTGCTTGTGAAGCAATGGATGGTAAAATGTATGCAATCGGTGGGCTAGGATCCAAATCAAGCGATCCACATTCATGGGACACTTTTGATTCCAACACGAACTCATGGTCATCTCACATGGACCCAAACATCGTTCCTGAAATCGAAGATTCTCTAGTACTAGACGGGAAAATCTTCATACGATGCGGGTTTTCTGCTGTATCTCGTCATGTTTATGCAGTCGTGTATGACCCACTAAATGGCACATGGCAGCATGCAGATGCTGACATGGTCTCCGGCTGGCGGGGGCCAGGCATTGTAGTGGACAACACACTTTACGTGTTGGATCAGAGTTCAGGAACGAGAGTGATGATGTGGCGGAAAGACAGTAGAGAATGGGAAGCATTCGGGAGACTGGCGGCTATACTTACAAGACCGCCATGTCGGCTAGTCGCGATCGGTAAGAAGATGTTTGTTGTTGGAAAGGGGCTTAGCACAGTGGTTTTTGATGTTGATAAGGCTGCAAATATTGATGGAATGTTGGTTACTACTTCTGTGCCAAAGTTGCCTTCTGATGATGATGTAATCAGCTGCAAATGTGTTCTTTATGACCATTTTATCCTTGTATTTTATAAAACTAAGAACTTGTTTGATAAGACATCATATTTTATAAGACTGGGTGGTTATGAGTGTTGTCTACATGGTGAAAAAGTGCTAACATGATGACAAATTTGACCCATGATCATCACAAAGTGCTGGTCTAATTCAAACAAACACAATTTGAGCACAAACCATAACTATAATCACACACATTGATACAAACACAATTTGAGCACAAAGCTAATCATAAAGTCTGGCTCTTTTCCATGGGGGGTCATTTTGCTAAGTTGATAACATTGCACCTATCCATTACCACACACATTGATACATATTGCAACTCTAAATACCTTTAATATATTTTTATCTATAATATATATAAAATTAAGAATACTTACATCACTCAATGCTTAAGATACAATAATTTTTAAGAGTAAAATTGTATTTTTAATATTATTTACAAATTATCTCTTACATTAGTTATATAATAACCTTATGATTATTATAAATTACATAAAATTTTACATTATCTACCCATAAATAAAAAAACTTAATTTGTTTAAAGATTTATGTTATACCAATCTATCATGTTTAAAACTTTTTGATACTACAATCGTAAATGTGTATTTTTTAAACGTTTTGATGTAAAAATTATGCTAAAACGATATGTATTTTGTAATATACAATAACTTAATGCATAAATGTACAAGTCATCATGTAAAATCTATTTATTTGGTGTTTTAAATTTTAGCTTAGAAAAAATGTAACAAAAATTAGAAACTTGTGTCGGATGTAAAATGTTATCCCTTCGCATTACACGGACACCCTTCTAGTCATTCTTGTTATCATCATTGATAAACAACACAAATAGTAAACTTTTTCTCTCTATGCATGTATAATGTGGGCTATACGCTATAAGTTAGTGACAGGAGTTGCCTAAGTTTCATGCTTTGAATGTAAACCATACGTGAAGGAAAAAAGTTATTAAACTTCATTTGCATTTGCATTGATTTTTGTCGAATGAACATACGCTTCTGATAACATGTGTGTGGTGCTTCATATTTTGACATGTGTTTTAGCCTAAACGTACGAGTTTAGTCTCCTACGCATTAGAAAATAGATACATAGTCACAAATCGTCTGATTAAACACGCAATTAATCTCTTAAAAACATATGATAACAGTGCCTAATTAACCTCTAAACCCATCTCCCTCACTAGCTTACCTAAGCACCCAAATCAAGCAGATCAAACTCAGTGCAAAAGCTTTTTTTGATTTTTTTGAGCGGTAAAAAGATATAAATACCCCTCCAGAAGTACACAGAAGTTATAATTTGTAACTGGGAATTTTTGTCTTAAAATCCCTTAATTCTCTAACATTAACAATGGAAGTCGCAAATCATGCTCAAAATCTCCACGCAAACCCTAAAAAGCGTTCTTCTGATTGCCATGCCAACATTCAACACTCAAATTACTTCAAGATTCGAGCAGTTCTTAAGGATCTTCGTCCTCAATTCCTTGAGGTAATCAATCTAGGGTTTATTGTTCATACGTACCTTTTCTTCTTGTTATGAACCCTAATTTCATATCTGTCGAGTTTGTTTGTTTTCGATCTGTTTTAGTAGTTTAATCACTTTGTTATAGCTGCTATGCGTTGTTTCGGTTAATTAGGATTTCCATCTAAGCATATTGCTAGTTCATTTACAGTTTATAGCACGAGAAGTTGCATTTGCACAAAATCGATTGAAATGTTTGTCATTAGTTTAAAGACTTTAATCATGAAACAATCAAAAGCAATGTTTTCAGAACCGGACCGCACATCAAACCGGACTCTTTACTGGTTTGGTGGTCGGACCAGTTGGACCGGATTTAACTATATTTATATATGTAATTAAATATAAGTAATTTATATATGTATTTTATAGTTATATATAAAATTCAACTATATTTGTATATCCTACGTACTAATTTATGGTTTAACACTCCGTTTTTACCCAATAAAATAAAAAAAAACAAAAACCTGTCCAGTTTCCCGGTCCGACCCCCTAAAACCGAATCATAGCAGACCGGACCGGCCACCGGACCGATCTCCGGTCGAACCGATCGGACTGGCCGGTCCGATCCGATCTACAAAACACTGATCAAGAGCTTACAAATAAATAAATACTAAAACAGAAAGGTATTTTGTCATTTGTCTTTATTTTAGTTCCAATTCCTTAGTATTTTAGTTCCTTATAATAGGGTTTTGCAATATGTACACAGCTTTTAGTGGTGTAAAGTGCATGCATTCTTGGTCCTTTACTGTCATATCAGTTGTTTCAACTTTTAAACTGACACGTATTTATTTTTTGACTTTCCTGTTAAACGGGCGTGTAGATATGTAAACGGTCATTTAAGTTTTGGCTTTTGATGTTAAACAAACGCTTAACTATTGGATGTCTTCTTTAAACTCCCATTAGATGTCGAATCTTTCAGTGGTGTTTGTATAACACAGTGTTTGTATTGAATTCCCCTGCAAACTGAAATTCATTTGACAGAATTCAACTCTTTCAAAAACATTCTGATAATAGATGATCTGGCCACATTAGGTTCCATTCTCTCGTAAACATTATCATGGTGGTGTTTTTAGTAGAGGCATTTACGGTCCGGTTCACCCGTTTTGATGAATATGCTTTTGGACCGGAAACAAGAAACCAAACTCCCTAGGTTGGTGGGTCCGGTGTAGACGGTTTGAACTGATTATTTTTTAATTCTTTTAAAATCGTTAGTTTGCATTGAAAGTTTTAGAACTATGCAAATAGCTTATGAATATAATACATCCATATTCCAATAGTTAAAAGATAAACAAAAAGGTTAAATCGCTAGTTCCAAGTTCTAAGCCGCTGGCCGGACCAATAACCATGTAACCATTAAAACTTAACCGTATAATCTCAGACCGATTGAAGCAACCACCCTTTTTTTGTTTGGGCTGTTATGAACACATTTAGTTTTTAGGGGGCGTTTGGTTGGAAGGAATGGAATAGAATTGAGAAACTAATATAATTTTCAAGTAAATTTACGTTTGAGTGGGTAATAAAATGTAAAACCCAAGTGAATGTTTCACCTTAAATTCCTTTGGTTGTGGGATTTCAAGTGAATGTTTCACCCAAGGATTTTGAAATCCCAAGGGAATTTGAGGTGAAACATTCCATTGGGTTTTAGATTTCATTACCACTCAAATATAATTTTACTTGAAAACTATACTAGTTTCTCAATTTCATTCAATTCCTTCCAACCAAACGCCCTCTTAGTCTTCCATAGATAGCGATACCATATCTCAGGGTTTTAAAGGGTACATTTCCTTGAGAGCTTATTCATGCATATCTATAATCATAATATTCAATTATTTGTTCAGTGAAGTATGTTTATATTTAAAAAAATGAACCAAAATATTAAATTGCTCATTACACAATATATTTTTTACACCCAACTTTAATACATTGGTCTCATTCTCATTAAATACTAGTCAACATGTCAATATACAAATTATTCGGGTTCAATTTGATACAGTTCAGCTTATCCATATCAATCAACGTAATTCGATATAATTTATTATCTTAAAGGTTCTCAGGACTCCAGACTTTCGTACTTCTAAAGCTGCTTGTGAAATCAATCAACGTAAGTCTATACAACTATTAGAGCGCTCCATATACAGGTTGCAAAATGGGTAGGTAGGGTTCGGGTCAAAACGGGTAGTTTTTTGTACAGGTCGAATTGAGTTGATCCAACATACTATTGTGCAAAAATGTCAACTATTAGGGAATGTTTAATGCAGGAAAGTGGGGTGATTTCCAGAAAAGAAATTCACTAAAATCATAGAAACATTACAAAATTAATAAAATTATGTTTTTTTAGTAAAATGATTTGAGAAGATTTATGCTTTGAAAATACAGTTTGGGCCATATTTTACCTGTTTAACCCTTCTGAACCGTTTCCTTCTTGGTTAACTTCTTTTATTCTACCTGTTTAACCCCTTAGAGAGATAAAAACTATAACTTTACATGACCCATTATAAGTAAATGGGTCAAAAAAAATCCCGTAAAATTTAATTTGGTCATACCACACCTTCATGAAAGTATATTTTTCAGATATGAAGGTTTTAATGAAGCTATATGAAGAAATGGCATCAGAAACAAACACTATGGAGAAATGTAAGAACACAACTGCTGACAGTGTTAATGATCAGAAAAAGTCAACAGAAGTCAAACCCGCAGAGCCTTTGTTAGAGAGGCAGAAGATGTCTGTCAGAAAACCTTCAGAAGAGAGACCTGCTACAGTTGAAGAAGGATCACATGGTAGCTACATTGTTGGCGGGTCGGCTTTTGGTTGGAACTTCATCACATATCCCAGCAGCAAATTGTCCTATTATGGTATGACTAAAGAGGATTTCCGGGCGGCTAATCCTATACGAACTTACTCAGAAAAGGTGGAGTAGTGTACGGGTTTTGATCTACATATGTTGCATGTTATTAGTGCATTGTGCCTGATTTCTTGCTGCGATGTCATGTAATTCAGTGATGTCTTATGGTTTGATCGATGAGTTTTGAATAGTACATTGTTTGTAGTTTGTGTTTTCCATCTTTCTTGATCAGTACTTAGCAGTCGTGTTCAAGAGTTGACATGTTGTACTTGCTAGTCATGTTCACGGTTTGTAAATTGAACCCGACACAAACTTGAAAGTCATATCAGACAAACAAACTTGAACACGACTAGGTTGGCACCGATATGGCCTATTTAATTTGATAAGCTTTATTTGTTTTCTTTATACATGTTACTACTCTAATATCAATAGAACTTTTGTTTGTTTGTTTGTATACAATTCTATTAGTTATGCTACTTGTATTGTTATTACTATAATATTGTAAACTAGCTTTAGTAAACTCGTGTATTACACGGGTTGAATGAATAAAATATAAAATGAAATAAAATTTTATTAATTATAAACGATATTATAAAATATACGATTAAAATTACGTATGAGCAAAAATTATAATAACAAATAATAATATCAAATTTTTATCAAAGTCTTGTATGAGAAAGCCATTGATATGTACATAAGTTTTAAAATTTTAATTAAATAATCTAATTGTGACAATTAAAAAAAGTAAAAAATGACTAATCTCTGTCTCGAGCAATTGTAAATGATAAAAAACATAAATATGATGGTATAAGTAAAAATTACATGGAAAACACTAAAGAAAAAGCATCATAGAAATAAGGGTCTGTGATGTCTTTTGGTACTAATTATAACCCATAATCGTGCGCATATTTTGTTCAGTTTATTATTAAATTTACGCTTACTTGATACAACTAAGTATGAAAAATGCAAAAATCAATTAAAAGAACCATTTAAATTCCACACTAAAAACTGACTATTTTATATCTTAAGAGACTTGATTAAAAAGTTCTATCTAAATAAAAAATAATATAATAAAACTAGATAAAAAGAAAACAGACAAAAATATTATCTAATAAATTAAAGAAACCACTTATAAATAATATAAAATAAAATAAAATAAAATATTTTAAACGAAATAAGATCACGTTTCAAAAATTTGTTACAAACATCTTAAATTATGAAATAATTATTTTGTTGATGGTAACAAATGAAAAAAAGAAAAAGAAAAAGAGATCGTAATAAAATAAAACAAAATTGAAAATATTGATGTCTAATTTAAATACATTTATTTAATAGTATTTTATTTTAATTTCTAAAAACAATTCTTTGTTTTTACTAATAGTAGTTTATCTAGAAAAAACATATAAACTTTATAATGGTGTGACTTCAAATAATACTATAAAATCTTAAAGTAAAATATTTATTTTAGAATTATGACTTGTTTGTCTTTCAAAAAATAAAGATTTGATAAGAAGGTAATTTATAAAATTAACCAATTGAGTTTGCTAGTAGTAAAAGTAAGAGATATATGGTTTTTAATTTAAAATGAAAGGATTTTAATTTATATCACATTAATTTTGGATGAAATTATATTTGGAAACAAAATGTGTATTTAAAAATTAATACTAAAATGGTAGATTTAATTTTTTTGGGAAAAGATATTTATTGTTAAATGTCAGATAATATGTGGCATTAGATAATTTTAAAAAGTGACATATGCCAACCCTAGTTATTCTTTTATTAAAGTAGTATGATTTATCGTAAAAACAAATATGTCAATACTCTTACATTCATCTCTCTTTTAGGTTTTGAGTTCTAGTTAAATTAAATTCATTAATTTGATTTTCAATTTTAGACCGCGTTAAAAATAATGATAAACTGTGTTTTTATATTTTTTTGATTATAAAAAACTGGTCTAACTCATAATTCTTAGACACTACCTTTAAAAAATCGATTGTAACACGTTTCTTCTACTTTACATGTTACATTATGTGAATGTATGGTTATATATTTCTTTGTGCCCGGTGAGATTAGCTTATCTTGTGATATTCCCGTGTTGTGATTGTACCTTGTGCATGGATGATTGTACATTGAGCTGTAGAACATTCACTTATCGATGTTTTGTACTCCAGAATGTGTACGGATCATCATATGTTGGCGGTGTGCTTCAAACTTACCTACGCATGGATTGTTGTAGCGTACCTAAGGTTTCTGTATGTAATATATTATTTAGGTGATGCAACATAGCACAACGGGTCCATAGCTCAGTGGTAGAGCAATTGACTGCAGATCAATAGGTCACCGGTTCGAACCCGGTTGGGCCCTTTTTTATTCATTTTTCATTCTGCTAATGAATTTTATTGTCTGAAAATAGACCTTTGGTTCTTTCAATCTTCTTTTAACTAAAGCAATTCATAGTCTAAAAATAAAAAGATCTTAGTGGTTCGACCTCGGTTAGGAAGAAAGAATAGGCAGACCTAAGGTTTGAATCTAGTTGAATCTGCCATGGGCTCGCGACATCATACTTAACCAGGATTTTGCTACCGAATGACAAGCAGGACCATTCAAATGTCGTGGTTTTTTTATTGTAGTGTCAGTAAAGAGACCTTACTCGTTTGAACCTGATTAGGAATAACAGAAGACCTGATGGGTTTGCTCCGATTCATCTGTCATGGCCTTTTGATGTAGACGTAACCGTATTAGAAGGATAAACCAGACCACTTAGACACAGTTTTTGATTTAAACCTTTTATATATTTCTAAGTAAAATGATAAAATGTTGCCCTTTTAACTAATTTTAACAGCTTTGTTTTAACGTCCAAAGTACTAAATCATTGACAAAGTACAACTGATCATCTCGGTTCTGTTTTGGATGACCAGATCAGTTCCTAAAGTTATAAGCTTTTTTTCTACACAAAGTAGACCCAACTAAGTTCTTGCTTTACACCCAATTCTTCATCAAAAGAATGCAACTTTTTTTCTAATTTCAACCTCCAGCACAATGAATTACTCTATATAAAAAAGAACAGCAAAATCTTCACTTTCTCTCTGCTTGACCATTCAGTTAAAGTCAAACTTATCAAGTCAACAAGAACCACTTGATCACTGACCATTTGTGGTGGCTGCAGTTCTCTTGGCTTCAAGGGCTGCAGCCTCTTTGAGAGAGGCATGGGCTTGATTTTCCATTTTGAGAGCGAAAAGTGAGGCCGATTGTAGATATAAAGCAATGTGCCATACAGGTGAGACCACTTGAGCCTGCATTGCATCGTTCAATGCTTCTTGAGCCATGTCATTCATGAGGTATGATAGACTACGTCTAGCGTAAACTGTTGGAGACACCATTGGTCCGTGCTCGATGAACTGCAAAAAGCCCACACAAATCCAAAAACAGTGTAAGCGTATTTCAGTCTTTTGACAAATAAACAAATGTTTATCGATTTGTTTGGACTTTTTTTTAATGAACCTAAACACAACTCATGCATCTATTTGGGTCAAAGACATCAACCGTAATCCTAACCAAGTCCAACGGGTTGACGGGCTGTAAACGGGTCAACAATTCTAATCAAGTTCATCACCATTGTCCTGAAAGATGATAATCATGGAAAACATGCAAGAAAAAGAAACCTGAGAATAACACTCTATCGCAGCATCGAAATCCTTGCTCCGGAATGCTACATCGCCCTTCTTCTTCGAATTTAACGACTCTTGCATTTGATCGGTCCACATTTGAAACGAGAGCTGTTAATATATATTACATAAATAAACAAGATTCAGATCCAATTTCCTAAAAAAAAAGCACAAAAAAAATTACGGGTCCCACTTTTTTGTTTCATGGGTCCCGGCTCATATGAAACGGGACCCATGAGACTAGAATGAAAAAGTGAGACCCTCAATCTTTCATGGCATGAAACTAACCTCGTTTGTTTGCCCTTCGTCATCTTTATAGGAAAGCGTTTCTAGAATCTCATGTATTGCAGTCAAGTCCATTCTCACGCAAGCTTCGCCAAGTGGCGATCGAGGTGAGAATGAAGTCGTGGCCGGGATCCCCATCAAGACGTGTGACGGAACCTGTAATTCAAAGAAATTATTGAGGGGTATTTTACACATTTGACTAAAGGCAAACACTTTTTGCGATGAGTCAAAATTTAGTCAACTAACCTCTGTTTCTTTTTGAAGAACAGTCAAGGCAGTTAATAGTGACTTTAGATTCGGGCGTTCACGGGGCTCGTATTGTAAACAACGAGAAGCCAAACGCACCAACTCGGTTCCATCATCATTAGAAAATTGTCCTTCCAAACATGAATCCGTAAGCATTTGAAGGTTCCGATCTCTTATCAAGTCAAGAGCCTGAAATCATAAACAAAATACGTGATCAAACACACATATGTACACACGTATACGTAGGATAGTAGGGATGACAATATGTCAAGTATGGCATTGGTTTCAAATAATTAACAAGTATGACCTAATACCATATACCAGGCGCAGCCTTGTGAAAATGTTTATAATTAGTCTCATACCGGAATACATGTCCTGAATATTTTGAGTTTTTTGTTGGGTTCGGGTTTTTTCTATCGTCCCTAATGAAGAGAGTGGAGACGTATTCTTACATGGCTCGGAGGAATGTGCTTCCCGCTAAGAAGGTCAAGCAAAAGCGTCCCAAAGCTGTATATCACACTTTCAGGTGTTACTCTTCCTACAAGATGAAAAATAATTTAACAAAATCAAACTAATAATATAAAAACTCATGACAAAACTAAAGTTGAAATAAGTTCTTTTGACATTAAAAGTCAAAATGCATCTTTTCCATAACAGAACTACAAATCCCTTCGACCAAAAAAGTCAAAATCATCAACTTTTGGATATAACTAATAATTGTATACTTGAAGGTTGTAAACCGCAAGATTTGTGTTGGAGCATAAAAACAACAAACTTAGAAGAATTCATATCAAAACTGGAGTTAAAAAAAAGTCAATCCTTTTGACCACAAAAGTCAAAATACATCTCCTTTTCCGAAAAAATCAAGAACTTTGTTGTAAACAAGAATGTACCTGTCCTCAAATACTCGGGAGGAGTGAATGCAAGATTCGTGCTATAACTTTTCCCATCCCGACTATTTTTCATCAAGCCAAAGCACGAAAGTCTAGGATTACCTTCCTGCAAGAATCTAATGCATGAATATCGGTATTCATATCTCAAAATGGGAAAAAATGAACTAAAAATTAAAACTTATACCTCATCAAACACAATTCTATAAGCATTGAGATCGTGATAAAGAGCACGCCCTTTATTTGTGCAATATTCAAGAGCTTCGGCTAAATGCATTACCACACGTAACCTCATTGCCCATTTCATCGGCTGTGATTCCCCTGAATCAACAGAGAATTACATGGTTACTGTGAATGTCTAAAAAACATTACACTTTGCAAAAACAAGTGACTGTGAAGAAAATTATGGATATGACAGTAAAAAAAACAAAGAACTGCTTACAGTGAAAAAGATGTTTTGCAAGTGTGTTATTGGGCAAATACTCAGCCACAAGTAGTCGTTCATCATTTTCACAACAGCAACCAAGAAGGTTTGCCAGCCTCGCATTACGAAGTTGACCAACCAATTTTGCTTCTTCCTGATGTTCCAAAAGATATCTCAATCAAAAAATAAAAAAAGAATTCACATGAAAGTATTCAAGACTCAAGAATATGAATAAGGTTTGCTGTTAATATCTTCTGGTTTGACAAATATTTTGAACTGAAAATAACTCAAACAGAAATTCTAGCTTTGCCCTCTAATTCCATCAAGTGTTGTATGGATATGGATTGCTGTCTACATTATAGCCGTCTGGAGTAAGTGATGACTGTAAAATTGTTGTTTGTTTTGTGCATTTGTGGATCAAACTTATGAAGGAAAGCTGTTACAATGGTTAGACAGTTGTTCATTTACTGTATAATTGTGTTCAATAATTATGATATAGTCTTTCATGAGAAGCTGTAAAAGATTACACCAAATATAACAAAATACAATATAAAATAGTGAGTTTTGTACCAAAAATTGTCGGGAATCAGGCCAGGCTGAACTATTAAAGCGTTTGACAGCGATCCTCACTTGATTCTCAAGTTTCCCTTTATACACAACATTTGGCGCCTTCTCACCATGCTCAGATACAATATTTTCAACAGCAAAACCTGATGTTGCATTTTTAAGTTGCTCAAAAGTGAATTCTTTGAATGCAGGCAAGTTACCTACTTCCTCTTCATTACCTATTGATAAAAACAAAAAAAAAACAAACATTCAATTTCAGATTATTAAAACAAACTCTTGAAAACTTTAAAGAAAAGCATTGAATTGTAAATTATGGAATACATTATGCATACCATTGTTCGGGTCCTCGAGAACCGATGACTTGTTTGGTGGACCTAGACATGGAACGAGCTTGGTGCAAGATGAACCCATGTTGCCAAAAGTAAACAGCACCTAAATTTAACCTGAAGTGCAAATGTTTATAAAATTTCAACATTAAAAACCAAAACAAACTTGTTAAAATTAGCGAAAAAAATATAAGGAAAACCTCCAAAATATACAAAACTGACTGATCTTTGGCAATTTCCAATGGTCTTTTTGCACAGAATCACTTTGAAATGCATAATATTTCAAACATGTTTTCAGTTACTTCAAAAATTGCACAACAGATTCATGTTTGATAAACTTTAACATCACAAGCAGATAGATTGCACATACAGAACACAAACATTTTCATATAAAATTTCAAATTTCAACAGATAATAGGATCTTGATTTTGTACAGTAACTAAAAGAAGCTTTAGGGCTCTACCAAATTACAGTACACAACACATACAAAAACCAAAACTAACACACAGATTCAATCATTGAAGCATATAGAAGAAAACCCAAAAGGGAAACACCAAGAACCATCACTAAAAATAAAATTCTTACCTTTTGCTGCACAATTGTTCTTGTTTGTTGGTCAGAAAGTGAAAACAAAAGGTCAATCTTTAAAGAAAAACCCTAATTGGTGGCTTTAAATCCTCTCAAAAAGTCAAAAGCAAAACCCCTTTTCAAGATCAAATCAAATCACAAGAACTAACCCACAAGATTCACATTTTCTCGTTCATATCAAGATTTAAATACTTAAAATTCTGCGACTAGCGTTCAACAGAAATTTGTGAATTTAAGAAGAAAAAAAAGAAATTTTTTTATAGAAATGGGTTTTTTTTGGGAGTAGATAAAAGATAGATAAAATAAAATAAAAAAATAAAAAGGCAATTTCAAGATCCTAGATTGATATGCATAGAAGGGATATTCGAGCTAAATGACTGCCAGAACGAGAGATTTTTGCATCTTTATAATCTTCTTGGAAGCCAGCCCCGTTTAGGCCTTTTTTATAGTTTGCAACTTACATCAATTTCTATTAGGTAAATCTGATTTTAAAAACCTGAACTTTAAATTATTATTAGTTATTGCTTGATAATAACTCATACAACAATTTAATCAATTACACTTTTAACGTTTACTTTTTTATTAAGTATAATTTCAGCCGGATTACACCCCTAATTTAATTAAGAAAAAACTTTTTATTTTAATCTTGATTATTTTTGCTTATAATGAGATTTAAACTCAAAAGCTTTTCATATTTACATATCTTGAATACTCACATTAACAATTTGAGCTAAAAATTATTGGTATTTTTATAGCGCACAAAAAAACTCACAAATGTAAATATAATCTATTATAAATTTCGTTTATAATCTATTTTATATCTACGATACTAAATTCCGTTTATAATCTATTATAAATTTCGTTTATAATCTATTTTATATCTACCATACTCCCTCTCTAATTGTTTTTACATATTTATAGCGCACAAAAACTCACAAATATTAGGCTGTCACTTTCACTGTTTTCGCGACCGGATCGGACCGGTCGGTTCGACCGGAGATCAGTCTGGTGGCCGGTTCGACCGGGGATCGATCTGGTGGCCGGTCCGGTTCGCTACGAATCGGTTTTGAATGGTCGAACCGGCCGGTCTTCCCGAACTGGTGGTCGGACCGGGACACCGGACCGGTTCGGACCGGTTTTTAATTTTTTATTTGATTTTAATGGATAAAAAACGGGGTGTCAAACCATAAATTAGTGTGTTGGATATACAAATATAGTTAAGTTTTATATAACTATATAATATATATAAATCATATATAAATTACTTATATTTAATTACATTTATAAATATAATTAAAATATAGTTAAATCCGGTCCAACCGGTCCGACCACCAACCAGTAAGGCGTCCGGTTCAACGTCCGATCCCGTTCTGAAAACATTGGTCACTTTGATCAAAGTGTCCGATTTTTTTGAATTTAATGTTAGGATATTAAATTAACGAGTAAATTGTTATTTTCGTCTCTAAAGTTTTGTTTGATTTGTCATTTCAATTCAATTTTTTTATTATTTTAATCACTGTAGTTTACCAAATGTTGTCATTTTCACCTATTCCACTAACTCCGTTAATACCTTCGTTAAATATGAAGGTATCTTAGTCTTTTTCAATATTCTAATCATCTAAATAAAACAAATTAATTAATTAATATTCAATTAAAACTAAAAAAAACATATAAAACGACTAGTGAGACCAGACACTTAGATTTTAAATATTCGATTAGTTGTAACTCATGTTGTTCGATTTAGGTATGCTTTGAGATTTTAATTAATCTTTATATTTTGTTCTAACGTGTATGTTTATTCACTTGAGGTATACATTTGGGATGTTGTCGTGTTTTGCTTCATTGATTTATACTATTGTCACATTACGTAATAACAACATACCTTAATCAAAAAAATTGTGACAACAATAAGTCTCAATTGAACAATAGTGCATTTCGAACAAAACATGAATATCAAGTGAAATCTCACTATAGACCTCAATTGAACAACATGAGTTAGACATAATCAAAACTTTTAGTTTTAATTAAATATTAATTGATTATTTTATTTTAATTGGTTAATTCACTTCATATGTTTTTTAATTAAATATTAATTGATTATTTTATTTTAATTGGATAATTAGAGCGTTTAAAAACTAAATAATCCTCATATTTAACAGAGATCTTAACGAAGTTAGCGGAGTGTATGCAAATGACAACAATTAGTAAACTACAGTGATTGAAATGACAAAAAAAATGGATTGAAATGACAAATTCAACAAAATGTCATGGACTAAAATAACATTTTACTCTAAGTTTAATATTATATGTGTATATATATATATGTATATATATATGTATATATGTGTGTGTGTGTGTATATATATATATATATATGTTATACTAGAGTGTTTTAAAAAATTATATTCTAAATTCAAAACTTAAGATTTCTATTTATAGGAAAGTAAACAGACAGATAAATTAGTTATGCAAATGATATGACATGCAAAATTGACATGCTTGCCTGTTAGTTTTTTTGCTTATAAGCATATGAGTTTGTTATTTAATAATCATATTATTGTTAACAATTAATTGCCTACTTAACATGTTTATCACTTATAGCTTTTAAAATATAAATCTTATAAAATTTCTAATATATTGTTGTGACGGGTTTTTTTCTCTACAAGTCGGCTTAATTTTCGTTACAAACGTAGTAGGTTCAAGTATAATATATTATTATTATTATATTAAACAGTTTCTTATAACAATAAAAAATTCATTTAAAAACTTCAAATTTCAAATAGTTATTTTACTTGATACTTACTCGTTTAACAATATATGATATGAAAAAATTATATGTTTTGTGTTTTTAACTATTACATTTGATCCAAACGATCGAGATATTACACTAACTTAAGCTTTATGTACTATTTATCATACTAAAATCATGAATCATGAGTAAAATACTTATGCGACTATCAAGTATGGTATGACATGTAATGTCTATATTTGTGAAGCATTATAACAGGACCATAAAGGAATTGTTGTAAAACCAATTGAGAATAAGAACGCGGAATTTCAACAATACAAAGACGATACAAGAAATAATACTATCAAGAACTATGTGAACAAGAATTTACAGATGATTTCTAATCAGTCTCCCTCACCGATTACTTTAGGTTCATATTTATAGTATTTAACTAACTATAACAGACACACTCAACAAATATTAAAAATTTGCACTAAGGACCCTACAATATATCTTCCAAACAAAAATAATCCTTTGAAAGATTCCCTTTGGAAAATATCAAAAAGTAAACCTTAAATCCCTTCCAAACCAAACTTAACCTTCGAAAGATATCACCCAAGCTTTGGAAGAAAGATATTAAGCTTCGGAAGAACACTTGTTTTGGCTTTTAATACTTCAGAATCTCCACCTTAAAATCTAAAAAAAGATTTTAACCAACTCCTAATGCATCCAAGCAAAACTTGAATTTCACACCAGGTCTTGTAAACACATTTGCTAGATTCTCCAAAGTAGACACACTTTCCACTTTCACATTCCCAACATTTACCACATCCCTTATGAAATGTAACTTCACATTAATGGGCTTTGTTCTCTCGTGAAACATGCTATTCTTTGATAATTGGACTGCACCCTGGTTAACATAGTACACCACTGAGTCCGCAACTTTGATTCCCAACTCAGAAACAAAACCATGCAACCACATAGCTTCTTTGACTCCCTCAGTCAAAGATATGTACTCAGCCTCTGTTGTAGATAATGCCACCACATGTTGCAACTGAGCTTTCCAACTCACCAAGTTACCCAACACTTGAAATGCATATCCTGTAATACCTGCTAACTAAACTCACAGCATACCCAATATCCGGTCTTGTACATACCATCAAGTACATCAATGTCACACCCCCGCTAAGAGCGGAAACACGGGGATGTAACGAGACGAGAATCGTCATAACACATGGTAAGCGATAGAGATGCAATAATACTAATGATGACAAGCGTGTCATGACGACACCTGACAACAAGAGGACTTGTGTCGTGTTTAGTCAGTGTTCACGACAACATAGCCATAAGCATAAACATGATTCACGCAAACAAAGATAATAACATTGTATGCAATTCTCACAACCCGGGAACAAGTTACAAAAGTATAATGTTGTTTGAAACAGATACAAAAATTGTTTTCAAAAGACCAAGTTTAGCCACAAAATGCATCCTAGGGTCTCCACTAAGGCAGCACACCTAGATCCTCAGCTAGCATGATCACCTGAAAAGATATGCTCAAAATGGTCAACAAAATTGTTGGTGAGCTTGCAGGTTTAAAAGTAAATAAGTAATTGATGTTGTATAAATGTTGTTGCAGAATACCGTGCATACAGTTATACGTAAGCAGAATCACATGACAAGAGCTTTACAACCAAACCTAACGACGTACACAAAGAAGCTTGTCGGAATATATTCACCCAAGGCCTGTTCCTGGCGACTGTTGGTACTAACTAGTATACCAACACGAGGGTGGGGTGTCAACCCAAGTAGTACTACCAATACCTATCCGTCGGTTCCCACACTGGAATTAACTGGTGTAAGAAAGAACCACAAAGCAGACTCAAGCATGTATCAGATAAGTACTCACAAAACAGTAGCACGCTGATTCCAAGTATGTAAATTGTATGTATGTTGTACAACATGAAAAGTGGGTGAGCATACTTTTCCCCCAAGTTTGTAAATGATTGAAAAGTTGTATAAGCATAAAAAGGGGCCATGAAAACTCACTTGTTAAATGGCAAGTATGGATGATCAAGTTCCAAATGTTGTATGCAATGGACGGTCAAACACCTATTGACAGTTATTGTTGGGCATTAATGATATGTATAAAGAAATAGTAATGTTTAGTCGGTTCGGGTTGTATCGATTCGGTCATGGGTAACACACACACAAGCGGACACACGTATCAGATCTTATGTAGATCCAAGTACCGGAAGGATCCGTCATTGCCAATGACATTTGTATAAAGATCCCATTGTTATAGGAGTAAGTACTTGTTAAATATTTGTAGTCCCAAATGGGTTGTTGATAATTTGTAAAATGTTAGGTTGATTTAAATTGGAATAGTATGTGCATGTTGATAGCGTTGACTTTAATTTTTGTGGTCAAGCAATGACACTTTTTATTGATGTTACCTTATCATCACCAGACATTCAAGAAGAGAATTCACACACACAGTATCATCAGTCACACAATAGGACTAGGCGCTCGACTCAACACTCCATTCGCACGAATCAACCTTCAATCGTATGAATCGGCTTCATTCGCACGATTGAACCTCCATTCGTACGACTGACATTGATGGTCTGCGGATAGTATATATATTTGATAAAGGTTTATTGCACAAATTCAGTTTAATTGGTTGTTACTAATACTAAACCACACACACAAAAGGCAGTGTACCTGTCGTGTGGTAATATAGTGTTGATAAGAACCGAGTATCAATCCGTGGAAACACCTAGCCTACTCAACAAACTTGATGTTTGACTATCAGATTTGGTTTTTTTTAAAGAAAGTGATATTTTGTATTGGAAAGATTTTTTTAGGGTTTAAAAGTAAACAGTAATAAAAAGAAAGTAAAATAAGAATTGAAGCGTTTGGATTTAAAATCAGAGAATAAAAGTTATCATCCTAATTAGAATCCTCTTATGTCCTTGTGATGAATTGGTGAGGTGATGTGATTATGTTAATGTTTATAAAGATGAGCCGGCGCGATTTCTCGACTATCCTGCTGCCGTAGTGACTTGATCATGTCAGGCTGATTTTACTGCTCAGATCAAAGCCCTAGTAATGTAGGTAAATCTTTTGTGTCCTATTTGACATACGATTTCTGAAAACGTAATTTAATGTTAAAAAGAGAGTTGATCAGGTTCCTTCCTAACATACCACTAATTTTAGAAAACCGTAGCAATTATTGAAGTTTTCGAACTAATAAAAGGGAACCCACAAATGATCAGAAAGTTAAAGTGATATGATTTCTAATAACCATTTCTAGTTCATTAGCCATGGATTTATTATGAAGACCAGTTTCGTGAATGAAAGTTAATCATACGGCTTTCAACCTTGTATGACAATTACAATCACAGCCCATAAAGTTATAACTTCCCATTCAAATGTAGATGCTATTTCATCCGATTAGGATGATAAATAGAGTTTAGCTCATGATGAGCTTTAACATAACAACGGATAACAAAGAAGATAGATAAGTGATCATCGGTGAAATGGAACAACCAAACCGATAATCCACAATGGATGACGTTTAGGTGATCCCAAGCTTCTTCCAAGTGTTGTATGCACCTCCCAAGCCTCCGAATGATCTTGAAGTCTTGATTCTCGAGAGAATTCAGCAGAGTAACTCTCCTACCAAGCTTGCCAAAAATGGTGAGCTTAGGCTTCTATTTATAGGCTTTCTGGAGTGTTTAAGTACGGCCCCGTGCCTAAAAGACACGGCCTCGTGCTAGTACAATGCTTACGAAAGTTGGTTGGCTCGTACGTATAGGTTATGTCGGGCACGGCCCCGTGCTAGTTTTTTGGGACAGTACTTTTTGTCCTGTCAGATGTCCAAGCACGGGGGTGTGTTAATTTAGCACGGGGGTGTGTTTCTGGCAAGGCATGGGGGCGTGCTTAATGAGGCACGACCCCATGCTTGGAGCCCAAAGATCGGATTGCTTCAATTTCTTGTTAAATATGCTCCTTTTGTCCATCTTGCCCTTTTAAACACCTGAAAACACAATTTAACACTTTTAAGTACATTTTCATCATTTTAAGGAAGATATTAAGGAATAATTGATGTGCTTTTGATAGGATTTTTATGTATAATTTGGAGCACATCAAACATCCCCACACTTGAACTTTGCTTGTCCTCAAGCAAAAATCACTTAAAATGACAATTTCACCAAAAACCAAATAAATCAAATTATAAACATGTCTTTCGAGAAGTATGCAAGTAAATACTATCCAAATATAAATATTCTAAGCACATGTAAAATGATATCCTAGCAAGCAATAGGTTGGTCATTAAAGATTATTATCATGTAAAAATCCACACTTCTCACAAGATACACTCACAATCGGCTAAATATGTGGAGTCATAATCAAGATTAAGTATGACTAATACACTCAATTGCCTAGTATGAATACGTGTGAAATCATATGCTTGTTAAGGGATCAAATCTCCACCTACTTAGATATTTATTTGCATAAATCATTAGGTCTTTGATGGGTTGTAACTTGGCTCGGGCTCGGGTATGGAATATTTGGAAAGAGTGGCTAATTGCTAAAGACGATGGTCTTGGCTTATTTTTCTAACATAAGTACAAGGAAAGCAATAAAGGTTCCCTATACAATACTTCAAGCTAGAAGGGATATGCTAGCTTGAGGACTCGTTTAAGGTCAGATTGTCAAGACCGTATTTTTCTTTCAAGAATCGTACTTCATCTTTTACCCGAAGATACACAAAACTATCCTTTACCCGAAGATACACAAAACTATCCTTTCTCAAGGATCGTTCGGCTTGAAGCCTAATAGCACCCAATCAGATTAATTTTGTGTATTCGTATTGAGATTCAGTTTGATTCTTTTTGTATTTTCCATTATGGGATCAATTTCCACAATTCGGGCATCTTTCATATCTTTTCGCCCGTCTCTTTATAGCACTTTTTGAAATCCCACAAAATGGCGGAACTTGTTCCTTTTTTCGCCATTTCTTTCTTGCGTTAAACGTGAGATTGAAAATTTGTTCGCGGATTTCAGGGGGAAGTCCCGGTTTTGCGTGATGAAGGCAACAAAGCAAATTGAAATCAAAAGAATGCATTCCAGTTCTTTAAGGTCTGCCGGTAAAAGACCAATATTTTTTTTAGTTATAAGCCAAAAACGTGTCTTTAACGAAAACGGGTTTTGTTGAAGGCTTTTTGGTTAAATGACTTGGTGACTCGGGTGATTGAAAGATAAAAACGTTTAAGCTCAACGGGGCTAACTAGGGTTGACGTTCGGGTAAGGAAAATTAAAGACAATGGTTGGGGCTTGAATGGTTAAGGTTTCTTAGTGCCTAACTCATTTTTATGCAACAAATACTAATTAAGGTCTTGAAATGTATACCCAAAACAAGTTCTAATCACACGTATCATATGACACCCTCAATTAAATCCAGAATGAAAGTAGAATTGCAACTTGCAAAAGCTTGTTTAAAGCTCAAAAATAAACTCACATACGGATGGAATTGGGTAAAAGTGTTTCATTTTACATGATTAAATATTTTACTAGATTATTGCTTTTAAGGATATCACAAAAAAAAATTTCAATTTTTATTTGGACGTCATGGATTTACTTCTTTATTTCCCGAAAACGTATATTTATAATTTGGTTTATCAAAAATTATATTAAATTTTTGGTTTCTTGTCACAAAAATTATTTGATAAGTGATCTTTTCTTAAAAATTTTAATTTGGACCTCTTTAGCAAAGTCAAATGCATTACTTCCATCCCCACACTTAAAATTCACATTGTCCTCAATGTGATTAAAATATTCATGATCGAGAAAGGGTAACGAAATAACTCCCCTAAAAATGATTAATTTTTCACTTGTGTTTGGTTGCCCTCGCGTTGTTAGAATCCTCAGTATCACCTGAAATGTCACCAATTTATTGAAAGCATTAAAATCCTAAGCACACAAAATAAAAACAAAACGAAATAAATTAAAAGATAGATTGGCACAAAATAACTGTGCCGGGGCCCCGAAAATGATACGGTTTTCAAAGGCTTTATGGTGGGATATCCCCCCACTCGTGGTACATTCGGTTTCTGATGTACGTGACATCTCTGCTCAAGTCATCGACTCGGGAATTCAGATTTTCGACTCGATTGAAGGCTCGTTGGGCATATTCAAATGATCGCCTTGCATGGGTTTCAGTGGTTTGGATTGACTCATAAAGGTCTAACATGGTTGGAAATTCCCTTGTTCGTGAACTTGAAGATCCAGCTCTGGCTCCTTCCGGCTGTATCGGCATGTCGAGGTCCATGATAATTTCTTCGGGATCCGCCGGATCCTAGATTTGTCCCTTCTTATCCATGAATCTCGGCTGCCTATTTGGTAAACTTATCACCATGTACATAATTGTACAGATGCTCAAGTCCAACAGTCCTGGCATCACTCCTTCGGTTCCTTCAGTGTTATAATCATAGACTTCATACAGGTTCAAAATCCAGCTTCCTCCAAACATGGGTGTTGGAGCACCTGCAATCGCGTTCCTGACAAAAAGATTACAAAACAAATACCCAATATTACATGGCAACTGATTAACCATACAATATAAAATAAACAAGTCCCTCAAATTAACAACTCCCTCGCTTTGACCACGAGCTGTTATGGAATGGCTGAGTAACCGATGAATGTATCGCAGCAGCGGGTCTCGTATCTGACTGCTTTTTGTTTTGCTCGAGTTGAACCCTCCGGTTCCAATCCACTCCCAAAATTCTTTCCTCATTGCACCACTTTCCGCGTCTCTACTTTCCTCGTCCGGGAAGGTATGATACGCCGGCATTCCAGATATAGCCTCTTCCTCCATTTCTTGTTCCGTGTATATTCCAAGATAGACACCGAACAAGGCAATGGATGTCTTATGCCAATTCCCAGCTAGTCCGAATGAAACTGCATTTTCATCCCAAGGATCAGAGTCTTTCATGCTAAATTTAAAAGATGCTAAAAATTCAAGAGTCAGTTCATAAACGGAAGGTGTATTTTGTGAAAATAGACGTTTCCACTGGACACTTAATAAATTATTGTATCTTTCTAGCTGCCCGACTGCCGCTAGTGTTTCTTCATCTGCTTGTAAGTGGGATCTTTCGACCCTTTGTAGCAATCTTTGAAGTCTATCATGACACCAGCTCTCGCGGCTCCCTCCAAAATGTAAGTAGAGATGCTCCATGATCCTGAAATTTAAAAATAAATTAATCTATACAAAACAAATTTTTTAAGCAGTCTCATGATGTTAGTGAAAATCATATGTTTTTCAAGACATAACACCATAATGATTCAATTCATGTTTAGAAATAGTTAAGAATTTATCATCCAAGGAAAAATTTTTTTTTTAACATGGGGGTGCGCTTTATACAACGTGGGGGTGCGGTTAACATGTTTGGGCATGAAATCTTGACTCGAGCAATCGTGGTTTTGTTTGTAAATCGTTGATTAAGTATGGGTTTAACATCTTCTTGCTTCAAAAATCAAAGATCATACGTTGAACATTTGAATCATTTGCTAATAATTCAAGATACTAAAAATATATATTGTTTTACATCACTTGAGAATTCTTGTAACTTGAACATGATTAACAAAGGTTCACCACGAGTTATGAAGATAGTCATGTTAATAATAAAAGAAAACAACTAACTAACCAACTAAACATACTAATATCTAACTAAACACACTAATTAACACTAATCTACTACAAGAATAAACATGAACAAGTAGGTTAAAAGCATTCAACATTCCATAACACGTTTAAGAACAAGTGTTACACCTAATTGCTAGGATTTCAGTTGTTTAGAGACCTAATCACCTAACTACATGTAAATGAATTTCATAATCAAAGGAATTAGTATGCTAACCTCTTGGCTAAATACTCTTGCAAGAACACTTGAACAAATGAAAGAAAAATAGAAAAGAAGATAGAATTGAAAGTGGATACTACTTTGCAGGCACATTAGCTCGGTTTTTATCATGCAACATTGAATGGAAAAGGACAAAAGGCTAAAAATTGGCAGGTGGTGTCAATTCTTGTCGAACACGGGGGCATGCCCCTTAGAACACGGGGGCGTGTTCATGTAAAAAGTTCGATTTCAGTCTTTTGTTGTTCCGTTTTTCAGTTTCGCGCGTTGTGTAATTTTCCCGGTTAAGTTTTATCACTTTGAAATCATCAGAAAAGATACGAAAATAGTCTTATAGTTAAATAGCACAAGCCAAATTGAAAATTACATTCCCTAGAATCCTACAGTTATACGATACGTTTAAAGCCGAGAATCTGAAACAGCAAAACCTGACTCTTTAACGCGCAACAACGCACTTAACACATCACGGAATGTTTCTAAAAGAAACCTCCACACATTTCATGTGGGAGGTTTGGCATGGGGTAGTGAGAAGTGCGGTTGCTCAATTCCGCGAGCTGCTGGTTAATGGAAATGAGTTCCTCGCTCATCTGCTGAACTTTTTGGATTAGTTCAGCTAAGCGTTGGGAAAAAATGAGGTTCATTTCAGTCAGTTGCTTGATTAGTTCATGCATCTTGAAGAAATATTCTTGAGTCGTAGGTTCTCGCGTTTCAGAATGCGGTTTCTTCGCAGGATTCCAGTTTGAGCTTCCGTGACTTGATTCTTTCATTTTTTCAGACGTTTTTAAGCAGGAATAGGTGTGATGAAAGAATGGAACAAGTGTGGTATTTATACACAGGTCGTGGAAAGTGAACACGGGGGCGTGCTAGGCTAGGCACGGCCCCGTGCTTGTCAGAATTCGTCTTAAATTCGACCTGCAACGTTCCAGAGTCGTCAGCGGAGATCGTGGAAAGAATTTGTCAGAGACACGGGGGCGTGCTTGATGGGGCACGACCCCGTGCTTATTGTCACACCCCAACCTTGACGGCGGAAACGTCGAGATGTGAGGGTTAAGATTGTTCACAGCCACATAACGCTATATTAAAATGTAATATTATTATCATAAGTCTTGAAATGAAATACAATCATAAGTCTCAAACAAATAATAAGCTCAAACATAACATAACATAAAGAAAAACTTTTTATTTCATAATCTAGGTCCAAGTCTAGATTATAGCATGCTTCAAAAGGATCACTTTAAACTTGAGGTTGACCTGAACATGATAAAAATAAGTTTCAACTAAAAATAGTTGGTGAGTTTCCAAGGTTTTTATACATATATAAAAAAAATTACAAGTACCAATTCAGGTCATAGGTCATAAGCAAGTAAGGTTATATAACACATATCGTTACAACCAAATCTCGACTTGATTACAAGTATAAAAGATTGGCTAAGTGTATTTGGTTCCCATGATGAACAAGCATACGTCATCAGGAGCCGGCAATACCTCGGCTTTAGCACCAAATAGGCTTGTCAGGCCCAAAGATCTAAGACGTCGCCAGGCTAGCAATAGTTAATGATTGTAAACAAACTATGTATCTCATATAATCACTTACAATACACAAATAACCATGACAAAATAATAAGTTGAATTGCATGTGATTTACAAGTCTCAAATGAGTATAAGTGTATCAAGTATAAGCTATCATGTTTCACCCCAATTAGTGTGTAAATATGAAAAAGGGGCAAGGAAAACTCACTTGTCAAATAAGTAAATAATGAAGATTAATAAGAATAAAATATGCCGTTCCAAGATAAAACGTCACAAGGCACCTAAATATATAAATATTATGAGATTTAGGTTAATAATAAGATTAACGAGTTAACATGCACTAGAGTATTAGAATTTTGGGGATTTTTATAAAGTAAATAATTATATAAAAATACCATTTATAACTTTATTTTTAAAGAAATTGATCCTTTGTAAATAACTTGTGATTTTATTTATAAAATTATATTTAAATTCTATAATATCATGATAAATCTATAAATATAAGGTCTAATATTAATTTGATGTCTTTAAGTATTATATAACAATCTAATTTTTATAAAAATATTTAATTATTACATTTGTAAATAATTTATATTAAAATATTACAAAGTTTTACAAGAATAAATTTCTAAGAAATAATTAGATGACTTTAAAAATATTTAGGGTTTATAAAATTCATTTTTATAATTATTATAAATTTTTTTATAATTAATTTTAAGCCAAAAAGGCTTTATAAAAAATTACATGAGGTGCCCGGGTTCGAACCCGTGACCTCATGTATGGGGAACATTGTCTTAACCAGTGAACCAGGCTTCGAGCCGCGGTTATAACCTGGTTTTAAATCTTAAAAACCATTGCGAATGAAAACCCCAATTCCCATATAAACCCTAGAACCATGTTCGATCAAATTGAAGATCAATTTGAGTTTGTTAGCCAAATTAATCATAGGGCTTTTGTTCATCAAGAAAAACCGAGGGTGATGATGTGGTTTACTCACTTGATTGAGATCGAATCGATGCCCTTTGGTGTAGAGCAGGTCTCGGTCAAGAACCGAATTTGATGGATATGTAAAAGATTATGGAAACCAAATTGAACTCGTGGGAAGCTTCGAATAGTGTTCTTGATGCAAAACCCCCAATCAATTGGAGTTTAAAACACTCAGAAGGTGGCTCTCGTTTAGCTTGCAGGTTTGCGACGAACATGGTAATCGAACAAGGTGAATTCGTGGGTTTCAGGTGTAATTGGTAATTGCAACCGATTAGACTTAGATACACGTTTGATTAGGTTTAGTTAATTGAGTTATAATTGGGTTTTAATGCTCGAACGTTGGGTGATTATTTCTCGTCGGTTACTCGATCGATTAGCCTAGAAAACGGACTCTTAATTGCAGTTGAACGATGTACAACGGTTCGAATCATCCTCTAAAAAGGCTCGGGAGCGGTTTTGGGTCGAAACACAAGTGTTTTGGTCATCGCCGGACCTTGCCGGAGTACCCACCGGCGCTTCGCCGGATTTGCGGGGAGGGGATTAGGGTGGGGGGTTGGGTTTTGGAATATGCATGTTTGGTCCCTATGGTTATAACATTTAACATTTAATGTACAAACTTTAATAGTAAAGTTTCTAAATTGACATTAAACCCCAAAACTTTAATTACTTAAAGTTTTAAAACCTAATAAGTTTAGTAACTATACAATTTCCTCATTATTATTATTATTAATATTATTTTTATGATTATTAATACTATTGTTAATTATTATTAATAATAATAATAGTTATTATTATTATTAACATTAAAATTTACAATTGTTATTATTATAACAATATCGTTATCATTATTAACAATGTTAAACAAATTAATTTATTAACACCCAATTTAACTCAACATGCATAACAGCCCTCAAAGTTTCATAAAAGACACAAATGATCCTTACAAGAACTTAACAAGGTTAACGCCTAATTTAACAAAAGTACAGGATGTTACAGTCTCCCCAACTTAAAAGAATTTCGTCCCGAAATTAAAAGAAATGAAACTATACAAATAAGAATGGGTATCTCTTCTTCATGTGCTCTTCACGTTTCCAAGTAAATTCAGCGCCACGTTATTTTCCCACGAACCTTGACGATTGGGGTTGTTGTGTTCTTCGTCTTCTTTATTATGCGGTCCATGATTTCAACAGGTTTCTCGACAAAATGTAATGACTCGTCAATCTGAATATCTTCCAACGGACATACAGACTTTCGTCGGTCAACACTTTCTCAAATTTGAGACGTGAAATACAGGATGAACTCCACTAAGGTCGGAAGGTAGCTCCAGTTTATAAGCCACTTTCCCAATCCTTTTCAGGATTTTGAAAGGCCCTACAAACCTTGGAGCCAGTTTGCCCTTCTTCCCAAAACGACCACACCTTTCCACGACGAAACCTTAAGAAGAACCATCTCCCCAACTTGGAATTCCAATGGCTTACGTAGCTTGTCAGCATAGCTCTTTTGACGACTTCTCGCCACTTCAAGGTTCTTGCGAATAATGTAAACTTTGTCGGTCGTCTCTTGTATAAGTTCAGGACCAGTGATGAAGTTTTCGCCAATGTCGGTCCAACAGATCGGTGAACGACATTTTCGACCATAAAGTGCTTCAAATGGTGCCATCTTGATACTCGAGTGGTAACTATTGTTATACGAAAATTCCGCGAGCGGTAGATGCGTATCCCAATCACCACCAAAATCAAGAACACAAGGCGTAGCAAATCCTCCAGGTTTGGATCGTTCGCTCGATTTGACCATCAGTTTGGGGATGGTAAGCTGTGCTTAGATCTAGTTGTGTACCCAGAGTTCTTGCATAGACGACCAAAAATATGAAGTGAAGCGAGCATCTCGGTCGGATATAATGTGCAGAGGTACCCCATGACGACTTACAATCTCATCAACGTATATACGAGCTAACTTTGATGTCTTGTAAGTGTCACGTATGGGTATAAAATGTGCCGACTCGGTCAATCGGTCAACGCTCACCCATATGTTATCATGTCCTCGAGAGGTTCGGGGTAGCTTTGTTATGAAGTCCATGGATATGTGTTCCCATTTCCACATAGGAATCTCGGGTTGCTCAAGTAATCCACTTGGACGTTGATGTTCTGCTTTAACCTTCGTACATGTGAGGCACTTAGCTACATAAGTCGCTATGTCTTTCTTCATTCCAGGCCACCAATATTGACCACGTAGGTCCATGTACATCTTATCGGAACCAGGATGAATAGAATAACGAGTTTGATGAGCTTCGTTCATAATAAATGTACGAATGTTATCGCGATTTGGAATCCAAATGCGATTTGTGAAGTACATCAACCCATTGGGTTTCGTTTCCAATTGGGTTAGAAGATTATGCTCCAATTCATCCTTCATTCTTCCTTCTCGTTAAACCATTTGTTGAGCCTCCAGGATGCTAGACTCGATGTCACTATCTATTCTCAGGTTTTGTAGTAGTACGGTGGTCTCGTTGACATCTAGTCGTATCTCAGTATCGAACTCACCCAAAGTGTCAAACCATTGACGTCGATCGCGAATTTCTTGGAATGAGATCATATTGTTGTGAATCTTTCGGCTTAGTGCATCGGCTACAACGTTTGCTTTACCAGGATGGTAACGAATGTCACAATCATAGTCACTAATCAACTCCACCTAACGACGTTGTCTCATGTTGAGATCTTTTTGATTGAAAACGTGTTGAAGGCTTTTGTGATCGGTGTAGACTATACATTGCGTACCATACAGGTAGTGCCTCCAAATCTTCAAAGCAAATACAACAGCACCAAGCTCGAGATCATGAGTTGTTGTAATTCACCTCGTGAACCTTCAATTGCCTCGATGCGTAAGCTATGACCTTCCCTCGTTGCATAAGAACACAACCAAGGCCTTGTTTAGATGCATCACAATACACGGTGAAATCGTCGTTTCCATCGGGTAGAGTCAAGATAGGAGCATTGCACAACTTATGCTTTAACGTTTCAAAAGCTTCTTCTTGCTCGGAACCCCACTCGAATGGTTTATTCTTTTGTGTCAAAGTAGTGAGCGGTTTCGCGATCCTCGAGAAATTGGCGATGAATCGCCGATATAACCCAAAGACCAAGAAAAAAAGAACGAACTTCGGTAGGAGTTATAGGAACACACCAATTCTTCACAGCTTCCACCTTTGCAGGATCAACGTGAATTCCTTGGCTATTCACCACGGTCCTAGAAATTGGACTTCCTCGAGCAGAAATCACACTTCGAGAACTTTGCGTACAATTGTTCTTTCTTTAACAACTCAAGAACCAATCTCAAATGCAGTTCATGATCGGTATTGGACTTGGAATAGATAAGTATGTCATCAATGAAGACATCACAAACTTGTCTAGATAAGGCTTGCATACTCGATTCATGAGATCCATGAAGACAACAGGAGCATTGGTTAAACCAAAAGGCATCACCATAAACTCATAGTGCCCATAACGAGTACGGAAAGCGGTCTTTGGGATATCTCCATCATGGACTCGTAATTGATGATAGCCAGAACGTAAATCGATCTTCGAGAAAATAGCAGCTCCTTGAAGTTGGTCAAACAAATCATCAATTCGAGGAAGAGGATAACGGTTCTTGATGGTAAGCTTGTTAAGCTCACGATAATCGATGCACATACGAAACGATCCATCTTTCTTCTTCTCGAAAAGGACAGGTGCACCCCATGGCGAAGAACTAGGACGGATGAAGCCCTTCTCGGATAACTCTTGAAGTGACTAGAGAGTTTTTGCATTTCCGATGGTGCAAGCCGATATGGTGACTTAGCCACGGGGTTTGCTTCTGGTATCAAGTCGATTTTAAACTCAACTTCACGCACGGGAGGTAAACCACTAAGGTCATCGGGAAATACTTCAGGAAAGTCTCGTACGATAGGGTCATCCTTAAGTTCTTTCCTTTTGACTTTCGTGTTGACCACGTAAGCCAAGAAGCCATATACTTCTTGCTTAAGCACTTTCGGGCTTGAGTGCAAGACATGAGTTTAAGTCCTTTGGAAGATTTTTCACCAAACACTTTCAAAGTATCACCAGAGGGTAACGGAATACGAATACACTTCTCGAAGCAAATGATCTCGGCATGGTGTTTGGCTAACCAATCCATACCAATGATGACGTCGAAGCTTCCAAGTTTCATAGGGATAAGATCGATAAGAAAATCATGCGTGTCGAGACTTAAGATGCAATCACGAATTATGACGTCAACGGTGATCGGTTCTCCATCGGCAACTTCAACAGTAAGAGGTCTTTCTAGTTTCGTATGTGGCTTAGCAAGTATGGGTTCAAACTCTAATGAAACAAAACTCTTATCGGCTCCAGAATCAAATAGGACATAGGCATAAGTTTTGTTAATATGGAACATACCTGTTCAATTTTTAAGGTATTTAATGATACAGGTAAAGTATGAAATGAATCGGATCACAAAAGTTAAAGGTGAGTTAACGTACCATACACCACATCGTTGTTTGCTTGTGCTTGGTTAGCGTTGATGTTGAAAGCACGTCCTCGGGCTTGTGGAACATTACCCACAAGACGAGGGCATTGTGGGCGAAAATGGCCAGGTTCCCCACAGTTGTAGCAAACACGGTTCGTGACCACAACGGCATTGTTAGGTGCACGGTGGCAAGTCGCCACCAAATGACCATATTTACCTCATAAGGTGCAAATGTGGCATGGTTGATTCCCCGGATGATGATACCTACACGTGTTGCACATCGGCTGAGGACCAGCATAAGCCCTAGCCCCAGGCACTTGTGCCATAGGTGCAGCCGCAGGTACAAGTTGTCTTTGGGGTTGTTTGGGTGCAGCCACGGCATAGTTGCGTGCCGGTGTGAACTTGCGCTTTTTGTTGTTGTTGTTGTTGTAAGACGGTTCAGCTTTGGTCTCCTTAACAGTCTCGGTAGCCGTCTTCTCTACCTTCTTTGCACCCTTCACAGACATGGTGCCCGCTCGTATATGGTTCTCGGTGAGTTGAGCGGTGATAGTAATGGCTTCTTCCAAGGTTGTGGGTCGGCTACCCACCACAACATCTTGAATTTGGGGTGGTACACCCTTAATGAACTTCTCAATGTTGCGGGGGATAGTGTCGACCATATGAGGCAGCAATATACTCAACTCATGATGCCTAGTTGAGTAGGCAAAATGATCACCATCATTTTGTTTCAAATTCCAAAACTCTTCTTCCAACTTTTGCAATTCACTTCTTGGGCAGAACTTCGCGACGGCGATGTTCTTGAACTCTTCCCAGGTAAGTGCTAGCACAGCTTCAGGACCACGGTTTCTCTCTCTCGCTATTCCACCAGGTAAGAGCCCTTTGTTGGAGCATACTAGTGGCATAACGAACCTTGAGTGCATCGGGACACTCACAATTGATAAAGGTATTCTCCATGCTTTCGAACCACTCAAGAAGACCAGTGGCTCCTTCCTTGCCATTAAAACTAGTGGGCTTGCAAGAGCTGAAGTGTTTGAAGGTGCAAGTTTGATTATTCCCGTTGATTGTTCCCGTTTTGGTTGTTGCTATTCTCTCCATGACCATTTCCATTGTTGTTAGCGTTGGTCATTAAGGTCTATTAAGTTCAGCAACCATGGTCGGGATGACAGCAGCCATTTGTCGAGCAATCATGGCGGCTAACTTACGATCGGAATTTCCACGCTTTCCATGATGACGAGACATACTGGAATATACAAATGAGTTAGATATGAGAATTGGAATAACAAGGATTGATGTTCAACAAGGATAAGACAAAAGTTGTAAGGCACATAGAATGGTTCCATTTGGTAATGCATCACCATTTGGAACCGTTGACACGTCAAGGTAATTGACCCACTCGCCTTAGAAATTTGTGTATGTAGACCATAGTTTTACTCATCCCAGAAATCCCCAGGTAAGCATAACTAGTCCCGTAGGATTTATGCGATATGCTTGCCTTAGCCCGAGGGCCTTTTGCCAGGAAATCCAGAATACAGGTGTCTATGTGTCATACAAATTTCTTAGGTTCATGTAATCAAAATCTTGATGAGATTTAACATGGATTAGACATAAGTCTAAAGATTCAAATCATAAACATAAGTTCCCACGTGTTGACGAGAATAAGATTAAGAAGTTTCATTTGTCGGGGAGAGTCAATGAGTCAAAGTTAAGTTTAGGGAGACAAGTAACAAAGTATAGACAATTACAATGCAACCTATGTTAAGGCATCAAATTACACATAAGTAAGGTATAGCATTATGTAGCATGTAACAATATATATATTCCAAGAATATAAATATTATCCTATGAGGTTCATGCATAAGCTATAGTCTAGGTCATCATTTCTAACAACCTAAATCCCTAGTTATGGGCTCTGATACCAATCTGTCACACCCCAACCTTGACGACGGAAACGTCGAGATGTGAGGGTTAAGATTGTTCACAGCCACATAACGCTATATTAAAATGTAAATATTATTATCATAAGTCTTGAAATGAAATACAATCATAAGTCTCAAACAAATAATAAGCTCAAACATAACATAACATAAAGAAAAACTTTTTATTTCATTATCTAGGTCCAAGTCCTAGATTATAGCATGCTTCAAAAGGATCACTTTAAACTTGAGGTTGACCTGAAACATGATAAAATAAGTGTCAACTAAAAATAGTTGGTGAGTTTCCAAGGTTTTTATACATAATATAAAAAAATTACAAGTACCAATTCTGGTCATAGGTCATAAGCAAGTAAGGTTATAGAACACATATCGTTACAACAAATCTCGACTTGATTACAAGTATAAAAGATTGGCTAAGTGTATTTGGTTCCCATGATGAACAAGCATACGTCATCAGGAGCCGGCAATACCTCGGCTTTAGCACCAAATAGGCTTGTCAGGCCCAAAGATCTAAGACGTCGCCAGGCTAGCAATAGTTAATGATTGTAAACAAACTATGTATCTCATATAATCACTTACAATACACAAATAACCATGACAAAATAATAAGTTGAATTGCATGTGATTTACAAGTCTCAAATGAGTATAAGTGTATCAAGTATAAGCCATCATGTTTCACCCCAAATTAGTGTGTAAATATGAAAAAGGGGCAAGGAAAACTCACTTGTCAAATAAGTAAATAATGAAGATTAATAAGAATAAAATATGCCGTTCCAAGATAAAACGTCACAAGGCACCTAAATATATAAATATTATGAGATTTAGGTTAATAATAAGATTAACGAGAGTTAACATGCACTAGAGTATTAGAATTTTGGGGATTTTTATAAAGTAAATAATTATTATAAAAATACCATTTATAACTTTATTTTTAAAGAAATTGATCCTTTGTAAATAACTTGTGATTTTATTTATAAAATTATATTTAAATTCTATAAATATCATGATAAATCTATAAATATAAGGTCTATATAATTTGATGTCTTTAAGTATTATATAACAATCTAATTTTTATAAAAAATTTAATTATTACATTTGTAAATAATTTTATATTAAAATATTACAAAGTTTTACAAGAATAATTTCTAAGAAATAATTAGATGACTTTAAAAATATTTAGGGTTTATAAAATTCATTTTTATAATTATTATAAATTTTTTATAATTAATTTTAAGCCAAAAAGGCTTTATAAAAAATTACATGAGGTGCCCGGGTTCGAACCCGTGACCTCATGTATGGGGAACATTGTCTTAACAGTGAACCAGGCTTCGAGCCGCGGTATAACCTGGTTTTAAATCTTAAAAACCATTGCGAATGAAAACCCCAATTCCCATATAAACCCTAGAACCATGTTCGATCAAATTGAAGATCAATTCGAGTTTGTTAGCCAAATTAATCATAGGGCTTTTGTTCATAAGAAGATTCAAGGGTGATGAATGGTTTACTCACTTGATTGAGATCGAATCGATACCCTTTGGTGTAGAGCAGGTCTCGGTCAAGAACCGAATTTGATGGATATGTAAAAGATGATGGAAACCAAATTGAACTCGTGGGAAGCTTCGAATAGTGTTCTTGATGCAAACCCCAATCAATTGGAGTTTAAAACACTCGGAAGGTGGCTGTCGTTTAGCTTGCAGTTTTGCGACGAACAGGGTAATCGAACAAGGTGAATTCGTGGGTTTCAGGTGTAATTGGTAATTGCAACCGATTAGACTTAGATACACGTTTGATTAGCTTTAGTTAATTGAGTTATAATTGAGTTTTAATGCTCGAACGTTGGGTGATTATTTCTCGTCGGTACTCGATCGATTAGCCTAGAAAACGGACTCTTAATTGCAGTTGAACGATGTACAACGGTTCGAATCATCCTCTAAAAAGGCTCGGGAGCGGTTTTGGGTCGAAACACCAGTGTTTGGTCATCGCCGGACCTTGCCGAGTACCAACCGGCGCTTCGCCGGATTTGCGGGGAGGGGATTAGGGTGGGGGGTTGGGTTTTGGAATATACATGTTTGGTCCCTATGGTTATAACATTTACATTTAATGTACAACTTTAATAGTAAAGTTTCTAAATTGACATTAACCCCCCAAACTTTAATTACTTAAAGTTTTAAAACCTTAATAAGTTTAGTAACTATACAATTTCATTATTATTATTATTATATTTTTATGATTATATAATTGTTAATATTATTAATAATAATAATAGTTATTATTATTATTAACATTAAAATTTACAATTGTTATTATTATAACAATATCGTTATCATTATTAACAATGTTAAACAAATTAATTTATTAACACCCAATTTAACTCAACATGCATAACAAGCCCTCAAAGTTTCATAAAAGACACAAATGATCCTTACAAGAACTTAAAAGGTTAACGCCTAATTTAACAAAGTACAAGATGTTACACTTATGCTTGTGAAGTCCTAAATTTTTTCTAAAAAATGAAAAAAAAATGTATGTACAGGTGCCGCGTTTAAGTTTCGGGTCTTCGGCATGACCCTTCCCCACACTTAGTTTTCGTTGGGGTGGAGGTTTAATTCCTCCGAAGAGATCTTGGTTGGTCTATCATTATACGGTTTCAAACGATGACCATTTACTTTGGAACTTAAACCTGCGTGGTTGTAAATTTCAATGGCACCATTCAGAAACACGTTTTTGATCGTATAAGGTCCAGACCAACGTGATTTCAGTTTTCCGGGAAATAAGCATAGACGAGAGTTATACAGTAAGACACGTTCTCCCACATGAAATTGTTTTGTGCTCTTTAATCGAGCGTCGTGGAATTTCCTTGTCTTTTCTTTGTAAACCCTAGCATTTTCGTACGCTTGTTCCCTCAATTCCTCCAATTCGTAAATTTGTAGGAATCAATCTTTCCTGCAAGGTCTTGGTCCAGGTTTGCTGCTTTAAGTGCCAAAAGGCCTTATGCTCTAGTTCTACAGGTAGATGACACGACTTCCCATAAACTAGTTTAAACGGTGTTGTGCGATGGGAGTCTTATAGGCTGTTCGAAAAGCCCATAATGCATCATCTAACTTGATAGACCAGTCCTTATGATTTTGACCTACAGTTTTCTGAAGGATTGTTTGATACCTCGGTTAGTGACTTGGCTTGCCCATTCGCTTGGGGATGGTAAGCAGTTGTAAAGCGATGGTGAACTCCATAATGTGCCATTGCTCTTTCAAGCTGATTGTTATAGAAATGAGTTCTCGGTCACTAATCAGAGCTTTGGGGGTACCAAAATGAGAAAATAGTTTCTTAAGGAATTTGACAACGTTCCTGGCATCATTAGTAGGCAGGGCTTGAGCTTCAGCCCATTTTGAGATGTAATCAACTGCTACCAGGATGTAACGATTGCCAAATGACACCGGGAATGGCCCCATGAAATCAATACCCCATATATCAAATATCTCGCATACTTGAACTGGTTTTCGAGGCATCTCATCCCGTGTCGAGATATTGGTTGCTCTTTGACATGCATCATAGGTGCGTACCATGTTATGAGCATCTTTGAAGATTGTGGCCAGTAGAATCCAGAGTCGAATACTTTTTTGGCTGTAAAGGTTGCTCCATGGTGTCCTCCTGTGGGTCCTTCATGACAGTGCCTTAGAATTTGTTCTGCTTCACTTCCGTATACGCATCTTCGAATGAGTTGGTCTGCACCGATTCTGAATAGATACGGATCCTCCAATAGTAATGTTTGATATCAGTAAGAACTTCTTCTTTTGCTGATAAGTCATCCTTTGAGAAGATTCTGCTTGCTAAGTAATTCGCAAAATCGGCGAACCAAGGGTGTTCACCGAACAATTCCTTTTCAAGGAGAGACTTTGAGTAACACTTGATCCCCAACGTTGAATTCTAGAGGCTTCCGACGGTTGTCGGCATATCTCTATTGTCGATCTCTAGCGGCTTTTAGTCTATCTTTGATTTGGAAGATCTTGTCGGTTGTTTCCTGAATGATCTCTGGGCCTGTTAACTGACTTTCACCAATCTCGGCCCAACAAACGGGTGATCTACATTTCCTTCCGTACAACGCTTCGAATGGAGCACACTCAATGCTGGTATGGTAGCTGTTATTGTAAGAGAACTCAATCAACGACAAATGAGTGTCCCAACTACCACCAAAGTCAATTACACACGCTCTCAGCATGTCTTCTAGCGTTTGTATAGTTCGTTCACTTTGGCCATCTGTCTGAGGGTGATAGGCGGTACTCATGTCTAATCGAGTGCCCATCACTTTCTGTAGTGTCTGCCAAAATCATGAAGTAAATCGGGACGGTCGGATATGATTGACACTAGCACTCCGTGTCTTGTCACGACCTCTTTTATGTACAATCTCGCCAACTTATCCATTTTGTAGTCTTCTCGGATTGGCAAGAAATGTGCTGAATTCGTCATTCGATCCACTACGACCCATATCGAGTCATGCCCGTTGCTCGCTCGAGGGAGTTTGGTAATGAAATCCATGGCTATGTTCTCCCATTTCCACTCGGGAATCTCAGGTTGTTGTAGTAATCCCGATGGTTTCTGATGTTCAGCTTTAACTTTCGAGCATGTCAAGCATCTGCTGACGTACATAGCAATGTCTTTCTTCATGCCTGGCCACCAGTACAGATCTTTGAGATCGTGGTACATTTTGTCTGCACCAGGATGAATAGAATATCGCATCTTGTGTGCTTCATCCATGACCAAGGTACGTACACCTCCCCATCTGGGTACCCATATACGGTCCACGAAAGACTATACACCATCGTCCTTGCACATCAGTTGTTTATCCAACCCTCGGAATTCTTCTCCCGCAAGGTTTTCTTCTTTCAATGCCTCACTTTATGCAATTTGGATCCGAGCTTTCAAATTCGTTTGAATGGTCAATCCCAAAGCTCGAGCACGTAGTGGTTTCACATGTTCTTTGTGGCTTAAAGCATCAGCCACCACGTTAGCTTTCCCCGAATGATACCGGATTTCATAATCGTAGTCACTAAGAAGCTCTACCCAGCGTTGCTGCCGCATATTGAGTTCCTTCTGATCCAAGATATGTTGAAGGTTTTTATGATCTGTGTAGATGATGCATTTGGTTCCATACAGGTAATGCCTCCATATCTTGAGTGCAAATACTACAGCGCCCAACTCAAGATCATGAGTTATGTAGTTCTTTTCGTGCACCTTAAGTTGTCGCGAAGCGTAGGCAATCACCTTATCCTTCTGCATTAGTACACATCCCAACCCTTGATGCGAAGCATCACCAGTATACCACAAAATCATCAGTTTCGTCTGGGAGGGACAACATCGGTGCATTACACAGCTTATCTTTCAGCGTTTGGTACGCTTGTTCTTGTGCCTGTCCCCAATCAAACTTCTTGTCTTTCTGAGTCAACAATGTTAACGATTGAGCGATCTTTGAAAAGTTCGCGATGAAACGACGATAGTATCCGACCAATCCTAAGAATTGCCGTATCTCTGAAGATGTCTGGGGCGCATCCCATTTCTTCACTGCTTCAATCTTGCCGGGATCTACATGAATCCCGTCCTTGTTAACTACATGACCCAAAAACTTCACTTCTCGTAACCAGAATTCACACTTCGAGAACTTGGCGAAAAGTTTCTCTTCCCTTAACAGTTCCAGTATTGCCCGAAGGTGTTCTTCATGATCCTCTTTCGATTGGGAGTAGATAAGTATATCGTCTATGAATACGATCACAAACTTATCCAAGTAAGGTTTACACACCCGATTCATTAGGTCCATAAACACAGCTGGTGCGCTAGTCAACCCAAATGGCATGACCAAGAACTCATAGTGCCCATAACGAGTTCTAAACGCTGTTTTTGGTACGTCCTCCTCGAAAACCCTTAGTTGATGATATCCAGAATGAAGGTCGATCTTCGAGAAATACGAAGCTCCCTGCAACTGATCAAACAGGTCGTCGATCCTGGGGAGAGGATACCGATTCTTCACAGTTAACTTGTTCAACTCACGGTAGTCGATGCACATACGAAACGACCCATCCTTCTTTTTGAAAAATAACACCGGTGCTCCCCAAGGCGAGTGACTCGGCCGAATAAAAACCTTCTCTAGTAGTTCTTGTAACTGGCTAGATAAATCTTGCATTTCAGATGGTGCTAACCGATACGGTGTCTTTGCTACCGGTGTAGCTCCAGGAACCAACTCTGCCATGGAGGAGGCAAACCAGACAAGTCATCAGAAAATACATCTGGGTAATCCCGCACTATAGGGATATCTACCAATTTCTACTCCTCTTCTTTCTTTTCCATCACATGAGCCAGAAAAGTGTAGCACTGATTTTGTAAACTCCGGCGTGCTTTCATGCAGGAAATAAGCTTTAAGTTTCTTCCCGGTCGTTCTCCTTGAATTCTGAGTACTTCTCCGTCTGACATAGGGATTCGTACTACCTTGTCCCGACAGACAATCTCAGCTCCGTGTTTCGACAACCAATCCATTCCCACAATCATGTCGAAACTTCCTAACTCAAAAGGTATCAAGTCTATATTGAAGGCGTGGTTCTCCAATATTATCCAGCACTTGCTAACAATCTCGTCGGCCTGAACAACCCTACCATTAGCCATTTTTACAGAGTAGCTAGTTTCTAGCTTACTAGGACTCAAATCAAGCAATTGCACAAACTCAGAAGATATAAAGCTATTGTCTGCTCAAGTGTCAAATAATATAACTGCAAAGTGATTATTGAGTAAGTGTGTACCCGTGACAACATTCGGATCCTGACGGGCATCGTTGGCTCCAATGACAAAAGCGCGTCCCCGAGCCGTATTCCCTTAGTTTTCCGGGCCTTGATTTCCAGCTATAGCCATCACCTGTTGCTAGTTGTTCCCTTGTTGACCCGGTGCCTGATTCAGTTTGGGGCACATGTTTCTGTAGTGATTGGGGCTTCCACACTCATAACAACCCCTGGCATTCCCGGCGGGGTTAACTGCGTTGACTGGTGCGACCATATTCGGCGCGGTTCTGCAGTCTCTTGCTAAATGCCCCGGGCGTCTACAGTTCGCGCACACCCGACACGGCATAGCTGGGGTATGATGAAAGCTGCACCTATCACATTTGGGGTGTGGACCCACATACTCTTGCCTGCCCTGGGTCACGGCCACAAAATTTCTGGTTGTCTTGGCCCTTTTCTCGAATTTCCCGGCACTCGACCAGCTCGTTTCCCCAACATCTTTCCTTTTCTCTGCTCCCCTGCCCAATACCCCTGTTCTCACCATCTCATCAGTTAGAGCGCCAGCCTTCAGAATTATGCTCTGGATAGTAGGAGGAGCAGCTGCGGTTACCATTGCCCGGATTTGAGGCGCAAGTCCCCAAATGTACCTTTCAATACTCTTTGATTCCGGAGTGACCAGGTGTGAAACCAATCTTGCCAGCTCATGAAAACGGTCAGTGTAAGCTGCATGCCCAACCCCCACCATAGCATGATTCCAGAACTCATGCACAAGTTTTTGCATCTTGTTGAGAGGATAGTACTCCTCGGTGATTAGGGCTTTGAACTCATCCCACAACATTTGCATCGCCGATTCTCTACCTTTAGCCTGAATCTAGGTGTTCCACCAAGTTAGTGCCTTGCCCTGCAGTGAGCACGTGGCATACTTGATCCTTTGGCTGTCGAGGCATTCGCTGATATCAATCACTGCCTCCATCTTTTCAAGCCATCTAGTCAGGGCTATAGCCCCATATTTTTCATCAAACTCTCTCGGTTTACAAGCCATAAATTCCTTGTATGAACACCCCCGTCTAGCATTCACGACCCCAGTCTCATTATCGGTTGTTCCAGCATTCCCGGTCTCCTGATTGCTTTCATTCCCAGTCGGGTTCCCATTATCCTCATTATCATTGCCACCATCCCCGTAGGGAAGGGGGTTCTGAAAAGCATCGCTCACTTGGGCCAGAATAGTAAGAATCAATGCAGCAAGTTGTTGAGCGATTAAGGCTGCCATATCAGAGTTTCCTATACCCTGATTGTTGTTGGTAGGACCATCGCTTGTCCTTGGTGCTCTACCTCTACCTCTGCCCCTCGGGGCTTCACTTCCGCCACTGTTGCTGCGGGTAACTCTTCGAGGCGGCATGTTCTAATCATAAAAGTAGTAAACACATAAGTTTCTAACCATTGCAAGGCATATCATCCATGTCACATTAAGGTCTAACATTCCAGGTTAATACCATACTTATGGTTGTCACACATCGCATACAAATCATGTAATTCTCACACCATGTATAGGTAATGTCTCAACAGTAGTCCATCATAATAATAGCATATCCATGCATGTAATCAAGTTTAGTCTAGCAGAGGTTGCTTATTTCCTCCTCTCTCGAGATCTTAGACATAACCTTCTCGGGGTAAATCCTAATGTCTAAGGTCAAGCGCAATAGCATGATCTATGAAGATCTCTTCGGGTTTAATACCCGGATTGATAAAACAACTCGGTGCGCAGAGGGAACGGAAGATCCAATAGAAGTATCCCATAAGGAGTGAGCACAAAGGCTCCCTCACAGGGTGAAAAGATCACAAAACAGATAGATAAACAAATCAAGTAATGAGGAACACGTATGAGATATAAAATGCACACAACCCTGGCATGCAAATCTACATGAAGGTTCCTAGGTTATAGTCTAGGTCAAGTGTATTGCCTAATTCTCTATAACCAATGGCTCTGATACCAGTCTGTCACACCCCCGCTAAGAGCGGAAACATGGGGATGTAACGAGACGGGAATCGTCATAACACATGGTAAGCGATAGAGATGCAATAATAATAATGATGACAAGCGTGTCATGACGACACCCGACAACAATGGGACTTTTGTCGTGTTTAGTCAGTGTTCACGAAAACATAGCCATAATCATAAACATGATTCACACAAACAAAGATGATAACATTGTATGCAATTCTCACAACCCGGGAACAAGTTACAAAAGTATAATGTTGTTTGAAACAGATACAACAATTGTTTTCAAAAGACCAAGTTTAGCCACAAAATGCATCCTAGGGTCTCCACTAAGGCAACACACCTAGATCCTCAGCTAGCATGATCACCTGAAAAGATATGCTCAAAATGGTCAACAAAATTGTTGGTGAGCTCGCAGGTTTAAAAGTAAATAAGTAATTGATGCTGTATAAATGTTGTTGCAGAATACCGTGCATATAGTTATACGTAAGCAGAATCACATGACAAGAGCTTTACAACCAAACCTAACGACGTACACAAAGAAGCTTGTCGGAATATATTCACCCAAGGCCTGTTCCTGGCGACTGTTGGTACTAACTAGTATACCAACACGAGGGTGGGGGTGTCAACCCAAGTAGTACTACCAATACCTATCCGTCGGTTCCCACACTGGAATTAAATGGTTGTAAGAAAGAACCACAAAGCAGACTCAAGCATGTATTAGATAAGTACTCACAAAACAGTAGCACGTTGATTCCAAGTATGTAAATTGTATGTATGTTGTACATCATGAAAAGTGGGTGAGCATACTTTTCCCCCAAGTTTGTAAATGATTGAAAAGTTGTATAAGCATAAAAAGGGGCCACGAAAACTCATTTGTTAAGTGGCAAATATGGATAATCAAGTTTCAAATGTTGTATGCAATGAACGGTCAAACACCTATTGACAGTTATTGTTGGGCATTAATGATATGTATAAAGCATACAGTAATGTTCAGTCGGTTCGGGTTGTATCGGTTCGGTCGTGCGTAACACACACACAAGCGGACACACGTATCAGATCTTATGTAGATCCAAGTACCGGAAGGATCCGTCATTGCCAATGACATTTGTATAAAGATCTCATTGTTATAGGAGAAAGTACTTGTTAAATATTTGTAGTCCCAAATGGTTTTGATAATTTGTAAAATGTTAGGTTGATTTAATTGGAATAGTATGTGCATGTTGATAGCGTTGAATTTAATCTTTGTGGTCAAGCAATGACACTTTTATGATGTTACCTTATCATCACCAGACATTCAAGAAGGGAATTCACACACACACATCATCAGTCACATAACAGGACCAGATGCTCGACTCAACACTCCATTCGCACGAATCAACCTTCAATCGTATGAATCGGCTTCATTCGCACGATTGAACCTCCATTCGTACGACTGGCATTCAGTCGTACCACACAACACTCAATCGCACAACTTAACCTCCATTCGCACGACTCAACCTTCATTCGTACGAATCAACTTCATTCGTACGACTGAACCTTCATTCGTACGATTGGCCTTCAGTCGTGCAATACATGCACAATCGCATACATCCATTCGGTCGCATGACTCAATCACACACATCATTCATCCGCATTGACTCAATCGCACGCATCACTCATCTGCATTGACTCAATCACACGCATCACTCATCCGCATTGACTCAATCGCACACATACATTTGATCGCACGACTCAGTCGCATGACATCCCCAGTCGCACGACTCAGTCGCCTGAATGACACAGTCGCATGACTCAGTCGCATGACTCACCCAGTCGCACGGCTCAGTCGCATGACAGACCTAGTCACCTGAATTGTAGGTTCGCGACGGCTGAAGTACAGAGTAGCCTTCGGCTGCCCCGAGCACGAGTTTTACATAACAAGGACTTCCAGAAACACACTACAAACACACACAAACAAGAAGTACACTCAGAAAGACATCGCACACACCCACACGACCTCTTGTGTTCGGGTTGAACCCGAATACCCGAAACCCTAGAAATGGAAAGCAGTAAAATGAGCAAGAAATGGACAACCAAGGTCGTCTACCTGTAAGGATGAAGTAGACTAGGTTGTAGATGAAGTCTAGACGAAGAAAACGAGACCAAATGGAGCGTTTTTGTTGTAAAAGTGAAGAAAATAGGTGATGAAGAAGAAAGTGAAGAAGAAGTGAAGAAGATAGAAAATGGCTGGGAATGGGGTTTTCATACCCATCCCAAGTTTGCAAAATGTCAATTTTAGTCCCTGCACTTAGCCCCGAGTTCCCAAAGTTTGTTTCGGTTAAAAACGACTTTAAAGGTGTTCATTATTTTAATGTTAAAAGTGTGTTTTAATGGTAATTGGTGACTTAAAATGGTTTTATTAATGACAATGGTTATAAATAAAAATGATATATTTGGTGAAAAGGTGATGAAATTTATAAAAGTTTAGGCTTAGCACACGTTCACAAAGGAAATACAAGCACAAGGATAATAAAGCAAATATTTTTCCATAACAGGAGTTCATGAAGAAGAGGAAGAATAATTAAGAATAATTTGATGGTTAATTATGTTAATTGACGGACCTTAAGGTGACGTATGTCACAATCAAGCTCCCAACACATTGGCATAAGGTACTTTCTCCATATATCTAACTTCAGCATCTGATGTAGGACAATCAGAGCTTGATATTTTAATATGATCACCTATAGAATAGTTACTGATTTGACTTCATCCATCCTATAGTTACTTAGCACCTTATATAAATAAGACCTTTGAGACAGCTTCAACAACCTGTGTTCTCTATCTCTTTTGATCTCCATGCCCAATATCTTCTTGGCTTCACCCAGATCTTTCATCTCAAATTCTGACATCCACATCCTTTTTCTAGCTTCAACTTCTTCCAAATCAGGACAAGCCACCAACATGTCATCAAAATACAGCAACAAGTTCACAAATTTGTTTACACTGTATTCCTTAAAATAGACACAACTATTATAGCTGCTCCGGTTGAACCTATTATTTACCATATGTTCATTAAACCTTTTATACCACTATTTTGGGGATTGCTTTAGCCCATACAAAGACTTCTTAAGGAGACACACCTTATCTTCCTACCCCTTAACCTCAAACCCTCCATCTACTTCATATAGATAGTTTCATCCAGCTTCCCATGCAAAAAAGCAGTTTTCACATCCAACTGATGTAACTCCATATCCATTGAAGTAGTCAATGATAACATAACCCTGATAGATGAATAGTTCACCACGGGTGAAAATATTTCATTATAAACCACCCCCGGTTTCTGTGTAAACCCCTTAGCTACTAGTCTAGCCTTGTACCTAGGAGGTTCTTCTTCAGAAATCCTATCTTTCAGTTTAAACAACCACTTACATGACACAGGCTTGTGACCCTCAGGTTTATCAACCAGCTCCCATGTGCCATTCTTATAAAGAGATTCCATCTCTTCCTCCATGGCCTTACACCATTTAGAACTCTCTTTTACAGAAATAGCCTTAGAGTATGAGAATGGTTCATAGATGCTTTCTTCTTCAGTAGCAACAAAGGCTAATGCAGACAAATCACTCCCCTCTCTATACTTGAGTGGAGGTATCACTCGTCTCCTCTGTCTATCCCTAGCCAATTAGTAATCATCCATACCATCTCCCTAGCTATTAGAAGTTCCATGATCAACACCTTCATCATTCACACCCTGCTGCTCCACCTCAACCTAAACCTCACTTTGTCTTTCAACTTTAGACTTCCTCTTTCCTTGAATGTCTCCATAAACAACATCCTCTTATCACCCTAGGTATGTCCCCTTCTAGCCTCCACAATCTATACCCTTTTACACCCTTAAGGTATCCTAGAAAAACATATTTACAGGCCCTAGGTTCTAACTTCCCTTGGCTAACATGAGCATAAGTCAAAGAACCAAACACCTTAAGTTCCCGTAGTCAATCTTTCTCCCTGACCACGCTGCCATAGTGTTTTGTGACGTCTAATGCAGCTGATGGAGACCTATTGACTAAGTACGTTGCAGTTGTAACAGATTCAACCCATAACATCTTGGGTAAACCAGAACTAGCCAACATGCACCTTACTTTTTCAAGCAAGGTTCTATTCATCCTCTCAGCCAAACCATTCTGCTGTGGATTCCCAAGCATAGTTCTATGTCTTGCAATACCATGAGTCTTACAATACTGATTGAACTCATGATTGTAGAACTCCAACCCATTGTATGTTCTTAATTTCTTGACCTTTCTTTCAGTTTGAGTTTCATAAGGACTTTCCATTCCTTGAACTTACTTAAGGCATCACTCTTATTCTTTAAGATAACCACCCAAACTCTTCTTGAAAAATCATCTATCAATGCCATGAAGTATCTAGCACCACCCAAAGAATCAACCTTAGCAGGACCCCATAAATCAGAATTGATGTAGTCTAACAACCCACTTGTGTTATGCTTGGCCATTTTAAACTTTACCCTCTTATGTTTACCAAGAATACAAGTTTACAAAAACCAAAATCATAATTCTTTAACTCAGTCATCACTAATTGCTTCTACAACTCCACCAGTCCTTGATGACTGATATGACCAAGCCTCTTGTGCCATAACATGGCCTTAGAACTACTATCATTTGAGGCAGTTGCCACTTGGGACTCTACTACACCAGTATTATCCAGTAAATAGATATTATTCTCCCTTCTACTACCAGAAAATACTACCATTCACCCTTTAATTACCTTAGCCTTACCATCCCTAAGACTAACAGGTAACCAGAACTCTCCAACAGCCCTAAAGGCAACAAACTTCTTTTAAGACTAGGGATATACCTTACATCATGAAGATCAACTTCCATGCCATTCTTTATCTTTAGAGTCACTACACCATGACCCATAATCTTACAAGGTCTATCATCCCCTAGCATCACTGATCTAAGCTCTTCAAACTTCAAATCTTTAAAGAACTCCTTCACAGGTGTCATATGGAATGAACACCCTGAATCCATCACCCATTCACTCTCCTTTCCGCTGCTTGTGACAGTCAACACATCTGCACTTTCATACCCATAAGACGAGTCTTATGCATTGTGTCCTGAATGAGACTTTGATCCACTTGATTCACCCTTCTTTCTTTTCAAGTCAGGACAATCTTTCTTGAAGTGCTTTTCTGACCCACACATAACACCTCCTTTGTTGAATTCGGTAGTATGATCTTCAATTGACTTCCCATGAGCCATTTGGAATGTGTACAGACGTTTCTTGAGATACAACCTGTTCGCAAGAGACTTCGTCATGTACAAACTTTCCAATTTTAACCAGACCCCTGCAACAGACGTCTCTTTCAATACTTCTCTGAGTACCCGATCCCCCAAGTTCAAGATGATCGAAGTGTGTGCCTATTCAAGCATCTCATTCTTCTCCTTGTCCGACATTGTATTTGACAACTTAGCTTCTCCAGCCAAGGCATCCACCACTCGTTGATGAATGAGTAATGCCTTCTTCTTCAATCGCCATAACCCCAAAGTCGTTCTTCCCGTCGAATTTCTCAACTTCGAACTTTGTTGACACCATCGTTGCTGTCGATCGATCTTTGATTGAACCTTGATTCTCAACTGAGCCTATAACCAGGCTCTGATCGCAATTGTTGTAAAACCAATTGAGAATAAGAACGTGGAATTTCAACAATACAAAGACGATACAAGAAAGAATACTATCAAGAATTATGTGAACAAGAATTTACAGATGATTTCTAATCAGTCTCCCTCACCGATTACTTTAGGTCCATATTATAGTATTTAACTAACTATAATAGACACACTCAACAAATATTGAGAATTTACACTAAGGACCCTACACTATATCTTCCGAACAAAAATAACCCTTCGGAAAATATACAAAGTAAACCTTAAATCCCTTCCGAAGCAAACTTAATCTTCGGAAGATATCACTCAAGCTTTGGAAGAAAGATGTTAAGTTTTGGAAGAACACTTGTTTTGGATTTTAATATTTCACAGGAACCTTCTCATGAAAATGACTAGTTTGTGATTTTCTCCTAAAAGATCATTTCTATAGTATTATCAAGCCATAATATATCTTAAACTCATTCGAGTGTGTTTTCGTATTTGATTAATATCATAAATACTACACTCTTTATAAATCAAGTAACCTTTTCTGTTTTAGAATTAATTAACTTAAATAATATTGAAAACCTTCGCATTATGAGTGGGTCAAATATATGAATATAAAAAGTAATGTCAGAACGTTAATGCGAACTCACACGTTGAAGATAAGAGAAATAAAATCTACACATTGTTAATAACATTCAGAGCTTTATATATATAAAACAAACAAAACTGTAAAAAACTATGAGTTGCCGGAGACCATTAATAATATTAGGAATTTTTATAGAAAAAAAACATTAAAAAAATTCACATCTAAACGTTGATAAAAATAGACATGTCATGTGAGAAAAAGTAAATTATTATAATGTTAAGATTGATAGAAATAAGCATGTACATATTACAATTTTACAAACCAAATAGTTAAAAATCGCCTTTTCAAACCGTCACTTTCGATAAAAATAAACACGTACATATTTCAATTTTACAAACCAAATAGTTAAAATCACCTTTTCAAACTATCGCTTTCAATAGAATTAAGCACGTACATGTTCGCTTAATCTTAGTAATAAAACAAACCGATAATATGTTTCGATGTTGAAATTTTCTTCTTATTTGTGTAATGTTATTTATAATGGCTGAGTTGTTAGAATTAGATAGAAAGAACAATTGAGGGTAAACTTTTACTAACGGAATCAGATCTCTAAAATGATAGAGTTTTATTTAACAACTTGAGTATTTGCTTACGATGAAGAAATTATTAGTGAGTGTTGTTTTGTTAGGTGCCTAGCCACTTAAACTTCGAGATCCAGAAACACCGTTTATACAAATTCAAGTAGGAGATTTTTTTTACAGGGGCAAATAAAGTAGCCTACTAGAATGGAGTGTTGACGAACACTCGTGAGAATGTTTGCTTCCACTTGAATTTTGGTTTTCTTTACTCAAATTTACAATTTGTTTCTTAAAATCTATACACATAAATCAATACACATAACGTTATGAAGTTGTAAATTCTTAAGTCAAAGTCTTAAGTTAACTTAACCCACATCAAATTACAACCTAATAAGATCAACTTTAGAGCTTAATTTGGTTTTAAATTTCCAACGATCATGTTTTAATACCTACCTAAGTCAATAATCATTACCAACAATCTTACTCACAATGTAACAAAAACATACATATTTAGTTCTCCTAGTTAGATAAAAACACTAAAACATTTTACTTAATTTATATTATACTAAGAGTAAATTATCATTCTTTGTCCCTGTGGTTTGGTGAACATTGTCAGTTTCATCAAATATTTTATTTTTTCGCATCTAGGTCCCTGTGATTTACAAATCTTGTCATATTCATCCAGTCCGTTAACTTCATCCAACATTCTTCATTAAATGATGGGTATATTGATCATTTACATATATAACAAACTATTGGATGAAAGTAACAATTTTCACCAAACCACAATGACGAAAATAACAATTTACTCTTATACTAATTACTAACTCTTCTATACGTAAGGATGTTGTATATTATACATATGGGTTTTTTTAAAAATTACTTTTTGCTTTTAACCTAAAAATTTCATCTTTTGCAAAGTAACCTTCCAAATTTTGATTATTTTTACTTTAAACCCAAAACTCTTCATCTTTTGCAATTTAATCTTAGAAAATTTTATACTTTCAACTTTGGTGTTTTATACTTTTCATATTTTGTAAATTTTCGTCTTACGTTCGTTCTAGGTTTTGCAAGTTAACACGACACAAACATACATGTGCGATTCACCAATTTTACGTTTCGCGTTACGTTTTGTTCTAAATTCTATGAGATACCACAACACAACATGTATGTGTTGTCTATCGTTTTCACGTCTATTTTTCCTCTTTAAAAGGTTCGTCCCAATGCTTGAGTCTTTAATCTATTTACTTATATTTTTATATGTTTTATGCTTTTATTTTATTTTTTCATATTAACACACCGCAAATTCAATGTTGATGATCATTGATGGTGGGTGTCATTAATGGAATTTTGCATGGTTTTACGACTCCGCAACGTGGGGAGCCTAATTCTAGTATATACTAATTAACAACTTAACGTTGCTTTGGTTGTTATACTATGCGCAGCAAAGGTTGTACACATATTTTGTTTTTTTTTCAATTTTAAATTCAATTTTTACATCTATAACAAATTAATCCTCACAATTTTTCACTCAACTTTGATCCCATATACTTTTTATAGTTTATAAATTTTTCGTTTCATATCTCGATTTAGAGTTAACACGTTGTAACGTACATGTGCGCTTCAATGTTATTACGTTAGTTTTCCTGTTTAACGTCCCGTCGCAACATGCAAGTCCTAGACGAACTATGGTTTTTAATGTTTTAACGTTTCACGTACGTGGTTCAACGTTTTGATGTCTACTTTCCGTTTGTTTTTTTAATTTTTTAGTGTTTTAATACGAGTATTTTTTATGTTGACGGCCGCCGAAGAAATATGCACCGTTGTTACTTTGTACGAGTTTATGCCCCCGTCGTAACAGGGGGCTTAATACTAGTTTTGTTATATTTAAATCAATGAGATTAATAGTTCAATGTACCATCTTCTTCTAGTTTTGTTATATTTTACATCAATGAGATTAACAGTTTTGTGATTCGGTTCTTCAATCTTCATCACAGGTAATGCAAACAACTAAAAAATTCATGTAATCCAGGGCTTCCATTTTACAGCACTAATCGAAGTTCGTCGTTGTTCTGTTTTCCACTAATCTGTTTAGATTACAACTCTGAAACTGCACATGGTTTGGAAATTATGTTGATCGAACCACATTTTACTTTGAAAATGATATCGAGTGTTGATGATTCGAAACGAACATGACTATTGACTACGTGTGAATCATGTGATGGTTGACTTGATTAAAGTGTAGTTTGAATGAAGTGGATTGTAGATGGTTAAGTTTTCTACATTTTGTGATCGTTTCATAGTGAGAAGTGTCACTGTTTCTACTGAATTTGATCTGAGATTTGTATTGATTTAAGATATGAAGATTGCATTATTTGGGGAAATGTCATGAGTTCTAATGAGGTGTTTCGAAGTTTTGATCACTTGACGAGCTCATTTGTTATCGTCTAAGACAGTCATTTTTGGAGATCAGAGGATTTTTGTAAGCTTCCACATTGGTCCAGTTGCTTTTGCTCGAAATGCAGGATCAATAGGTGTTTTGAACTTTGATTTGATCGATTATAACTGAATGAAGCCCATACTAAGACACTGTTTGGTTGAATGACGTTGCATTTCGTTTCATTTTCGTTCAATATGGAATATTCAATTCTTTTTCATTAAAGTGCATAATTGAGATTGTTGTAATGATTTAATTTTGTCTGCCAGATGGTGTTTAGTTGGATGTATGCATTTTAGCCCTGTTTGTCTGATTAATGCTCTTGAGTTCATGTCATTTTTTGGTAACAGTGAAGTTTATCAAAATTGGGTCTTTCTGGATGTAGATACATTACAGACACACAGTTGAGTCCATTTCAGTTAACCTTTGATGGACCAGGTATAATGCATTCCGAGCTTTTCTTTAAGATTATGTTTTTTCTGGTAGATTTTGACATTTTTCTAAAACCATAGTATGAGAAGGTTGAGAAGATTGGTGAAGGAACATATGGTGTGGTCTACAAGGCTCGTGACAGAGTTACCAATGAAACAATTGCTTAAAAGAAGGTACGTTTGGAGCAAGAAGACGAGGGTGTCCCGAGCACCACCATTAGAGAGATTTCATTCTTGAAAGAGATGCAACATGGAAATATAGTCAGGTAGTTTCTATGCTAGGACCATCTTTAATGGTCTAAATTATTTTATTTACATGTAATTTTTAGTTTATGCTCTAGAAGCATATTATGGAGCAAATGGTGATGTTCTGGTGACAGGTTACAGGATGTTGTACATAGTGATAAATGATTGTATCTGGTTTTCGAGTATCTGGACCTGGATTTGAAGAAGCATATGGACTCTTGTCCTGAGTTTTCAGAGGATCCACGCCTTGTAAAAGTGAGCGAGCCTTGTTCTGCCACTTAGTTGTTGGTCTTAGGTGCTAAACTCGTATGTTTTTATTGCTTCTTCACTTATATTGAATTAGAAGTGGCAAAATAAGCAGTCGGTTGGTTAGGTAACACGCCTAACGGTTCAGATCAAAACGAGTAATTTTGTGTATGTTGCAATGAATTTGACAGGGAAGGGGACATGTGATTACAAAAACTGTATTATCTTTATAGTAATTTAAGTTTTAAAATAAAGTCACTTTAAGAGGTTTTATGCCCTCATTCCACCCTCCCCAAACACTACCACTAGCTTTATTATGGGTGGGATTCTATAGAGTATGTTTGTTGCTGTAAGAGGTTTCATGCATTAAACACACACTTTCTTTGATTCTATCTGTTTGACCCCTTCTTTTGCCATTTCTTTGTTTTACCTATTTAACGTGTTTGAGATAGATCATAATCCGAATAGACCCATTTATAAGAGCAAATGAGTCAAAATGGCCACCTCTAATTTGAAGAGTAAGAAATTGGTTCAATCTCATACTATGTTATTTTCATCAATATGCAGATGTTTCTATATCAGATCCTACGTTGCATTGCTTATTGTCATTCCGATAAAGTTCTCCACAGAGACTTAAAACCCCAAAACCTTTTGATTGATCCAATGTTGTAAAAATCACGACTAGTCTGTGATTAGTTGCCGATTAATTGCTATCGGAGGTTGGCCGCTTCAATCATTGATCATCGTACCAATGCACTAAAGCTTGTAGATTTTGGATTGGCCAGGGCATTTGGCATTCCTGTCAGGACATTCACTCATGAGGTGGTTTCCATGGGTTATGTCTTTCATTTAGCATTATTCATAATTTTATACCGGAATTAATAATTTGTTATGTATATACATGGGCGTTATAAAATCAACCACAAAGATATAAAAGAGCAATGCCACATGTATTATTTAATTAGTGGTGATTTGGTGTTTTTTAGGTGGTTACACTGTGGTATAGAGCACCAGAAATTCTTCTTGTATCTTGTCATTATTCTACTCCTGTTGACAACTGTGTTTTGGGTTAGTTCATCTCGACTAACATCCATATTGCGATTACTGTTGCTTTTATGATTAGTAAACACCTGACATCCATAAGTCTGCCTTTCCAAAATGGTCTTCAAAAGTGAGGAATCCTTTTCTTTTATAGTATGTACCAGCAATCACTTTATAATTTTTTTTCATTTTAAACGATTGAGGATATATGATCATAAAGAACTAAATGATGCATCCTTTGCTGTTATTCAGGACCTGGCAACTATCGTCCCAAATCTTGGAAAACCCGGTCTTGATCTCCTACGTGTAAGTTTAAACTTATTGCTACCTAGTTCTCATTTATAGATGGACAGATGGTAGAGGTGACAAAATTGACCCATTTACGATATGTTTATATTCCAGATGATATTGACTTGGACTGTTACTGGAAAATAACTTTTGCTAGGTCATATGACGTCCCAGAAAAAGTCACTGTTTATGCGATGGAATACGTAGAAACCTGCAATCTACCAAACGACTTTAGGCCATGGTCTCATCGTTCCTGCCATTGAAGTGGCCTGGACCAGGTTACCTTAAAATGAGCCGATCGCGATACCCCTATGGGCCAAGTACCAATACCTGATATATAGCCACCAAATATTATTTACTTTGTAAAAAAGGTGGCAGTTTGACCATATTTGTACGGATGGGTCTATTTAAGTTGTTTTCATCTGTAGCGGGTAATACAAATGAAGGGTGCTATAAAGGAAACACATGTCACACATCAAATAAATAGAGAACCATTCATAGTGTAGTTGTAAGGCATAGAACTTCCTAGATCATCTTATTCAAATAATTAGTTTTTACTCGAATAGTTTTTTTTTTTAATTATCTTGACACACAAGTTATTTATAGAACTTTGGAGATATATTAGGCCAACACAATCTGGTCAGGCTCGACCCGTTTTGAACCCAAACAATAATTTACTTTTTAGACGCATTACTCATGCAGTCAACCCACATATTTTCTTTATCGAACACAATCTGGTCAGGCTCAATTCGTTATTTTTCTTTATTGAGTAGTAGAAGAATTAAAGCGAGGATTGCACTAGAGCATGAATACTTCAACGATATCGGGTTTGTGCCATAACTCACCAAACTGAACCTTTTTTTAAGGTTTTATTTCGTGAGATATGTGTGCCATTTTTAGGGTTGTCATTCTTCAACCGTCTTAGGACAACCTTAAACGCTCAGGTGCTCTCTTGCTAAGCCATCGTCGAATTGGCTTGTGCATGTGCCTTTTTGTTTCATCTGAAAACATAAAAGCTTCAAATTCTAGCAACAATTTTCTTCACCATCATCATATTTTATTTTCTTTTAATAGATTTGTTTGGTGTGCATTTTTGCATGTGTCCTTCATTTTGTTAATGAAAATTGAATCTAAACTTGACATCATAACCAATGTGCCTGTGAAAGCTTCCATATCAATATACTTTCTTTTATTTTTTTAAATAATCATGAGAACCCATCACTGGAATACTCACGAGCCCATCAATATCCTCCTAACTAACAGGGTCATGTCGAAGACAACTTGCGTTAAGAAGTTGCCTTTAAGGGGTTGAAGGCACATAAATCAACGGAAGTTGGATTTGAACTTGAGATATCTACTGGAGCGAATGTGCGTCAACCTCTGGAATATTTTCCATATCACATTTATTCCCAAACAATCTACAAAATGATTCTCTATTTACAAACAAGGCTAACATGTATGCACATTTTCCATATCACATGTATTCTCAGACAATCTATAAAATGATTCTGTATTTACAAGGAAGGCCAATATATTCTTTTGCATAGTTCAAATCATATAATTTATTTCTACAATTCCCAAATTCAAGTTTTTAAACATCCAACTGTTTAAGGCTTTTTTGGGAAAAAAATGCAAATAAGATATACACACACATGAAGCAAACAGAAATTTTGTGAAAAATTCCCATCTTAAGCATAGCTTACTCATAACATGCTATCAGTACGTGCCGGAAGCCGTTTAAAGAAATTTAATGGTGCAGATGGCAAACTACGGCGAAACCTTGGATGCCTCATGATGTAAAAGCCAGTCAGTGTCACAAGCACTTGAAAAGGCGTAGTGTATATCACAAATGCAGCCACGAGACAGAACGCCATGAATATAAATGTAGCCCGAGGGTCCCGCCAGCTGAGAAGTCCCTGTAAGCGTTCCGCTTGACTTGCTATGTCGCCGACCATTGATTGGATTCGACCAGCAAGACTTCGTAATCGGTCGTACCGATGCCGGACGGCTTCCGGGCTTCGAGATGTTGGAAACGTGTCGAATTCCTCATCTAACTCATCTAGTCTAGCTGCGTCAGCGTAAGATAATTGGGTGTTCATATGAGGAGGGTATTTTGGCCTAAACCTGTAGTTCCAGAGTCCGATTAGGAACATGTACATGAACGCCATCGGAAGAATGAGTTCAGGGAAAGACACGAGCATCACTAACATGATATGCACAAGCATGGTTGTAAGGGGGGTTTTCCATAAACAAACTTCACTAAACCATTTACTCAACGCGAAAACCCCGTTGAAAACCAACATCAGCCTGAAGAAATTTGCCTTGCTTCGCCTTATACTCCATAGATGTGAATTAGCGTCAGTCATATATTCAATGACTTCTTTCCTTAGAGGCGGTTCTGCTCGACTCAGTCGCGCTGCAACTATCACAACAGCTTGGTGGCGCAACGTTTCAATTTGAACCACCGTCAAAGGCCTCACATAGTGCATTTTCGGTAAGAGGGGTTTCGAGTACATATACATCATATTCATCATAGAAGTACTAGAAAAGCGAATCGCCAAATGTAGTTCCCCCATTTTCTTAACACCCGAATGGTGAAGAACTAGCAACGGGTATGAATGTGTATAAACCCGACCCGTTTCAAGCGTTGAGATTCTGATTCTAATTTTTCCTATTCTCAAATCTTTGGAACTGGAGCCACTCTCAAGCTGAGAGTTATCAAAAACACCCACGGTTAGAACTGTTGACGGATCATAAACCTCCCAAGTGTACTGCTCATTGAATCTTGGAGTCAAACTGTCAATAACTGTTCGTGTTCGCACCCATTTGTGCCCGTATTTTGCGACACAATACGCATCTGTTGCTCCCCTTCCTTCTCGGGTTTTCATCGGATGGAGAGCACTAGCATTCAAGATACCGAGTTCTAGTATTCCGACCGATGGCTTCCACAGCTGCTTCGCCGAAGGTCTAAGATCACTACTGTATTGAGTTGACTCATCAAGCACGTGATACCCACCTTCAAGACAAACACGAAGATGGACCCGAGTAGCGAATTTATATCTCTTCTTCATCTTCTCATCAACATCATTATCACTCGAGTCTTGAAGACTAAACCATTGGGGATGAATGATCCGATCATCTGCACGTCTCTCGACACTAGTCAACGGTATAAACACCTTCCCTAAAGTCTCTTCTCTATTGGGCTTGATTTGATCTTCAACCGTAAGTATTAGATAATCTTCGAATGGCTCAGCAGCGACAAACATCATATCCTCATTCCATAATGCATTTGCATTTCTTGCCAGAACAGGTCTTGTTTTCAAAACCTGATGATTAACCTGTGCTTTCACATATACATTCGGGAACCGATTTTTTTCGGCCCAAACAAGATCTTGTACCTCGATAACATTAACCCGAACATACCAAAGTCTAGGAGAATGGTATACTTTCGATCGAGTGTACTTTGAAGCAACTGAGCTATCAACACTACTTGTTGCTTGGTCTACAAGAAAAGCTTCAGAAAACGCTTCGTCGGCTTGTGTCCCAATCCAAACCGCAAGCATTAGTTCACCTCTATGTCTGTCACCCTTCTTGTCCTCTAGCCTGTACCATTCTGGAGCTAACGGGCCATCGGGTGGGACTCGTGTCGGGACATCGTGAAGATTCACACGAACGATCCCAACGAAGTCGTCTTTTAGCATGTCTTTATCTTTAACCACAATGTCTACAACTGTTGCTTGCATTCTTTCTCGTGAGAATGCAAAAACTGTGTTCCATACCGGGCTTGATGCCTTCGAAAAGTGCTGTGTGATTCCTTTATAGTTCCCGACTTGTACTATAACAAACGGGTCGAGACTTCCTGTGACATCCATACTCGGGAGGGCTCGTGCTTTCACGACCCTAACGAATAGGAACTGCATCGGTTCAACGAGGTCATGAGCGCTGGCTCGTCTGCTATCACTGCGCACAACTCGACCCTTGATCACTTGACCACCTCCAAGATATGGGCTTGTTTCTTTGAGAGCATAGTCCATTGGTTGTGATGATGATCCGGAGTACATTTGGACGATATTCGGCTGACTTTGATATTGACTTTGACTTTGATTTTGATTTTTCATGTTCTCAACTCCATGTGCATTCGATTGTTGTGGCTGGTTCATTGCTGCCATGTATGGTTGTTGTGGAGGAAACTGAGGTTGTTGGACAAAGTTGGGGTTTGGCAAATGGTGAAACGTTTTTCGCGAATCTTTCGACTCTTTTCGACCACGAGAAGATTTATCCATTTGAGGAAGCGGATCTGAGAACCTAACTGTCAGGTTATCTGTGATAAACACTTTAAGCCCCAGTTCGCCTTTTACACGTGAAAAAATGTTTCTTTTTTCTATAGGGTAATGCAACACAACTGCATCCGAATATGGGACGAATGATGCTCCATTGATATGAACCTTACCCATGAACGATTTCGAGTCGTTTCCTTTGGTTCTGTTGTATACGTATGCATCGAGTGTAAGGTTAGACAGGTTATTCGGGTCAGAAATAATGAAGTAAAAAGTTTCATTCCAGTACGGGTTGAGATCGTTCTCTTTGACAGTGGTTCTGAACTTTTGATGATTGAAGTGAAGCTCGACGTACGGGCTAACGGAATCCTGACCGTCTTTTGCGATAAGTCCGTGGGCGCTATGGACCTCAACTCCTAGCTTCAAATTGTTCATTTGAGATTCTTCTTAGAGGAATTTCACAAACAGTTTACAGGCGTTCTTGAATCTTGATTACAGTATTTCACACCTGTAAAATAATAATTTAAAAACACAAAATTTCAATGAAAAAGAATATCGGGTTTCATAAACAAATGTATCTAGAATTGCAATTTATCTTCCACACTGTAAATGAATTAGAATACTAAAAAGTATATAAAGTAGCTTTTTAAATGAATTGAACAAACACGAATAAGAGCTTGTTTGTTTATTTTCATTACTTTAAGCGAACAAACGAATGAACATGAACGCTTGAATGAACATTTTTTTCCAGTCATGTTAGTTCGTTAAGAGACTGCATATGTTCGTACTCGTTTATGTTCAATTGTTGATATTCTAGATGTACATAAGCAAACACAAATGCATACTAATTAAAAGTAAAGAACAATTTGAGTTCAATTTCTTTGAATGAATATATAAACAGACATTAATGAACAAACACAAACGAATCCTAATGAACAAATGTTAATGTATGTAAATGAATGAACTGAACATGTGTTTATGCTCGTTTGTTTATTTAATTAGCGTAACTTTCCGCAGGACAACTTTGGCTCTTGTACATGCCTACATGTAATGATGTAATAGAATCAAATCTTCAGCTAAAGAAACAGATAAACAAAAACCTTATGACATGTTATCCAGCTTGTGATCCGACGAACTCTCGTTTCATTTTCGAAATCAACAGAGAACTTGTGTTACCATTTGTATCTGATTCAAGTTGAACAGATGATCATGCAGTCACACAATCATAAAGATCAAAGTGAAAGAAGATGTAGAAGACAAAGTGGAGTTATATGTTAATGGCTGAAAGTTTCATAGATGATTTAAGGATGAGCTGTAGAAGACGTGATATGGGCCTCTGGGTATTTTATTGTCAAAGTATAACAAGCTTTGTGTATTTGTAAATCCAAATTTAACACCAACCACATTAGTTCAAACATATTTTATGTTTTTTTAAAGAAGTAAAAGTATCAGTTTATTATATTTTTCTACATAAAAGCAGAAGACTTGCATTTGGTTCTCAAGGTTTTTTTATTTCTAGTTTTTTCTAGTAAACTTTTTCATTAAAACTTATACATACATAAAATATATATGAATTGATGTTGATATATGAATTAGAAAATTTCATAACTATCTTATCTAAAAAGTCAATCACAAAGGAACTAGTATAACAAGAAAGTCTTCTTTCATTTCATGATAGTGACACACTAAGAATATTCCACCTAATTGTTATTTAATAGTTTAAAATTGTGAGAAACAACAACCGGAGAATTTCTACAACTACTTGCAAAGTCTGAAGTCTTTAATTAGTTGTATTTTATTTGGTTTTTATATTTTGCAAAACCATAACCGGAGAATTTCTAAACACTTATACCTTGTACGAGTCGTATGGAGTGTTTGTTTCGCTTGTAAGTTGTCCAAACGGGTACGAGTGGTGCTCACACAAATCACACTGGTCGTATGAGAAGTTTTTCGTTACATGGCTTTATGAGAGGGTGTTCGCATCCTTGTACGGGTCGTTTGATATGTTTGACTAATAAGAGTTGACTTACGTGACAACACAAACCGTTGATTTATTAGAGATATTACTTATAATAAATAATAAGCCAAGCCGTCTTTTGAATTATAGCTAACAACAACAAGTAAAGTAAACTTTAAACGCTATTTGTTATAATCAAGAGTTGGAACGAGTCCAACACCTTATTAGTTTGATACGACATGACTCTAAATTTAAATTAAATTAATAGACAAGTTTGGGATCAATACCTGCTCTAAATGAACCTACCACTTATATAAATAAAGTTACATTTATACAAGATTATTTATAATTATGTAAAAATATTAATATCTATAACTATGATAAAAAAACTTGGAAACATTATAAGTATATATGATGTTATATATAATCATAGAAATAATATAAAAAGTAATCAAACAGTAAATGAGTAGAACTTTTATTCATGAGCTAAGTTCAAGCTTTAGCCTATAACGAGCCATGCTTAAACATTTCAGTTAAAAAAGTCAAGCTTAAGCTTAATTAATGGCGTATGGATTGAACTCGACTCGTTTACCTACTAGTTATATATATAGATCAATCGTTAGACCAACATAATACTAAGTACATATTGATTTTAAATTTAATTTCTGTTGAACTAACTGAAAAATTTGTAAAGAAAATGAATCCAACGGGATGTGTACAATACAAGTAGTTTTAGTAACCAAAGGTGTAACCAATTAAGCACATAACCTAAGCAATGAATGCCTCAATATTGACCATCACTATAAAGCAGAAAAAGACCCATAAACATAAAAGCAAGCAACAGGACAAATGCACCAATCTATCCATCTATAAATAGCTTCAACAAGAATCATAGCAAATACAAGTGTGTGTGGAGAAGAACACCATTTGGACCAACAAAAAGAATGTTTTTTTTAATCTAACTGACCTACATAAACGCATTTGATTTTGTTGGACTAATCTTAATAGTTTAATTGTTGGAGGGGTCGTTTAGTAAATTTATTTTATTTGTTTGAGTCCGTCGAGTATAAGGAGCATAGCTTGCCCTGAGGAGGGGCAAAGGGGACCTCCGTTAAGGATCCATTCGCTCAGAGACACAAATTTAATTTTTTTAATCTAGTATTATGTAGATTTTTTCTAAACAATTAATTATAAGTTATAACTCAATAAAAAACTTAATATAATTACGTTTTGGATCAAATATATATTTTTGGGCTTATTTTATTAACCCAATTAGTTAATTAGATGTCCATTAAAAAACAGAATACCCAAATCTTATGGGTCATGATCTATTGTTTTTTGTTATTTTGTTTAATTGTGTTTAAATAGTGAATTAACTCAATTGAACAGCTCACCTAAAAAATATAGAAATCGAGGATTCACTAGTGGAACAGGAGAAGGCTATGACGTGCAGAGCGAGAGGGCCTTTGTGCGATTGTTGACTTTGTTAGCTGTTTGTAGAATTATTGTTTTAAGAGTTATTAGTTAGCTATTATGATATGCTATTGTAGTATTATAATTGTATTATGTTTATTGGTAAAATGTTTGTTTTTATTTAAATAAACTAGTTTATAGCATTTGATTCATTAGGGTCTAGTGGCCTTTTTTTCCGGCTCGTTGAAGGTACTAAAATCCTTAGGACCAACTCTCATTAAGTGTCTTATTTGATTTATTTTCAGGTTTTATTTAGAGTGATATTTTGTTCCTAGATAGAAGGATTTATATTTGAAGTCCAATATGTTTTGGAATTAGCTTGAAGGTTATGTTAGGTTTGGGTGTTAGAATTATATCTATACCAAATCACCATAACATGTATTGTGAATAAGTTTTCAGAATCGGATCGGATGTCGAATCAGGCAGTTTGGGTTCACTGGTCTGACCGGTCGGATCAAATTTAAGAACCAGATTATATAATTAATTTAAAAGTATATGTATAAGAATATAATAATAATATTTAAGGTAAAAATAATTATAAATCATAAAATATAAAAATAATGATTAAATATTAAATATAATAAATGGGCCTGTTAAAGCAACACCCTGCTTTATATCCAAACGCCCTCCTTACGGCCCGCAAGAGCCTTTACGGGCCGCATGGCCCGCGATATATCATATCAGTCATGCAATAATTTAACGAGTCGTGAAACCTCTCACAGACACAAATTTCACGGCTTGTAACTGTCTTTACGGACTGTATGTATTAAAGATTACAGTCCGTTAAGTGTTTCACGAGCCGTAATGTTTGTTGAATTTTTTTGATTTTTTGACATGATTTAATATTCTTCGATTACGGTGTAATTTTGTATTTATTACATAATTTGATACGATGTAATATTCCTCGATAATTATTTGAGTCGACATAATATTCTTTGTAAAATACTATATAAATCGTCAGATTTTAATTCATTTCATATCGATAAATTCAATATTTGTATACATTTTTAAGCGATTTAGTTTATTAACGATATCAATTTGAGATAGAAATTATTTATTTGGTTCTGATTTTAACTATTACCCCATTGAGGGTTATAGTTATTACGATGATGGCAGTGGTAACTATGCTGAAAAGTACATTGATAATGTTGAAAGTTTCACGGTAACTACCAAATAAGAAATAAATAAATTAATTAATATACGTAACAATTAATAAATAAATAATAATTAAAAAAATAAGGTAAATGATATATCACCTTCCCTGTAACAACGGAAAGTAGATAAGCCGCCATACAGTGAGCAAGATTAACCCTTCTAGGGCTAATCAAAACTCGCAAAAAAAATGTCTTCGAGCGAACCCTGCTCGGTGCTCTGGTTGCGCCCAGCAATGGTGCCGACAATACACTGATGCAGATATCGGTGCAAAGGATCTCTGATCGAAGTCGCGCGAATAACGCCCTCCCATCGCCGATCCGAGATGGTCGGCCACCACTCCACCAAAGGACCAGGCTCAGATCGAACCTCGTCCGTGAGGAAACGAACATCGACTGCCTCCTCCTCTGTGTAAAATCCGAGGACGACCACCACGCTCTCATCGTGAACTCTTATCTCCGGACCCTAAGGTGAACCAAACAATGGATAAGGGGGTCATCTCCATCTATGACGGGAGTGAATAAAAGGTAGACAGGAACTCCAACGTAAGCTCCCGATTGGCCCCCCTATAGCCGTAGTCGAACATCCGCTGCCACGGTATCGAGTCCTTAGCCCCAATGAGCACCTTAGCATGATCCAAATCTCCCACCAACTCCAACACCTCCAGTCGATGGAACGGGTTGTAACATCTTCTATTTTTGAAATTATGGACCCGAACCCGTTTTGTTGGTTATATAAATCAAGCACATTATTCAAACTTTTTTTTTTCATTTTGGTGAATTTAAAATAATAAATGTGTTATTTAACTAACTTTGTGAAATTTGGTGAATTAAATTTACATTTAATCTTCCATTTAATTGGTTTATAAACTTATGAGGTTTTATTTATATCATTTATGAAGTTATAATTATTATATAAAAAATATTAGACTTTAAAATTTCTATGGGATTTATAAAGATAAGTAAATATATACAGATTTTTTTCTTTTAACCACCTTAATAATTTGATAATTAATATTTAACAAGATTTATGATCTTTACAAAGTTCTTTTAAATAAATATTTGAGTATTATTTACTTTATGAATTATAAAGTTTAGGGTTATTTTTGTAAATTTTAAAACTTAAATTTAAAGACTTTCTATACATAAAGTAACAATGGGATAAAAATCAAGGACGTAATTGTAATTTGTTTAAAAACCCAAACCACCCAAATCCCCCCATCGGTACTGCAACTCCGGCCACAATCTCCGGCGACCTTGAAATCCATCGAAACACTTAATTAAAATGCAATTAAATTGAGCATTAACTATGGTGCACCAGTTTCAAACATAATATCGGTTTTAATTGGATTAATTCAGTTGTTAAGGTTGTACACTCGAAACCGAAACCTACATTCAAAGCAAGAACTCATTCGACTTGAACCGATCGAGTAGTGCCTTAGTAATTGAGGGTAAATCATCAAATCAGTGCTCCTAAGCTAATAGAACTCTCAATTACATCTATAACACAACAACACATCACCATCGATCATCAACATCATCACAAACCTGCAACTTAGTCGATCTCCGTCTTTTGGCCATCTTAAACCAAAATTGGTTTAGGGCTTTTAGTGGTTATCATTTGAAGAATCTTCCTGTAAGAGCAATTGGACTAACATAAACATCATCATATCAAAATGATACCTTTTAGTCGTGGTTGTTCTTGAGCTTCATTTCTATCAAATCTATACCGATCAAGGTAATTAGACACATCCTCACACTCGATTAGTTGCGTTAACAACTTCGAATTCATGTTCAATTGGGATTCAATCGATTCTAGGGTTCTTTCAATTTGGGGTTTTTCATAACTAATGTTTATAAAAATTATTTGGTAAACTTAAACCAGATTCAGGACCTTGGCCTAATGGTAAAACACATATCATATATACGGGCGACCCAGGTTCGGTCCTGGGCACCCGCATATATTTTTAGATCATTTTTTTAATCAAAATAAGTTTTCAAATTATTATTATATCATAATATTAATATAAAAATAGTTTGTTAACTAAAAATTTTTAGACATTTTAAAATAAAATTTTAAAGATTTTAAAACATATAATTTTTAAATTTGATTACCTTCTTTAAGATAACAAAGTTTATAAAAACACTACTAATATATTTATGTGATTTAAATATTATAAAATTATAATAGTTCAAACTTATATTGTTTTAAACCGTTTTAAAATCTGTATGTTACATGTACTTTAAATAATTAATAAATTAATTATTTAAATCATTAAATATTCAATTAATTATTTAGCCATATTATATTGTAAATAAATAATTATTTACTTTTCACACTTTAATGCTTAACCTTTATTCATCAATTAATATAATTAAATACTTGAGTAGTATGTAATTACGTAAGTTTACCGATGATTCATCTTTGTTTTAAATCTTAATTATTTAATTAATTTATTCCTTTAATTTTTTATTTAAATTCTTGAAACTTATAAAAAGATATAATTCTATTATTCTTTATTCTTGTTATAAGGTTTTGATATTATAAGACCTTTATAAAGATTATTTAAAACGTTTAAAAACTTTATAAAATGACTTTAAATAATTTTATATTATTTTGCAAGTCATATAAATAAGTATTCAATAAATTATATTTATCAAATTATTAATAAATAATTTCTAAATTTATTATTTCTTTTCTTACATTATATTTAATCTTTATTAATTCAATAAATTAAATTATTGAATCATTCACTATTATTCTTAGTCTTAAATGATTTATACCAACTTTATTGAACCAAAACATAATCGATTGCATTATTATATTAACTTAAACATTAAAACCCCCAAATTCCAAATGAAACCCTAATTTATATTTACTTTTGAATCATATCATTATTCTAACTCTAAGACATCAACCCATAGGTTGAATCGTGAAGGAAACATTAGAGTAATCTTATCTTCTTATTGTAATCTTAAGTGCACTTTATAGCTCGTGAGTTTTCCATATGAGTTTTCCATATGAGTTTTCCATGTGAGTTCTCCATGCCACATTTTTACTTTATTTAACATCTTTTGGGGTGAAACATGTTAACCTTATAAACTTACACGTGTAAACATCTTGATACTTGTAAATATACATGCAATTCATCTTTACTTTTTGTCATGGTTATTGATATTATTATGAGTGTTATATGAGATACATTATACGTTGACAATCATTAACTATTGCTAACCTGGCAACGTCATAGATCTATGGGTCTGACAAGCCTATTTTGTGCTAAATCCGATTTATTGCCGGCTCCTGATGATGTATGACTTGTCATCATGGAAACCAAGCACACTTAGCTAATCGTTATAAACTTGTAATCTTAATCTTGGTGAAGGTTTGATTGTAGCTATATGTGTTCTATAAACTTGCATAATTCATAACTATTGACATGAATTGCTACTTGTAATCTTATATATATATATATATATATATATATATATATATTATATATATATATTATATATATATATATAATATATATATATATATATAATATATATATATATACTTAACCCATGGAAACTCACCAACTTTTAAAGTTGACCCCTTTATTTTTAACATGTTTTAGGATTGCTACTTGTGGATCTCTTGTTGCTCATATAGGATTTGGACTTAGTTTAGTTAAAACATCTTATGTTGTTGTTTATATCTTTGTTGTATTGTAATGACTTAAATGTCTAGTATTGTTTAATAAATAATGGTATTTAATATTATTCCAACTTATTTAGTTCCATGTGATATGAACAATCGTTTCATATTCGTTCGCCCCAATGATTCTACCGTTAAGGTTGGGATTTCTTGTTGCTCATATAGGATTTGGCTTCATGGCCGGTAAGACCCATCACAGGTAGTTATGAATAAAAATAAAAAATCTCGTGAAGGGTGTCACGGTCGTAAGCCTTAACGGCTTAAAATATATCCATTGGTATTCATGGGCCGTGAAAAGTTTCACGACCCGTGAAAATTTTAAAAAATTAAAAATATATTATTTTTCATCTATAAATACTAACATATTTACACACAAAAAATACACTTAAACATTAAAATCATAACATATTCACAAAAAAATATGATTTCGACAGGTTTTACATCAAGTTCACCATCGGTTACATCACAACATCAAAATCCTTGGACTAGCAAAGAAGATGCCACTTTAGCAAAATCTTGTCTAGAAAATTCGAGTACTATTTTCGGAGAGTGTTCAATTTATTGGAACCATATATCGAAGCGTTTTTATCAAATTTTAGAACGTGATGACTATCGAATCACTCAGGAACTTAACAGCAAATGGTTCGATTTGAGGAGAAAGATATCGACATTTCACTCAATATATGATAACATGTACGACAACCGAAACACTCTATGCAATGATGCAAACATTATGGAAAGGGCTCAAGAATAATACCGGTGAAAAATCGGAACATCTTTTAATCATGTTGCGGCTTGGAACTTTATAAAAAGTCAACTAGATTAAATATTGTATTTCGAGTTAGTTTTATTTATTTTTATTAAATTGTCTGAATATTATTATTAATAATCAAATAAAAATATTAATTATTAAATAATCATATTGTTCATTTTGAATACAGTTCATCTGCCATAAATCGTCAGAATACAAGGCAAGCATCTTATAAATTATTTTCATGCCACTCTAAAGATTTATATTGAACAAGTCTACGTAATAACATACAAATAACACTCCTGAATCTCAACCAATATCACTTGCATTTAAAGGCCACACAATTTCACCAGACACTAACAATTCTTCAATTTATTCTTGTCCAGATTACTGCCAATAATGTATACGTCCAAGAAAATAAAGGAATTACGATTCAAATTGTACAATAATCACCCGAACATTACGATGAATGCATCATGAATCATCACATGTTACATTCATAAGGAATGAATATATGAACTTGCAGTGACTCTATATAAACTTTAAAAATATACCAATTTTTATCATCATGAGTGATAATATCATTATTATAGATTTTTTAGACAAATTAATTCACAACTATAACACGAAAAAAATATTACCATATCAACTTCCCATAACGCAGGATATAAATCTCTACTCCCGTCTGCATATTCATTACCATCAACGGATCCCAAGTATAATAAGTTAAACCACTCAAATGGAAGAATCGTCCAACGATCATTACCCGACAATTCTTCCGTTACTTAATTTATTTCTTCAAATCGTCAGATCATCAGTCTATTTGTCCACGTTGGAATATGCTATAATAACAATAAGATATATATTAAAACAATAATTTTAGGGTAAAAAAATCTCTAATTTAAAATCTAAATCTGAACACAAAGCCGTGTTTCCAAAAAGCTCTGGTCATAATTGTAAGTGGAGATACACAACACCCATGTAATATACCCTACATAATTTAGTATCTCCTTTTCGTAAAAACTACATAATATTCCTAGATCAATTTTTTCCATTCTACCAATTATGGTTATCAATTGGTTCCGAAATACTTTCAACAATTACATGTGAGTTAGAAGCAAATTCATTCGCACGCCTTCTATTATTTCTCCGATCTGACATTTTACTTATCTCGATTGATATTGTTTTATAAAATAAACTAAAATGTTTCCCTATATATATTGTTAAATATAGAATATTATATCAAATCAAATAATTGATACACATTTTAGAAGAAATAATACGTTACGTCAAATAATTATAAAAAAACGAATAATCATGAAAAATGATAAATGATTAAAAAACAAAAAATACGTGGACAACCTTCATGGCCCATAAAAAGTGTCACAGGCCGTGATTTACTTCTTTCACGGCCCGTGAAAAGTGTCACAGGCCGTGATTTACTTCTTTCACGGCCCGTGAAAAGTGTCACAGGCCGTGATTTACTTCTTTCACGGCTAGTGAAGGCTCTCACGATTTTAATTTCACGGCCCGTGAAGAGTGTCACGATCATGACCGGTTAATTCAAATTTTCCGAAGACCCTTCACGGCCCGTGAAGAAAAGTCAAACGACATCTCTTTAACACTGACATCATGTCCCTTTATCCCATCCCTATAATAAATCTTGAAAATAAGCATATCTTTGTCATGTTAGTAAAAGTGATTTTTTTTAAAATTACTTTTTGACACTTGTCATATTTAATGTTTATTTTTATTTTTTTAAAGTTTAAATTTAAAGCATCTCCTACTCATTTTTCTATCACTCCGGTGAACAACCAATCAAAGATTCTCACCGTGAATTAGTTTCTCCAACCAAACACTAACATTCTCATTGCTCAATCTTTCTTCTAGATTTGTAAAGACGAGGGACACCTTTCCAATCCAACAAAGACATGCTCAAATTTGGTTCAGATCTGACAAAAACAAGACTAATTTTACCGATTCTAATGTAAATCCGACACAAAAAGAGAACGAGTTTGTCGATTCCGATGAAGATCCGGCAAAGAAGAGGCTTAACATTGGAAATCAACACCACTCCAACCAGCCGGTCGACCGGTTTTCCATTCCGACCGGCAATTCGCTTCTGACCGACCTGTTTTATTATTACCAAACGAACCGTTCACCGCACCGAATCACGGTTGAACCGGTCGGACCGGCCGGTCCAATCCGGCTGTGAAAACATAACTATTGTCTTGACTTGATTACCATTTTTTACTTCAAGTTTCAAGCTTATATATACATTTATGATGTAATGATTTTTTTGTTTATTAAATAACTCAAAAGTAGTGTAGCATTGTTCCAGTTAATGTGAAAAGGATGGGGAATCAAAAGTTAATTTTTTGAATTCGCTGATCAAAGAAACGAACTCAACTCCACTTGACTAGCTTACATTTCATCTAGTCACAAGCCAACTCAGACGCCACGTCATGAGAGATCTAGTCACACTTGAGACTGCTTGTCACGTGAGCGGATTCAATAGTCCACTTGCTATGTGCTCATGCCTGCTCAAAGTACGCTAATTCCATGAGCGGGCTACTTGAAAACAATTTTTATTTCATTTTTCTACTTGAAACAACTGTATTTACCAATTAACACCATTTTATTACAAATTGTCTTTTTGAGTCTATATAATGAGTCAATGGATGTGTAGTGATAAAGTCAAATTACCATAATACTCATTTAACCAAATTAAATTACCATTATAACCATTAAAAAATAAATTTATAAAAATGAACAATCAATAAAAACGAGTCACGTGTCTATTGCTCGTCATGTGGGCGAGTAAAATCCATAATCCCATGCTAAAAAGGTGACTGGGCGAGGGATTTACATAATCCCTAGCTGACGTGTAGGAAAGTCAGTGGTTCTTTGCTAAAAAGGTGTCTGGGCGAGGGATTTACATAATCCCTAGCTGACGTGTAGGAAAGTCAGTGGTTCTTTGCTAAAAAGGTGTCTGGGCGAGGGATTTACATAATCCCTCGTTAACGTGTCAGAATATCAGTGGTTCCTCGTCGACATGTCTAATTTCTCGCCTATAATTACCAAAATGCCACTACTCGCTTAGGATTTTTATTATTATTTTTTTAAAATACAAAATTTTAAAAAAGGTATTTACCAAAAATTAAAAAATCTTTAGTTTTATTAAAAAGTTTCATTTATTGTTTTTTAAACACTTAATTTGTTATTTAATATGGGTTTCCCTTATATATAATACATAATACAAGCTTCCCTCTTAGCAAACTTATAAAATTTAGTTTTTTACTTTATTCATTTTACTAGTTTAGAAATACGTTTTTAACATGGGTTGAATTAAAATATTAAGTTAATAGCTAATATTTAATATTTAAAAGTTTTTAAAATATTTTTTTAGATAAAGGTACGATTCGGATTACATATACTCATCTACTTTAAGTAGTAATAATATTTTTTAAACTTTCATCTTTAAACAACTTAAAGAATTGTGTTCACTTAAACAATAGTTTTTTAAAATTTATTTTAATATTTTGAAATTTTGTTTAAATAAGTAAAATTTTTTAAGTTTTTTAAAGATGGAAGTTTAAAAAATATTGTTATTACTTAAAATAGTTGAGTATACGTAATCCGAATCATATTTTATCTAAAAATCTATTTTTAAAAATTTTAAATATTAATATTAATTTAATATTTTAATTCAACCAATGTTAAAAACGTATTTCTAAACTAGTAAAATGAATAAAATAAAAAACTAAAATTTGATAAGTTTGTTAAGAGGAAAGCTTGTATTATATAAGGGGAAATTATATTAAATAACAAATTTAAGTGTTTAAAAAATAATAAATGATTTTTTAATAAAACCAATGATTTTTAAATTTTTGGTAAATACTTTCTTAAAAATTTTGTAGTAAAAAAAAATAAAAATCCTAAGTGAGTAGTGGCATTTTGGTAATTATGGGCGAGGAATGGGACATGTCAGCGAGGAACTACTGAAATTCCGACACATCAGCGATGGTATATGTAAATCTGTCGCCCACTCACCTTTTCAGTGAATAACTACTGACATTCCAACACGTCAGGTAGGGATTATGTAAATCCCTCGCCCAGTCAAATTTTCAGCGAGGGATTATGTAAATCCCTCGCCCAGTCAAATTTTCAGCGAGGGATTATGGATTTTTCTCGCTCACGTGACGAGAAATGAACACGTGGCTCATTTTTATTGATTGTTTTTTTGTAAATTTATTTTTCAATGGTTATAATGGTAATTTAGTTTGGTCAAATATTTATTTTGACAACTTTCCCTTTATTATTTGGTTTTCTCATTAATAAAATAGTGCTGATTTGATGTGTTAATCTATTTTTGTCTACCACTTCGATTGGATGCAAACGGCTTTGGGAGGCCATTGAACTCACAACTAGGGTTGTTGTGGATCCAAAGAAGTCGAAGATGACAATTGATTTTTGTTCCATACAATAGCCAAAGTTCTTGTGTTAAAGTTCTTGTGTTGCTGACGCCAAGCTTCATCGAAACACAACATGTATGAGATGCGTTAGAAACAAGGTTATCGGATAAAGAAGGCTCGTCTCAAAACTTTAAGAAGATAATTTGAAGGACTTTAGAAGAAGAAAAGGGACCCCTTCGATGGATTTTTAGGAAATTTGAGTGGGTTGGAGTCATAAGCATAGGGTCTTATATATGCTATAGAGGAGGGACATCAGAAAAAAAATTGTTGGATTATATGCTAAAATATTTTCTTCAAATCTTGGCCTTATTTGAGCATTGTTTCGAGTTGGATAATATGCTATTTGACCAAAATTGTTGGAAAATTGAAGGATTGCGAAGAATGCTTCAAGGAACCTCAACAAGGTGGAGATCCACATTTTAAGTTGTTATTTACAAAATATGATGATAAAGAAAAGGGAAACAACTTGTTTTATGAGCAATAAGGTTCAGGTGGTCAAGGAAATTTGAGCCACGACGATCATTTGATGTAGCCTAATGGTGACAAAGTACCACTCAAAAATAGAAATAATTTGTTTCTAATCGTCATAAACTAATTAGGAAAAGTAAAAGTGTCGAGTCTTCAAAAAGCTAACAATTGGTTTACATTGAGTTTGAAGTTAGAAATGTAAAAATCATTTGTTGTTGAGTTGATTAATTATCTATATCTATACTACTATATAATACATATTAGAAGAATAAGATAATAATTTTATTCAAAGTGTAAGACATCTATACAATATTTTAAGCAAAAAATACATGTTTTATGCAATGATTTCACTTTTGCCCCTATTTAATTAATTTCTTATAATTATTGTATTATCTAATACACATTATTAATACACTATTTAATTCACTTTATTAATTTTATATTATTTATAATAATATAAATTGACATTTAATTATAGTTACTAATCATATTTTTATAGCTAAACACTAATTGAATTAAGTATTATTTTATTTAAATACTTATACTATTATATAATACATATCTTTCTATAGAGATGTATTTTGCCTAACATATAAGTTTGAAGTAACATGTATAAAGAAGTGCAAGACATTTAATAGGGGTAGAATAAGAAATTTATTAAGATTTTAACACACTTTATGTGCAATATGGTAAATTATCTATTAAATTTTATATATCTTAGCATTTTTGCTCTTGTCTCTTTTATGTATTTAATAAATATTATTAATACATCATTTAATAACATTATTAATACATTATTTAATAATATGAGATTACTTCATTCACTTCATTAAATTTTATTTTATTTATGATACTAAAAATTAACATTTAAAAATATATTTATTAACTATATTTATTATAACTAAATACCATTAATATTAAGTATATAACTTATTTATATCTTCATATTTATAATAACTATAATACTAATAGTTTTCTAGGGGCATATTATGAGTTTAATAATTCTAAAATTTATCTATATTTTTTATAATAATCGTGAAAGGATGATAGAATGATAATTTTACATATGGATTAAGATACCCATATGAAAAGTCATACTTAAATTTCAAAAATTAACCGTTTTATTGTATTTATATCCTTATAATAAAGTATAACATATGACACTTATAGTACAAATGATAAAACATACACACTAATCATTTTTTCCCTTTTCCCTTGCTGGTTGTTAACAACTCAATAACATTCTATATGTTAATTTGTGGTGATAATTTTTCTATTAACTTTTTCTGGTCTATGCAAATAACCATCAAAAACTACATCCAATGATTAAAAAACTTTAACCAACATTCATAAAATGAACCCCCATCGAAAAATCTAGATAATAAGTTATTTTCAACTACAAATACCACTCATGCTTTCACTAATCTTGTTAGGATAATATAGTTGTCTTAAAAACTTTTGTAATATACGTAATTGTTTTCTTTCATTCAATTTTTCTAATAATTATATTTTTATTTTTTAATTTATGACATAACGCACCGAGCCGATACCAATTAAAATCGAATTCCTTAAAAACCGTGTAAGAGCCATACCGCCGTAACGCGCAAGTATTTCCACTAGTACTAATTTATTAGACAAAAAAAGTTAATAAAGGGTCTTATGTATGTAAAGAGTGGCAACCACTTGGGATCAAGATCTAATCAACTACACAAGCTTGTAATTTTGTATATACATTTGACAAATCATATAGTCATAACTTGTGCAACTTTATCATCAATTACCTAGTTTAAAGTCAATCAATCACTTATCACTTAGGCTAACATACAACACAATAGAGTTTTTCAATTGTGAAATAGCATCTTGACGACTTAACAACAAACTAAAACAATTTATAATGCTTCAATCGCATAGGAACATAATACAGTCATATAGAGTTTCTCTATAGAAGAATGAATATCTTGATGAACACATCATAAAAAAAATGTCTTACAAATCAAATACAAAATGCCAACACAAACACAATTGCAAAACGGGTACGCGATAGTGAAAACAATTACCTAAGTTTCAAACACATCCATAAAATATATGTAGAGAAAATGTATAGAGGCTAAAGCAACCAAAGTCTTTGTGCATGCATGCTGCATAAGTACTGAAGAAGAATGCTTCGGAAGTATCACACATGCAACAGAATTATTCTAAGTGTGAAATCTTCCGAAGCCAAGATCAATATCTTCTGAAGCCAAAGATGAAGTCTTCCGAAGCTTCAAAGACAAAGTCTTCCGAAGCTCCACACTTGAAGACAGATTTCTTCTGAAGACTTTTAGTAGCATGCTTTATCTGATGTACTTTTCTATAAAGCTGGACCCTTTTCCGCTATAACTCTGTAAAGTCACCAACTTACATGAGGTAGTGAAAAGTTCCATGCTTTTGGTAACTGTACATTAAGATCTTAAGTCTGTAACTTTCTACTTCATGTACTTTATCCTTTTTGTAATAGATAAGGATGTGAGCTATGGCATGTCATAGTCACAAAGTCAAAAAGGCAATCTGCCTTTTTGACTTTACAATTGATTTTGGTTTGAGTCTAGTCAATTGTATCTAGCTGGCTTTCATAATATGGCCGGTTGTAGGATGTAGTATAAGTATCTCATGTTCTTGTAACTTTATGGATATGCTTTGTAACACTTGTAATAGAACATTGAGAAAGCAATATATTGCAATCTTGAAAACCATCTCACTGTGTAACTTGCTCTTGTGTTCTGTCTCTTAGTTACTTGTGCTCTTAGTATCTTCATTTATGGTTAATCTAGTTCACAGTTTGTTTAAGTTTAGTTACTCTCCTCTTTGTGTTGTTGTGTTGTATTTGACCACCCTAGACCGGTCCTGCATTTGGTATCAGAGCTTTCCTTTCTCTTGATATAAGATCTCACCATCTTAAGATCCCTCACTCACACAAATACTAAACTTTTCAAATGGCAGCCATTTCCAAGACTAATATGGAAACTGGAACCATGAACAAGTCCCTATTGATCACTCTTGATGACTTTGATACCTAGTGCCTGAGAATGGAAGGTTTCATCAGGTCTCTGGACTCAAGAATGTGGGAGTCTGTTGAGAATGGACCTTACATACCTAGCACCCCCTCTTCTACTGGTGCTGGTATGATCCTCAAGGCTGTGGCAAACTACTCTAATGAAGACAGGAAGAGAGTAGAGATTGATAGAAAAGCCATGACAGCCCTTCAGACTGCTCTTCCAAACTCTGTATACAGAGGTTTCAAGAAATGCAAAACAGATAAGTAGTTGTGGGATGCATTAAAACTGATGTATGAAGGTTCCTCTGAAGGTAAGGAGAACAAGAAGGATCTCCTAAAGTAGCAGTTTGAAAACTTCACCTTCAAAACAGGTGAAACCATGACTCAGCAATACTTCAGGTGTAACTCCCGGTTATTTACCTATTTTGAAGTCGGCAAAGGAAGAAAAGAAATAAAGTCCAAAGTCTAGGGACCAAACTCGCCAACGAGAGAAAGTTGGGTAAGTGGGGGTATATAAAGGGAGAGGGCAGCCATTACCCTCTGCCCACACCCAAATTTTCAACCAAAGAAAGAGAAGAAGAGAGAAAGAAGAGTAAAAGGGAGAAAAGTTGGTTCGGGTTGGTTCGAGTGAGCCAAAATCGTTGAGAAGCGGGTCAAATCGAAGCTCTCCTCGTTGTGGTCGTTTGTGTGAGTTCTAGGACCCCTCCTTTAAAAGTTTTTGAATGATTTAGGGCTGGAACACATCTGAAAATCAGGTTTTTGAGTGTGTATGTGTGTGACCCGTATGTGTTTGTGTATGTGTATGTGTGTGTATGATGCGTTTGAGCTTTTTTTGTGAGCTTGTGTGTGCTTGAATGGTGTTGTGGTATGCATCCCTAAGGTTTAGGATGGTTGATTTGGGCTTAGAATGAGTTTGGATGAGCTTGGAGGTTGAAAATGGCGGATTGGGTTCGGGATGAACTGCATTCTGCATCAGCTAGGGCTAGGCGACCGAATGAAGGCCATATTGCCAAATGAGGTGCGATTGGGGTCCATTCGCATGATTGAGAGTTAATTTGAATGACTGGGGCCAATCGCAAGGGGAGTCATGCGATTGAGGGTCCAGTCGCATAAGTGCTCATCCGCATTAGTTCCATTCGCACGAGGTCCATCCGTATTAAGTCCATTCGTACAATTGGGTGTCCATTCGCATGAGTGTTCATCCGCATTGGTTCCTTCACATGATGTTTAGTCGTATGGAGGCTATGGAGGCCATGCGACTGAAGGGTGTTCATACGCCCGAATAGGGCTGTTGCACCCGAGGAGAAGCGTAGTTTAACTTCTGACTTTCGGGGGAAGTGCATATGTAAGTTTTGACGTAAAGGTTCCCGTAAGAGCATGTAAGATGATGATTAAGGCCTTAGAGAGCATGTTGGGCATGATGATGATGATGTTGCATGATTATGCATGTTATGTATGTATGATGTTGCCCTGTATGATGCTGATGATTGTGTATGTTATGTTCCTTATCATGATGTATGTTTATCTTTCCTATAGCTTTATGTTTAATGTTAATGAATGAAATGAAGTATTATGTAACGTAAAGTGAAAGATAATAAAAGAGGAACATGAAGTAAGAATGCATGCATTAATGAACGATGAAGTAATGAAAGTCTTGCAAGCACTGGATGTCGGGACATGCCATTAAGGTGTTAGCCCAAAGGTGTGCGGGTTTGCTACCCCAAGAGGATGCACATCGGGGTCTTTCTTTGTGATTGACCATATGTATGAACCATTGTTGCGTGCCTTAGGTATTGTGACCATTTGGTGCTGAGCACCACCGATGAAGGTCTTTTATAGGCTTAGGTCCAGTACCATGAGAATGAAGGGCATAGCATATGACAATGGTATACCTGAACTTTACCTTAGGTACTGTGACCATTTGGTGCCGAGCACCATCGATGAAGGTCTTTTATAGGCTTAGGTCCAGTACCATGAGAATGAAGGATAAAGTTCATGGTGATGACGAAAGGAAAATATGTAATGATGAACGAACGAATGAAAGTAAGATGAATGAATGAACGGAAGTCAACGAACGATGAAGATAATAATAATTATCTATGTGTACGTATGATGTATGATCGCATTAAAGAAAAAGAACGGTTTTAACGAAAGAAAAGTATGTTTTATTTTATAAAACTAGAACTCACTCAGCAACGCTGACTTTGATATGTTTCCAATTGGCAGGTAATGATTGCTGAGGATGGCACGAGGTGGTTACTCAGCTCTTTTGGGATGGCATCCATTTATATAATGCTTTTGCGATGTAATGCAAAAATGTATTTTGTAACTGATTAACGAAGTATTATTTGGCAAAAGTTTTTATAATGAAATGAGATGTCATTTTTGAATGTTTCCGCTGCAATATTTTCATAAGGCAAATGTAATTATTTGTTTTGTGTGCGATGAGGATCCAGTTGTAAGCGTCCCGGGAATGGGGCCTTACAAGTTGGTATCAGAGCCAAAGTTTAAGTGAAATGGGTAAATTTCAAAATAAACCTTAACTTAAGCTGCAATGGGACGGAAAGGGAATGGGATGCCAATCTGAGTAGCTGCGTGCCATCAACTATTTTCGTAAAGTTAACCGGTATTATGTGCACATGTTATGTGGTTATGTGTTGTTTTTGGATTTAAATACCGATGTAGTCAGGATAGGTAATGCTCGGGGTGTGCAGAGTAAAGTAAGTGGCTAATCACAACTTGCCACTTTAATTAGGGACTTACTATACTTGACATAAACTGAGCTATTCCCTTGAATGACCGTGTTGGTGTTTGAATCTTTCAGTGTGCGTGTGATGGCCGGTGGTAGATCTTTGAAAGCCTCTCGTGGTGGAGGTCACAGTGCTGAACTGCAACCCAAGAGAGGGAGACCCAGTTTTGAGAAGGTGGTTCATGAAGAACCAAAGACCCCTCATCCGGAGGGTGGCGACGAGAGTGCCAATCTAAGAGCCTCAGTGAAGGAGGCTGTTGTTGAAGAAGTTCATAAAGTCTTGCAGACGATCTTACCGTCTGTAGTGACTGAAGTTATCAAGACTGTACGAGAAGGGGAAAAAAAGAAGAGAAACAGGTCCTCTGGAGGACGAGAACAATCGGAGCCGGAAACGGTTCTCTTTGATGATGAGGAAGAGGAAGAAGAAGAGCCTATGTAGGAGGCGGCACGAGGCTATAACTACGGGGCGTTTATGAGATGCAAGCCCCCAACTTTTGATGAAAACAACACTGCTGCTACTGCTCACCGGTGGGTGAGGGAAATGGAGGCTGTTCTTGATATCAGCGAGTGCCGGGAGGACCAGAAGGTGAAGTTCGCTACCTACTCTTTTGTGGACTCGGCTCTATGTTGGTGGGACAATATAGTCCAAGCCGAGGGTAGCAGGGCCATTAGGAGAATGAGATGGTCTGAAATGAAGAAGCTGGTGATTGAGGAGTTCCATCCTCATAGACAAATGGATAAGGTTGAGAGAGAATTCCTGCAGCTGGAGGCGGGAACCATGACACACCAGTAGTACACCACAGAGTTCAACGAAATGGCACATCTGGTGCCGGATCAGGTGACACCTTTGTCTTGAAAGATCAAGAGGTATATTCAGGGTTTGCTAGTGGATATTTGCAGGCACATGATCGCTGCCCGGCTGAGTACGTTTAGGTCAACGGTGGATTTGGTGGGGAGACTATATGATGAGAGAACGGTGGTGGTGACTGAAGGTGGCAGGAAGAGTGGAGGTGATCGAAACTGGCAGGGGAAGAGGTTTGGTCTGGGTGATGCCTCGACGGGTAATAAGAAGGCACGAGCGGATGACCTCCGTGTGGTCAAATCAAGTGCGGGGTCGAAGAGGTGTGGTAAGTGTGGAAGGGAGCATAGTGGGGAGTGCAGGTTTGGGTCGAACTTGTGCTTCAAATGTGGAAGGCGGGGCACATGGCAAAGGACTGTCGTATGGTCCGGTGCTATAACTGTGGTGAAGAGGGTCACATGAGCAGGGATTGTAAGAAGCCGAGGGCTGAGAGTTCCGGGGCGAAGAAGACGGGATGTGAAGGATCGAGGGCAAGCATCAGGGCATTCACTATGAAATAGGAGGAACCTAGGATGGACCCTGATGTCGTGTCTGGTACGTTTCTAGTGAACTAAACTTTAGCTTCTGTGTTATTTGATTCGGGTGCCAATAGAAGTTTTATTTCTGCTGCTTTCTGTGCTAAGCTTCCTATTAGTAGTAGACGTGTTGATGCGTCCTTCGATGTAGAAACTGCCATAGGTAAGTCTATCAGGATCTCTGAGATGATAGAGAACTATGATGTGGAGCTAGAAGGTCATAAGTTTCCTATTAGACCGTTTGTGATGACCTTAGGTGGTTTCGATTTGTTCTTGGGATGGATTGGTTGGCGGACTCTGAGGCGAACATTGTGTGTCACAAGAAGATGATTCATTTGACAACGCTTGACGGTAGTTTAGTGACGGTTTATGGTGATCGGGTTACTACGATTCCGAAGGTGATATCGATGGCGGTGGCGGGAAATGTATGAGGCGTGGATGTAGCGCCTACTTGGCTTATGTAAAGAATGTGGATACTCCCATGCCACAACTGTCTGATGTACCGGTTGTGTGTGACTTTCCAGACGTGTTCCCGGAGGATTTATCAGGAGTGCCATCCGATCGAGAGATCGAGTTTCAGATTGATCTGATACCGGATGCCCAGCCTGTTGCCAAGGCACCGTATCGGTTTGCTCCGACGGAGATGAAAGAGTTGATGGAGCAGTTGCAAGAGCTGCTTGATAAGGGGTTCATTAGACCATGTATCTCTCCTTGGGGTGCTCTGGTCCTGTTTGTGAAGAAGAAAAACGGTAGTATGAGGATGTGCATTGACTACCATGAGCTGAACAAGTTGACGGTGAAGAATTGATACCCCTTATCGAGAATAGACGATTTGTTTGATCAGCTTCAAGGTGCCAGTTGGTTCTCGAGGATGGACCTTTGATCTGGCTACCAACAGTTGAAGGTGAAAGAGCAGGATGTTCCTAAAATAGCTTTCCGCACACGTTATGGTCACTACGAGTTTCTTATAATGTCTTTTGGTTTGACCAATGTGCCAGCTGCTTTTATGGATCTGATGAACCATGTGTGTTGGCCGATGTTGGATAAATCAGTGATTATGTTTATTGATGATATCCTGATTTATTCGAAGAGCGAGATAGAACATGCCGTCACATTCGGGAGGTCTTGGAGACGTTGAGAAAGGAGAAGCTGCATGCCAAATTCTCATAGTGCGCGTTCTCGTTGCGCGAAGTAAAGTTTTTGGTCATGTGGTGAATTCGGATGGGATCATGGTGGACCCGGCTAAGGTGGAGGCAGTGATGCAATGGAAGTCTCCAAAGACGCCATCCGAGATTCGTAGCTTCTTGGGTTTGGGGGCTACTACACAAGATTCATCCAAGACTTTTCCAAGATCGCTTCTCCACTAACCAAGTTGACCTGAAAAGATGTAAAGTTTATATGGGTCAAGATCAAGAGAAGGCGTTCGATGAATTGAAGACGAGGTTGACTCAAGCTCCTATTCTGTCATTACCCGATGGAAGCGAAGATCTGGTGGTTTATTCTGATGCTTCCTACTCGGAGTTAGGGTGCGTGTTAATGCAACGAGGGAAGGTTATAGCCTATGCATCCCGACAGTCGAAGGTTCATGAGGTCAATTATCCTAATCATTACTTGGAGCTAGCAGCCGTGGTCTTTGCACAAAAGATTTGGAGGCACTATCTCTATGGTACGAAGTGCACCATATTCACTGACCACAAAAGCCTGAAGTATCTCTTTGAGTAGAAGGACCTAAACATGAGGCAAAGAAGGTGGTTGGAGCTCATAAAAGATTATGATTGCGAGATCCACTACCATCCGGGCAAAGCCAACGTGGTGGCGGATGCCCTTAGCCGAAAGGAGAGACCCGAGCCAATTCGGGTGAAAGCCTATCAGTTGATCATGACCTTTGATGTGATGAAGCAAGTTAAAGAGTTTCAAGATGAGGCATTGAAGGAATATCATCTTAACTCATAAAGAATGAGTGGCCTGGTTATAGAATTGGGTGAAAACACACTTGGTGTTAAAACCCGATTTGGACGAGTATGGATTCCTCGTTTTGGGGATCTACGCATGAGGATAATGGATGAAGCTCACAAGACTCGATACTCCATTCATCCAGGTGCCACAAAGATGTATCAAGACATGAAAAAGAATTACTGGTGGTCGGGTATGAAGCGTGACGTAGTGGAGTATGTGAGTAAATGCCTTACTTGTCTACAGGTGAAGGCCGAGCATCAGAAGCCGTATAAGAAGATTCAACCTTTGGATATACCTGAATGGAAGTGGGAGCACATCACCATGGATTTCATTACGAAGCTGCCGCGTACTCCGAAAGGGTACGATGCCATATGGGTGATTGTTGACCGCCTGGCGAAGAATGCTCACTTCTTACCGATCTGCGAGACATATTCATTTGAGAGGTTGGCTGATCTGTTCATCAAGGAAATTGTAACTCGTCATGGTGTGCCGGTGTCTATCGTGTTTGATCGTGACACCCAGTTTACATCCAAATTCTGGAAGAAATTCCACAATGCAATGGGAACGAGGTTACACATTAGCACAACTTATCATCCCCAAACTGATGGTCAGTCAAAAAGGACCATTCGGACATTGGAAGATATGCTTCGGGCATGTGTGATTGATTTTGGGGGAAGTTGGGATGACTACTTACCGTTAGCTGAATTCTCATACAACAATAGCTATCATGCCAGCATTGGTATGCCACGATATGAGATGCTATACGGTAAGAGATGTAGAACACCCGTCATTGGGGAGCGTCAAGGTAATCGAGGCTACCACTAAGAAGCTTGAGAAGATCAAATCCTTCATAAAGGCAACCAAAGATAACAAAAGTCGTATGCCGATAAACGACGCAGGCCGATTAAGTTCCAGGTGGGTGACCGGGTTATGTTGAAGGTCTCACCTTGGAAGGGTATCATTCGTTTCCGAAAGCGGGGCAAGTTGAGCCCGAGATACATAGGCCCTTTTCGAATCATCGCTCGAGTAGGAGAGGTGGCCTATAGACTGAAGTTACCAGAAGAGTTAAGTGGAATTCACCTATAACACCCGTTATTTTGAAAAAAAACAAAGACAAGAAATGAAGAATAAAAGAAAGAAAAGCAATAAAGCCCAAGTGGAGGGACTAAAAGTGTCCAAAAGGACAAAATCTTTGAAAAGTTGGTGTAAAGGTAGGCATGGCCGCCCACCTCTTTTCACATCACTTTTCACTTTGGTTTTAAAGAAAGAGAGAGAGAAAGGAAGAGAGCAGAACTCTCAGTTGAAGAAAAGAAGAAGAAGAGAAATTGAATTCAAGGCAAGAATTCAAAGTTTTAGGTGTTCATGTTGGGTTTTTATCTCGGTTACATGCTTATGTGCTTATTTGCTTGTGTGTTTGTCCGTGTGTGTGTGTTTTGGTGTGTTTTTAGGTGTTTGAACTCATTTGCAAGCGAGTTAGAAGGAAGAAACACCCAAGTTGCACCAGGTGAGTTCTAGACCTTGGTTTTTACTTGTTTTAAACTCTCTTTGGGGCTGAAAATGTATTAAAATGATTTTACAATGTTTATGTATGTATACCCGTATGTATTATGCATGTTGGATGATGATTCTTAGATGCTTATAGGTTGTTCATATTTAGAATAGCCTTGGTAAGCTTAGAACAGACAAGTTGGTGATTGGGTTCGAAAACATTCTAGAAACATGTTACACAGAAGGTTCATGCGCCTAGATAAGGCTCATGCGCTTGGAAATGCCTTAGAAGAATTTAAGTGTAACTCATGCGCCTGAACAATAGTCCATGCGCCTAGAAATATTCGTAGGACGACTAAGTGTAGGCCCATGTGCCCCAATAGTACCCATGCGTCTGAATATTCCCATACGCCTAAGTTTTCATACGCCCGAATACTGTCCATGCGCCTGAATGGCTCATGCGCCTAAGTGTTAAAACAACTAAGTGTTGGCTGATGCGCCTGTATAGTGATGAAGCGCCTGTATAGTGATGAAGCGCCTGTATAGTGATGAAGCGCCCGTATAGTGATAAAGCGCCTAAACAGGGCCCATGCGCCCAAATAGTGTCTAAGCGCCCAACACTTAGAATTTATTACATAATTCTTAGGAGTTTGTGCTTTTAGGGATTTGATCGAGGTTTGACTAGGGCTTATTAATGATAGGTTTCATGCATGATTATGATTGCCTTATGATTGTTCCTTATTATTATTGCTATTATTATTGTTACTTATAGTGTGTGACTTTACGTGGTATGTTCATTATCGTAACGTAAAGTATATTGTAATAATAAAGTGGAAGAGCAATAAAGAAGAGAATAGGAACATTAATAAAATGTTAACAAGTCTTGCAAGCTTACAGGAGGTACACAACCATATTGTCGTTAGCTCAACTGTGCTACGGGTTAGCTACCCTATTATGCACACATGGCCAGTCAATTGAGATTGGCAGGACCTCTGTAGCGTATCCTAGGTGATTGGGTCGGCCTTGTATACAGTAAAGAGAACCCTTTTGAGGGATATAGATGGCCCATCACCAGTTTTCACCGCGCATACAGTTTAGGGTATTGCTTATTGGTCCATACAGATAGTGAAAGATAAAGATAACGGAATACAAAGTAAACAAGGCATACATTAAAGAGAACGAACAGTATCTGTTCATATAGTTAATGCGTGATCACATACAAAGTAAAGAGTTGTATTTCATAGAAAGAGTATTTTCTTATACAACATACAGAAAGTATTTTATTACTTTTAAAACTAGAACTCACTCAGCAACACTGAATTTTATACATTTTTAGTTGGCAGGCAATTATTGCTGAGGATGGCACGAGGGTGAAGCTACTCGGCAGGGAAAGACTGACATCCATTCGTATTTCTTATTGCTGTGGTTTTGTAATGCAATTAAACAGTTCTTTTGTAATCGATTAAACAATAGTGTATTGCTTAACAACAGTCTTTTAATGAAATGAATGGTTTTTGTTAAAATGATTCAGTTGCTTAAGTTGTAAATCTATAATGTTGTAAGGTATTTAATGCTTGAATGACCAATTGTGAGGTCTCCAGCAACAAGGCCTTACAAGTTGGTATCAGAGCCAAAGTTTAAGAGAATTAGGTTAAATAAAACTTTTAAAACCTAAACTTAAACTGAAAATGGGACAAATGGAGGGATGTCAGCCCGAGTAGCTACGTGCCATCATGTATGTCTTTTCTAAATGTTAACCGGTATTATGTGCACATGCTATTTGATTTATGTGCTCTTAGTAGATTTAGATACTGATTAGGTTAGGATAGGAAGTTCTCAGGGTATGAAGAGTAAAGTAAGTGGCTAATCACAACTGGCCACTGTAATTAGGGACTTACTATACTTGACATAAACTGAGTGTTACCTTGAATGACCGCGTTAGTGTTTGAATCTTATAGTGTGTTAGAAGATGGCTGGACAGAAATCTTCCAAGGCTCCTAGAGGCAAAGGCCGTCCACGGGTGACCAGGAGTAGTGCTAAGGCTCCTAAGACGACCCATGAGAACCCTGAGGTCCATGGCCAGAGCGAAGAGAACGAGAATGCTAGCTTGAATGCCTCAGCTAGGGAGGCGATTGCTGATGAAGTACACCAGGTCATGTAGACAGTCCTACCGTCTGTAGTGACTGAAGTCATCAGGGCTGTGAGAGGCGAGGAGAGGAAGGAGAAGGAGAATAGAAAGGGATCAACGGGCAAGGGAAGCCATAAGGGGGGAGGAACAACCAGAGCCTGAGGCTGTGTTGTCTGATGAAGAGGAGGATGATGTAGTGGGGGCAGCAACTGGAGGATGCAGTTATGGGGCGTTCCAAAGGTGTAAGCCCCCAGCCTTCGATGGAAATGGCAATGTTGCTGCCGCTCACCGCTGGGTGAGGGAGATGGAAGCCGTCTTAGAAATCAGTGAGTGTCGCGAAGACTAGAAGGTGAAGTTCGCAACTCACTCTTTCGTTGATTTAGCGCTGTGTTGGTGGGACAATATTGTCCAAGCTGAGGGTGCCAGAGCCATCAGGAAGATGTGATGGGAGGAGTTTAAGAAGTTGGTTATTGAGGAGTTCTGTCCTCACCGGGAGATGGACAAGGTTGAGAAGGAGTTCTGGCAACTTGAAGCGGGAACCATGACCCACCAGCAGTACACCACTAAATTCAATGAGATGGCGAGGCTGGTGCCGGATCAGGTGATGCCGGTAAACGACACAGACTGATTGAGTTCCAGGTAGGTGACCGGGTTATGTTGAAGGTCTCACCTTGGAAGGGTATCATTCGTTTCCGAAAGCGGGGCAAGTTGAGCCTAAGATACATAGGCCCTTTTCGAATCATCGCTCGAGTAGGAGAGGTGGCCTATAGACTAGAGTTACCAGAAGAGTTAAATGGAATTCACCTAATATTCCATATATCTCATTTGAGAAAGTGCTTAGCTGATGAAGACATGATTGTTCCACTGGAGGATATAGAAGTAGATGAACGACTCAATTATGTGGAGCAACTAGTGGCAATCATCGATCGAAAAGAGAAGAAGATGAGAAATAAAGTGGTTCCTTTTGTGCATGTACAGTGGAAGCACAGGAAGGGATCCGAGTCAACATGGGAGGTTGAGGAAGAAATGAGACAACATTACCCACGCTTGTTCGAGGAATAACAGGTTTCGGGGACGAAACTTATTTAAGGGGGGTGGACTTGTAACACCCGGTTATTTACCTATTTTGAAGTCGACGAAGGAGGAAAAGAAATAAAGTCCAAAGTCGAGGGACCAAACTCGCCAACGAGAGAAAGTTGGGTAAGTGGGGGTATATAAAGGGAGAGGGCAGCCATTACCCTCTCCCCATACCCACATTTTCAGCCAAAGAAAGAGGAGAAAAGAGAAAGAAGAGAAAAAGGGAGAAAAGATGGTTCGGGTTAGTTTGAGTGAGCCAAAATCGTTGAGAAGCGGGTCAAATTGAAGCTCTCCTCGTTGTGGTCATTTGTGTGAGTTCTAGGACCCCTCCTTTAAATGTTTTTGAATGATTTAGGGCTGGAACACATCTAAAAATCAGGTTTTTAAGTGTGTATGTGTGTGACCCGTATGCGTATGTGTATGTGTGTGTATGATGTGTTTAAGCCTTGTTTGTGAGCTTGTGTGTGCTTCAATGATGTTGTGGTATGCATCCCTAAGGTTTAGGATGGTTTATTTGGGCTTAGAATGAGTTTGGATGAGCTTGGAGGTCGAAAATGGCGGATTGGGTTCGGGATGAACTGCATTCTGCATCAGCTAGGGCTAGGCGACCGAATGAAGGCCATACGGCCGAATGAGGTGCGATTGGGGTCCATTCGCATGATTGAGAGTTCATTCGCACGATTGGGGCCAGTCGCAAGGGGAGTCATGCGATTGAGGGTCTAGTCGCATAAGTGCTCATCCGCATTAGTTCCATTCGCACGAGGTCTATCTGCATTAAGTCCATTCGTACGATTGGGTGTCCATTCGCATGAGTGTTCATCCGAATTGGTTCATTCGCATGATGTTCAGTCGCATGGAGGCCATGCGACTGAAGGGCGTCCATATGCCTGAATAGGGCTGTTGCACCCGAGGAGAAGCGTAGTTTAACTTCTGACTTTCGGGGGAAAGTGCAGATGTAAGTTTTGATGTAAAGGTTCCCTTAAGAGCATGTAAGATGACGATTAAGGTCTTAGAGAGCATGTTGGGCATGATGATGATGATGTTGCATGATTATGCATGTTATGTGTGTATGATGTTGCCCTGTATGATGCTGATGACTGTGTATGTTATGTTCCTTATCATGATGTATGTTTATCTTTCCTATGGCTTTACGTTGAATGTTAATGAATGAAATGAAGTATTATGTAATGTAAAGTGAAAGATAATGAAAGAAGAACATAAAGTAAGAATGCATGCATTAATGAACGATGAAGTAATGAAAGTCTTACAAGCACTGGATGTCGGGACATGCTATTAAGGTGTTAGCCCAACGGTGTGCGGGTTCGCTATCCCGGGAGGATGCACATCGGGGTCTTTCTTTGTGATTGACCATACATATGAACCATTGTTGCGTGCTTTAGGTATTGTGACCATTTGGTGCCGAGCACCACCAATGAAGGTCTTTTATAGGCCTAGGTCCAGTACCACGAGAATGAAGGGCATAGCATATGACAATGGTATACCTGAACTTTACCTTAGGTACTGTGACCATTTGGTGCCGAGCACCACCTATGAAGGTCTTTTATAGGCTTTACGTTGAATGTTAATGAATGAAATGAAGTATTATGTAACGTAAAGTGAGAGATAATGAAAGAAGAACATAAAGTAAGAATGCATGCATTAATGAACGATGAAGTAATGAAAGTCTTACAAGCACTGGATGTCGGGACATGCTATTAAGGTGTTAGCCCAAAGGTGTGCGGGTTCGCTATCCGGGAGGATGCACATCGGGGTCTTTCTTGTGATTGACCATACATATGAACCATTGTTGCGTGCTTTAGGTACTGTGACCATTTGGTGCCGAGCACCACCGATGAAGGTATTTTATAGGCTTAGGTCCAATACCACGAGAATGAAGGGCATAGCATATGACAATGGTATACCTGAACTTTACCTTAGGTACTGTGACCATTTGGTGCCGAGCACCACCTATAAAGGTCTTTTATAGGCTTAGGTCCAGTACCACGAGAATGAAGGGTAAAGTTCATGGTGATGACGAAATAAAGAGATGTAATGATGAACGAATGAATGAAAGTAAGATGAATGAATGAATGGAAGTTAACGAATGATGAAGATAATAATTATTATCTATGTGTACGTATGATGTATGATCACATGAAAGAAACAGAACGGTTTTAACGAAAGAAAAGTATGTTTTATTTTATAAAACTAGAACTCACTCAGCAACGCTGACTTTGATGTGTTTCCAGTTGGCAGGTAATGATTGCTGAGGATGGCACGAGGTTGCTACTCAGCTCTTTTGGGATGACATCCATTTATATAATGCTTTTACGATGTAATACAACAATGTATTTTGTAACTGATTAACGATGTATTATTTGGCAAAAGTTTTTATAATGAAATGAGATGTCATTTTTGAATGTTTCTGCTGCAATATTTTCATAAGGCAAATGTAATTATATGTTTTATGTGAGACGAGGATCCAGCTGTAAGCGTCTCGGGAACGGGGCCTTACATCAGGTATGTTGAGATTGTGAATACCCTTGTGGATGGAGGAGTTCGTCTTGAGAACAAGGACATTGTAAGGAAGTTCATGTCCTCACTTCCTAGGCAGTGGACATACTACTGTGTGATGATCAAGAGGACTAAGAATCTAAAAACCCTTACTATGTCAGAGTGATATGGGATTCTCTATGGCTACCAGATGGAGATGAACATGCAAGGTTCATCTGGCAACTCTAACAATCAAATGGGTTTAGCCCTGCATGTGGTTGAAAGGGATAGCATAGAACCCTAACATCATCTCATATGCTACCCTGAAAACTCACCTAAGGGTCCTTTCATCACCTTCCTAGAGACACCAAGGGAGAACTACACCCAAGGAAGGAAGTTTCCAAGCAATGCAACCAGTGGAAAGTTTGGCCTGGACAAAGGCAAAGTCAAGTGTTACAATTGTAACTTGATGGGCCACTTTTCCAGGGAGTGTAAGGCACCTAGAACAAATGGTGGCCAAACACTCTCCAGACCCAACTACACTGACAAAGCTCCCCAGAATGAGAAGCCAAAGCAGCAAGCTGCTGTTGCTGTTAAAGAAGGAGGCTTTAACTGGAGCTTTCAGGTGGAAGATGCTTCTCCAAACCAAGCACTGATGGCAGATCATGATGAAGCCAAGGTATTGGTCCTATAACTTGGAAATGAGATTTGATCTTGAGTCCTTAAACATTTTAAAAGCTAATTTTAGAAAGTCTGAAAATGATTATAAACTAAAGATAGAGGACTTAGAGAAAACAATTTTAGTTTTAAAACATAAGCATACAGATTTTAGGATTCAAATCAAGGATCTCATAACCAAGCTAACTGAGTGCCAGGCTGAGCTTGTGATCAGCAAAGCCAGTGTAGACAAGTGTGTTCTTGAAGAAGAGACCTTCAAGAACATGATATCCTTATCCCGGCACAACAAAGTGTGCTATCAGAACAAGCAGGGACTAGGATCAAATGAGATAGTTCCTCCACACACAATCTTGTCTGTAAGATCACCTAGGTGTGGAACTTGTGAAGATGAGCTTCCACTTATAGATCCTTTGAGTGAAGAGGATGACGAAGTGATAGTGAAGAATTCCTCTAGGAAGAGTGAAGAGGAGGATTCTAAGAAGGGCCACTATCCTTTTGAGGAGAAAAAGAAGACCGTGATGACCAAGTCATGAGGAAGAACTTAATTAGAAAGAGCAAAAGGAAAGCAAGGAATGCTCAAGAGATCAAGGCTACTTTTGACTCCAAGCAGAAAAAAGTGTTTATCTCTGTAGGGTTTGAAGTAGTAAAGACTAAAGACATCAACCTAAACTCTTCTGCTAAGAGTTGTGGTTCTTCTTCAAATCATCTCAGTACTAAGAAGAAGACTAATCTGTTGTGTACCACGCTACACAGCCTGGACCATCAAACTCCAAGAATAGTCCCCAGCCCAAAAGGACTGTCTCAACATCTGCAAAGATGAGGGTGAAAAAGGGATGTGACCAAAGTCAGTCTTATTCCTAGTAGAAGGTTCTTCGGAAGAAGAAAATTGAGTGTGTTATGTGTGAGAGTACTACTCATCTTGCTAAGGATTATCCATACAATTCTAAGGGTACTCTTCACATGATCAAGCCAAGGACTTCCAAGAGTTTTAAGAAGATTAAAGCTTCGGAAGGAAAATCTGTTTCCTTCGGAAGCTCCAAATCTAAGAAGGCAAGTGGAAAATTGCCTTCGGAAGAAAAGTTGGTCTCGGAAGGAAGGAATACTTCCGAAGCACTGAAGTCTGCTGCAGTGTCTGCAGAATCTTCCGAAGGCTCAGTCATCAAAACTTCCGAAGTATCAAAAGCTTCCGAAGTATTGAAGGTCAAGACCAAGACTCCAAAGGTGGTGTGGAAGTCTAAGAAAGACTCGGGGTGGTCATTCCTCATGAGCATATTCTGCTTAGAGCCCCTAGGAAAGGTAACATGTACAAGATGGATTTGCAAGAAACATCTCCCTCTGGAGAAGTTTCATGCTTTCTGTCTAAAGCCAATAGTGATGAGTCTTTCCTATGGCATAAAAGAATGTGCCATGTAAACTTTAAAAACATGAATAAACTGATTAAGAATGATTTGGTAACTGGAATGCCAAAGAAAGAGTTTACAAGTGATGACCAGTGTGTTGCATGCCTGAAAGGGAAGCAACATAAGGTATCTCACAAGCCTAAGGAAAGGAACTCCATCACTACACCCCTACACTTGTTACATATGGATCTCTTTGGCCCCACCAGTGTAATGAGTCTAGGAAGGACTTCTTAATATTTAGTGATCACAGATGACTTTACAAGATTCACTTGAGTCTTTTTCCTTAGAACTAAGGATGAGACTCCTAAGATTTTGAAGAGTTTCATCTTGAAGATTGAGAATCAATCTGATCACAAGGTCAAAATCATAAGATATGATCAGAGAACAGAGTTCAAGAACCAAATCCTTGATGCATTCTGTGATGAAAAAGGTATTACAAGAGAATACAGTGCTCCCAGGACTCCTTAGCAGAATGGTGTTGCTGAGAGGAGAAACAATACACTGATTGAAGCTGCAAGAACCATGCTGTCTGACTCTAAGCTGCCCATCACCTTCTGGGCAGCGGCAGTCAACACTGCCTGTTATGTGCAGAACAGAGTTTTAGTAATTAAGACTCATGGCAAGACTCCTTATGAACTTTGGCACAAGAGGAAACTTTTCATTGGTTTTCTCAGGTCATTTGGTTGTCCTTGCACCATCTTGAATACCAAGGATCAAATTGCCAAATTTACTGAGAAATCAGATGATGGACACTGTGGATACTTTTCCCAAGCTAACGCTTATAGAGTATACAATCGTAGAACTAGAATTGTTGAGGAGTTAGCCAATGTGACTTTCAATGAACACACACCCTATGTGGCTGGTTCTGGTCCTGATTGGCTCTTTGATCTTGATTTAGTTACCAACTGTTTTAACAAATCTTGTGAGACTGTTTTAGGATCTGAAAAAAATTTGAATACATGTGATCCTGATCCAAGATTTGAGTTGACAAGACCTTCAAGTAACACATCTTCAGCTCTAGTTGGGACTACTTCTGCAAATGAGGTTTCTATCAGCACCACAATGACAAACTCAGCTGATACATCTGTATGCCTTCAAATTCCAGCTCAGTGGCTACACAACCAGATAAAGATGCTTCAATTGCAGAGGACAATGATGGTAGTGGTGATAGTGATCAAGACTTTCTTGATGCTGATAACCACTTCATAGATGACAACATCAATGATGTCACACACTCCTTGGATCTAGTCTCTCTTGATAAGTGTGTTGATGTGGTGGGTGAAACATCTATGCCAGATCTAAATTTCTCTAATTTAGATTTTTCTTAGCAACTTGTTATGATCCCATAGCTAAGGATCCACAAGTCCCACCCCACCACAAACATCATTGGAGATGTTGTCACAGGGGTAAGAACAAGAGGACAAATCCATGAAGCAAATGTTTGTCTTCACTCTTGTTTCTTATCCTAGATAGAGCCAAAGAAAGTTGATGAGGCTCTGAAGGATGGAAGTTGGGTTGAAGCTATACAATAGGAGCTGCTTCAATTCAAAAGGCAGAAAGTTTGGAACCTTTGTCCTCTTCCTCATGGGAAAACTACCATTGGAATCAAATGGGTGTTTAGGAACAAGAAGGATGATAGAGGCATTATTATCAAGAACAAAGCTAGACTAGTTTTTCAAGGGTACACACAAGAAGAAGGGATTGACTACACTGATGTCGTTGCTCCTGTAGCAAGACTGGAAGCTGTTAGGATATTCCTGACATTTGCTGCATCCAAGAACTTCAAGGTCTTTCAACTTGATGTGAAGTGTGCTTTTCTTTATGGAGTGATTAATGAGGAGGTGTATGTCAAACATCCACCTGGTTTTGTAGATCCTGATCATCCTGATTATATCTGCAAGCTTGACAAAGCCCTTTAGAGGCTGCATCAGGCACGCAAGAAGTGGTATGAGATACTATCTGAGTATCTTTGCAAACATGGATACAGGAGAGGTACTATAGATGGAACTCTCTTCATCAAAGGACAGGGAAATGACATATTGCTAGTTCAAGTATATGTGGATGACATCATATTTGGATCAACTAATCCAAAGCTCTGCAAAGACTTTGAGAAGCTGATGAAGGAGAGATTTGAAATGAGTGCCATGGGGGAACTCAATTTCTTTCTGGGAATTCAAGTGAAGCAAGTTGAAGATGGCATTCTCATTAGTCAGTCAAAGTATGTTCAGGACATAGTCAAGAGGTTCAACATGACTGATTGTAAGATTGCTAAGACACCCATAGCTAGAAACCACTCCTTGGACCTGATCTTGAGGGGGAGTGTGTAGATGAACACTTATACAGGGCTATGATTAGGTCTCTTATGTATCTTACTGCTAGCAGGCTTGATATTATGTTTGCCACTTGCATCTGTGCAAGATATCAAGCCAACCCTAAGATGTCTCATCTTATCACTGTTAAAAGGATTGTATGATACCTTAAGGTTGCTTCAACACTTGGTTTATGGTATCCTAAGAATCCTGACTTCAATCTGTATGCTTACATAGATAGTGATTATGGTGGTTGCAACATGACTGCAAAGTCTACATCTGCGGGATGTCAGTATCTTGTTGGAAGGGTTGTCTCATGGTAATGCAAGAAACAATCCTGTGTCTCTACATCAACTGCTGAAGCTGAATACATTGCTGCTGCAAGCTGCTGTGCTCAAGTGCTTTGGATTCAGAATTAGATGCTGGACTATGGGTTCAACTTCAAGGAGACTTCCATTCACATAGACAACAATAATGCTATCTCAATCACAGAAAATCCTGTGCAGCACTCAAGGACCAAATACATAAACATCAGGTATCATTTAATAAGAGATAATTATGAAAAGGGATTGATTAAACTAGTCAAAGTTCACACAAATGAACAATATGTTGATCTGTTTACAAAGGCATTTGATGAACAGAGATTTAAATATCTTGTATTAGCTATTGGGATGATCAACTTTGAGTAGGTTTTTCTTAAAATTAATTCTTATTATTTCTTAAAACATGTGTGTCCTAAGTTGTCTAGTTCATCACTTTCATAAGCTCTTGTTTTCTTTGGATGAAAATCTTTTTGAAGACTTTCCTTAGATTTATGAAAATTTTGATCATTCGGAAGTTATGTTTTTAACTTCGGAAGAAATTTATGCTTTTAAACAAATAACTGCCCAAGTAATTACCTTCGGAAGAAATTTCTAAACTATCTTTCGAAGCTTAAAATTTTCTTTGGCATTTATATGTTTTCAAGGACCTTTTTCTTCCGAAGCAAATTAACTCTCGGAAGCTTTGTTCTTAAACAAATCTTTCAAGTCTTGATTTTCTTCCGAAGTCAAATTCTTCACAAGATAATTTACCTTCGGAAGCTTTTTGACTTCCAAGAAAACTACTTTTTGAGCAAAAGTAAACTACTTTTTCAGAGGTGAGACTGACATCTGGATTTCAAAGTTTAACCTCTTTCATTAAACTTTATTTGAAACCCTTTTCACATATAAACCCAACGATTTCCCCCTCTTTTTATCATCTGCTTCTTCCTCCAAACCTAAAACCCTAAATTTCTCTTTCAAATTTCTTTCTTCTTTCTTTCTTCATCCTTAAGCTACCTTACAATGGCCAACCCGATTCACAGAAATGACCCAAAGTTACCATGCAGCTCCACAGGCAACACAACCAGATTGCTCTGTTAAGCTCTGAGAAAGATCCTCATTTCTCCGAGGTTTGTCGCTTCTTAGCTTTGTCCAACTACTTCACCTCCCTAACCATTGATCCTCCACTTTACGAGGATCATCTGCTTGAATTCTAGAAGACCTGCCAAGAGGTCGTAATGGATGGGGAGAAGGCACTGTCTGCCACAGTGCAGGGGAGAACAGTCTTCATCACTCCGGCCATCATCAACATGCATCCTTAGTTGGGTGATGAAGAAGGTGAGGTGTTCTTCCCAAAAGAAGTTATCAATCATTCTTTTGAGCAGATGGGGTATGAGGGAGATTACTCTGTCAAGACCTTCAGGAAAGGGAATGTCTTATCTCAGTGGAGATTCCTGTTCCATGTGGTTATCCACAACTTATCAAACAAGCATGATGGATGGGACCAGATTCCTAAGGATCTCTCCTTCATTATCCATGGAATGATTGAGGGGGTCAAGTTCAGGTATTCTCAATTTGTTTATACTAATTTACTTACAAACTTAGACTCCTTAGAATATTACATGTTCCTTAGATATGTCCAGTACATTCTTAACTACAAACTGGGCTCACAGTTAAGAGGAACATGCGACATTCTTAAACTGGGACAGATGAAGCCCGACATCTTTAAAATACTAAGAAAGCCTACTGTTGGCTTCTCTGGGGTAGAAACAGTCCTGGTCCCAAAAATGTTAGAGCTCATTGCTTAAGGTGACAACCTAGCAGCACCAGCTAGTGTTGAACCCACACCTGCTACATTCCAATCACCTAAAAAGCCACAAATCACCCTCACCTACCAAAGAAAATCCAAACGAACCCCTGCTTAGACTATTCAATTTGTGGAGGCCCCCATACACTCACCAATATAGGAGGAAGTGGAAACTAGAGCTCCCACTTCTCCTGAGGAGCAGACCACTCCCATCTCTTCAAGAATCAGTGCTAAGGTTCCACATGCTCAGCCTGATGAGCTCATAAGCCAAACAGCCTGTAAGGCCCCATGCCCAGAACGCTTACAGCTGGCCAATCATTACTCACAAAACATACAATTGCATTTAACTTTCATAAAAACATCGCAACGGAACATTAAAATAACTTTTTCTTGCATAATAACTGCTTTTGAAAGTTAATACATTCATTCATTACACATTTTCATTTGTTCACATTACAATGCAAAAACAGTAACAAAAGAATGCCATCCAAAATGCCAAGTAGCTGCCCCGCACCATCCTCAGCAATGCTCACCTGCCAACCGGAAAATACATAAAAAGTTAGCATTGCTAAGTGAGTTCTAGTTTTACATAAAACGTACTTTACGTTCTTTTAAATCATACTATACAGTCGTACATGATCACACATCGTACGTACACATAGATAATATCATTATTATCCTCTTTACTATTCATCACTTTCTTTCATTATCTCTGCATCTCTTTATCTCTTTCCGGAATAAGTGTCATCAGCTATACCCCAAACGTATGCATACATCGGATACTTGTTCGAAGATCATAAATGACTTCCATAACACACATAGCCTGGCACCAGCACCGGGGCAAACGACAAGGATCCCAACGGTATACTACACCCCAAACGTATGCACAAAGCAGATACTAGGCCGAAGATCATAAATGACTTCCATAACGCACATAGCCTGGCACCAACACCGGGGTGAGTAATCACTATAAACCATGTACTATATCACTGGTTAGTCACAAAAACTGGACCCCTACATGTATCCTTAAGGGTTAGCTAAACCACACACAGTTGAGATTACAACATTTTATAGTCGTGCACCTCCGTACATTTTGCTTGCAAGCCTTTCTATACTTTCTCTTTCATTAATGCATGCATTCTATCATTATGTTCCTCTTTCATTATCTTTCACTTTACATTACATAATACTTTATCATTTCTTTCATAACTATACACGTAAAGCCACGGGAAAGATAAACATACATCATAACAAGGAACATCAACATGCACAATCAACATCATCATACAAGGCATCGTTCAACATAACACACATCATACATACCATCATGCATAAGCATCAAACAAAGATCATAACATGCTTGTTAGGACCTAGTATTTGACGGAAATACCTAGAGATCACGTGTAACCAGATCAAATAGTGCGGAATCCTATTTGATTGGCGATCCAATCAGTGAGAACACACGAAGAATCAATCAAGGATTGAAACTAACGTTAGAAATCGATAAGGAATCAATCTAATGTGTTCTATGAACTTGGAGAACAATTTAGAAGGTTCTGGACGGCTAGGGTTCGTCTGGAATCGTACTTGATCGAGTGTCCCTATTTTTCACGAATTGAGTTGTATTTATAGGTTGGCACTATTCAATCGTGCGACTGAACCATTAGTTTGGTTCAGTCGTGCGATTGAACCATGCGGTTGGTTCATTCGTGCGACTGAGTGTTCAGTCGTGCGACTGAGCCAATCTTATGTTACAGTCGTACGACTGATCCAGTCTCCTGGTTCAGTCGTGCGACTGAGTCAATCGTGTGAAGATATTCATGTGTATGGTTCATTCGCATGAGCCATTCGCATGAGAACTTCATTAAGTTAAGTTTGAATGTTTTAATCAATATAACATGATGTGCAACCATTTAAGCAATCATAAACCCAATCAATTCGATCACGACTCATTAATGAACTATTAAATATTATAACCAACAGACTATCAATTGTCAGTTCATTAATCATACCAAACAAGATCTATTACATCACATATCATGATCTAGGGACAAACATGTATCAACAAACTCCCCCTTGGACCTAGATCTCTCTAATGTCTTGTTTTCTTCATTACCTCCTCATATTTCTTGTACTTGTCCTCTTGTGTGACTCCCGCATGAATATCAAACGCGAAGCAAAGTCGTATAACATTTTGGAACTGGAGGGCTTGTACAATGTCTTGTGTGTCATAGAACAATGGCCACTTGTATAATGTATAGACATCATTAGCAGACAAGTTGGTTAGCCACATTGGGTCGAATACCCTGATAGTATCCATTTGATCCCCCTTTGTTCAGAACTATGACAACTTCAGCAGTTCTCCAATCATAGTACCACCATTTGAAGTGTGGAGTGAAGTCCTGTGGCATTTCCCTGAGAGGGATTCTCGACATAGTGCGAGGAGGACTCCACTTCAACACAATCTTAGGTTTCCAGTAATGGCATCCATCTCAGACCTTCTAATATACCTTGTAGGTTGTTGAGGTCTGAAGTTAATCCACCTGGTGTGGTACTCTTTCTTTAGGGCAGCCTCAAACCAGCCTGACATTTTTCTCGGGTCAGCATACAACAGCTTCAATTTAGCCAGCTGGTTGAGCTCAAATCCTGGTAGAGTCTTTAGATCATGTGGAAATCTAAAGTACTCTATGCCCTTTTCCCTCTTAACGGCATAAACGTTAAGATCATCAAAATATGCCCATGCTATAATCCTGCCTGACACCATAAGATGTTTCTTGACGCTGTAGAACTTGGTGTAGGCATCCCTCTTCGGTGCAGCACGTTGGGCTCTGACTTCTTTAAAAATTCAGCCCACTCAGCCTTTCGAATGTATACGTCATCGTTTGAGGCTTGGGTTGTTCCTTCGGTCTTTCCTGCTTCCTGCTCCATCTTGTCTAGTACCTCAAACATATCACTGACTAGGGACTCACCCAGATTGGGGACCACATTACCCTCGTTGTCAGCGTACTGAGGGTACTCTTCAGCAGCAATATCTTCAACCTCAACTTCATCAATGTCATGTAGTTCGTCGTCACTGGTTGAATCAACTGTTGGAGCATCCTTGACAATGTCATCAGGATTGAGTCTGAACATCTCTGCCAGTTGCTCGTTAGATAGGTCGTGAATTATTTCACCTTCTTCAGGGGTATAACTCACTGACCTTCTGACAATCCCTTGCAGATCAAGAATCATTGTAGTTGAGACTTGACCTGTTGAAGGGGAGCAATATCAAACTCATCTTTGTGGTACTTTGGATTTGTTTGATTTACAAATTTCACACTCAATCATTAGTAATATATCAAACAAAATGCATTAACTTAGTATAACATTTAGTACATGGTTTTTCAATACAGAATACAAAAGTAAATAAATACATAAACATCCACTATTTACTTTTATCCTGAATGCTAGACTCTTCTTGTGAAGGTGCAGAAGCAGAAGCTGACTGATCTTGTTCTGTTCTTTGTTCTCTTCTCTTGCCCGGGAGCTGAGACAGATTCAGCTGCTTCTCCTTCTTCAGTCTCTTCATCTGCACACCACTCTTCGGTTTTCTTATCAGAATCACTGTCATCATCATCATCATCATCATCATCTTCATTATCTCTGTCTCCATCCTTTATCTTTAGAGGTTCCTCCTTTGATCCTTTCAATTTTAGCAAAATGGTCCTCTTAGATTTTTCCAACTCCTCTATTTGCTTACCTGCTGTGACACTTTAAGCTCGGAGTTGGTCCAACTGAGTGTTCTGAGCAGCCAATTGCTGGGCCTGTTCCTCAATTACTCGATCCTGCTCTGCAATTTTATGCGATTGTGCAGCAATCAGGTCGGTAAGCTGGCGGATCTGAGTGGTCTTTTCCTCATCAGCCGCCAGCAATCGCAACACCATTCTATTTAAAGCTGACAGCTGTTCCTCTACCCCGAGTGGAGGTAGTGGAGATCTAGAGGTGTGTGAGGGGTAGACTGAGGGCTCGGTTTGGTGGCTAGTGGTGGTGGTGGAGGTGGTGAATATCGGGTCAGGTCTGGATGATAGTGGTGGTGAGTGTGGGGTGAATGATGTAGTGGTGGCTGGGGTCTGGCTTGTGGTGGTCGGTATGGTGGTGTCTGTTGTCGCTGTGGGGGAAGGTATGGTGGTGGATGGTGTGTCTGCAGAGATGGTAGTGGTGGAAGGTATGGTGGATGTGGTAGTGATAAAGGTTACTTACGCTTCTTCTTTTTCTGGCCATGGGGTTGAGCCATCCGTTTTCTCCTCGTTCCCTTCGAGGGGGATGCTCCCCCTTCAATCCGCCTGAGGACCCTGGAGCATAAGTTGGATCAGTTTCTGTATCTCCGGAGCCTCTCGGTTGTTCACCAACAACCCTCAACCCATGTTCTGTGGGAACAACTTTCCTTCCCACAGTTCGGGTCAGTGGCTCCTCATCAGATTCAACTCATCTTCATCGTTAAGAACAAAATCTTGATGAAATCCTGCTGACTCAGTTACTCAGCAGGTGAGACAGACACAGAGGGAACAGAGTCAGACACAGTGCGTCTGGATGGAATAGCATCATCCCCACTGTCATCCTCCTCTGAATCATCAGTAGGGAGGACAATTTGCTCACGTCGGAGTCACTGTCCTCGTGACGCCATTGGTGTCTCCCGGTGCCACATAACTTTCATCTGCTAAGTGGCCAATCATTCTTTTCACTTGGGGCTTAATCTGCTTTCCCCTGTAAACTCTCATCCTGCCCAGAGTAGTATCATCCATTATCTCTAAGGCCACTGCGTCATGACTCTCTTTGGGCAACTGTGGCAGCTTCTCGTTGAAGACGAGCTGTAAGAATCTGGGGTACATACAAAACCCCTCTTTTCCCTTTACCTCCAAATTCTCCACCAAGTAGGAGAATATCATGCTGGAAAAACTGAAGGGGTGGTTCAGAACCAGTGCCACGTAGGCATTTTGAATCTGGTCTGAGAGATCGTCAAACCCACCCCTCCTCGATGCAACACACTTGAGGATCACGTGTGCTAAGTACTTGTACTGGGGGCTCAGGTTGCTCTTGTTGAGCACACCTGAGTTGATATCCCCAGCGTACTTTATCCTCAGGAAGCATCCTCTCACTGTCAACGGATGTAGTTTAGTAGGATGATCAGCGTCATCCCCAAACTCTAGGACCCTCTGAATGTCGGCAGCAGAGATCTCAATATCATGGCCCAGTATAGAGCTCCTGATACAGTACGGCTCACGAGAGCGGTCCACCAAGGCATTCTCCCAGAATGCCTGATGGAGTGATCTATAAGGCGTGCAAGGAGTGGAGATAGCCTTATGAATCCGGGACCGTCTCAGAAAAGGCTATAATGTCGGTAAACTCAGCCCCGTTCCTGGTGGTGTGATCCAGATGGGCACAGATGTTGTGCTTTGGATTTATGGTCCACCTTTCTGCCATTTATCTGTAACACACAAGACATAGAACCATTAGTACATAAGACATGAAAACTTCTGTTCTAAGTGTAGAGTTGAAAGTCATTTTGATTCATTCGTGCGAATGACTCATGCGACTGAAGTCAGTCGCCTGTTTGAGTCATGCGATTGAGTTCAATCGGCTGATTGAGACATGCGATTGAGTTCAATCGGCTGATTGAGGCATGCGATTGAGTTCAATCGGCTGATGGAGACATGCGATTGAGTTTAATCTGCCGACTGGACTCATTCGGGTGGTTCAGTCGGTCGAATGATCCAATCGTAAGGTTCAGTCGTGCGATTGGAGTTCATTCGAACGACCAGTCCCCACTGTTCGATCGCCTGTGGTCGAATCTTGACCAATCTAAGTCATTTAACAGTGTTTAATGGTCCATTTGCCTCGTCTACTTGTCACTAATACCTATTAAACTCAATTTTAACATTTTGCTTAATTTACATAGGTGATTAGGTCATTTCACAGTTCGGTTCTTGATTCATAGAGAGTCGCTATTGTAGGTCGGTAATGTGCTGATTTTGGTAGGATTCAAGGAGTAGTGTACCTGGAAAACGTCACTCGAATGTTAGAAACTTAACAGCAATGTATATCAGAATCTGTGGCAATTTTGACAGAGTAACGGTAAAGAACGCGATTGGGGTGCTATTTGGAGTGATGAGTGAGATGCAATCGACTGAGACCTTAAATACTGAACCTAGGTTCATTCGGCCGACTGGCCTCATTCGATCAGTTCAATCGGGCGACTGAGTCTCAGTCGTACGATTGGCCTAGTCAATCGCATTCAGTCGGCCGACTGAGTCTCAGTCGGTCGACTGACTCATTCGGTCTCCTTCATTCGCCTCTTTAGTTGACCGACTGAGCCTCAGTCGGTCTACTGTTTCATTCTCCCCCTTATATTCGGTCGAATGGATCATTTTCATGTCCATTCGGCCGATTGGAAGCCATTCGCATAGTTGGTCGATCACCATGATCCACTAGTGCGAATGGGTCACACTTTGTGAGTTTACAGTCATTTTGAACATTTACTATTAAGACCCTTCTCACTTTTGATAATAACATTGTAAGCTCGTAACCAATTCAGTCACTTCATACATGACCTTTTAAATTTTGGAAACCATATGGCCATCTCAGACATGACCCCTTTTTTTGGTAAGTTAATTCCCTTCTGATTTCCCTGATGTAGTCCGACAGACACACAAATTTAAAGATAGACATAGAAACTTAAACTAAACTACACAACTAAAGTTTATTTTTGGACTTTTTGTGAGAGATAAACCCTAAGATGGAAATCTACGGAATTTGATTAGGAGTAGACAGCTTCAACTTAGATTGATCATATCTGGACCAACTCAATTTTGGAATCATACAGGAACATCAAATCATTTGGGACTTGTGATTAAGACTTTTTGATGCTTAAAATTTCCGGTGTTCATCCAGAGTCGTTAGCAAATTAAGGAAATCATACTGAAACTCTTAGATTTTCACATTGATTTGATCTTGAGAATGTAGCCACTAAGATTGTCAGTATGTTTGTCCACTTAAATCCATACACAGACTTTGACGCAGACTGGTGACTGATTTAGGTTTAACTATTTCAGCTAACATTTGTGGATCCCACACTTATATGGTAATCAACATTCCTCAGAGGTTTTGAGCGGTCTACGGGTATTATTACAAGAAGAGACTATTCTTAGAGCTTTCAAAGAGAAGCCTGTCCTCAGGTCAGTGCCATCGCACAGCAGAGAGGCGGCAAACAACAATGAATTCTAGAATATCTAGGTTATGCTTATCCTCAGGTCAGTGCCATCGCACAACGAGAGGCACACAACCTATCTCCTTGTTAGAGCAGCTTATTTTATTTGACACAATATGCACCAACAACATAAGTCATTAGCTTTATTGCATTTGTCTTTCATTTTTTCTTGCTTTGCTCTAATTATGGTCATCCGCACACTTTTGTGGCATTTAAATGCTCATTACCCCTTATTGGAATATATTTGATTGTGTTAACCAGTGATAAGATGGAAGCCCACAATCGGTTGAACAACTTAGTTTGATCTTGAGATCACCAATCAGGTCTAATTGTCTATTGTGTTGAATGTACCAACATATCATTTGTGGTCTAGCAGCCTCTAAGTCTACTTTCTCTGTGTCACCTTAGGAGTTGCCAGTTTTCTATCATTTTCCCTTTTTATATTGCTTAGACTACACAGACTTATACTTTAAACTTTCGCATCTTTTCAAACCCTAAATTTTAAAATCCCTCTTGATTTGTTCCTGTGTACTATCATATTCCAAAGGTATTGAATCAGTATCACAGACACAATCTACCTTATTTCAGCTAGTTACCCCTTCTCCTCATTTTTTTTAATATTAACTTGCTGACATATTCTCCCCCTAAAATACTAAAATCATTTCGGATTTAATTATTTTTGGATTTTAATAAACAACAAATAACATGAGTTAAATTTAATAAACAGACAAAAAAAAAAAAAAACAGATAACATAAAATAAAATAAACTTAACGAAACTACATCGAACTACACATCATTCTCATCAGGAATTACCTCACTTTTCTTTTTAACGCCGTTGACCTCTAGCAAGTATTGAAAACGTGGTTTATCAAAGGCTTTTGTATAGAGGTCAGCACGTTGAAAATCAGTATTAATTTTAACCACATCTATTAAGGTCTTTTCAAAACAGTCTCTTATGAAGTGGTATTTAATACCGATGTGTTTGGTCTTAGGATGTTGAACCGGATTTTTGGTTACTGCAATTGCAGCAGAGTTATCAACAAAAATAGGAGTAGACGAGAATTTCAAACCGTAATCCCGCATTTGCTGTTGAATCCAAATGATTTGAGAACAGCAACTTGCAGCAGCAACATATTCGGCTTCACAGGTTGACAATGCAACGATGTCTGCTTCTTACACTGCCATGTAACTAATCTTCTCCCAAAGAATTGACACCTGCTGATGTAGACTTGTAGTTCATTTTGCAGCCTCCATAGTCCGAGTCACTATACGCTGTGAGCTCAAAATCGTCATCATGAGGATACCACAAACCAGTGTGGGTGTACCCTTTAGATAGCGAAAAATCCTTTTGACCCGATCAGATGATTGACCTTAGGTTTAGCCTGATATCTGGAACATAATGTAGCATACATGATATCAGGTCTTGAGGCAGTGAGATACATGAGAGATCCAATCATTCTCGGTACATAGTGGCATCTACAAGATCTCCATTCTCATCAGGTGCTATATCATGATTCGTAGCAAGTGGAGTCCCAGCAGCAGAAGCATTCTCCATGTCAAAGCGACTGAGAATGTCTCCTACATACTTGGTCTGATGTAGAAAGATCCCATTAGGTGTTTGATCCACCTGTAACCCGAGAAAGAACTTCATCTCCCCCATCGCACTCATCTCAAACTCTTTCTTCACTGCTTCAAACTCTTTGCATAACTCTTCGTTCTTTGACCCGAAGATTATGTCATCAAATATATCTGTACAAGCAGGTCACCATCCTTTTCTTTAATAAACAGTGTACAGTCAATGACCCCCTGCGAAAGCCGTGTTTCACAAGATGAGTCGAGAGTTTCTCATACCAAGCTCGAGGAGCTTGATGAAGCCCATATAAACTTTGTCGAGCTTGTAAACTCTATCCCGATGATAAGGGTCTTCAAATCCCTCGGGTTGACTTACATAGACTGTTTCCCTGATTTCCCCATGAAGGAATGCACTCTTCACATCTAATTGGTAGACTTTAATCTTCATGTACGAGGCATAGGCAAGGAAGATACGAATAGCTTCCATCCTTGCCACGGGTGCAAACACCTCATTATAGTCAATCCCCTCGACTTGGCGAAAACCTTGAACCACCAGTCGAGCTTTGTTCCTGATAATGACTCCTTGGTCATCCTTCTTACATTTAGTACCCATTTGGTGCCAATGACTTTAGCACCTTTAGGTCTATCAACCAGAGTCCATACACCTAACTTCTTAAACTGCAGAAGTTCTTCTTGCATGGCACTCACCCACGCCTCATCATTTAGTGCTTCACTGACATATTTTGGCTCAACCTGCGAGACAAAACATCGATACGCACCATCATGAATGTAACCCTTCTCCATAACTGAGGCGTAATCAGCTGAGTATAGCTGATTTCGGGTTTGTACTCCTGATCGGACATCTCCAATAACATTGTCAAGGGGATGATAGACGTTTAGTCGTGATCCTGAGTAGTCGGCACAGTCACCTCCGAACTAAGGTTGTGAACATTTTGTTCTGCATCTGAGGAGATTGGAGTTTGAGGTTCCGAAGTCGAGGGTGCATCACTTATGGATGCTTGTGGACTTTCAGGAACTGGAACCTAGTCCTCCTGACTGTTCTGATCATCTGTTTCAGTTTCATCTTCAGAGGAGGAGTCACTTTCATCGACTACCCCTTCTGACTGAGTAGATGATTTTCCTGTGTGCTAGATGGTGTATTTAGAATATCATACATCATCCTTGTAGCTAACTCATCATCCGAGGGAGAGAGAGGGATGTTGAAGGATTTGAAGAATCCATCACAATCGAGAAGTATGCAGGTCCTTTGCCTGTAGGTGGTGTGGTATATCTCTGAACGTCGACATTACACCACACTTCTACAAGACCCGTTGAGTTATTGTAAACTCGCTTGTTGGTATGTTGTATCCTAGAAAAATTCCTTCAACTGCCTTCTCGCTGAATTTTCCTTCTTGTGTCTTCTTCAGAAGTGTACACGTGCGCCAAAAGGTTCAAGATACTCCAAATTTGGTTTGTGTCTTTGAAGTAGCTCTAACATGTCTTTCCGTGGCGCTTGACTATGGACTCGATTCAGTGTATAACACGCATTTGCCACTGCCTCATTCCAGAATTGGATAGGCAGTTTCGAGTCTGCCAGCATAGTCCGTGCTGTCTCTATCAAACTCCTGTTCTTTCTCTCTCAGCAACGCCATTCATCTGAGGTGTGTAAGCAGAAGTGAATTGATGCAAAATTCCCTTTTCCTTGCAGTATGCCTCCATCCCTTGATTCTTGAATTCTGTCCCGTTGTCTGAGCGTATTTGTCGAACTTTGAGCTTGTAGAGTGATTCCAGTGTGGTTACTAATTCCTTGAATGTCTCCAAAGTTTCTGATTTTGATTTCAGAAACATTACCACAAGTGAACCTTGAGTAGTCAGTGACCACATAACAGTACACGTCGCCTGCAATGCTCCTTGTACTAACTGGACCAAACAGATCCATGTGAAGAAGCTCAAGAGGAAGTTCTATTGAATGAACTTTCTTTTCTTTATGAGCCTTCTTTCTGTTTGCCTTTCTTGCAAGCTACACAAAAGTCAGGAAGTTGGAAGTTCTTGACATTTACTCTCTCTAACTAAATCCTTCTGAATCAAATGATTCATCTTCCTTTGACTAATGTGTCCCATTCTCTGATGCCAGGAGATGGAATCCTTCTCAGTAGCTTTAGATAAGAAACACTGAACTTCATGATCCGTTGTGGCAGCTGTTGACAGATCCAAGACATACAGGTCTTTATATCTTGAGCAGTCATCAGAACTTGGTCCTCTGGGATCATATATTCTTTATTCAGCACGTAACACTTCTGGTTATCGAAGATGACTTTAAACCCTTATCACAGATTTGGGAAACAGAAAGTAAGTTGTTCTGAAGTTGTTGAACGTAGTTCACTTTATCAAACTTAACTTTCTGATTTCCCACTTCTCCCTGAGTAGTGATATAGCCTCCTTTGTTTCCTGCAAAGGAAACATGCCCTCCTTTATTTGTTGACGTTAGATAAAGGGATCTATTTCCTGTCATGTGCCTGGATGCTCCGCTGTCTATAATCCACGTGTTAGTCTCAGCACTATATCGAACACCCTGCACATACAAAGTAAATGAATCATTTTAGGTTAGGACCCAAGCTTTGACTGTCTTGGGTTTCCCAGAGGCATCACACATCATAAACTCCACCCATTGACCCTTAGAGGTGAGGGTAGCTCAGGTTCCTTCTTGTCCTCAGTATTAGACACGAGGTGGATTTTTCTTTCCATAAGCCAGATTTGTGCAATGCCTGTTTATGATAAACAGGCGTCTGGCTTATAGGTTGGACTTTAGGTTCACTAGCTCTTCTAGGTGGAGTTAAAGAACTCCGCTTAGAAGACCTAGGTTTAGAGTCCAGAAGATCAATCTTCTTCCTAGGTGTCTGATAGAAATGACAGTAGGAAGCAATGTGTCCACATTCTCCACAGTTGTAGCATGACCTGCTATCAACTTTATGAGTAGACTTTCTTGTGGAGAAGTGCGTGACACTTAGTAACATCAATCACTTTAGTTTTTGACTCTTGGATGTTTGATGTTTCTCTGGTGTAACAAAATTTACTGATTTAACCTGTTTTACTTTTTGGTTAACTGTTTTTGACTTGAAGCATGTGAAAAAGTAACATTTGAAGTCCTTTTAGGTTCTGATTTGACTCTATTTGACCCTGACTTTAATATTAATTTTTCAAATTCATTTTCCAGGTTAACACAAAGCAATTTACCCTTTGCCTTTGAAGTGGAGTTCTTTTGTTTCTGACCAGATTCAGTAGATGAACATGAGGTGTCTGGATCGTAACAAGAGGAGTGGTCACCACATGATCCTTGATGGGGTTATTATTTACTGGTCTAGACTTAGTGTTCATCAAGGTCTCAGGTGGTGGTGGAACCACTTTGTAGCCTAATCCCTCCCCGTTATTCCTTTCTCTTACTAAGTGTTGACTATATGTGAAGAGCTAGTCCACTATGCAGTTTCTGTTTTAATGAATTAACTTCGACTTCTAGAACTGCCCTTTGTTTCTTAGTGTCTTCTAGGGAGTTAAGATAGTACCTAATGTCATTTGCTTGGTTAAAAGCCACTACTTCGGTTTCCCTAAGTTGTTTAGTCAATAGGTCATCTTTTCTTTATAACTATGCTCATTTTGTTTTAGTACTCTATTAGCCTCAGTGCACAGACGTAAATCTTTTACTAAGTTATCATTATGATCTAATAACCTAGTAAAATTTTCATCTATGCTATTTCTAAAAGTGTCACAATCAGAACAAGCATGGTTATTAAAAATTTGGTCAGTGGTACTTACCTGAGTTGGGTCAGAAGAGTTAGCCAGCAGTGCAGCATCAGATGATTCCGGTTCTGGTGATTCTGGATTTTCTGTCTCTGATGTGGAAACGTCCTCATTTGGCTTGTAACTGACCTCGGCTACAGTTGCTTTTCTTCTTCACTATTGCATTGCAATCTCAACTGCTATATCACCTTCACCTCACGCAATCATCGTCATATCCTCACACTGGCAATGTTAGATTCTCCTGGTGAGACAAACCTGAAACTCCAATCCTGTCCTTCATCATCATGAGTAGTTAAGCTTTTGGATCCTTGTTTGATGAAGTAGAACTAGAAGCTTGCTTGTCTTGGCGAGTAAAGGATGAGAACGGGTTCCTATTCCCCGTCTTCTTTGGCTTGACACATTCTCTTTTGAAGTGCCCCTTCTCACCACAGTTAAAGCAGGTCACTTTACTCTTGTCGAAGCCAAAGGTGGTGTCCTTAGTAGCTACCAAGTTCTGTCCAGTCTTTTTCACAAACTTCTTCGCCCTCCGACAGCACTTGCTAAGGCCCATATTATATCCATTCTTTCAAGCTCCATCTCATCCACCTGCTCGTAGTCCTCATCTGCCAGATGGCAGTTTCCAATCTTCCCAGCAACAAGTCCATCATGTGAATGAACCACTGCTGCTAAGAGATCCATATGCTCTCGTGCTACTTCCACGGTCACATTACCGAGGTTCTCGATCTTCAGTTTGGTAGCGTTTGCTTCTGATCCAATGATGGGTACTTGATGACCCAGACGTGTCTGATCCAGAAGGAGAAGCATGTGAAGGACCTGACGAGCTAGACACAAAAGCAGTCTGGAGGGGTGCTCCAGATGTCTTAGCTTGAGGCGTGGCGTTGTATAAAGCTGGATTTTGTGTGTACGAAGACTTCTGAGCTCTATACTTCATCCTTAGTGCTTCTTCTCGCAACTTAAGAATGAAGTCATTTATATCCAGCTTTACAAGGATTCCATTCTGTCTCAGGTTAGACACGAATGTAGCCCACTTATCAGGCAACCGTCTGCGAAGTTGCTTACTTTCTCTTCCATGGTAGTAGCCACTCCATGTGTATGCAATTCGCTCATCAAGTGGTAGAATCTGTCTATGACTTCGTCCAAACTTTCATTACCAATTGATGAGAAGTTATCGAATTCCTTCTTTAACTCCTTTGCCTTGATTGCCTTCAATGATGCATTACCATCATATCTCTTCTCTAGCGCATCCCACAGTTTCTTGGACTGCTTATTCTCTGAATACTGGTGGAATATGTCTTTGGGGATAGACTGAGTGATCAATGCATAAACTCTTTTCTCTGCATTGTACTTACTTTCTGTGCGTCTGTCATCCCGCTTAATGTTAGTTTAACTCCATCAGCTCCCACGGTGTACTATAACCTATCTCAATGGCTTCCCATAGATTAGGATCTACTCCATTAAGGTAGATCTCAAAACGTTGTTTCCAGTGGGGAAACTCATCTAAAGTCAAAAGCTTTGGTGGTTTATTGTGATTCCCCACCTCACTTTCAAGCAACAGCAGATTCTGTATCCTTGAGTCCTTCCCAGCAGTAAAGGCTGACATCTGATCTTCCATGATGAATAAACTTATAATCTAATCAAAACACTTTCACTGATGCGACCGAAGGATGCGAATGAGCTAATCGTGCGTATAAGCTCTGCGATTGGTTCAATCGTGCGAATGAACTGGGCGATTGGTTCAGTCGTGCGAATGAATCTGGTGCGTATGAGCTATGCGAACGAACTTTCAGTCGGCCGAATGAGGGTGCGACTAGGTCCAATCGTGCGTATGAGCAATGCGAATGGAGTCCAGTTGTACGAATGAGTCACTCGTGCGACTGAAGCTGCTGTTTTGCGAAAATTTCTAGGTTTGACGGGTTTCAGCCGTAAAAATTCGAAATTTCACAAGTTCTAATCGCCTAAGTCCATAGAAACCAAACTCGATGAGCAGGGAACTTCCAAGATCACTTTTGATGCCAAAGATTGCGTTTTAAATGTAAAAACACAAACTTTTATGCAATCTTGATTGAATCAACACGTAATCAAGAGCCAATAGCTCTGATACCACTTGTTAGGACCTGTATTTGACGAAATACCTAGAGATCACGTGTAACCAGATCAAATAGTGCGGAATCCTATTTGATTGGCGATCCAATCAGTGAGAACACACGAAGAATCAATCAAGGATTGAAACTAACGTTAGAAATCGATAAGGAATCGATCTAATGTGTTCTATGAACTTGGAGAACAATTAGAAGGTTTCTGGACGGCTAGGGTTCGTCTGGAATCGTACTTGATCGAGTGTCCCTGTTTTTCACGAATTGAGTTGTATTTATAGGTTGGCACTATTCAATCGTGCGACTGAACCATTAGTTTGGTTCAGTCGTGCGATTGAACCATGCGGTTGGTTCATTCGTGCGACTGAGTGTTCAGTCGTGCGACTGAGCCAATCTTATGTTACAGTCGTACGACTGATCCAGTCTCCTGGTTCAGTCGTGCGACTGAGTCAATCGTGTGAAGATATTCATGTGTATGGTTCATTCGCATGAGCCATTCGCATGAGAACTTCATTAAGTTAAGTTTGAATGTTTTAATCAATATAACATGATGTGCAACCATTTAAGCAATCATAAACCAATCAATTCGATCACGACTCATTAATGAACTATTAAATATTATAACCAACAGACTATCAATTGTCAGTTCATTAATCATACCAAACAAGATCTATTACATCACATATCATGATCTAGGGACAAACATGTATCAACAATGCCTAACATGATATCGGTGACCTCAAAAGTCAGCTTACATGAACCCCCGTGAACATCCCAAGTCAGATCCTAAATCTCACTTTTCCCCAGAAAGTCAAACTATTCTAAGTGTTCATCCGCATTTGTTCCACTTCATCCGCATTTGTCTTTCTTCATCCGCATTTGCTATAGTTCATCCGCATTTGCCTTTTGTTCATCCGCATTTGTTATACTTAGTCAATTCTCATCCGCATAAACTTTCCATCTGCATTGACTTCATCCGCATTTCCCACTACTCATCCGCATTTCTTTTACTTAGTGGAAAAGGTCCATCCGCATTGACTTTCTATGTTCATCCGCATTGACTTTCTATGTTCATCCGCATTGACTTTCTATGTTCATCCGCATTGAATTTCCTTGGCTATTAATGCTCGTCCGCATTGGCTTTCTATGTTCATCCGCATTGACTTTCCTTGGCTATTAATGCTCATCCGCATTGACTTTCCTTGGCTATTAATGCTCATTCGCATGGACTTTGTATGTTCATCCGCATTGACTTTCCTGGCTATTAATGCTCATTCGCATTGACTTTCTATGTTCATCCGCATTTCTTCTGCATACTTAGGCAGATGCTAAAACTTAAACATACGAGCTCTAAGCATCAGATCTCAGTTCCCAAGCACCATCAATCATGTTTTAAGCTTAAATCTTACAATCTAAGCCATAGAAACACCATCATACATCAACAAGCATGAACATAGTCATACATCACATCATAACATCGACATACACACAGTCAAACATACGAGTCCGAAACCCGGTTTATAAAAAAACATAAGTTCATGCATTTCCAGCCCCAAAATCAGTTAAAAACAATAAAAAAAGGGGTTCTAGAACTCACCTTTGCAGCTCTTGAGTATGGCTTCTTCCAAACTCATTTGCAAATTGAATTCAACCGCCTAGAAACCCACTAAAACATACCCGAAGACATACAAACACACATAAGCATAAACCCGAGGATAAAACTAGTCAAGAAGATCATAAAACCATGAATTCTTACCTTGAATTCGAATTCTCTCTTGTTCTTCCTTCAAAAATGAGAATTCTCTGCGCTCTTGCCACTTTCTCTCTCTAAATTCCGAAGGTTTGTTAGGTGTGTGACATATGGGCGGCCATACCACCTTTTACACCCACATTTTAAACATTTTGTCCTTTTGAACACTTTTAGCCCCTAGATTTGAGTTTAATTTCTTTTTCTTCCTTTTCTTCACTTTATTCTTCTTTCTTGACTTTAAAAAAAATAACGAGTGCTACACTGCCTAAGCCATCACTCTGAGTCTTAACACTCAAGTGATCAACCTTCAAGGGACAGTTACCATCCCCAGCCTTTAGATCTTAACCAACCAATCCCCAACCTTGATTTCTACACTGATGAAGATCTAGTTTTCGGTGAGTACCATGATTCTCTCTTCTTTCCCCTACTCGAAGAGAGATGAGTGCTTCTGAGGCTCCTATATCTAGCCCCCATCAGTCACCTACTACTGAGGTGGACTTCTGAACCTATTCAGGATGTCCATATGGAAGAGGCTCTCCCTTTGAAAGTGATTACATCATTAAGACATCAACCATGGCAACTTATCCCACTGACATCTCAACTGAGATTGCCAATAAGCAGAGGAAATCCAGTAGCCAAGAACTGAAGCTGGTGGTGAGAGAGAGGAATTTGGTCCAGTCATCTCATCCCCTAGTGATTCTTTTGACGAAGATGAGGGGAATTTAAGACTAAAGGTGCAAAAACTATCTAAAACATGCACCTATTTAGCCTCCAAGGTTAGTCACCTTGAATCTCAAGTGACTACCTTGCACAACAGGGTCAATGATCAGCAACTTCAGATTTCATATCTTAAGGAAAAACTAGCTGGGAGACCCTTAAGAAGAGCTCAACCATGAACACAAGAACCTGTGGATGTGATTGATCTAACTCCTGGCTCACCTATGCAAGTGGGTGCTGCTACCAAAAAGGGGGGAAAGTCATTACAACTATAGAACCTCAGAGTTCTTTAGAGAGAATGGACACTGAGGACTCACCATCCTCACTTGCAATTGTGCATTCTCAGCAACCTCCTCAAATTCACATTGATATGGACTATATAGACTCCTTCATATAGAGTATGTTTGAGGATGGGATACCAAGGGCTATGTCATCTCCACCATGTTCCAATCACATCATTGGGTGGAGGTATGACAGCAACAGGAAAGCCCTAATCATCATAAGAGTTCAAGGGCAGCAGGAGATCTTCAACTTTCAGACCTTGAACTTCTATGAAGGTCTAGATTTAGTTAACATGCCACTTGTCAATCCAAGCCAATCAAGACAAGCTGACAAGTTCGAATAAAGAATCCAAGACAAGATCACTGCAAAGTCAGCCTAAGAAGAAGACTATAGCAATCAAGCAATGTCATCGGTCAACTAGATGTTGAGGCAGACCCTAAGATTAGCTTCATAGGGGAAACCTTGACTGAAGGCCTAGTGACAGAACTTAGAGCCCAGTCTTATCACCAACAACTGTTGCAGAGATCAATGCCCTTTTTGAGACACCTGCTGGTGAAGGTGTTGCTCAACTTTCTCTGGCCAGAGCTCAGAAGCTGCATCAAGCAATGAAGGCCAAAGCTCTCTCCATCCTGAGTCACAAAGGTCTGTGAGTGACAAAAGGAAAAGAAAGATGACATTTGAGTAGATTAAGGAGGAGAAGAGAGAGAGAGGAAAAGGAAGTTGAGGGGAGAAGGTTCCTTTTCTGGGTCTACAAGACTCATGGAGACTGCAATCAGGGCTGCCCCCAGACCAGATACTCAGAATGATGAGTTAAGGGCAGTCGGGATAAACTATCTGCAGACAAGGAACTATGACATAGATAATTTCATCTCTCTTCGCTTGGAGGAGTTAAATGAACTGGTTGATCTGGAAAGATCAAGGGAGAAGAAGGAGGTAGAAGATGTAGAGCTTCTAGTACAAATCAAAGAAGAAAGAAGAAAGAAAAGATTGTACAAGCATGTGCCTACCCTCTCCCCAGTTCACGAAAGTCCTGCACAAGAGGATGTGGTTCAACAAGAACCTCAGGTAGATAAAGAAGAAGAAAGGATTAAGATGATTGACTACCTGAGTGTCACAGGCCTCTATCAGGCAGAAGCACTTCTTCCTTTATCCTTTAACTATATTGAGTTTGAGTATCTTAAACAACTTGAACTTGAGATAGTCAAGGAGAGAAAGACAATCAAAAGAAAGCTAAGAGAAGAAGCTGCTAAGTCAAGAGCCATCATCGATAAAAGCATGAAGAAATCTGCTGACAGACAGAGGATGATGAGATTCTTGAAGCTGTATCGATTATCCGGAAGGAGACTTGGCCCCATGTCTTTATCCACTATGGATGAGCATATTAGGGTGATCAAGCAAAAGATCAAGAGTGGAGAGCTGGTTGACTTACATTCCCCTCCAAGTCAAGCCCTACCTGAAGTGGAGGTTAAGGTTGAACAACCAGAGACATCACAACCTGGACCTCCTGCTGAATCTCAGCAAGCTTCATCTTCTGATCTATAGTAGGGTTCTCAATCTGAACTTGTGAGAGTAGAAGACCTAACTGAGAAAGATAATGAAGATCAATCCGGTACTGCAGGCCAGTCTTCTCAGTTAAAAGTTGTAAAGAGAAAGAAAATGATAGCTTCTAAACCAAAGCCAAAGAAGAAGAAGAAGACTGTATCCTTTTCTAAACCTCAGGATGAGTTAGAACATCAGGAGGATGTGCAGCCAGAGGATGCTCCATCATCTCCTATTCCAATAGCTCCTCTTGCATCAGAAAGACCCATCCTGTCCTGGACATACACTACAAATTCAGAAAGGTGGCATGTCATTAGACATCATGGCATTGAGAATGTCTACACTTGGCAAGACATGTTTTAGTTGCCTCTGCATGATCTATTTGACATGAGAAGATACTTTGATAGTCTGAAGGATCCTGATCATCTTATGAATAAAGGGTTGGTTATCATCCTGATGAGGACTGTTGATATCTGAAGTCTTCAAGAGTTTTGGTAGCATCAGCCTAGGGGGAGTTTGTAGAGAAAATGTATAGAGGCTGAAGTAACCAAAGTCTTTCTGCATGCATACTGCACAAGTACTGAAGAAGAATGCTTCGGAAGTTTCACACATGCAACATAATTATTCTAAGTGTGAAATCTTCCGAAGCCAAGACCAATATCTTCCAAAGCCAAAGATGAAGTCTTCCGAAGCTTCAAAGACAAAGTCTTCCGAAGCTCCACACTTGAAGATAGATTTCTTCCGAAGACTTTTAGTAACATGCTTTATCTAATGTATTTTTTCTATAAAGCTGGACCCCTTTCCGCTGCAACTCTGTAAAGTCACCAACTTATATGAGTTGGTGAAAAGGTCCATGCTTTTGGTAACTGTACATTGAGGTCTTGAGTCTGTAACTTTCTACTTCATGTACTTTATCCTTTTTGTAATAGATAAGGATGTGAGCTATGGCATGTCATAGTCACAAAATCAAAAAGACAATCTGCCTTTTTGACTCTACAATTGATTTTGTTTTGAGTCTAGTCAATTGTATCCAGCTGGCTTTCATAGTATGGCCGGCTGTAGGATGTAGTATAAGTATCTCATGTTCTTGTAACTTTATGGATATTCTTTGTAACACTTGTAATAGAACATTGAGAAAGCAATATACTGCAATCTTGAAAACCATCTCACTGTGTATCTTGCTCTTGTGTTATGTATCTTAGTTACTTGTGTTCTTAGTGTCTTCATTTGTGGTTAATCCAGTTCACAATTTGTTTAAGTTTGGTTACTCTCATGTTTGTGTTGTTGTGTTGTATTTGACCACCCTTCACCAATCCTGCAATATAACAAAGCCTTACAAGTACTAATATAGATTCCTAGCTCATGTGATTATAAATTGATTAGCCACATCCACCTAAAATCGTTATAACATGTTAACAAGCAATTCATCAGTTCTCCAAGCTATTTTCATCCAAAATTCGCTCCAAAGTTCTCTCCTATCCTGATTTACTCAAAAATCCCAAGAAAGCTCCTTAAAACTGCCATTCTATCTTACCCAATGTTATTACCCAACGTTATGGACAATCAAGATATGGTCATCTATTTATTTTGGTATGCAAATGGTTCAATATGGGCGTTACAAATGCCATAAACCACTATAGTAGGAAATTTAAGTTTATTTCATACATGCTTAAACTCATATAATAGTTATTGTCATTTTATATGCTTACACAAACAAAAGAAATAAACCATCACTAATATTATTAGCTCTATTTGACTGGCGAACACATATTTTATACTTTTATTCAACACCATTTCATTACTTGACCCATTATTATTAACAAATTTTCTGATCAATAATTTATATAACTACCCGCGAACAAATAATTGACAAAATAAAAACTACTAAACTGGACTTGAAGGAACATGACCATTATGATGACAATGTTCTCTGGAAGTATTGTTGTGACGATGATTTTGGTGCACCAATATTTTGAGATTTTTACTGAGATGATCACACAAATAATTAATAATCAAATTTTGAGTTTCCTAAAACTTTATGCTATCACGTGCTATAAAATGAAATAAAAGAACGACAAGAAAAGAAGACAAAAGACATAAATATCTCATTAATGCATATATATTTATAGCACAAAGATGAAGTACCCTTACAACGTACAATGTATTAAAATTCTAGTTTACTATTTAGTGAGCTATAATATATGTTTTCAGAACTTTTAATTCATTAAAAGTTAATTAATCTTACTTCATAAAGTATGTAATAAAAACATTTAACTATAAATTTTGGGGAAATTCTCAAGGTGTCATTTTTTGAGTATAGATTCTCTCAAAATGTGTAACCTTTTTCAAAATTCTTAAAATGTCCTCAGGTATGGAGGCATTAACGTCTTTTCAGACAGGGCACCCACACATAACAAATGTTCTGATTATTTGGTGATATGTATCCCTTTTGGTCGTTGCCTATACGCCTTTGTGGACATCGCCTACACACGTTGACAAGCGCAGGCGACTCTGTGATAAATTTTTACGGGCGGCCCGCCTTGTGCACATTAAGGCGTCCACCTGTACATTATAGGTGTTTGCCTGTTCGTGCACCTCAATAGGTGTCCAACCTGACCATACAGGCGCCCGCCTCCAAGCGGCCCTATATATAGTGGCCTCTAATCTTTGCGATTTAAAACGGTTTATTTCAAATAAATTTAGAAGAAAATATGATATATTTTTAAAACTATGGTTTATTTTTCTTTAATTTTACTCCAACCTCCTAATAAAATATGTTTAGTATGTAAATAAATATCGAGATGTGTATAAAACCAATGAGCTTCTACTTAATTATATATCAAGACCTTAAATCAACGATGTATCATTTGATTAATTATTTTAGAAGCTTCCAATTTACGTTAGCCACAATTAGCTAACACGTCACGTTAGTATCTTTAGTTGATCAAAAGTTTTGCGTATAGAAAGAAAATAATCTACAAAAAAGTAAAAAAATTCATTTATTTACAACTTTATGATTTGATAGATACCTTTAACCTCTTTCTCGTACGCATCACATGCATGATAGTTCATAGCCATTGAAATCTCTATGGTACAAATTTTAATGCATGGTACAAGTCCTAATGCATGAGGTACAAGTCTAGGATATCATGTTATTGCAATCTTTTGGTCACATTTTTATCCATTTGTGCACATAATTAAAGTTATAGTTAACCATTTAATTAGGCTCTTATGCTTCTTTTCACATGCTAACTCCATGACATCAAACATGATACCTCCACCCCCTACCAACCTACCTATTTAAACATGATACATTGTAGAGATATTGTAGAGATATATATAGAGTGAGTGAGAAGATATTAGACTACTTAGAAATATGAAAGAGTTGTATAAAGATAAGTGTAAGAGCATACACCGGCTTAGGCCATCTTTCGGTCATCGTAATAACGTTATAACAGTTTGTACGTTTTTTGTTCTAGTCGCGATCTTTGTTTTCTTTTCATGTTTGTGACGGTTGTGCACCGGTTAAACCTCGTAAGTCTCGTTGAACCTCCACAAATTAAATAACTCTACTTATGTAGTCATTCTTCTAGCAATAAGCATTGGTAGTCATGTTGATGATATATATGTGTTATGTCTTTTTGGCATATATTTTTTGGTTAGATGTTTCATAACATGATGACTTTTATATTTCAAATTGTTCATTTTATGTGTTAATCTGACTATTATTGCTTGTTGTGCATGTAGTATGTGTTTTCGGGTCAACCCGTCCAAAAATTAAAAAAAGAAGAGGTTCATGATTATCCTCTTGAATGTTTTACGTGGAATCAAACACTATCATGTCCGAAGAACTACCCGACAACGTACACAAATCTTGATCGTTCACCGGCCAACACATGTCCTGATTACTTCCGTTGGATCCACGAAGATCTACGACACTGGAGAGCGACGGGGATCACACGAGACATGGTGGAGAGAGCGAGACAAAGTGCGCATTTCAGGCTAATAGTCCTTGATGGAAAACTATATGTGGAAAAGTTCAGAAAATCAATTCAGACTCGAGATTGTTCACACTTTGGGGTTTCAACAATTGCTAAGGCTATACCCCGGTAGGATACCTGATCTGGAACTAATGTTCGATTGTGATGATCGACCAGTGTTCAACATAAAACAATACTTCAAAAGGAGGCCCAATCCCGGGCCTCCTCCGTTGTTCAAGTATTGTTCTGATCCAATGAGTTTGGATATCGTCGCACCCGATTGGTCTTTTTGGGGATGGTAACTATTTAATCTCTCTATTACTTTTTTTCTCTTTAATTAATTGATTAACTACTAATTTTATAATAAAAGGCATCAACCATTTAGCTTGATCAACGTGGTTTTAAGGTGTATCTATATTTCACCAATTTGCTTAGCATAATTAGACTAATATGTAATTGTTTCAAAAGAATTATGACCGTTAATTTGTTTTATAAAACAATGCAATTGTTATAGTTGAGAAATGCTAGTGGTATGATTGACAATTATTTCCTTACAAATTGAAAACTATCAAAAATGATTTATTAGTGATTATATTTTTGCATAATTATTTTGAACTAACATATAGACGAGTACAAGTTGAGATCGATGGCTTATGACGCGTATGTAGAAGCAGAGCTCGATGGCTTGAATTTTGTTTACGCCCCTTACTTTTTCTTGAAATGTGATTTATGCACGGGAAAACTAACTTTATATATCGACTTGTGTCATACAAGTTATGAAGCATAAGGCATCCAAATATTGCCTTGGGTATTTTGCCCATATGCTAATAAAATATATGTTTCTAATGTATTGATTTGTCAACTTAGTTGGCTCAAATAAAGAAAAACATAAGGCATCACAAACTTATGTGTGACGAGAGGTCACATTTTACATTAATTAAGCAGTAAAGATTTACATGTGCATTAATAAAGCGTATTAAAAGTTAGTTGAAATTTTCAGGTAAGTTAATTACAATAAAAATTCTTAAAAACTCTAAATTTAGTTAGAAATTTACCACCAAGTTGAACTAGTAAAATATATGTGATGGTGTTAATTATACACTGAACTTTTAATTTTATTTCTTATGAAAAATTATAACATATTAGTGAGATATAAATGTATTTACTTCCATAAAGTAATATAATAAACGTGTGGATACTATGCTTCAATGATTACACCTCACAAATGAATATGCCATATTTGTATGACTAGGTTGTGCTAGAAAATGTATCATTATTTATAATAATTTGGATATCATGCAAGTAAATGCATATTTGTTTCCTTTGAGTGTGGTGATCATCTTTTTATGAGCAAGAAATATCAAATTTTCAAAAGTTAGAAGTTAAGGTTACATTAACATGTGACACCTTTGTACATATAGTTAAATTTGCGATCTTTCACTGGTATTCTGTCATTTATTCCATCTGAAAATCACCCATCCATTTGCAACTTGAGATAATGCATTTTATACGATCCCATTGGATAACAGTGTATTAGTCGGGTCTTATTAACTTTGTTATATATGGTTGGTGTTTATTGCGTTGCATGTGATAGGGCAGAGACAAATCAAAAGCCATGGGAGATGACATTGAAGGATATTAAAGAAGGTAACAAGAGAGTAAAATGGAAGGACAGAGAACCCTTTGCTTATTGGAGGGGTAACCCTAGTGTTTCAAGTGTTAGGGCTAACCTTATCAAGTGCAATGCTACCAACACTCATAATGTTGATTGGGGTGCCCATTTGTTTATCCAGGTAGTCATTACTTTTATATCTTTCAAACAAGTGCAATGTTAACAACATCTAATAATATGTTTTTGACTTTATTTTGTTTAAGCTCGCTGGTCACCTATAAAGTACTTTTGGTATACAAGTAACATTAACAAAAAAGTTTTGATAAATTACAAGAATTTTCATGCTTTGTCAAAAAAAAAAAATACTTATGTTTTCTCCTAAAAGTGTCACATGAAGAGTTTGATATGGTGCAAAGATTTTTCTTTAATAGGCCATGTTTTAGTAATTTAAATTTTCTTTTCTTAAAGAAAATCGTATTTTATTATCATCGGACGACAATTCGTGTTGTCCAACATATTTTCTAAGACTAACTTTCTACTTAGCAAATTCCGACGATAGATGGATCCTTTGACCCTCCTTTGATCTTGCCATTTATTTTATCAATATATTTGCAAATTGTTGTATTGGAAAGTTAAATTATATATTTTTGTAGTATATAGTAAGCAAAAGAATTAAAAAAATAGTTGATGAGTGTTTTAACATGTCTTAAAAGTTTACTTGTTTTGGCCGTCATTCACCTATTTTGTATCTTATAGTTTTAGATGACAAGGTCACCCTAGCTTGAGTTCACTATAAGAAATCTCAGAAATTTCCTACAAAACAATTTGTCATAAATCCTATTTGGCAGAATTTGTTTTAAGATTGTAGGATTGTTGACGTAAATTTTAGGGTTTCTTTATGAACCAAATTTTTGAAAACTTGTCGGAATTTTAAACAAAATTATTTTTGTCAGAAAAAAGACATTTTTCTAGTTGTAGTTGTATTTTATACTAACTACCAATAGTTCTTAAGTTTAACACTTGTATTTATATGAAACAGGATTGGATTAATGAATCAGTACATGGATACAAGAACTCGAATATTGAAGATCAATGTACTTACAGGTAGATATTACTGAACATGCTAAAGAATATTTGATGATATCATTTGACAAACTTTATGAGCAGGTATAAAATATATGTTGAAGGATGGTCCTGGTCTGTTAGTGAGAAATACATAATGGCATGTGACTCGCCAACATTATACATCACCCCGCGGTACTACACTTTCTTTGCTAGAGGGATGGCTCCTCTCGAGCATTTTTGGCCTATTCGAGAAACGGACATGTGCAGGTCAATTAAATTCGCTGTCGAGTGGGGCAACAATCACACTTCGAAGGTAATAAGGGTGATCATCTGTTGGTTTAGTTTGGTTAAGGGTTAAAATCCAACCTACAAATGGATGTTTTAATTTTAGGTTTATATAACTAGTTAGTTTTAGTTATAAATGGTTCAATTAAGTCAGTTATATCGAGCTCGGCTCGTTTTAGTTTTAGGAAGCTTGAGCTCGAGCTCGGCTCGTTGAAGTTTTATTTCTAAAGCTCGAGCTCGACTCATCAAAAAATTATCAGGCTCGAGCTCGGCTCGTTTATTGTTAATTTATTAAAATTTTATATTTTTATAATTACTTTTATATTTTTTTATAGTGAAACTTTCTATATTAACATAATATATATTATTTAATTAATTTGATCATAATAATATACATAATAAATATGATTTATGTACATATAGATCTTATATGTAAATAAAAAATTATATAAAACAAAAAGCTCGTTTAGGCTCGCGAGCCGGCTCGAGCTCGATATCCAAAGCTTGGGCTCGAGCTCGTTTAGTAATCGAGCCATTATGTGAGCTCGAGCTCATTTAAACTCGGCTTGATTCGAGCTTTTTTCGAAACGATCCCGAGTAGCTTGCGAGCCGGCTTGGCTCGTTTACACCCCTACCATTACTGAACTATGAAAAAATTATTTAAAAATTTGAACATACTAATAATTTTTTCATTTTTTAAAGTTATTTAGGTTTAATTTTTGCTTCAATTTTCGTTTGGTTATTAGATTTTTTACTCTATCACCTCTGATCACATGCCAAATAGAGCTGTCATCACATGGGTTCTTTTTTTTCTTTCTTAGTGGTAGTTTTATTCTTTTACAAAGCAAATGATATTTTTAAGTGTTTGATATATAGTACTTATGTGCATTTACAATCACCTTTTAAGAGATGGTTTTGTCAACAATATATTAAGAGTGACCACAAACATTTATTTTGTTTTAATGATGCCTTAACTACATGTACCCTAGTAGGTTCAAGAGATTGGTAAAGCATCAAGTCGGTTCGTTCAAGAGGACATGAAGATGGACTACGTTTATGACTACATGTTACATCTGCTGACCGAATATGCTAAGCTCTTGAAGTTCAAACCTATTGTCCCTCCAAATGCAATTGAGCTATGTTCAGAGTCAATGGCATGCTATGCAAATGGTAAGTGGAGGAAATTCATGGTGGATTCACTTGTGCGCTACCCTACAAACACAATCCCATGTACTATGCCTCCACCGTATGATCCATCAACTGTTAAAGCGATCATAGACAACAGAACAATGGCGATAAAACAAGTTGAAATGTGGGAAGATGAATATGGGAGAAACAAAAACTTGAAACATGATTGATCAAGTCTTCTTGTAGTTATATCTTGTTTAATTGGTTGTGTAATCGTAGATCTTTGTTGGTACTCTATATTATGTACATGTAAGGGGGTTTATTTCTAGTTTTATACTTTAATGGGTTAACTCGAGTCACATTTTGTTGCTAGAAAATCCATCAAGTAAATTAAAAAGTTCTTGATATTGGAATTTTGTCATGTCAATATATTAAACAAACTTAATAAAGATCGCCTAATTACTTGCCCAAAAGATAAATACAGAACAATTATCAACCAAATAAAGCTCGAACAACCTAATTACCTATGCATAATAATTAATATTTGACTCAAACACCTTTAAAAATTGTAGACACAACAATCGCATGTGTTAACGAATGATTATAAAGTCCTAAAAACTGCCTTCTTTAAGTCTTAGTGGTAAAACATCCTAAGCAGTGTGGAGTGTGGAGTGTGGACTATAAAAAATGGCTCACACTTTACTTGTTACATCGTAAGGTTAATGGTGTTTTCACATTTGTGAGATCAAAATGAATGAAAGGTGTTTCAATAAATTAATAAAAGTACTTAATCTCTTGGAAAATTAGAACAAGCAATTCTACTCTTAAAATATCTCTTTAAGCATACATAGATCTCATTAATCATAACTTCATTCGGACATTGTTTGGTGTGTTAGAAAGCTCTCATATAGTATAACATAAATCAATATATGATTCATTACATAAAATATATATAGATACAACTATCAGTGTCTCACGATCGTGAAAAGCTATTATCTAGATATGAATGCCAGACGAATCAAGAATTCAAGATGCATGGAGTCAAAAACTATAGACAAAAGAGAGAATTTACCCATAAATATATATAGTTCCATGAATTTATACCCAATTAGTAAATTACATTTACACTATAGAAATTTGGTCACAATAACTTCTGATATTTCATACCTATTACACATATCCTCAAGATAACTCCTCGCTTTATACTTAGATTTTAAATGTTTACACATAATAAACCATCAACTTTGAAAATAAAAGGAAACAAATATGAAATCAAAGCCATTGAAAACTCGTAACTTCAATGGTCAAGAAAATAGAAAAAAAAAGCTTGACAAAGTTACATTAACAAAGAAATTAACCAAGATTTGTGCATGTATAAAGTATTTGAACATATTTATCCTCCAATGGTGGTGGCTTAAGATTGCTCCTCTTCTGGTGGTTGTTCTGGTTGGTTATCGTCCTCCGCCGCCGCCTCTCCTCCTCCATCTCCGCCACTTTCCTCTTCTGGCGGTGGTGGCTCAGGAGCAACATCCTCCGGCTTTGCATTGCTCTTTCGGTTGGCGGCCTCAAGGACATGACTGTAATTTCCTTTCTCCATGAATAGTTGAGCAAAATGATGTTTGCAATAAAGAACACCATCAAGGGAAGCATATGATGAGTGTGTAAGAGGGCATCCACCATGAGCACATTTGAAGCATAATTTATGATAAGGTTCACCTTCCATTGTCACCTATACATGTTTATTTACAATGAACCAAAGTAGATGAATACATAAAGATATATAATGGCCTAACAATTACACTAACTAGACTTGACCATTTAAACATTAAGTGAACCAAACGTTCCCTAGCTAGCTTAACAAAATATTTGTTTTGTACATAAATGCATACATGTTAAAATAGTTAGTGCATATTTAAAAATTAAGAGAACATAGATGAAAGATGCTCTATTGAAAGACTATCTTTATCAATAATATTAAGCGTTATACTAACCTTTTCAAGAGGGTAGACAGTTTTGTTACATTGTCTACATTTATCTTGGGTACCAGAGAACATGGATGAAAGTTTGTTTGGAGCTCTTGACTGCAACAACATTTTAGCTTCTAAATACTCATGTAAAACATAATAATATGTAGAATTTAACTCATTTTCAATGAAAAATATTGTTTGAAATACATGATTAATGTACCGTGTTTTCTCTATCTGGTTTTGCTGCAAAAAATGGATATAAAACGAATATATAAAAACACTTGTAACACAAAAGATCCAATAAATAATAACATGCTTTTCAAATTAAAAAAACTGCATTTATGTATGTATAACATTGAAAAATCTTACATGTTTGGAAATTCTTGCTGAAATTCCCAGATTCCTTGAAGAGTTGTTCAAAGTGAGGCTTGCAATAAAGGACTCCATCCATTGATGAGTAACTGCTCATCTGCAATATAATCTTATACATCAAAAACTTTTTTCTGATAGTTATGAAAACTTTTTTGATTTATAATTCTTAACTATGTTGCCAAATGTTATTTCCTTGTGCATGAAATAAGAAATTATTTCTTTTATTTGAAAAATAGCCATCAATGACGAGCAAAACCATTGGTGATCTATGGAAAATTATATAGAAAAAGATATAGGACAAACCGAAAGAGTGCCTTTGCAATGACTGCATCTAAAACAAGATTTATGATACGTAACCCCATCAGCAGTCAATAAATCCACAAAATAAACAGTCTTATCGCAAGCTTTACATTTATCCAAAGTTCCTGTAAATGACATTGTTAATTTCTTCTTATTTTTTCTCACTTTTGATGCAAGAATATTGACATCAACCAGAGGAAAGGCACCAAACAAAAATCGGTTGTCGATTCATTAATTAAATGAGGATCAAAGAAAAAATAATATTTTGTTAATGTTGAAAATATATTTCATCTTAGTTTTCTATTTTTCTGCAATGGTTTGTTGACCAGAACAAGATCGAATCAATAATATGCCTACACTTGATTGGATATCCTTATACTTCTGAGGATGGTAACTCGATTGAAACATGGATGTTCTTTTTACTATTCTCTAAATATTATTCTGTTTTTTTAGATTTTGACTCGCTCTAAAATAAAACAAAAATCACATATTTTTTTTGTATCGAATCTAAATGCATATTAAAATGTTGAGGATATAAATTTATAAAATCATTACAAGTACTGTCTATACTAATATTAAGGTTAATCTTGAAGGTCTTTATCAAGCAATTGATGTACAAGCTTAATATAGAGATAGTTGGCTAACCCTAATGAGTAACTTAGCTGGCTTAACCCTAATGTGTTTAACCGTAAATTATATTCTACATATATTACACCCACGCAGTTTGATTAATGGTAGGAAGAGTAAAAAAATCGAGAAACAGTGATGAAAACATACCCATGCCAAAGAGGTTAGAATATTAAGAGCTTGACGGAACATAAAGAACACAACGCTAACCCATGCCATTTTCAATTCCCTTGTAAAGTGAATCTCTATCTTAATATGTTTGTTGCATTGATGTGTACCATATTAGTAGAAAAATAGACACACTAACATTGTTAGAGTAGACAACCGTGGCATGAAGAAAAGGACAATGAAGCATAAGAAGTATATTGTGTATCCGACATGTTCATCAACACTGTTAGCAACTCTATGGCATTCAGCTTCAAATTTTGAGTGAAAAACAGTAGCCTAACATTTGAAAGACCAAGATAACAAGTTATCACCTTAGAACATACAATGCCTAGAAGTGGATCGTCAGGTAATTACTTGAAGAGATAATGCGACGTATTAACTTATTAGGTAAGCCAGTAATAGCATGGAATCCATATCAAGTACTATATATGTAAAGAATCATGAGTACCAAGCACAATGGCTAGACTTCTGAAAGAGAAATATGTAATTTGAGTAACATGAGTCCATAATCCCTAGAGGCTGGTGGATACAGACTATCTCTTTGAGCAAACCATGAAGGAAAGCATTGTTAGTTCATGAATAAGCTAGAAACAAGATACTTCCAAGCAAGGACCATACATATATATGGTGGTTGGTTTGTCATTGGGCTAAATGTCTCGTCATAACTAATAATACGTTGTCAACTATTTCCATTAGAAACTAGTTGAGCCTAATTTTACCTAGCCAGACACTCATTAACATGGAGTCCATATATATACAAACACATTAAAAGAAACATATTAACACCTAGGGTCTTAGGGCGAGAATACAAGTCCTTTTTTAATCACATTGTTTTCATTACATATATTAGTGACAAAAAGACTAAAAGATGATATGACATGAAGGTTAAGCCTATTAATTAGTTTGGTAATACTTCGCTCAAGTGGCCATAGGGTGAGTATGGGTGGTTGTCATGGCTAGGGGTAGTTTGGGAATGAGGGATTTGTGACCCTAGATGGTGAGATAGATGCTTGGGGTGAGGGAAGGTCGATGGGTGAGGTATTTGATGATGCACCTCCGTAGTGGATGGGTGAGAATACTAGACTTGAGAAATTAGAGTGAGGCTGGGAAATGATATCATGAGGAATCTAAAATGTCATGAGGTAGAGTTAGTGGGAAAAAAGGAGAAAAATGTGATACCATAACATTATTTACCATATAACTTTTTCATGTTGCATGAAATTTAATACAGAAATCATGTGTTCAGTAATTATGCTATGTACAATAACTTGTATGTAGAAAAAATGAATTTCTTATTATGAATATAGAACAAAAAGTGCAACATGAGTGTCACGTGAACATATTACGTTACTTTTATTTTTCGTTATCGGGTCATCCAATGACCTAAAGTAAACAAAAATCATTTTAAGAGCATTTAGAAGAATTTCTTATACTATCTTTATAAATACATTGAAAATTATTTTTTATCTTTTTTTCCCGATTAAATAATATTTTTTATACATTTATCGTTATATTTCTTTCCTTCCGTTTACAACCACTTTAAAAAACTATTATAAATCTAACTATAGTAAACATTATCTTACCAAATATATAGATGAACAGAAACAATTTTTCTATTCTCTACTCACAACCACTTATAATTATTTTATACATTATATATGAAATACAATCACATATATATATATAAGCAACCTAGAGTGAATGCTCTAATGGCACTTAGAATGTTTCAGAATGACTCAGATGAGAACAAATGTGAAAGTTGTTTGGTATTATGCCTTTTAGACAATGGATTAGAATACTAAAAACCGGAAAAGTTCACTAAGTTACCATAGTTAATAATATGATATTATAATCTAAGAGTCATGTAAAGCATTTTCAAATCAAAATTATTTCGTTATTCATCCGAATAAATCAATAAGATAAAACTCAAATAACATCAAGAACATGGATAACTTTGTTTGTGTGATTTCTGAACCAAATGAATTAGATGATTAATATTATGATTATTTAGTTATATAAGAAATACAATAACACTAAAACATCTAACAGATTATTGATAATATATATATTAGTTATATATGTTATTTAGTTCTATACAACTGTTTATATGAAAATGACTAGAGTTCTATAACTATGCCACGTAGAATAACTTGTACGTTAGACAAGTGTAAATTCTATAATGAAAATAGAACATAAGGTTGCACATAAGTATAACGTGAATGTAAAAAAAATTACCTTTTCATTTTTATTTGGTTATGTGATCATCCAATAATTAAATTGGAAAATAAAAATCACTATAATAGCACCTGAAATGCTTGAATTTCAGTGGCTCAAATGATAACGAATGAGAATTTATTGTGTGTTTATGAAAGTTTCAATAGTAAGATTATAGTACCAACCAATAAACAAAAAAATATATTATGACACCAGAATTAATAATGTGATACCATCGCATTTTTTTTACCTTATAGTCATTTGTGTAATATAAAAATAACCCGAGTTCTTTAACTATGCCACGTACAATAACTTCTACGTACAAAACGTGTATGTTTTATTATGAAATTGTAACTAAAGATTGTACTAAAGTTGTTTGGTATTTATGTAATTTAATCAGTAGTTTAGAGTGCTACCTAAGAAGCAATGAATAGTTTAGATACATTAAATTACAATGTGATGCCGTAACATTTTTTAAAGCATATAGTCATCACTTATTTCATAGATAATATACAAGTAAATGAGTAATCTTAGAGGTCGGTTAGTAGCGTATTAATGACTACCTTATTATGGTTCATAACCTTTGAATACTTAAGAAGTAACTTTTAATACTAAATAGTTAAAAGTTTAAATCTTATTGATATTTTTTAACCATTTAGTATAGGGTTAACTTTTAACATTTAAAAGTTATGAATCATTAAAGGGTAGCTTATTAATAACCATAGTATACCAAATAGCACCTTAACCATTATTGATTATGAAAATTGTTTTATATCCGATCTCATACTTTTTGGGACAAGTTACTCGCTACACATTGGATTTGTGCGTATTGGGCATACCGAATTGTGAAATTTTGTTCTATTAAATTTGTGGGTATTTGATATATTCTTTTTTATTTTGTGTGGTTGAATATTACCGGTTGGATACTCATTACCTAACTTGACTCATCTCAAACCGACTTGAAATATAAAATTTTAACTATCATTCTAAAAATATATAGTATTAACAAATTTTAAATAAGCATATAATCCTAGTCTTGATATTTATTGATCATGAAATCGTGTTTCATAGATCTGATCTCATACAGTTGGGAACTTGTTACTCACTACACATGGGTTTGTGAGTATTAGGCATACCTAATAGTCGTGTTCTTTATCTGGTCTGGCAACCATCAGGTAACAATTACTTTTTACCCATTGAGTTCGTGAGTAATTTGTATATCCTTTTAATGATCTTATGTGATTAAATGTTACCGGCCGGATACTTATTACCTGATTTGACTCATCTAAAACCGACTTGAAATATAAAATATTCAATATATATTATTTATTATATTTTTTAGATTGTATAATAAATTAATATATTCAGTTTTAATGCGCTGATTGGGCTTGGTTAATCATAAGGATATCACTTATTCTATATAAAGTAATTCCATGCACCATAAGTTTTAGTAATTGTTGTCAAACACTTAAAATTCGTTAGCGGGGTTCTACCACAAGACACGTAACAAACCATGATCTTTGGCACAGTCATATCAAACAACACTATATTTGATTTAAAACAACTGGTTGACTATAACTCAGAGTGAAACATAGTTTTCAATGTAATCAATGATTTAAAATAATTGTTTGACTATAACTCAAAGTAAAACATAGTTTTCAATGTAATTAATGTGAAAACCTAAACGTTTGAAAAAACGTGAACAATAAATGCGCAAAACAAAGCGCCCAATGAAAAATAGTAAATGTAAATAAACTTACTTTGAAACGAGAAAGATGATGTATAAGCCTCAAATATGCAACCCTAGCTTTAAGCGTGCTAGCGACTTGAGAAGAAATGCTAAAGTGTCTCAACACAAGATTGGTGAGTTCATAGTTGTAAATCTGAAAATATGTTTGAACGTTTGCTTGGTAAAAGTAAACAACGGTATAACATGGGTATCTAACTTATATATCGAGTTACTTAGCGTTTCAAACCGAATCTGAATGATTGTGAGTTGTTTTGCCTTTCACCATGTCTTATCATAGAACAATGGCAAGTATTTAGGTCACTTAAACACCTATTCAACCTCTAGTCGAGTTAGGGCGACTAACTTGGGTGGGGTTTGTCAAACCCAGTAGTACTACTCAAAATTACCTCACTAGTTTGATATTAACGGTTCGAGTGTGTAAGGACTTGCGTGATAATGTATGAACTATAGTAACAGAAAAATTGAAATTGTTTTCATGCTTCTCCCCTAAAAAGAAAAGTAACTAAAAGTGAGGTTGTGAAGACGTATCTTAGATGTATAGAAAAAACATGAAGTGTAAAATCCCAAAAGTTAATCATTACCTAACAAATGTAGGTCCATGAGTGTGTGTGTGTATATATATAATGGGCAAAAGGAACCCCGTTGTATCCAAACAACGTAGTGTTAGTGCGTTCGAGAAATGTTTGATAAGTTTAACTTTTGACTTTTTTTTACCAAAGTTGATCAAATTGACCCGATGACCCGTTGGTGACTCAAAGAAGTAAACACATGTTTACTTATGATCAAATAGCTCAAATAATGATTCACATAAAGTTTCATGTCGGAAATCTAATTTTTGAAAGTTTCTATTTTTGGAAAGTATAACATCGTTACACATGCACAATCGTTTAAATAGTATGAATCATATCACAAAAAGCATCTCAATTATATGTGTAACACATCCAATAATCATCCAAAACATGTTAACATAACCTAAAACTTCATAATACCCCAAATTTCCTAATTTTAAACATAAGAACACAAGTTGCTCAGATTTTATCCGAATCTCCTAATATGTTCATATGATTATTTCAACATCAATCATATCATCATAACATGTTCAACACATAACATACTCGTTACATAACACATCGTGTCACAAAAGTTTCCATAAATAACAAACATGTTCATACAAAGAGTTTTTCATAATTCAATTATTACAAATCCATTCTTTGTGCCCTAAAAATCATATAACAATTATCAAAACTCATCAAATGTGCATAAATCAATATCTATAAGTCAATTTAACTAAAAGTTTCCTATAAGGTAAAGTACCCGAAAACCAACCCAATACGAAAGTCCAAAACACGAACTTTCATCTGTTAGCATCAACTAACATCCTATAATAATCAATTCAATCCAATTTTATCAAAATCATACAATTTATACAAAAGCCTCAAATTAAAGTTTCTATTATAAGTAAGTCTCGGGTTTTGAGCAAAATAACACAAGTTTACAAACTAATCCGTACAAACATTATTATGATGAATACTAACACATAATCAATCATCGATTTCATTCAATTTCAATTTTTGATTCGTTTTTGGATAACTAGGATTAATGGTCATCATGATAATCAAAGAATATGAAATCTAACATAAAACTTACTAGTAATAATGCATATATATAAGCTAATACATTTTTGATACGATAACAATCCATAATCGTCATCAATTGCAAGAGAAATCAAAGTGTGTGTGTGTGTTTCGAATCGGATATAGGGTGGGGAAGGGGGCGGCCATAAATGTTAGGGAATGGGGTTAGGGTTTGGTTTTAATCTTATATATATATATTTTTACAAAAAGGCACTTGTCGTTTTATAGAATTGTTTTATCACTACACAATTTAACTCTTTCTACACCGAAACCACCAAATACTCAAATAATATCAAACAAACATTAATAACTTGAAATAATATTTATTCTTCTAGATTAAAGTAATTTTTATAATTTTTAGGCTTTAAAATCCGAAAATACGTGAAATGACAGAACTTAATCACATAATCATATAGCATATAATTTCTTACCATTTATGATTGTTTGAAAACTATTTTGGCAAATTACCAATGTTTGGAGAAACGACGCATGTGTGTTTCAGCAATTCTTCGAATTATAGTTACGTAAAAGTGGACAACATTTAAGTGGACAACATTAAATGCATTAATATATGATCTAAAAATCATATTCGTGTTAGTCGAAAATGAAATGAAAATATGGGGTGTTACATTCGTCAACCCATCTAAAAATGAGACAGAAGCGATATAAATAATTAATTGTGTCAACCACACTAACCCAAACCAACTCAAACATATACTAGCTGACAAATACAGGTATGACTCCTTTAACACGAACAATATTATTAAAGAAATTTTCGTTTTACAAATTAGTCCATGCACTTTAGTTATAAACTTACCTCAAAACACAAATCTCTGTAAAATATCAAAACGCTCAAAAACACAAACTCCGATTAATATTATTGAAAGGCCACATTTCATCGAGCAGGCCCAACTAGCAACATATTCCCAATCAAGGGATTGCATTTTTGCTCTATTCTTAATCCAAAGAAATCCCGCCGTTTTATTCTCATTGATTTTTTTTTTCTTATTAATCTTTCCTTAATAAGATTACAATTAATAATGTTTTGTCAAGTTACATCAAAATAGAAGGTAGACGGGTAACAAGCTGCGCCGTCACCCCTAAAACACTTTTTTGTTTCTCTTCTTCCAAAGAGCCCAACAAAAGATTAACACTATCGATTGCACCATTTTCATTTTGATATCATTGTCTTGAGCCATGTTATGAAGTTCCACTAAATCCCTCAATGTAAAGGCGAATATTGGTGGAATATTACATTAGAGATGCAAACGAGTCGAGCTGCTTGTGAGCTACTCGAGATCGAATCAATAAAAAACTCAAAACGAGTCGAGCTTTATTGAACCCGAGCCGAGCTCGAGCTTGAAAAAAGGCTCATTTAATTATCGAGCCCCGAGCCCGAGCTTCACATATCGAGCTTGAATCGACTCACAAGCCTGAACGAGCTTTTTATTTAATTTATTAAATCTCTCTCTCTCTCTCTCTCTCTATATATATATATATAATAAAAAAGTTACTAAGATGTCATATGGCACTCTTATGTTACTCATTAAAAAAATTATCGTCTAAATTTATGTATTATTTTAGTTAAGTTTTGTTATTTTAATAAATGAAATTACTAGTAATAATTTATTTTGTTTTAAATTTAATTTTTTTATATTATCGACTTAGTTGTATAATAATACTGTTTTGAACTATACATATTTTATAGCCGAATAAGATTCAATTAAAATAAACTAAAAAGAACAAATATTATTGATATATTTATATATTTTAGGTTAATTTGATTTTAAGACAATTGTGTTTTAATTTTACACGAGTCAGTTGTATGTTATATTATTTAAAAAAGTATCTGAATATTTATTACTTATAAATCTAACATTTTATTTTCATTGTATAGTAATATGTAACTTAATCATACGAAATATTTATACATTTATGAATTATGTTGTTTATATATTTTCAACCCGTACATTACACGGGTTTACTAAAGCTAGTATATTATATAAAACAATATTTATTATATATAAAGTTATGACAAAAAACAATTAATATTTAAAATATATAATTATAAATTAAATATAAGATATTAAATATAATATTAAAACAAATAAACGAGCCGAGCTCGAGCTTTAAAAATAAAAATCAAAACGAGCCGAGCTCGAACTCAAGCTCTCTTAAGTCATTATGAGCCGGCTCGAGCTTATACGAGCTCAGACTGAGATCGACTCTTTTGCACCTCTGTATTACACCAACCGGAAACCATTCGCCAAATAAAAGCATCATATATTTTTAAAACACAAAGTGAAGAATAGTACAGTTTTTTATATTTTTTTCATTCTTAACCATAAAACTTTAACAATCCTCATTTTCGCTATGATTTTCTTACAAACTTCTATTTGTTTTCTTAATATTCTAGTTTTACGTTTTTCTTTTATAAATGCCATGTTTATTTTTTTCTATATTTGTATTTGAGCTCTTCAACGCTAGCTTTTACAATGGTGTATATTAAGAAATGAATATGACTTTACGACAGAGAGTGACTTATATGACAAAGTGATTTTCTGATTTTACAATAGAGTTTTACGTTTACTTTTACAATTGAGTATCCTTTAGGGCTTTAAGGCGTAGTGACGGGTCTGACGAGATGTCTTTTTATTTACGTTTTGATATTTAGGTTTGTGTCGTTGGAACGGCCTGGGTTCAAGGCTGCGCCCAGCCCATAATTTTCTGCATTTTTTTCGTTTTTGTTTCTTTTCGTTGTTTGAGTTCTAAAAGATGTAGTTATTGTTGTGAACTGGATTTATAATCGAGTTTTTTGATGTCTTAATGTTTACGTCAAATGATTGATTTTAGTGTTTTTGTTTTAATATTCAGAATAATGGCGAAATTCACAATGCAATACACACTTATAATTTATACCATAATTTATTTAAGAACCTAATCAGTACTAATGTGACACCTTACACATAACCCACATCGGCCGTGGACAGGAGAGATTCCTGGTTCATAAGGAATGTCTAGCCTCTAATATTAACAACGCGTTTTGGGCGTATTGGCTGTAGATGAGAGGAGAACTTCACAGTTAAGCGTGCTCAGGTGGGAGTAATCTAGAGATGGGTGACATCCCTGGGAAGTTTTCACCCGGGCAACCAAAAGCAAATCCGCGAGCTCCTAGTGGGCAAAGCGGACAATATTGTTGATGCTAGGGTCCGGATGTTACAACTAAGATTTTGAACAATGACATAGTAGGCAAAGCGAACAATATTGTTGATGCTAGGATCGGGTGTTACAACTAAGATTTTTAACAATGACATTCCCACAATATAACAAATTGCAGATTCTACCGACCAAAGAAGAAATTAATTAACTAACTAAAGTTATAATAACAAGTGGTCAACATGTGTAACCGTTGACCCGAAAGTAACATGGAAGTTAAATATTAAATGATTTTTATAAACTAATAGCAATGTTTCAAAAAAAAGTAATTAAATGTGCAGCAATAGAAATCAGTTGTTTTATTATTTTCCAATGAATAAAAATTAACCTTAAGCGGAAAAAACCCCATTTAATTACTATTTTCCACCGTTATAAAATTGAGTATTTGTCATTGGAAAAAATGGCTGGAAAACCGGATCGTGACCGAAGCAAGACGGTGGTAAAATTAGCAACCAAACTTATTCAGTGCCAAATTTGTGGCAAAAAAATTGAAAACAATACTTAAAATTAAATTACAGAGTAAATGATAAATTATGTCATTTATTAATATATAAAATTATATGGTGTGTCTTTTAATTTTTATAATTACATCTAATGTTTTTTTTAAATATGCGCACATCTATTGTCCTTTACACTAACTTTCAGTTAAATGTATAGTTAACTTAATTATGTATACATCAGATGAAATGCATTTTCATTATTTTCTTTTCAATCTAATATATTTAACAAATAAAAAATAATTATTTTATATATAAAAAATAAAATTAAAAGAAGTGGACCGGTGGCTAATCAGTGAACCCGCGTTCGTCTTACATTTAACACTATTAAATCCAACGTCCTTTATTCGATAGCCCAATTATGTTTTATTATTTAGAAAAAATATATTTTATATTTTTTTTGTTTATTTAGAAATAATATTAATAAATAGATCTCTTTTTTAGTTTATTAAATGCAAAAGAAAGATAAATAATATTATTAATAGTTAAGGTAATTATTTAAGATGAGAGAGATGCGGGAAAATTTTAATGAGGATGAGTGTGGTGATGACACGTGGCATCTCAAGTTACTCTTTTATTAGAATAGTAAGATAAGATTTAAGATGAAAGAGAGGCGAAATTTTTTTAATGAGGATGAGTGTGGTGATGACACATGGCACCTCAAATTACTCTTTTATTAGAATAGTAAGATAAGATTTAACTATATTTGTATATCTAACGTACTAATTTATGGTTTAACCCCCCATTTTTACCCATTAAAATAAAAAATACAAAACAAAACCGGTCCGACCACTGGTTCGGGACGAACCGGCCGGTTTGACCCCTAAAACTGAACCATAGCAGACCGGACCGGCCACCGGACCGATCCCGGTCGGACCGGTCGGTCCGATCCGGTCTCCAAAACATTGACCACCACCTACAACATCTCACGTACCATTAAAACCCTTTGAAGTTGAACAAACAATGATGGTAAGATTAAAATCCGTAATTCACTTTTTGTAGTTTGTTGCTTTTGAATTTTTTACTTATGTTGTTGTGTGATTAACGAGCGACTCATAGTTTAGTTTTTGCTTTTTGTAATTGTATAAGCAAGTCAAAGAATCATAGGTAATCTTCAAGTTTGTATTCCTTATTGATTTTTTATTATTTGTTGGTGTAAGTAGTTTATAAAGTATTTACGTGTATTTTTTTGGAGTTTATTGTTGAGTTCCCGACCTTTTAAACGATTTGTAACTTAAACTTCTTACTTTAGTAAATGTTATAGGAGGTTGTTATTATTAAAAGTTTTGATGATTAGTTGAATGAACACACACCAAAAGTGATTGATTTCACCGACTTACCCAACGATCCAATATCTTTTAATTTTTTTCATTTAATTTTTTTTATTTTGTATTAATTTTTTAATATATTAGACATGAAAAAATGACAAAAATACTCTTATGTGAGGGGGCACATAACTAAATTAATTATACATTTAGAAGATAGTTAGTATAAATGATAATATGTGTGCAATTTTTTAATAAAAGAACATTATATGTAATTATTAAAACTAAAAGACAAGCCATGCAATTTCATATATTAATAAATTACAAAATTTGTAATTTACTCTAAATTATAAATACTTGTAGTGATTGATCGCAAATATTAAGAAAACTATAACAAAAATGAAAAATATATTTCGGTCACAAAACCATTATAAAAGTTATATGCAAAGCAGTCGGAAATAAAAGAAATTTTAATTCAAACTAAATTATAAATGTTGGTCGCGGATATGTGAAAAATACACATTTTGATCCAGTCTCAGAATTACGAAAAAGTGAATAAAGTTATTGTGAGGTCGCAAAAACTTTAAAAATATTGAATTAAAATTAAATCATAGATAGCATTACAAACCAGTCGCAAATATGTAATAAAAAAAGAGGTAAAAAGGATAAAAGTAAATATAAATTCGGAAGCGATGAAGCAATGACTTGTGTCTTGAAACCTTTCACCATCAAGTTATAGTAATCATACAATCACCTTATTTTATAAACACATTAATTTGGATTTTTAGATATCTATTATTCTAGGGCTCGTATAAGTCACATTTCAGATATCCTATTAGCCCAATAAAACTTTTGACATATCAACCCTTGATGTTTCGTTAACTCTTTTGGCTTTAACATTAACTCTGTTAACTTTTTTATATTAAGTGTAACGATATTTGATCGTTTTCACCTTAAAGACTGTTTATGTAATTTTATAGCCTTAGGATTATTTATACACATTTTTAAATGACCATTCTGCCCCTATAAATAATTAATTCATTATCATCATCATCCTCTAACACCATCATCTTCAAACAACGACCGTCACAACACCACTGGCCACCGTCACACGGTGCTGGAACCACAACCTGACCCATCATCACCTTTCACCACACCAACCACCATAGCCAACATCGACCGCCTGACCCGTCACCACCATTCACAATCCAATTACCATAGTCATCACTCAGATCTGCATCACTATCACCATCAAACCTAGATCCAATCACCATCACTATCATCATACCACCCTATCCACCGCCTGAACCATTTTTCACCACCATCGCACTAAGGGGAGAAAGGAAGAGAGTGATTAAAGTGGCAGTGTCGGTAGAGGTGAAGAACGATGGTGGCAGCGATGGAAACTCATGAGAGAGGTAGTGCCAGCGGTGGTAGTGGTGGTGTGTGATGTTGTGTCGGTGGTGAAGAATGGTGGTGGCAGAGATGTGTTGGTATGATGGTTATGGAGATGAAGAAGGGTGACGGTGATGATGGATTACCCAAATCTAAAGGTCATTGTGTATGTGTATAAGGACAAGGATGTGCTGGCGACGATGGTTTGCTTGCGGCGGTGTGCTGGCAATGCTTTAGTTTGTGTGGATAAGACGATGGGTAAGGGAAGGGTGGGTTGAGTTTTGAGGTATGTTATGGTGGTGGTGTGTGGTGATTGTATTTTAAAATTTTAAAATGTGCATAAATAACTATAAAGCTTTAAAATTACATAAATAATCTTTAAGGTGAAAATAACCAAAATACCCTTATAGTTGACAGAAAAAAGTTAACAGACTTAGTGTCAAGAGCTAAAAGAGTTAAGAAACAAAACGTTAGGGGTTGATATGTCAAAAGATTCCTTTTTGGGCTGATAGGGTTAAATAACCCTAACCCTAGGGGCCAAAATAGTAATTTACTCTATTATTTATGAAATCATGAATTATTTTCATGAAAGGTAACATCTATATCTGTCATATTTGCCTATCATGCCAACTAATATTAGTTATTTTGTTCACAAAGATTTCACGTATTTGCTTTTAGTCGCTAGGGTAAGAGTTCCTCGAAGGTTGATGCCTTATTGCCCTTAGATCGATTTCATGCAAGCACACTTCTATGTAAAGTTTTCATCTCATCCACCATCAATGCATACAAAAACAATGACGGTATTTAATGTGGAACAGTGTCTTTTGAATCAGCTTCTCTTTCAATCACTATTAGAAAATGGGTTGTTTCTAACAACAAAAGGCGATACAAATGCATAGGAACCCGCCTTTTGCGAAGCTTTACCTGCTAAATTGATTTCGCAAGAAGAAATATCCTTATTTTTATGACACATGGATACTCATGTTTAGCTATATGTAGGAATTTCCGACCCACTCTTTCCCCTCAAAAATTTTGGTTTCAAATATTCTTATAGTGAATTTAGGACTGGTTATGACATTATTTTGAGATGTTTAACCTATTTAACATAAAGAGAACTTATTAATTTTGCTACGAATAACTAGAAATAAAATTTGAGATAGGATAAAAGTCATGCTTAGTGACAAGAGGTAAATTCTTTTTAAACTTTACAGTAAACTCAAGTCCAAACCTTACAAAACATAATAACATGATCTAGTTTAAAAATAATATAAAAAAGAGCTAAAATTCTTGTTAAATCACTCAATGAGTAGAAAAAGAAAAATTGTTTGTACTGGTTATAGGGTGCATTAAATGCATGAAGCCAAAGCTTCATGACACCGATCGATCGACCAACAAACACCACCTTCGCATCTGCATATTTTTCATTTAATGCACCACCCCACCTCCTTATCATATTACCAATTACATAATTGTATTTTGTTTTATTAAAATAAAATGTTTTTATATTATCGGTTATCATATATGCGGATTACATCCATTGTTTGAACACTTATAACAAAATGTCAATGTGACTTGATATGTATATTTTGCAAGATGATACAAACTGTACAGGTTATGCTACTGTGTTACGATTAGTGTTTTAGTGGTTATCATTCGAAACGTGACACCCATCATTGGTCTGCTATTTTTTAGTTATTCCATCAATTGTTTTACATCTACCAACGATTCTTAGCTCAAGTGGTTGTTATGACGTGATACAAAATTTTACTAAAACAAGATAAGTTTTTGAGTTTAAGTCCCACGTATAATAAAAGAAAAAAAGAGAGATTTCTGGCTGGATCAAATAGTTTTTCACTTAAAATGAGTTTTATTTTGAGGTTGGTTTCAGGTTCATAGTTACGAACTGATGTACAAGCTTCCCTATGAGGGCACGTCAGTCTAATGTTCCAAGGTTTTGCACTTCAGTAATAAAGAGGATGAGGTGGGCTGGTGATCCAATCAGTCGTTCAAATTTATTTTATATCTCTTCTCTCGATTCAAATAAAAAACTATAATTTTTGACACATGTTACCTTCTTAGTCATATTTTGTTATGTATCATATCTTTAAGTTATTTCATTTTGTGTAATCACTTTTATAAAGTTAAATGAACTAATTTTCATATATTTTTACTCTCCTCTCTCTCTCTAAGATTTTTCAGTTTTTCTAAAATAAATATTTTTTAAATAACATAATTTAATAATTAAACACTAATTTTTTTACCAGTAAAAATTCACCTTAAAAAATAGGTTATTGAATTTTAATAATACCAACTTTCATTTATTGATCGGGATTAACCTCAACTGAGAAAATATTTACATTCACTTTTAACTTTGAATTTATTTTCCTCTAATAATCTTTTACAAACTGAGATTTAACACTCGTTAGTTTTTTTATGAAATAAGGCTAACTTTGAGCCATTTTTCAACTCTAGCACCGTCTGGTTTCAATTAGGTTCGTTTTTCTTGCCAAGCCTCCATCATCACCTGAAATCTATCTTCAACAAGTTCGATGGTTAAATCAGGACAGAGAGATTAACGAGCTTTTTGGCGCGAAAGTTTCAAATTCACAGACCTAATGATCGATTTCAACTTTCTGTTTAGTGTTTTGGCCACAAAGACAGTTCACATCATCAAAAAAACTAACATGGTTAATTCTCAGATAGTAAGGGATCGTTGAAAGAAAATAAACTTAAAGTTAAAAGTATCTGTAAATATTTACTAAGTTGAGATTAATCCCTGCCAATAAATGAAATTTGGGTTTCTTAAAACCCAATAACCCTAAAAAAAATAACTATGACATTTCTAAGACAACTTTTTCATAAATATATGTAACATATAAAACTGATCTTTTTAAATCAAAATTTTTTTTGTTGAAATGAATTTATATAGTACTAATTATCAACTTAGTTATGCATTGTAGGTTGTATTTATGTTTTCTAAATTGTACCTTACTTTGGTTTTTTCTTTATTTTTAATTTTAACCCTATAGTTTTTATCTTTTTCATTTAACTTTAATACATTTTATTTTCAACTTTGTTCTCATACAGTTTATCATTTATAATTATGTTTTTTACATTTCGGTTTAAAATTTTCGACTTAACATACAGGCACATACATATGTGGTTTAATGATTTTACATCTATTTTTTATGTTTCACGACCGTGTTGTATAATACACTTCGTTCTACTTTATACATATTGATCACGTGCCAATAATCTGGTGTTTAATTGATCTAAATGCTTGATTTTACATCATAATTCGGTGGAACAATTCAAGTTGTTTGTGTTTTGGATTATAGGTGATTGGAGCTAAAGGAAGCTTATTTTGGATGAAAAGATGCAAAACGGAAACCGAGACTAAGTTTGGTGAAACATGAAGATTAGGGAAGAAGCAGGGTGGAAATCAGAGCCCGAGAAGTGAAGAAATGCGAAAACTGAAAGTTTAAGACCATGGTAACTTAAAATGGGCATAACTTGGGCTAGGAAAAGAGTTACATGGCTCACGACCTGTCAACGGAAATCTCGTGAAAAGTTACATGTGAAAATAAAATTTTCACAGGGGCCTGGCGTATGATACGCCGGGTATGGGCATATCATATGCCAGTCGGCGTATTGGCAACGTATTTATAGGCGTATTGGCCAAAAATTCCAGTGAGTTGGGCGTATGATACGCCGGGTATCGGCGTATCATATGCCAGTGTTCCAACTAACCCCTATTTTCATAGGATTTCAAGATATAAAAAGATCAACAAATCTAATTCGAAATCAAACTTTTCCCAGCCAAATTTAGGTGATTTCAAAGAGATTCTGGATGCTTCCGAGCTCCTTAATATCATCCCTATCATCATTAATCAAGATTGAAGATTTAACGAAGATGATACATGACTAGGTTCTTTGGATTGCTTTTGGGAGTACGATTCTTGTAAATTGAGATGATTGGTATGATTGATTAGGTTTTTGTATTAAACATTAATCAAATGAATGCAACATTATGTTTTGATTGATTTCTACGATTTGCTTATAAATAAAGATGTTTGCTTGATTATGAGTTTTTTGGTTTCCTTGCATCGTGAACTTATTAAGAAAAGTAAGCAACGTGATATAAGTAAATTGGTAACATTGTGAATGAACGAGTTTTAAAAGATTGTTTATTTGTTATCACTTTAATCAAAAGCTAAGATCTTGAAGTATTCTCTCTTACAAACCCTGATTTAAAAGTATCAATTGTTAATCTTGCAGAATTGGGAACCTGGAAGTGATTGTTTTTTGTTATTTAGTTAAGTTCTTTATAAAGTTTGTTGCTTTATGCAATAGTGTTCATTAATCCATTTAAAGTTTCAATTTTTAATTATAAGTTTGAGTCTTTTAGTTAATCGAGTCGTATTCGTTAAACACTTTCCACATATTTTCTGAGGAGACGACCTTACTTACCCTTACACAATAAAGGTAGTTAAGACCGATAAATTAAATTATTTTTGATCGAGTCTCAATAATCAGATCACATATCAACACATCCTAATGCACATACATGGTTTAAAGTTTTACGCTATTTAGTGGTCGCTAGCGACAGTGTGAAATTAATGTTATTTAATACGGTTTTACGTCCCCACCATAACGCGTGGGGTTAAATACTAGTTTTTTCTAAAACAACAATATTTTAAATACACAAATAAAATAAATATCGAAGTCTTTAAACAATAATATTTATATAAAAAATGATTTTTTCAAAGTAGTTTTTAAAAGACTAAATATTATTTATAGTATGAAAATAATTAAAAGAGTTAATTACATAGATAGTCCATGTGGTTTATAAAAAATAACAGGTTTGGGTACTAACAAAAAAAACACAGGTTTGAGTATACACTTTTAAATTTGTAACAAGTTTGAGTATTAACACTAACAGCCGTTAGATTTTCAGTTAAGTTTAAAGGCAATTTAGTCTTTTCATATTATAGGATTATATATGTAAAATAGAGGGACTATTTGTGTAATTTAATTATAATATTATATTTATATATAACTCTATACACACATATTGTGTATATATATATATATATATAGAGAGAGAGAGAGAGATTAATGAAGAGGCTGATGTAACCTAAACATCCATGTTTATCCTGCATGCTGCACAAGTACTATGAAGAAGAATGCTTAGGAAGTTTCACACATACAACATAAATATTCTAAGTGTGAAATCTTCCGAAGCCAAGACTAATATCTTCCGAAGCCAAATATGAAGTCTTCCGAAGCCTCAGAGACAAAGTCTTCTGAAGCTTCAACTCATGAAGACAGATTTCTTCCGAAGACTTTTATCACATGCTTTAGCTGATGTACTTTTCCATAAAGCTGGACACCTTTCCGCTGCACTTCTGTAAGGTCACCAACTTACATGAGTTGGTGAAAAGGTCTATGCTTGTACATTAAGGTCTTGAGTCTGTAACTTTCTACTTCATGTACTTTATCCTTTTTGTAATAGATAAGGATGTGAGCTATGGCATGTCATAGTCACTAGTCAAAAGGCAATCTGCCGTTTGACTCTACAATTGATTTTGTTTTGTGTCTAGTCAATTGTATCCAGCTGGCTTTCAAAGTATAGCCAGTTGTAGGATGTAGTATAAGTATCCCATGTTCTTGTATATTTGAATTATGCTTTGTAACACTTGTAATAGAGCATAGAGAAAGCAATATACTGCATTCTTGAAAACCATAGACTTGTATTCTTTGTGTTCTGTCTCTTACATTAGTTGTGTTCTTAGTGTCTTACCTTGGTTAATCCAATCATACTGTTTGATTAAGTTTAGTTAATCTCCTCTTTGTGTTGTTGTGTTGTAACTCTACACCCTTCAACGATCCTGCATTTGGTATCAGAGCTTTTAAAAAATCTTGATATAAGATCTCACCATCTTAAGATCCCTCACACACACAAATACTAAAATTTTCAAATGGCAGCCATTTCCAAGACTGATATGGAAACTAGAACCATGAACAAGTCCCCACTGATCACTCTTGATGAGTTTGACACCTGGTGTCTAAGAATGGAAGGTTTCATCACGTCTCTTGATTCGAGAATGTGGGAGTCTATTGAGAATGGACCTTTCATACCTAGCACCCCTTCTGCTACTGGTGCTGGTATGATCCCTAAAGATGTGGCTAACTACTCTAATGAAGATAGGAAGAGAGTAGAAATTGATAGAAAAGCCATGACAGCCCTTCAAACTGCCCTTCCAAACTTTGTGTACAGAGGATTCAAGAAGTGCAAAACAGGCAAGCAGCTGTGGGATGCACTGAAACTGATGTATGAGGGTTCCTCTGAAGCCAAGGAGAACAAGAAGGATCTCCTGAAGCAGCAGTTTGAAAACTTCACCTTCAAAATAGGTGAAACCATGACTCAGCAGTACTTCAGGTATGTTGAGATTGTGGATACCCTAGTGGATGGAGGAGTCTCTCTTGAGAACAAAGATATTGTAAGGAAGTTCATGTCCTCACTTCCTAGGCAATGGACACACTACTATGTGGTGATCAAGAGAACTGAAAATCTCAAAACTCTTACTCTGACAGAGTTATATGGGATTCTCAGTGGCTACCAGATGGAGATGAACATGCAAGGTTCATCTGGCAATTCTAATAATCAAATGGGTTCAGCCCTACATGTGGTTGAAATGGACAACATATAACCCAAACATCATCTCATATGCTACCCTGAAAACTCACCAAAAGGTCCTTTCATCACCTTCCCAGACACACCAAGAGAGAACTACACTCAAGGAAGCCCATTCCAAGAGACAAGCTCTTGTCAAGCTTTTGTGTCTTCTGATGAAAGCTGTGGCAACTCTCTTTTCACTCTTGAAGACCTGGATTGTATTCATCCTAATGATCTGGAATACATGGAAATAGTTCAGCAGATGGCTCTTCTTACTCACAGAGCCAAGAAGTTCTATAAGAGGACTGGAAGGAAGTTTCCAAGCAATGCAACCAGTGGAAAGTTTGGCCTGGACAAAGGCAAAGTCAAGTGTTACAACTGTAACTTGATGGGCCACTTTGCCAGAGAGTGTAAGGCACCTAAAACAACTGGTGGCCAAACACAGTCCAGACCAAACTACGCTGACAAAGCTCTCCAGAATGAAAATTCAAAGCAGGAGGCTGTTGTTGCTGTTGAAGAAGGAGGCTTTGACTGGAGCTTTCAGGTGGAAGATGCTTCTCCTAACCAAGCATTGATGGCAGATCATGATGAAGCCAAGGTATTAGAACATCTTTGTACTCCTGAATGCATTGCTAAAGTTAATAGATACAGGTCCTATAACCTGGAGATGAGATCTGACCTTGAGTCCTTAAACATTTTAAAATCTGATTTTAGAAAGTCTGAAAATGATTATAAACTGAAGATAGAGGCCCTTGAGAAAACCATTTCAGTTCTAAAACATGAACACACAGATTTTAGGACTCAAATCAAAAATCTCATAACCTAGTTAACTGAGTGCCAGGCTAAGCTTGTGATCAGCAAAGCCAAGGCAGAAAAGAGTGTTCTTGAAGAAGAGACCTTCAAGAACATGATATCCTTATCCCTGCACAACAAAGTGTGTTATCAAAACAAGCAATGACTGGGATCCAATGAGATAGCTCCTTCACACACAATCTTGTCTGTAAGATATCCTAGGTGTGAAACTTGTGAAGATGAGCTTCCTCTTATAGATCCTATGAGTGAAGAGGATGAAGAAGAGATAGTGAAGAATTCCTTTGAAAAGAGTGAAAAGGAGGATTCTAAGAAGGGCCACTATCCTTCTGAGGAGAAGAAGAAGACTGTGATGACCAAGTCCATGAGAAAGAACTTGACCAGAAAGAGCAAAAGAAAGGCAATGAAGGCTCAAGAGATCAAGGCTACTTTTGACTCTAGGCAGAAACAAATTTTCATCTCTGCAGGGTTTAAAGTGGTAAGGACTGAGGACATCAACCAAAACTCTTCTACTAAGAGTTCTGGTTCTTGTTCAACTTATCTTAGTAACAAGAAGAAGACTGATCTGCTGTGTACCACTGCTACACAGCCTGGACCATCAAACTCCAAGAACAGTTCCCAGCCCAAAGGAACTGTCTCAGCATCTGCAAAGATGAAGGTGGAGAAGGGATGTGACCAAAGGAAGTCTTGTTCCCAGCAAAAGACTTTTGTAAAGAAGACAATGGTGTGTGTCATGTGTGAAAGTACCTCTCACATTGCTAAGGATTATCCATACAATCCTAAAGGTACTGTCCATATGACTAGTACAAAGACTTTAAGAAGTTCTAAGAAGATTCAAGCTTCGAAAGGAAAATCTGTTTCCTTCGGAAGCTCCAAGTCTAAAAAGAAGGGAAGTGGAAAATTACCCTCGGAAGAAAAGTTGGTCTCGGAAGAAAAGAGTTCTTCTGAAGCACTGAAGTCTGTTGCAGTGTTTGCAGAATCTTCCAAAGGTTCAGTCATCAAAACTTTCGAAGTCCCAAAAGCTTCAGAAGTTTTGAAAGTCAAGTCCAAGGCTCCAAAGGTGGTGTGGAAGTCAAAGAAAGACCAAGTGACTGAGAATTCTCCATCAACAACAACTCAAGATCCTCTTTGTACAACCATAGGATCTATATTGTTGAATTACCTTCTATTTCTGAACCCAAGACAAGCAAGGCACTAACCATACCATAGATGAGAACATTAATAATGTCACACACTGCTTGGATCAAGTCTTTCTTGAAAAGTGTGCTAATGTGGTGGGAGAAACATCTATGCCAGATCTAATTTTCTCTAATTTAGATCTTTCTCAACAACTTGCTGTGATCCCTTAGCTTCGGATCCACAAGTCTCACCCCACCATAAACAACATTGGGGATGTTGTCTCAGGGGTAAGAACAAGAGGACAAACCCATGAAGCAAATGTTTGTCTTCACTCTTGTTTCTTATCCTACATAGAGCCAAAGAAAGTTGTTGAGGCTCTAAAAGATGGAAGTTGGGTTGAAGCTATGCAACAAGAGCTGCTTCAGTTCAAAAGGCAGAAAGTTTGGAACCTTTGTCCTTTTCCTTGTGAGAAGACTACCAGTGGAACCAAATGGGTGTTTAGGAACAAGAAAGATGATAAAGGAATCATTATCAAGAACAAAGCTAGACTAGTTGTTCAAAGATACACACAAGAAGAAGGTATTGACTACACTGATGTCTTTGCTCCAGTATCAAGATTAGAAGCTGTTAGGATATTCCTGGCATTTGCTGCATCTAAGAACTTCAAGTTCTTTCAGCTTGATGTGAAGTGTGCCTTTTTGTATGGAGTAATTGATGAAGAAGTATATGTCAAACAACCACCTGGTTTTGTAGACCCTGATCATTATGATTATGTCTGCAAGCTTGACAAAGCTCTCTATGGGTTGCATCAGGCACCCAGAAAATGGTATGAGACACTGTCTGAGTATCTTTGTAAACATGGATATAGGAGAGGTGCTATAGATGGAACTCTCTTCATCAAAGGACAGGGAAATGACATATTGCTAGTTCAAGTGTATATGGATGACATCATCTTTGGTTCAACTAATCCAAAGCTCTACAAAGACTTTGAGAAGCTGATGAAAGACAGAGTTGAAATGAGTGCCATGGGGGAACTCAATTTCTTTCTGGGAATTCAAGTGAAGCAAGTTGAAGATGGCATCTTTATAAGTCAGTCAAAGTATGTTCAAGACATACTCAAGAGGTTCAACATGACTGATTGTAAGATTGCTAAGACACCATAGCTAGAAACCACTCCCTTGGACCTGATCTTGAGGGGGAGTGTGTAGATGAGCACTTATACAAGGCTATAATTGGGTCTCTTATGTATCTTACTGCAAGCAGGCCTGATATCATGTTTGCTACATGCATCTATGCAAGATATCAAGCTAACCCTAAGATGTCTCACCTCATCACTGTCAAGAGGATTCTAAGATACCTCAAAGGTGCATCAACACTTGGTTTATGGTACCCTAAGAATCCTGACTTTAATCTGTATGCTTATACAAATAATTATTATGGTGGTTGCAACATGACTGCAAAGTCTACATCTAGGGGTTGTCAGTTCCTTGGTGGAAGGGTTGTCTCATGGCAATGCAAGAAACAATCCTGTGTTTCTGCATCGACTGCTGAAGCTGAATACATTGCTACTGTAAGCTGCTGTGCTCAAGTGCTTTGGATTCAGAATTAGATGCTGGACTATGGGTTAAACTTCAAGGAGACTCCTATTCACATAGACAACAATAGTGCTATCTCAATCACAAAGAACCCTGTGCAACACTCAAGATAAAGCACATCAATATCAGGTATCATTTAATAAGAGTACTATGAAAAGGGATTAATTAAACTAGTCAAAGTTCACACAGATGAACAATATGCTGATCTGTTTACAAAGGCTTTTGATGAACAGAGATTTAAATATCTAATATTAGCTATTGGGATGATCAACTTTAAGTAGATTTTTCTTAAAACTAATTCTTATTATTTCTTAAAATATGTGTGTCCTAAGCTGTCTAGTTCATCACTTTCATAAGCTCATGTATTCTTTGGATGAAAATTTTCTTTTTGAAGACTTTCCTTAGATTAAAAAAAACTGATACTTCAGAAGTTATGCTTTTAACTTCGGAAGTAAATCATGCCTTCAAAATAAATAACTATCTGAAAATTTTTACCTTTGGAAGAATTCTCAGATCTATCTTCCGAAGCTTAAATACTTGTCTCAGACAATTACTTATTTTCAAGGACCATTTACTTTCGAAGCAAAATTAACTCTCACAAGCTTTGTACTTCTATCTACAAAGCAATCAAGTTTTAATTTCTCTTCCGAAGTAAATTTTTCGAAACTCTCAGGAAATTCTTCCGAAGTCATATTAGCTTCGGAAGCTTTTTAATTAAAACTTCCGAAGATAATAAAGCTTCGAAAGCTTTTTGACTTCCAAGAAAACTACTTTTTGAGCAAAAGTAAACTACTCTTTCAGAGGTGGATCGACATTCGGATTTCAAAGTTTATCCTTGTAGAGATTAATGAAGAGGCTGATGCAACCTAAACATCCAATGTCTATCCTGCATGCTGCACAAGTACTATGAAGAAGAATGCTTAGGAAGTTTAACACATGCAACAAAAATATTCTAAGTGTGAAATCTTCCGAAGCCAAGACCAATATCTTCCGTAGCCAAATATGAAGTCTTCCGAAGCCTCATAGACAAAGTCTTCCGAAGGTTCAACTCATGAAGACAGATTTCTTCCGAAGACTTCTAACATATGTTTTATCTGATGTACTTTTCCATAAAGCTGGACACCTTTCCGCTGCACCTCTGTAAGGTCACCAACTTACATGAGTTGGTGAAAAGGTCCATGCTTTTGGTAATTGTACATTGAGGTCTTGAGTCTGTAACTTTCTACTTCATGTACTTTATCCTTTTTGTAATAGATAAGGATGTGAGCTATGGCATGCCATAGTCACTAGTCAAAAGGAAATCTGCCTTTTGACTCTACAATTGATTTTGTTTTGTGTCTAGTCAATTGTATCCAGCTGGCTTTCAAAGTATAGCCGACTGTAGGATGTAGTATAAGTATCTCATGTTCTTGTATCTTTGAATTATGCTTTGTTCCACTTGTAATAGAACATAGAGAAAGCAATATACTGCATTCTTAAAAACCATATACTTGTGTTTTGTCTCTTTCATTACTTGTGTTCTTAGTGTCTTACCTTGGTTAATCCAGTCATACTGTTTGATTAAGTTTAGTTAATCTCCTCTTTTTGTTGTTGTGTTGTAACTGACCCCCTTCAACGATCCTGCATTTGGTATCAGAGCTTTTCAGGCTCTTGATATAAGATCTCACCATCTTAAGATCCCTCACACACACAAATACTAAACTTTTCAAATGGCAGCCATTTCCAAGACTGATATGGAAATTGGAACCATGAACAAGTCCCCACTGATCACTCTTGATGAGTTTGACACCTGGTGTTTAAGAATGAAAGGTTTCATCAGGTCTCTTGATTCAAGAATGTGGGAGTCTATTGAGAATGGACCTTTCATACCTAGCACCCCTTCTGCAACTGGTGCCGGTATGATCCCCCAAGATGTGGCTAACTACTCTGATGAAGATAGGAAGAGAGTAGAGATTGACAGAAAAACCATGATAGCCCTTCAAACTGCCCTTTCAAACTCTGTGTACAGAGGTTTCAAGAAGTGCAAAACAGCCAAGCAGCTGTGGGATGCATTGAAACTGATGTAGGAGGGTTCTTCTGAAGCCAAGGAGAACAAGAAGGATCTTCTGAAGCAGCAGTTTGAAAACTTCACCTTCATAACAGGTGAAACCATGACTCAGCAGTACTTCAGGTATGTTGAGATTGTGAATACCCTAGTGGATGGAGGAGTCTCTCTTGAAAACAGAGACATTTTAAGGAAGTTCATGTCGTTATTTCCTAGGCAATGGACACACTACTGTGTGGTGATCAAGAGAACTGAAAATCTCAAAACTCTTACTCTGACAGAGTTATATGGGATTCTCAGTGGCTACCAGATAGAGATGAACATGCAAGGTTCATCTGGCAACTCCAACAATCAAATGGGTTCATCCCTACCTGTGGTTGTAAGGGATAGCATAGAACCCAAACATCATCTCATATGCTACCCTGACAACTCACCAAAGGGTCCTTTCATCACCTTCTCAGAGACACCAAGAGAGAACTACACTCAAGGAAGCCCATTCCAAGAGACAAGCTCTTCTCAAGCTTTTGTGTCTTCTGATGAAAGCTGTGGCAACTCTCTTTTCACTCTTGAAGACCTGAACTGTATTCATCCAGATGATCTAGAATACATGGAAATAGTCCAACAGATGGCTCTTCTCACTCACAGAGCCAAGAAGTTCTATAAGAGGACTGGAAGGAAGTTTCCAAGCAATGCAACCAGTGGAAAGTTTGGCCTGGACAAAGGCAAAGTCAAGTGTTACAACTGTAACTTGATGGGCCACTTTGCCAGAGAGTGTAAGGCACCTAAAACAACTGGTGGCCAAACACAGTCCAGACCAAACTACGCTGACAAAGCTCTCCAGAATGAAAATTCAAAGCAGCAGGCTGTTATTGCTGTTGAAGAAGGAGGCTTTGACTAGAGCTTTAAGGTGGAAGATGCTTCTCCTAACCAAGCATTGATGGCAGATCATGATGAAGCCAAGGTATTAGAACATCTTTGTACTCCTGAATGCATTGCTAAAGTTAATAGATACAGGTCCTATAACCTGGAGATGAGATCTGACCTTGAGTCCTTAAACATTTTAAAATCTAATTTTAGGAAGTCTGAAAATGATTATAAACTGAAGATAGAGGACCTTGAGAAAACCATTTCAGTTCTAAAACATGAACACACAAATTTTAGGACTTAATTTAAAGATCTCATAACCAAGTGAACTGAGTGCCAGGCTGAGCTTGTGATCAGCAAAGCCAAGGCAGAGAAGAGTGTTCTTGAAGAAGAGACCTTCAAGAACATGATATCCTCATCCCTGCACAACAAAGTGTGCTATCAAAACAGGCTGGGACTGGGATCTAATGAGATAGCTCCTCCACACACAATCTTGTCTGTAAGATCTCCTAGGTGTGGAAGTTGTGAAGATGAGCTTCCTCTCATAGATCCTATAAGTGAAAAGGATGAAGAAGAGATAGTGAAGAATTTCTCTGAGAAGGATGAAGAGGATGATTCTAAGTTGGGCCACTATCCTTCTGAGGAGAAGAAGAAGATTGTGATGACCAATTCTATGAGAAAGAACTTGATTAGAAAGAGCAAAAGAAAGGCAAGGAAGGCTCAAGAGATCAAGGCTACTTTTGACTCTAAGCAGAAACAAGTTTTCATTTATGCAGGGTTTAAAGTGGTAGGGACTAAAAACAATAACCAAAACTCTTCTGCTAAGAGTTTTGGTTCTTGTTCAACTCATCTCAATAACAAGAAGAAGACTGATCTGTTGTGTACCACTGCTGCATAGCCTGGACCATCAAACTCGAAGAACAGTTCCCAGCCCAAAGGAACTGTCTTAGCATCTGCAAAGATGAAGGTGGAGAAGGGACGTGACGAAAAAAAGTCTTCTTCCCAGCAAAAGACTCTTGTGAAGAAGAAAATGGTGCGTGTCATGTATGAAAGTATCTCTCACATTGCTAAGGATCGTCCATACAATCCTAAAGGTACTGTCCATATGACGAGTACAAAGACTTCAAAGAGTTTAAGAAGATTCAAGCTTCGAAAGGAAAACCTGTTTCCTTCGGAAGCTCCAAGTCTAAGAAGAAGGGAAATGGAAAATTACCCTCGGAAGAGAGGTTGGTCTCGGAAGAAAAGAGTTCTTCTGAAGCACCGAAGTCTGCTGCAGTGTCTGCAGAATCTTCTGAAGGTTCGGTCATCAAAACTTCCAAAGTTCCAAAAGCTTCCGAAGTTTTGAAAGTCAAGTCCAAGACTCCAAAAGTGGTGTGGAAGTCTAAGAAAGACCAAGTGACTGAGAATTCTCCACCAACAACAGCTCAAGATCCTCTTAGTACAACCATAGGATCTATTACTGTTGAATTACCTTCTGTTTCTGAACCCAAGACAAGCAAAGCTTGGGTTTCCAAATGTAACTAATCATTTTCTTTGTGCAGGGACAACTGAAGACAAACAAAAATGTCTGGATCATTGATAGTGACTGTTCCAGGCACATGATAGGCAATAGGTCACTACTCCAGAACTTTGAAAGAATTAATGGAGGACCAGTTTCTTTTGGAGGAGATGAAGGTGGTTATATTTCTAGAAGGAGCAAGGTCATAAATGGTAAGCTTAACATTGATAAGGTAAACTTTGTCAAAGAGCTTGGGTACAATCTTCTGAGTGTATCTTAATTTTGTGATTAGAGTCATAACATGCTCTTCACTGAGCATGAGTGCATTGTTCTCAAACCTGGTGTGGTCATTCCTCATGAGCATATCCTGTTTAGAGCCCCCAGGAAAGGGAACATGTACAAGATGGATATGCAAGAAACATCTCCCTCTGGAGAAGTTTTATGCGTCCTGTCTAAAGCTAATAGTGATGAGTCTTTCCTATGGCATAAAAGAATGTGCCATGTAAACTTTAAGAATATGAACAGATTAATTAAAAATGATTTGGTAACTGGAATACCAAAGAAAGAGTTTACAAGTGATGACCATTGTGTTGCATGCCTGAAAGGGAAGCAACATAAGGTATCTCACAAGCCTAAGGAAAGGAACTCCATCACTACACCCCTACACTTGTTACATATGGATCTCTTTGGCCCCACCAGTGTAATGAGTTTAGGAAGCACCTCTTATTGTTTAGTGATCACAGATGACTTTACAAGATTCACTTGGGTTTTCTTCCTTAGAACTAAGGATGAGACTCCTGAGATTCTGAAGAATTTCATCTTAAAGATTGAGAATCAATCTGATCACAAGGTCAAGATCATAAGATGTGATCAAAGAACTAAATTTAAGAACCAAATCCTTGATACATTCTGTGATGAAAAGGGTATTACAAGACAATACAGTGCTCCCAGGACTCCTCAGCAGAATGGTGTTGCTGAGAGGAGAAATAGGACACTGATTGAAGCTGCAAGAACCATGTTGTCTGACTCTAAGCTGCATATCACCTTCTGGGTAGAGGAAGTCAACACTGCCTGCTATGTGCATAACAGAGTTTTAGTAGTTAAGACTCATGGAAAGACTCCTTATGAACTATGGCACAAGAGGAAACCTTTCATTGGTTTTCTCAGGTCATTTGGTTGTCCTTACACCATCTTAAATACCAAAGATCAAATTGCCAAGTTTGCTGAGAAATCAGATGATGGACACTTTATTGGATACTCTTCACAAGCTAAGGTTTATAGAGTATACAATCTCAGAACTAGAGTTGTTGAGGAGTCAGCCAATGTGACTTTCAATGAACACACACCTGTGTTGCTGGTTCTGGTCCGGATTGATTATTTGATCTTGATTTAGTTACCAACTATTTTAACAAATCTTGTGAGAATGTTTCAGGATCAACATAAAATTTAAATACAGGTGATCCTGATCTAAGATTTAAGCTAAGAAGACCTTCAAGTCATACATCTTCAACTCCAGTTGGAACTACTTCTGCAAATGAGGTTTCTATCAGCACTACAATGACAAACTCAGCTGATACATTTGGGGTGCCTTCAAATTCTAGCTCAGAGGCTCCACAACTAAATAAGAACACCTCAATTATAAAAGACAACAATGGTGGTGGTGACAGTGATCAAGAATTTCTTGGTGCCACTAACCACACCATAGATGAGAACATCAATGATGTCACACACTGCTTGGATCAAGTCTCTCTTGAAAAGTGTGCTCATGTGGTGGGAGAAACATCTATGCCAGATCTAAATTTCTCTAATTTAGATCTTTCTCAACAACTTGTTGTGATCCCTCAGCTTAGGATCCACAAGTCTCACCCCACCACATACATCATTGGGGATGTTGTCTCAAGGGTAAGAACAAGAGGACAAACCCATGAAGCAAATGTTTGTCTTCACTCTTGTTTCTTATCCTACATAGAGCCAAAGAAAGTTGTTGAGGCTCTAAAAGATGGAAGTTGAGTTGAAGCTATGCAACAAGAGCTACTTCAATTCAAAAGGCAGAAAGTTTGGAACCTTTGTCCTCTTCCTTGTGGGAAGACTACCATTGGAACTAAATGGGTGTTTAGGAACAAGAAAGATAATAGAGGTATCATTATCAAGAACAAAGCTAGACTAGTTGTTCAAGGATACACACAAGAAGAAGGGGTTGACTACACTGATGTCTTTGCTCCAGTATCAAGATTAGAAGCTGTTAGGATATTCCTGACATTTGCTGTATCTAAGAACTTCAAGTTCTTTCAGCTTGATGTGAAGTGTGCCTTTTTGTATGGAGTGATTGATGAAGAAGTATATGTCAAACAACCACCTGGTTTTGTAGACCCTGATGATCCTGATTATGTCTGCAAGCTTGACAAAGCTCTCTATGGGCTGCATTAGGCACCCAAAAAATGGTATGAGACACTGTATGAGTATCTTTGTAAACATGGATACAGGAGAGGTGCTATAGATGGAACTCTCTTCATCAAAGGACAGGGAAATGACATATTGCTAGTTCAAGTGTATGTGGATGATATCATCTTTGGTTCAACTAATCCAAAGCTCTGCAAAGACTTTGAGAAGCTGATGAAAAACAGATTTGAAATGAGTGCCATGGGGGAACTCAATTTCTTTATGGGAATTCAAGTGAAGCAAGTTGAAGATGGCATCTTTATAAGTCAGTCAAAGTATGTTCAAGACATACTCAAGAGGTTCAACATGACTGATTGTAAGATTGCTAAGACACCCATAGCTAGAAACCACTCCCTTGGACCTGATCTTGAGGGGGAGTGTGTAGATGAGCATTTATACACGGCTATGATTGGGTCTCTTATGTATCTTACTACTAGAAGGCCTGATATCATGTTTGCTACATGCATCTATGCAAGATATCAAGCTAACCCTAAGATGTCTCACCTCATCACTGTCAAGAGGATTCTAAGATACCTCAAAGGTGAATTAACACTTGGTTTGTGGTACCCTAAGAATCTTGACTTTATACAGATAGTGATTATGGTGGTTGCAACATGACTGTAAAGTCTACATCTGGGGGTTGTCAGTTCCTTGGTGGAAGGGTTGTCTCATGGCAATGCAAGAAACAATCCTTTGTCTCTACATCAACTGCTGAAGCTAAATACATTGCTGCTGCAAGCTGCTGTGCTCAAGTGCTTTGGATTCAGAATCAGATGCTGGACTATGGGTTAAACTTCAAGGAGACTCCCATTCACATAGACAACAATAGTGCTATCTCAATCACAGAGAACCCTGTGCAGCACTCAAGGACAAAGCACATCAATATCAGGTATCATTTAATAAGAGATAACCATGAAAAGGGATTAATTAAACTAGTCAAAGTTCACACAGATGAACAATATGTTGATCTGCTTACAAGCTTTTGATGAACAGAGATTTAAATATCTTATATCAACTAATTCTTATTATTTCTTAAAATATGTGTGTCCTAAGTTGTCTAGTTCATCACTTTCATAAGCTCATGTTTCTTTGGATGAAAATTTCTTTTTGAAGACTTTCCTTAGATTTTTTGAAAATTTCTGATATTTCGGAAGTTATGCTTTTAACTTCAGAAGCAAATCATGTTTTCAAAATAAATAAATGTCTGAAAATTTTTACCTTCGAAAGAGTTCTCAGATCAATCTTCCGAAGCTTAAAAACTTGTATCAGACAATTACTTATTTTCAAGGACCATTTATTTCCGAAGAAAAATTAACTCTCGTAAGCTTTGTTGTTTTATATACAAAGCATTCAAGTCTTAATTTCTCTTCCGAAGCAAAATTCTCAAAACTCTCAGGAAATTAACTCTCGGAAGCTTTGTTGTTTTATATACGAGGCCCAATGGCAGAACCTGAGACCCCTGTCTCACCATCATCAATAGCTGCAGAGATCCACACTCCTATTGAGACACCTGCTGGTGAAGGTGCTTCTCAACCTCTCTCTGTCCAGAGCTTAGAAGCTGCATCAAGCAATGAAGGCCAAAGCTTTCTCCACCCTGAGTCACAAAGGTCTATGAGTGACAAAGGGAAAAAAATGACATCTGAGGAGATTTAGGAGGAGGAGAGAGAGAGAGGAAAAGGAGGCTGAGGGGAGAAAGTTCCTCTGCTGTGTCTTCAAGACTCATGGAGTCTGCTATCAGGGCTGCCCCCAGACCAAATACTCAGAATGATGAGTTAAGGGCGTCAAGATAAATTACCTGCAGACTAGGAACTATGACATAGACAATGTCATCTCTCTCCCCTTAGATGAGCTTAATGAACTGGTTGACCTGGAAAGGTCTAGAGAGAAGAAGGAGGCAGAAGATGCAGAGCTACTAGTACAAGTCAAAGAAGAGAGAAAAAGAAAAAGACTGTAAAAGAATATGCCTACCCTCTCCCCAGTTCAGGAAAGTCCTGCACAAGAAGATGTGGTTCAATAAGAACCTTAGGTAGACAAAGAAGAAGAGAGGATCAAGATGATCAACTACCTGAGTGCCACAGGCTTCTATCAGGCAGATGCACTCCTTCCTTGTCCTATGACTATGTTGAGTTTGAGTACTTAAAACAGCTTGAACTTGAGACAATCAATGACAAAAAGACAACCAAGAAGAAGCTAAGGGAAGAAGCTGCAAAATCAAGAGCTATCATCCAAAAGAGCATGAAGAAGTCTGCTGATAGGCAGAGGATGATAAGCCTCTTGAAGCTATATGGATTCTCCGGAAGGAGACTTGGCCCCATGTCTCTATCCACTATGGATGAGCATATTAGGGTGATCAAGCAAAAGATCAAAAGTGGAGAGCTTATTGACTTACACTCCACTCCAAGTCAAGCTCCACCTGAAGTGGAGGTTAAGGTTGAACAACCAGAGACAACACAACCTGGACCTCCTGCTGAAACTTAGCAAGCTTCATCTTCTGATCCATAGCAGGGTCATTCTCCTCTCCTTCTGAGCCTGAGAGAGAGGAAATCCCAACTGAAAAAGACAGTGAAGATCAATCTGGTACTGCAGGCCAATCTTCTCAGTTAGAACATGCAAAAAGAAAGAAGAGGATGGCTTCTAAACCAAAGCAAAAGAAGAAGAAGACTGCACCCTCTTCTAAACCCCAGGATGAGTCAGAACATCCTGAGGATGTGCAGCCAGAGGATGCTACATCAACTCTAATTCAAATAGCTCCTCTAGCATCAGGAAGACCCATCTTGTCTTGGACATAACACCACAAATCCAGAAAGATGGCATGTCATTAGAGATCAAGGCACTAAAGACATTTACACATGGCAAGATATGTTTCAGCTGCCTCTGCATGACCTCTTTGATATGACAAGACACTTTGATAGTCTGAAGGATCCTGATCACCTTATGAAGAAAGGATTGGTGATCATCCTAATGAGGACTGTTGACATCTAAAGTCTACTAAGTGTTTTGGTAGCATCAGCCTAGGGGGAGTTTGTAGAGATTAATGAAGAGGCTGATGCAACCTAAACATCCAATGTCTATCCTACATGCTGCACAAGTACTATGAAGAAGAATGCTTAGGAAGTTTCACACGTGCAACAGAAATATTCTAAGTGTGAAATCTTCCGAAGCCAAGACCAATATCTTCCGAAGCCAAATATGAAGTATTCAGAAGCGTCAGAGACAAAGTCTTCTGAAGCTTCAACTCATGAAGATAGATTTCTTCCAAAGACTTTTAACACATGCTTTATGTGATGTACTTTTCCATAAATCTGGACATCTTTCCGTTGCACCTCTATAAGGTCACCAACTTACATGAGTTGGTGAAGAGGTTCATGCTTTTGGTAACCATACATTGAGGTCTTGAGTCTGTAACTTTCTACTTCATGTACTTTATCCTTTTTGTAATAGATAAGGATGTGAGCTATGGCATGTCCTAGTCACTAGTCAAAAGGCAATCTGCCTTTTGACTCTACAATTGATTTTGTTTTGTGTCTAGTCAATTGTATTCAGCTGGCTTTCAAAGTATAGCCGGTTGTAGGATGTAGTATAAGTATCTCATGTTCTTGTATCTTTGAATTATGCGTAACACTTGTAATAGAACATAGAGAAAGCAATATACTGCATTCTTGAAAACCATATACTTGTGTTCTTTGTGTTCTGTCTTTTTCATTACTTGTGTTCTTAGTGTCTTACCCTGGTTAATCCAGTCATACTGTTTGATTAAGTTTAGTTAATCTCCTCTTTGTGTTGTTGTGTTGTAACTGACCCCCATCATTGATCCTGCAATCCTCTTTCATTAAACTTTATCTAAAATCCCTCTCACATATAAACCCAACAGTTTACCCCTCTTTCTATCATCTGTTCTTCCTCCAAACCTAAAAACCCAAATTTCTCTCTGAAATTTCTTTCTTCCTTCTTTCGTCATCTTTAAGCTACCTCAAAATGGCCAACCTTGCTCACAGAAATGATCCAAACTTTACCATGCAGCTACACAGACAACATAATCAGGTTGCTCTGTTAAGCTCTGAGAAAGATCCTCATTTCTCAGAGGTTTGTCGATTCTTAGCTTTATCCAACTACTTCACCTCCCTAACCATTGATCCTCCTCTCTATGAGGATCAACTGCTTGATTTCTGGAAGACCTGCCAAGAGGTCATTATGGATGGGGAGAAGGCACTGTCTGCCACAGTGCAGGGGAGAACAATCTTCATCACTCCGGCCATCATCAATAGACATCTTCAGCTGGATGATGAAGAAGGTGAGGTGTTCTTCCCAAAGGAAGCTGTTAATCATTCTTTTGAGCAGATGGGATATGAGGGAGATTTCTCTGTAAAGACCTTTAGGAAAGGGAAGGTCTCATCCCAGTAGAGATTCCTGCTCATGTGGTCATTCACAGCTTATCAAACAAGCATGGTGGATGGGACCAGATTCCTGAGGATCTCTCCTTCATAATCCATGGAATGGTTCAAGGGGTCAAGATAAGGTATTCTCAGTTTGTTTATATCAATTTACTTGCTAATTTAGACTCCTTAGAATATTACATGTTTCCTAGATATGTCAAGTACATTCTTAACTGTGAACTGGGCTCATAGTTGAGGGAAATAGGTAACATTCTTAAATTGGGACAGATGAAGCTCGACATCTTTAAAATACTGAGAAAGCCCACTGCTGGTTTCTCTGGGGTAGAAACAGCCCTTGTCCCAAAAATGTTAGAGCTCATTGCTCAAGGTGACAACCTAGCAGCACAAGCTAGTGTTAAGCCCACACCTGCTACTTCCCAACCACCCACACAGCCTCAAATAACCATCACTTACCAAAGAAAATCTAAACGAACCTCTGCTCAGACTATTCAGTCTATGGAGGCTCCCATATACTCACCTATATAGGAAGAAGTGGACACTGGAGCTCCCACTTCTCCCGAGGAGTAGACCACTCCCATCTCTCCAAGAATCAGTGTTGAGGTTCCTCATGCTCAGCCTGATGAGCTCATTAGCCCAACTGCCTTAAGCCATCACTCTGAGTCTGAACACTCAAGTGATCAACCTTCAGGGGACAGTTACCATCCCCAGCCTATAGATCTCAACCAACCAATTCCTCACCTTGATTTCTATACTGATGAAGATCAAGGTTTCAGTGAGTATAATGAGTCTCTCTTCTTTACCCCCACTCAAAAAGAGATGAATGCTCTTGAGTCTCCTACATCTATCCCACATCAGTCACCTACAACTAAGGTGGACACTTCTGAACCTGTTCAGGATGTCCATATGGAAGAAGCTCTCACTTCTGAAAGTGATTACATCATTAAGACCTCAACCATGGCAACTCAGCCCACTGACATCTCAACTGAGATTGCCATTGAATAGAGGAAAACCAGCAGCCAAGAACCTGAAGCTGGTGGTGAGATAGAGGACTCTGGTCTAATCATCTCATCCCCCAATGAGTCTTCGAAGAAGATGAGGGGAATCTGAGACTAAAGGTGCACAAACTGACTAAAACATGCACCTATTTAGTCTTAAAGGTCAGACACCTTGAATCTCAGGTGACTACCTTACATAACAGGATCAATGATCAACAACTTGAGATTTCATATCTTAAGGAAAAACTAGCTGGGAGACCCTTAAGAAGAGCTCAACCAGGAACACAAGAACATGTGGATGTGATTGACCTATCTTCCAGCTCACCTATGCAAGTGGGTGATGCTACCAAAAAAGGAGAGAAAGTTATTACAACCATAGAACCTGGGAGTTCTTCAGAGAGAGTGGACATTAAGGACTCACCATCCTCACTTGCAATTGTGCATTCTCAGCAACCTCCTCAAGTTCACATTGGTGTGGACTATACAGACTCTTTCATACAGAGTTTGTTTGAGGATGGGATACCAAGGGCTATGTCATCTTCACCATCTTCAAATCACATTATTGGGTGGAGATATGACAACATCAGGAAAGCCCTAATCATCATAAGAGTTCAAGGACAGCAAGAAGTCTTCAATTTTCAAACTTTGAACTACTATGAAGGACTGGATTTAGTCAACATGCCACTTGTCAACCGAAGCAAATCAAGACAAGTTGACAGACTGGCTCAAAGAATCCAAGACAGGATCACTGCTGAGTTCAGCTTAAGAAGGAGACTTAGGCAATCAGGCAATGCCATCGGTTAACTGGATGTTGAGGCAGACCCTAAGATTAGTTTCATAGAGGAAACCTTGATCGAAGGCCCAGTGGCAGAACCTGAGACCCCTATCTCATCATCATCAACTGCTGCAGAGATCCACACTCCTATTGACTGCACACTGTTCAACAAAGAAAAAGATGGAGACCTACTGCTAGTACAAATCTATGTCGATGACATAATCTTCGGTTCAAAGAACGAAGAATTATGCAGAGTTTGAAGCAGTTATGAAGAAAGAGTTTGAGATGAGTGCTATGGGGGAGATGAAATTCTTTCTCGGGTTACAGGTGGATCAGGCACCAAATGGGATCTTTCTACATCAGACCAAGTATGTGGGAGACATTCTCAGTCGGTTTGACATAGAGAATGCTTCTGCTGCTGGGACTCCACTTGCTACAAATAATGATATAGCACCTGACGAAAATGGAGATCTGGTAGATGCCACAATGTACCGAGGAATGATTGGATCCCTCATGTATCTCACTGCCTCAAGACTTGATATCATGTATGCTACATGTTTATGTTCTAGATATCAGGCTAAGCCTAAGGTTAACCATCTGATCGGGGTCAAAAGGATATTTCGTTATCTGAAGGGTACACCCACACTTGGGTTATGGTATCCTCATGATGATGACTTTGAGCTCACGGCGTATAGTGACTCGGATTATGGGGGCTGCAAGATGAACTACAAGTCTACATCAGCAGGGTGTCAATTCTTTGGGAGGAGATTAGTTACCTGGCAGTGTAAGAAGCAGACCTCGGTTGCATTGTCAATCTGTGAAGCCAAATACGTTGCTGCTGTAAGTTGCTGTTCACAAATCATCTGGATTCAACAGCAAATGTGGGATTACGGTTTAAAGTTTTCTTCTACTCTTATCTTTGTTGATAACTCTGCTGCAATTGCAGTAACTAAAAATCCGGTACAACATCCAAAGACCAAACACATCGGTATTAAATACCATTTCATAAGAGACTGTTTTGAAAAGAACTTAATCGATGTGGTAAAAATTAATACTGACTTTCAACGTGCTGACCTCTATACAAAAGCATTTGATAAACCACATTTTCTATATGTGTTAGAGGTCAACGACGTTAAAAAGAAAAGTGATGTTATTCCTGATGATGATCATGTGTAGTCTGATGCATTGTAGTTATATTTTTTTTTATTTTTCCTTATTTATTTTATTCTGTTTAAATTAAATTCATGTTATTTAGCTGTCTGTTAAAATCCTAAAATAATTAAATCTAGTATGATTTTAGAATTTTAGGGGGAGAGTAGGTCAGCTAGTAATATTAAAAAAACAAGGGAGAAGGAGTGGATAGCTGATATAAGGTAGATCGTATCTGTGATACCCATTCAAACCTTTTGGAAAATGATAGTACACAGGAACAAATCAAAAGGGACTTGAAAATTTTAATTTAGAAAAGATGCAAAATTCAAAGTATAAGTCTGTGTAGTCTAAGCAATATAAAAGGGAAGATGATAAAAAAACTGGTAACTACTAAGGTAACACAAAGAAAGTAGACCTAGAGTTTGCTAGACCACAAATGATATATCGGTAGATTCAACACAATAGATTATTAGACCTGACTGGTGATCTCAAGATCAAACTAAGTTGTTCAACTGACTGTGGGCTGCCATCTTATCACTGGTGAACACAATCAACAATATTCCAATAAGGGGTAATGAGCATGTAAACGCCACAAATGTGTGCGGATGACCATAAATAGAGCAAAGAACGAAAAAAATGAAAAAAAATGCTATCAAGCTAATGACATATGTTATTGGTGCATTCTGTGCAAAAGAAAATTAGCTGCTCTAACAAGAAGATAGGTTGTGTGCCTCTCTGTTGTGCGATGACACTGACCTGAGGATAAGCATAACCTAGATATTCTAGAATTCATTGTTGTTTGCCGCCTCTCTGCTGTGCGATGGCACTGACCTGAGGATTGGCTTCTCTTTGAAAGCTCTAAGAATAGTCTCTTCTAGTAAAAATACCCGTAGACCGCTCAAAAGCTCCTGAGGAATGTTGATTACCATATAAGTGTGGGATCCAAAAATGTTAGTTGAAATAATTAAACCTAAAACTATCACCAGTTTGTGTCTAAAGTCTGTGTATGGATTTAAAAGGACAAATATACTGACAATCATTATGGCTGCAATTCTTGAAAGTTCAAATCAATGTGGGAATCTAATAGTACCAGTGTGATTTCCTAAATTTGCTAACGACTCTGGATGAAAACCAAGAATTGAGCATCAAAAGGTTTTGATAACAAGTCCTAAATGATTTGACTTGCCTGTATTGTCACACCCCAACCTTGACGGCGGAATCGTCGAGATGTGAGGGTTAAGATTGTTCACAGCCACATAACGCTATATTTAAGTGTAAATATCAAAATTACAAGTTTCAAAAGTCATTACAAACATAAGCCACAAAACATGAAATAATCCCAAATAAAACAAAACGTAGCATAACATTTATTTATTTAACTAGGTCCAAGTCCTAGTTTTATTTCCAAGCTTCAAAAGTCCACTTTAAACTTGGGGATTTCCTGAAACATGATAAAAATAAAAGTCAACTAAAAATAGTGGTGAGTTTCCAAGGTTTTTATACATAAGATGATAAAGTTACAAGTAGCAATTCATGTCATAGGTCATAAGCAAGTAAGGTTATAGAACACATATCGTCACAACCAAACCTCGACTTGATTACAAGTATAAAAGATTGGCTAAGTGTATTTGGTTCCCATGATGAACAAGCATACGTCATCAGGAGCCGGCAATACCTCGGCTTTAGCACCAAATAGGCTTGTCAGGCCCAAAGATCTAAGACGTCGCCAGGCTAGCAATAGTTAATGATTGTAAACAAACTATGTATCTCATATGAACACTTACAATACACAAATAACCATGACATAATAATAAGATGAATTGCATGTGCTTACAAGTCTCAAACGTTTATAAGTGTACAATGTATAGATAATCATGTTTCACCCCAAAGTAGTGTGAAATAAAATAAAATGGGGCAAGGAAAACTCACGTGATAATATGTATATAATGGAGATTATTTAAGAATAGTAAACGTCGTTCCAAGATGAACGTCACAAGGCACCTAAACATATGTAATTACAAGATTTAAGTTTAATAATTGAATTATTGATTTAACGAGAGTTAAAATTTTGAGTGGAGTTTGAGGATCTTTGTAGTCGTCTAAAAAAAATGTACAAAGATATATATCATTTGTGTAAATTATTATAAAAATAACATTAATTCAACGATAATAACTAGTGAAGTTTAAATATAAACTTGAATAAATATATGAAATAATCAAAATTTTAACGATAATAACTTAATAGTAATATTTGGACCAATAATAATTTATTAATTTATCATTCAAAGTCCATTTTAATAGAAATTATCCAAGAACATCCTTTGTTAAAATTCTTTTTTTTTTTTTAAATTAATTAATTAACTTTAGAAAAATTATAGAAAATAATTTGATGTCTTTGAAAAATATTTAGAGTTTACAAAAACCCTTTTTATATTTATTAAAAATTTTCTATAATTTATTTAAGGGCTGAAAAGCCTTTAAAAAAAATGTTTGAGGGTGCCCGGGTTCGAACCCGGGACCTCTAGGTGGTGATGAGAGCGTTTAACCAGTGAACCAAGGCATCCAGCCGCGGTAGATCTTGGTTTTTAAACATTAAAAACCCACATAAACAAAACCCCCAATTTCATAAGAACCCTAGTTCGAATTTGAATCAAATTAGGCGTTAAATCGATGTTGTTAATGGTAAAGATCATGGGGCTTTTGTTCCCCATGTAAAATCGAGCATGTACATGTATTTAATTACCCGATTCGAAGATGTGTGATGAAGAACAGACGAAGTTTCAACGAAGAACAAGTCGCGACCGTGAGTGCAAATAGTTCAAGTAATCTTCAATGATATTCAAATCAAAGGTGCAGATAGCTTCGTGTGATGGTCTGGACTCAAAGCCCTCTGTCAATTTTGATCTTTGAACACAATAGGGTAGTGTTCGACTAGTGTGCAGGTCGCGATGAGGATGATGCTTAAATTCGTTGATTATGTTTGATTCAGGTGAAATTGAAAGGTGTAAACGATTGGAGATAGATAGAAGATTGATTGTACTCAGTTAATTCGATTATTATTGTGTTTTAATGATCGAACGGCTATATGGTTAGAAACGCTCGATTACACACTCGATTGGGTCATAACCGACGTATAAACGCAATTAAAGTCCATGATTGCGTTCGAATCGTGTTCAAGAACGTTTTAGGGACGGTTTCGGATTAAAAACATCGGTTTTTGGCGGTTTTGGTGCCTCGCCGGACTTGGCCGGAGTCCGGCCGGCGAGGTCACCGGAAAAACGGGGTGAGAAGGGGGGGGGTGTTTGATTTTTGATAATTACACCTTTGGTCCCTCAACTTTGATTTTCCATTATTCCATGCCCAAACTTAATATTTCAAGTTTCTAATTTGACAATTAGGCCCCCTTGAACTTAATTAAGTTTTAACTTTGTTAACTTTGATAACTTATTATTATATTATTATTATTATTATTATTATTATAATTTTTACATAATAGTATTTATACTTTTATTAATATTAACATTATTATTATATAATATTTATAAACTTTAAATTAAATAAGAAATCATACATAAATAGCCCACCAAGTTTCATAAATAGCATAAATGGCCCTTACAAGAACTAACAAAATTAAGTTTTAGTTAACAAAAAAAACGAGATGTTACATGTATGATTCCAAAATTGAATTGGTCCAGGTGTGGTCAAACTAAATTGAAGCTGCCTATTCTGGAACCAAATCCAGTAGATGTCTATCTTAGGATTTATCTCTCACAAAAAGTCAAAAACAAGTTTTATTCTTGTATTTAGTTTAAGTTTCTAGTTAGTTAGTCATTTTAGTTTGTTTGTTCGTCGGACTATATCATGAAAATCAGTATGGGATTAACTCACCTAAAAGGGTCATGTCTGAGATGGCCACATGTGTTTTCAAAGTTTAAAAGGGTCACGTCTGAGGTGACTAAATTGTTTAAAAGGATCACGTCTAAGGTGATCAAAAAGTTTTCAAGTTAAAATGATCATGTCTGAGATGATCAAATGCTCATAATGTTAATTTCAATAGGTAAAAAGGGTTTAAGTGCTAAATGTTCATAAGTGTAACCCATTCGCACGACTGGATCATAAGTATGGACCAACCATGCGAATGGATCCCATTCGCACGACTGGACATGAGATTGCGCCATTCACCCGAATGGCTTATCAGAATTATCCATTCGACCGAATGAAATGGTGCGAATGAGTCTGTCGACCGACTGAGACTCAGTCGGTTAACTAAAGGTGCGAATGAAAGGGCACGAATGAGTCAGTCGACCGACTGAGACTCAGTCGGCCAACTGAATGCGACTGACTGGGCCAATCGCACGACTGAGCCTCAGTCGCCCGAATGAACTGACCGAATGAGGCCAGTTGGCCGATTGAACTCAGATTCAATATTTAAAGGGACATAGTCGATCGCATTCCACTCATCACCCTCAATCGCTCCTAAATCGCACCAAGTACTGTTACTCTGCCGAAATTCCTCTAGACCTTGTTTTTACATCTTTATTGATCTTCTGACGTGGGTTGTCGGTTATACAAGTATATTGCAGTGAAATCTTACCGAAATCAGAAGACATTGAACCCTAATTTGTGATATTCGGGTGAAACAAGAACCGGACTGTGAATGACCTAATAACCAACATAAACTAAGAAAAATGTTAAGATTAAGTTTAATAGGTTATTAGTGACAAGATGGCGAGTCTAATGGACCATGAAACCATGTCAAATTACTTGATTTGGTCAAGATTCGAACCACAGGCGACTGAACAGTGGGACAAGCGACTGGTCGACCGGATGAACTCCAATCGCACGATTGAATCTTGCGATTGGGTCAATCGACCGAATGCACCATGCGAATGAACTCAGTCGGCCGACTGAACCAGTTGCAGACTCAGCCAACAGATTGAACTAAGTCGCATGTCTCATTCACCCGAATGAGCTCAGTCGCATGAAAGGACAACCGACTGACTTCAGTCGCATGATTCATTCGCACGAATGAATCAGATTGAATTTAAACTATACACCTTGAACTGAATTTTGAATGTATGACTTTCTAATGGTTCTGTGTCTTGTGTTTCAGGTCAATGGCTGATAGATGGTCCATCAATCCAAAGCACAATATATGTGCCCATTTGGACCATACGACTCGGAATGGGGCCGAGTTTACAGAGATCATTGCGTTCCTTCGACGTTCTCGGATACATAAAGCCATATCCACACCGTGTACTCCTTACAGGTCGTTACATCAGGCTTTCTGGGAAAATGCCTCCGTAGATCGTTCACGTGAGACTTACATCATACGGAGCTCCATTCATGGTCATGATATTGAGATTACAGCAGCTGACATCTAGAGAGTACTTGATTTTGGGGAGGATACTCATCACCCCACCAGACTACATCCATTTACAGTCAGAGGTTGGTTTCTCAGGATTAAGTACGCTGGTGACATCAACTCAGGTGTGCTCAACAAGAGCAACCTGTGTCCCAGTATAAGTACTTGGCGTATGTGATCCTGAAGTGTATTGCTTCTCGGAGGGGTGGTTTGATGACCTGTCAGACCAGATTCAGAATGCCTATGTGGCACTGGTGCTGAACCACCCCTTCAGCTTCTCGAGCATGATCTTCTCATATCTGGTGGAGAATCTGGAGGCCAAGGGGAAGGAGGTTTTTGTATGTACCCCAGATTCTTGCAGCTGATATCAATGAGAAGTTGCCATCCCTACCAAAGGAGCGCCACGATGCGGTGACATTAGAGATCATGGATGATACGACTCTGGGTCATATGAGAGTTTACCGGGGTAAGCAGGTTAAGCCCCAGGTAAAGAGGTTGATCGGCCATCTGGCCAATGAGAGATATGTGGCGCCAGGTAGACGCAAGTGGCGTCATGATGACATCGATTCAGACGATGAGAGGCTATTGCTCCCAGAGCATGATTCAAAAGATGATGACAGTGGGGATGATGGGGATGATATGCCTATTCCACCGAGGGGTACAGCTTCAGATGTTATACCTCCAGTATCTGCCCTAACAGGCGACATAGCTGAGTCAGTGGGTTTCCACCAGGACTTCATACCTGGTGAGAAGGAAGAAGAGTCGGATGAGGAGCCCTTGACGAGGACTGTGGGAAGCAAGGTTGTTCCCACAGAGTATGGACTCCGGGCGGTTGGTGAATGCCCCAGGGATTCGGGAAAGATTACTGCAGATCCTAGCTGTGCCCCTGAGTCAGCTAGCCGTGTTCTAGGGGGAGCATCCACCTCGACTGGATCGAGGAAGAAAAGGATGGCTCAGCCCCACGGCCAGAAGAAGAAGAAAAGAAGACTCACCTTCTTCACCACCACAGCCACTACATCTACCACCACCACTACCACTTCTATAGCCACACCATCCACCACCACAGCCACCACAGCTACCACTACCACCACCACACCTCCCACCACTGTACATATGCCAACCACCACCATATCTTTCACTCCTACATCACCTCCACTATCTCACAGACCCAACCCCATCTTCACCACAGCCACCACCACCACCACTAGCCACCAAGCAGGACCCTCATCCCATCCCGCACAGATATATGGATCTCCTCTACCTCTATTTGGGGTAGAGGAACAACTTTCTACGCTGAACCGGATGGTGATGCGTTTATTAGCTGCTAATGAGGAGAAGACGGCGCAGATCCGTCATCTGACAGATCTTACTGCAGCGCAGTCTCAACAGATCTCGGAGCAGGCTCGGTTGATAGATGAGCAGGCCCAACAAATGGCTGCTCAGAGCCACGAGATCGCCCAACTCCAAGAGCACAGTGTCACATCTACTAAGAGGATTGAGGAGTTAGAGGAGGCTAAGAAGACCATCATGCTAAAGCTTAAGGAATCTAAAGACGAGCCACTAAAGATTAAAGAGGGAGACGAAGATGATAAGGATGATGATTATGAGACTGAGGATGATGAGGGGATTGAGGACGAGAGGACAGAGGAGAGGAATGAGGATATTGATGATGAAGGAGGAGATGCAGCTGCATCTGCCTCAGCTCAGGGTCAAGATAGAAGATCAAAAAGAAATCAAGACCAACGAGCTTCCTCTTCTGCCTTACCTACTGCTGATCCAGCGATTCAAGATAAAAGTAATAATTTGATGATCATGTATTTGATAGCTTTTGTACTTGAATCATGTATTAAACTTATGTATTTGATATTTATATAAGATTAATGTATTTCTGTCTTGATTATTAACTAATGTTTGCTGTGTTGAATGTTTTAAATCAAGCAGATCCTGATTTCCAAAGAGATGAATACGATATTGCTCCCCTCCAACAGGTCAAGACTCAACTGACGTTGATTCTTGATCTGCAGGGTATTGTCAGGAGATCGGTTATGTATACTCCTGAGGAAGGAGAAATCATTCATAATCTTACTGATGAGCAATTAGCTGAGATCTTCAAGTTAAATCCTGATAAGATTGTGAAGGATGCTCCAACGTGCGACTCGACAAGTGACGAAGAGCTCAACGATGTGATGAAATAGAGATAGAAGATGTCACTGCAGAGCACTACCTCAGTATGCTGACAATGAGGGAAATGTGGTCCCCAATCTGGGTGAATCCCTTGTCAGTGATACGTTTGAGGTGTTAGACAAAATGGAGCAGGATTCAGAGAAGACAGAGGGAACGACACAAGCCTCAAATGATGATGTTGATATCCGAAAGGCTGAGTGGGCTTCCTGTTTTGAAGAAGTTAGAGCTCAATGCGCTGCACCTCTACAGGACGCCTACACCAAACTCTACAGAGTCAAGAAACATCATAAGGTGTCAGGTAGGATTATAGCATGGGCATATTTTGAGGACCTTAACGTCTATGCAGTTAAGAGGGAGAAGGGCATAGAGTACTTTAGATTTCCACATGATCTAAAGACTCTACCAGGTTTTGAGCTCAACCAGATGGCCAAACTGAAGCTATTGTATGCTGACCCGAGAAAGATGTCAGGCTGGTTTGAGGCTGCCCTAAGGAAGGAGTACCACACCAGGTGGGTTAACTTCAGACCCCAACAGCCTACAAGGTACATCAGAAGGTCTGAAGTTGATGCCATTACTGGAAAGCCAAAGATAGTGTTGAAGTGGAGTCCTCCGCTCACGATATCAAGAATCCCATTCAGGGAAATGCCACAGGACTTCACTCCACACTTTAAGTGGTGGTACTACGATTGGAGGACAAGAGAAGCGGTCATAGTCCTAAACAAAGAGGGCCAAATGGATACTATCAGGGTATTTGTCCCAATGTGGCTTACCAACTTGTCAGCTAATGATGTCTACACTCTATACAAGTGGCCACTGTTCTATGATACGCAGGATATAGTACAAGCCCTCCAGTTCCAGAATGTCATAAGACTCTGTTTTGCATTTGAGATTCATGCAGGAGTCACAAAAGAGGATAAGTACAAGAAGTATGAGGAGGTAATGAAGATAACAAGACATTAGAGAGATCTAGGTCCAAGGGGGAGTTTGTTGATACATGTATGTCCCTAGATCATGATATGAATGTAATAGGTCTTGTTTGTCTGATTCTGATGTAATGTTTGGAATGATTAATGAAACGATATTGGTTGTTTGTTATTTATAATGTTTAATATTTCATTAATGAGTCGATGTTGAATTGGTTAATTAGGTTTGTGGTTGTTTGAATTGTTACACATAATGTTATATTAATTAATACATTCAAACTTAACAAAATGAAGTTCTCATGCGAATGGCCCATAAGAATGGACCATACGCATAAATAACTTCATACGAATGACTCAATCGCACGACTGATCCAGGAGACTGGATCAATCGTATGATTGTAACATAAGATTGGCTCAGTCGCACGACTGAACACTCAGTCGTGCGAATGAATCAACTGCATGGTTCAATCGCACGACTGAACCATACTAACGGTTCAGTCGTAGGAATGAACAATACTAACCTATAAATACAACCCAATTCGTGGAAAAACGTGAGCATTCATTCTATTTCGACTCCAGACGTACTCTAGCCGTCCAGAAGCCTCCAAGTTGATACTCCAAGTTCATAGAACGCTGTAGATCGATTCCTAATCGATTCTTAACATTTGATTCAATACTTTATTGATTCTACGTGCGTTCTCACTGATTGGATTGCCAATCGAATAGGATTCCGCACTATTTGGTTTGGTTTACACGTTAATCATTCGGTATTTCGTTCAAATACCAGGTCCCAACACAAATACTTAGAATGATGAGTTAAGGGCAGTTAGGATAAATTACCTGCAGACAAGGAACTATGACATAGACAATGTCATTTCTCTTCCCTTAGAAGAGTTGAATGAACTGGTTGATCTGGAAAGGTCAAAGGAGAAGAAGGAGGTAGAAGATGCAGAGCTTCTAGTATAAGTCAAAGAAGAAGAAAAAGACTGTTAAAGGATATACCTACCCTCTCCCCCGTTCAGGAAAGTCCTGCAAGAAACATCTCCCTCTAGAGAAGTTTTATGCTTTCTGTCTAAAGCTAATAGTGATGAGTCTTTCTATGGCATAAAAGAATGTGCCATGTAAACTTTAAGAATATGAACAGATTAATTAAAAATGATTTGGTAACTGGAATACCAAAGAAAGAGTTTACAAGTGATGACCATTGTGTTGCATGCCTGAAAGGGAAGCAACATAAGGTATCTCACAAGCCTAAGGAAAGGAACTCCATCACTACACCCCTACACTTGTTACATATGGATCTCTTTGGCCCCACCAGTGTAATGAGTTTAGGAAGCACCTCTTATTGTTTAGTGATCACAGATGACTTTACAAGATTCACTTGGGTTTTCTTCCTTAGAACTAAGGATGAGACTCCTGAGATTCTGAAGAATTCATCTTAAAGATTGAGAATCAATCTGATCACAAGGTCAAGATCATAAGATGTGATCAAAGAACTAAATTTAAGAACCAAATCCTTGATACATTCTATGATGAAAAGGGTATTACAAGACAATACAGTGCTCCCAGGACTCCTCAGCAGAATGGTGTTGCTGAGAGGAGAAATAGGACACTGATTGAAGCTGCAAGAACCATGTTGTCTGACTCTAAGCTGCACATCACCTTCTGGGTAGAGGAAGTCAACACTGCCTGCTATGTGCAGAACAGATTTTTAGTAGTTAAGACTCATGGCAAGACTCCTTATGAACTTTGGCACAAGAGGAAACCTTTCATTGGTTTTCTCAGGTCATTTGGTTGTCCTTACACCATCTTAAATACCAAAGATCAAATTGCCAAGTTTGCTGAGAAATCAGATGATGGACACTTTATTGGATACTCTTCACAAGCTAAGGTTTATAGAGTATACAATCTCAGAACTAGAGTTGTTGAGGAGTCAGCCAATGTGACTTTCAATGAACACACACCCTGTGTTGCTGGTTCTGGTCCGGATTGATTATTTGATCTTGATTTAGTTACCAACTATTTTAACAAATCTTGTGAGAATGTTTCAGGATCAACAGAAAATTTAAATACAGGTGATCCTGATCTAAGATTTAAGCTAAGAAGACCTTCAAGTCATACATCTTCAACTCCAGTTGGAACTACTTCTGCAAATGAGGTTTCTATCAGCACTACAATGACAAACTCAGCTGATACATTTGGGGTGCCTTCAAATTCTAGCTCAGAGGCTCCACAACTAAATAAGAACACCTCAATTATAAAAGACAACAATGGTGGTGGTGATAGTGATCAAGAATTTCTTGGTGCCACTAACCACACCATAGATGAGAACATCAATGATGTCACACACTGCTTGGATCAAGTCTCTCTTGAAAAGTGTGCTCATGTGGTGGGAGAAACATCTATGCCAGATCTAAATTTCTCTAATTTAGATCTTTCTCAACAACTGTTGTGATCCCTCAGCTTAGGATCCACAAGTCTCACCCCACCACATACATTATTGGGGATGTTGTCTCAAGGGTAAGAACAAGAGGACAAACCCATGAAGCAAATGTTTTTCTTCATTCTTGTTTCTTATCCCAGATAGAGCCAAAGAAAGTTGTTGAGGCTCTAAAAGATGGAAGTTGAGTTGAAGCTATGCAACAAGAGCTACTTCAATTCAAAAGGCAGAAAGTTTGGAACCTTTGTCCTCTTCCTTGTGGGAAGACTACCATTGGAACTAAATGGGTGTTTAGGAACAAGAAAGATAATAGAGGTATCATTATCAAGAACAAAGCTAGACTAGTTGTTCAAGGATACACACAAGAAGAAGGGGTTGACTACACTGATGTCTTTGCTCCAGTATCAAGATTAGAAGCTGTTAGGATATTCCTGACATTTGCTGTATCTAAGAACTTCAAGTTCTTTCAGCTTGATGTGAAGTGTGCCTTTTTGTATGGAGTGATTGATGAAGAAGTATATGTCAAACAACCACCTGGTTTTGTAGACCCTGATGATCCTGATTATGTCTGCAAGCTTGACAAAGCTCTCTATGGGCTGCATTAGGCACCCAAAAAATGGTATGAGACACTGTATGAGTATCTTTGTAAACATGGATACAGGAGAGGTGCTATAGATGGAACTCTCTTCATCAAAGGACAGGGAAATGACATATTGCTAGTTCAAGTGTATGTGGATGACATCATCTTTGGTTCAACTAATCCAAAGCTCTTCAAAGACTTTGAGAAGCTGATGAAAAACAGATTTGAAATGAGTGCCATGGGGGAACTCAATTTCTTTCTGGGAATTCAAGTGAAGCAAGTTGAAGATGGCATCTTTATAAGTCAGTTAAAGTATGTTCAAGACATACTAAAGAGGTTCAACATGACTGATTGTAAGATTGCTAAGACACCCATAGCTAGAAACCACTCCCTTGGACCTGATCTTGAGGGGGAGTGTGTAGATGAGCATTTATACACGGCTATGATTGGGTCTCTTATGTATCTTACTACTAGAAGGCCTGATATCATGTTTGCTACATGCATCTATGCAAGATATCAAGCTAACCCTAAGATGTCTCACCTCATCACTGTCAAGAGGATTCTAAGATACCTCAAAGGTGAATTAACACTTGGTTGTGGTACCCTAAGAATCTTGACTTTATACAGATAGTGATTATGGTGGTTGCAACATGCCTGTAAAGTCTACATCTGGGGGTTGTCAGTTCCTTGGTGGAAGGGTTGTCTCATGGCAATGCAAGAAACAATCCTTTGTCTCTACATCAACTGCTGAAGCTGAATACATTGCTGCTGCAAGCTGCTGTGCTCAAGTGCTTTGGATTCAGAATCAGATGCTGGACTATGGGTTAAACTTCAAGGAGACTCCCATTCACATAGACAACAATAGTGCTATCTCAATCACAGAGAACCCTGTGCAGCACTCAAGGACAAAGCACATCAATATCAGGTATCATTTAATAAGAGATAACCATGAAAAGGGATTAATTAAACTAGTCAAAGTTCACACAGATGAACAATATGTTGATCTGCTTACAAGGCTTTTGATGAACAGAGATTTAAATATCTTATATCAACTAATTCTTATTATTTCTTAAAATATGTGTGTCCTAAGTTGTCTAGTTCATCACTTTCATAAGCTCATGTTTCTTTGGATGAAAATTTCTTTTTGAAGACTTTCCTTAGATTTTTTGAAAATTTCTGATATTTCGGAAGTTATGCTTTTAACTTCAGAAGCAAATCATGTTTTCAAAATAAATAACTGTCTGAAAATTTTTACCTTCGGAAGAGTTCTCAGATCAATCTTCTGAAGCTTAAAAAACTTGTATCAGACAATTACTTATTTTCAAGGACCATTTATTTCCGAAGAAAAATTAACTCTCGTAAGCTTTGTTGTTTTATATACAAAGCATTCAAGTCTTAATTTCTCTTCCGAAGCAAAATTCTCAAAACTCTCAGGAAATTAACTCTCGGGAGCTTTGTTGTTTTACATACGAGGTCCAATGGCAGAACCTGAGACCCCTGTCTCACCATCATCAATAGCTGCAGAGATCCACACTCCTATTGAGACACCTGCTGGTGAAGGTGCTTCTCAACCTCTCTCTGTCCAGAGCTTAGAAGCTGCATCAAGCAATGAAGGCAAAGCTTTCTCCACCCTGAGTCACAAAGGTCTATGAGTGACAAAGGGAAAAAATGACATCTGAGGAGATTTAGGAGGAGGAGAGAGAGAGAGGAAAAGGAGGCTGAGGGGAGAAAGTTCCTCTGCTGTGTCTTCAAGACTCATGGAGTCTGCTATCAGGGCTGCCCCCAGACCAAATACTTAGAATGATGAGTTAAGGGCGTCAAGATAATTACCTGCAGACTAGGAACTATGACATAGACAATGTCATCTCTCTCCCCTTAGATGAGCTTAATGAACTGGTTGACCTGGAAAGGTCTAGAGAGAAGAAGGAGGCAGAAGATGCAGAGCTACTAGTACAAGTCAAAGAAGAGAGAAAAAGAAAAAGACTGTAAAAGAATATGCCTACCCTCTCCCCAGTTCAGGAAAGTCCTGCACAAGAAGATGTGGTTCAATAAGAACCTTAGGTAGACAAAGAAGAAGAGAGGATCAAAATGATCAACTACCTGAGTGCCACAGGCTTCTATCAGGCAGATGCACTCCTTCCCTTGTCCTATGACTATGTTGAGTTTGAGTACTTAAAACAGCTTGAACTTGAGACAATCAATGACAAAAAGACAACCAAGAAGAAGCTAAGGGAAGAAGCTGCAAAATCAAGAGCTATCATCCAAAAGAGCATGAAGAAGTCTGCTGATAGGCAGAGGATGATAAGCCTCTTGAAGCTATATGGATTCTCCGGAATGAGACTTGGCCCCATGTATCTATCCACTATGGATGAGCATATTAGGGTGATCAAGCAAAAGATCAAAAGTGGAGAGCTTATTGACTTACACTCCACTCCAAGTCAAGCTCCACCTGAAGTGGAGGTTAAGGTTGAACAACCAGAGACAACACAACTTGGAACTCTTGCTGAAACTCAGCAAGCTTCATCTTCTGATCCATAGCAGGGTCAACCTCCCTCTCCTTCTGAGCCTGAGAGAGAGGAAATCCCAACTGAGAAAGACAACAAAGATTAATCTGGTACTGCAGGCCAGTCATGTCAGTTAAAACATGCAAAGAGAAAGAAAAGGATGGCTTCTAAACCAAAGCCAAAGAAGAAGAAGACTGCACCCTCTTCTAAACCCCAGGATGAGTCAGAACATCCTGAGGATGTGCAGCCAGAGGATGCTACATCAACTCTAATTCAAATAGCTTCTCTAGCATCAGGAAGACCCATCTTGTCTTGGACATACACCACAAATCCAGAAAGATGGCATGTCATTAGAGATCAAGGCACTGAAGACATTTACACATGGCAAGATATGTTTCAGTTGCCTCTGCATGACCTCTTTGATATGAGAAGACATTTTGATAGTCTGAAGGATCCTGATCATCTTATGAAGAAAGGATTGGTGATCATCCTAATAAGGACTGTTGACATCTGAAGTCTACTAAGTGTTTTGGTAGCATCAGCCTAGGGGGAGTTTTTAGAGATTGATGAAGAGGCTGATGCAACCTAAACATCCAATGTTTATCCTGCATGTTGCGCAAGTACTATGAAGAAGAATGCTTAGGAAGTTTCACACATGTAACAGAAATATTCTAACTGTGAAATCTTCCGAAGCCAAGACCAATATCTTCCGAAGCCAAATATGAAGTCTTCCGAAGCCTCAGAGACAAAGTCTTCCGAAGCTTCAACTCATGAAGACAGATTTCTTCCGAAGACTTTTATCACATGCTTTATCTTATGTACTTTTCCATAAAGCCGGACACCTTTCCACTGCACCTCTATAAGGTCACCAACTTACATGAGTTGGTGAAAAGGTCCATGCTTTTGGTAACTGTACATTGAGGTCTTGAGTCTGTAACTTTCTACTTCATGTACTTTATTATTTTTGTAATAGATAAGAATGTGAGCTATGGCATGTCATAATCACTAGTCAAAAGGCAATTTGCCTTTTGACTCTACAATTGATTTTGTTTTGTGTCTAGTCAATTGTATCCAGCTGGCTTTCAAAGTATAGCCGGCTGTAGGATGTAGTATAAGTATCTCATGTTCTTGTATCTTTGAATGATGCTTTGTAACACTTGTAATAGAGCATAGAGAAAGCAATATACTGCATTCTTGAAAACCATATACTTGTATTCTTTGTGTTCTCTCTCTTACATTACTTGTCTTCTTAGTATCTTACCTTGGTTAATCCAGTCATACTGTTTGATTGAGTTTAGTTAATCTCCTCTTTTTGTTGTTGTGTTGTAACTCTACACCCTTCAACGATCCTGCAATATATATATATATATATATATATATATATATATATATATATATAAACATCACTAAACAATAATACTCATCACCGTCGCCATCGTCAAACATCACTGCCGGCCACCGGCGACGGCATCACCAGCGACCATCACCGCCCTCACACCACCATCATCCATCTCCACCTTTGGTACTTTCATCATCATCACCAACCACTAACACTACTACCATCGCCCCCTTTCCCCTATTATCTTCCAACGCATGTCACCACCGTCGATCTCATCGCCACCTTCGCCATTATCGTTGATCTCCACCTTCACCATCATCGCCATCATCGTCGGTCACCACCACACCAATACGCTCACACCGCCGCTCCCTTCTCGAGTATCCCCATCGTCATCACCAAACCCCTTCTCTTTCCCCTATAAAACCCTAAACCCAAATCAAACACCCAACACTAGCTTATACCCCATGTACCACTCAATACCCTAATTAAGATCTAAACCTAGTTTCCTCACATCCTCCAAACACCCTAATTTTAGGATTTTTCTTTTAATTTAAAGGTTAATAGGGGAAAATGGGGATTTGATGAGATAATACTGGTGCGATGGTTGAGGTGGGGATGATGATGACAATGGTGTGATAGTTGAGGTAGGGTTGATGATGACGATGGTGATGTTGCCAGGGTGGTGATGATGAGGTGATTGTTATGATGTGACGATGTTATGACAGTGGTGATAATGAGGTGATGGTGGGTACATGGCGGTGACTATGGCCTTCGTGGGTGTTCAGTGATGGCTGGTGGGTAGGAGGCGCCTGTGATAATGACGCTAGGTAGATGGTGGTGGTGGTCAACAGGAAAGGGGATTGTGTTTTTCAAAGATTTGTAATTACAATAATAGTCCCTCGATAAAAGAAATATAAAAAATTACAAAGTAGCCCCTTAAAGGGTATTTTAGTCATTTTACTTAAACTTCACAGATAAACTAACGTCTGTTAGTGTTAGTACCTTAACTTGTTATAAAATTTAAAACACAGTACCCTAACCTGTTATAAAAAAATCATAGTACCCAAACTTGTTATTTTAAATAAACCACATGGACTATTTATGTAATTAACTCTAATTAAAAATAAAAATAGCTTTTAACTAGCAAAGTTTTATTAAAAATGAAAATTTTTAGAATGAAATGTTTAAAATTTTTTTGTTAAAAGGGTTATTTAATTTTAATTATCCTAACTTTTATATATTGGTCGGGATTAATCCCAACTCAGCAAATGTTTACGGACACTCCCAACTTTAAGCTTATTTTCACGCAACGATCCCTTACTAATTGAGAGTTAACACTGTTAGTTTAACGATGACGTGAACTACTTATATGACCAAAATGCTAAGTGAAAATTTGAAATCAACTATTGTGTCCGTCAATCTGAAACTTCTATAACCTAAAACCCGTCAATTTCACATTTTGATTTGAACCATTTGACTCGTTAAAGGTAGATTTCAAGTAACAATAGATGCTACACACTGAAAAAGGGACCTAATAGAGGTTGGGTGACGACGGAGTTGTAAAATAGCTCAAAGTCAGCCCCATTTTATAAAAAAAACTAACAAACATTAACGGTCAGTTAATAAGGCATTGTTGAAGAAAAATAAGCTCAAAGTTAGGACTATTTCTTGAGTTGGGATTAATCTTGACCAATAAATGAAAGTTGAGATTATTAAAATCCAATAACCCTTATTATAATAAAAATTACAAAAAATTAATTATGATTTTCTTTTAACTAAACCACTTATACATAATTTTAATCATGTTTTTAACTCAAAAGACTGTTTTATAATTCCTAACTTATTAGAAGAAATATTTAATATATATGTGTGTAACTATTTTAAAAGAAAAACTTATAAAAATAAATTGCCACTTAAGATTCTAATCTAATTAAACCCAACAAGCTTCATAATTTTAGTTCATCTAAAACCATCTAACCCAAATAATAGTTTAAAGCTAATTAGATAAACAAAAAGATTGAACTTGTGGCTAAAATTTACAGGGTATTTCTAATTGCAAGATACTTGTTTTCTAATCACACCCTAATCTATTATATTAATTAAATTTTGATAATAACCACACAAATCAAACATGAGTTAAACTTTAATATTTATTAGCATTTAATCTTGTAAGAAAGTTGTTAAATGGAGTATACATGATTTTTCGTGAAAAACTCCGTCTCAACCCCTAATTTAATGTAAAATATCAAAATAAGTTATTATACACTTACCTTTATTTAAATTCAATAATCAAATTAAATTATTATTATTATTATATTATTATTATTATTATTATTATTATTATTATTATTATTGTGTATTTAAATTAAATTTATAAATACACATTAGAGAATTAGTACTAAGCTCTTGCGTTGCTACGGTAGGCGTAAAACCATGCCAAGTAACGTCAAGGACATGCTGCTAGTGAATACCAACACCGTAAAACTCGTATAAAAAACAAATAAAATAAATCTGATCTTGGACCTAAATATAGCACTAAGGATGCACCATCGTTAGACGAAACGTAAAACATATAAAATAATAAGTAAGTCGATCTTTGACCAGTGCGTTACGACACGGCCGTTAAATGAGAAAAATAAGTGTAAAACGTTGAACCACACACGCATGTTGTGATGTATTAACTCATAAAATGTAAAGCGAAATATAAAACGAAAATTTTTTAGGATATAAAAAGGTGTTTGCCTCATATGAGCCTTTGGTACAGATTTAATTGCTTATACTTATTGTTAAAAAAACATACTGAAAACAAATGTCTATTTAATACAAAAAAACAAAACAAAATAATATATCTTGACGTCATACTACTAAAAACATTAACTAAAAACAACTTTAGAAATGTATATATAATCTTCTTAAAATATAAACAAAAAACTAATATAAAAAACCTTTATAAAGAATATCAAAAAGTCAAAAACTAGTTGAATATGTACATTTTAAAAGTTAAAAGATGACAGGTTAATCTAAAGTATTTAATAAATAATAATACATAGTAGGATAGGGTGCAAATAACAACTATGTAAATTTAAATTGATATTGCGGCAATCAGCACAAAAGTTGAAGACATTACGAGCGTCAAAAACGAGAACTGCAAACCCATATTAGTAATTTTTATGTACTAGTTTATAATTTTGATTTAAGTGGGGCAAGAAGTACGGGTTTATGGATTTAATTTTCGGTTTAAGAATTTGATTTTTGATTATTAATATTTTTAGGATTAATTTAATTCTTTGATTATGATTTTTGATTTGTGGTTTGATTTTCAATTTTAGTTTTGGATACAATGCATTTTTAATTTGGCTTTGAAGCTATTGTTGATGAGCGGCATGTTAAGGCCATGGCCGAAGGATATAAGGACATTTTTTCATCGGTGGTGTTAATTATCGGTTTAATAGTGTAAAGTTTTGAGCTGGTAGTATAATTTTTTTTATATATATCGAGTTTGTCTCCCACTCTTTCTATAGAAATGTTTAAGCTTCGCCACTGGTTAATGCTAACATTTTCATTATTAACATAAGTTTATCTTTTTAGGGTAATTTTACTATGTTTTCAAGAATACTAGGGTAACGTTTGGTACACAGGTCATAACATTGTCTTTTTAGGGTAATTTTACTGTGTTTTCAAGAATACTAGGATAGTGTTTGGTACACCGGAATGAGTGGCAGAATGAATGAGCCATTAATGATGAATGGAAAAAAAACCATATTTGGTTGGTGAAGGTAATGAAATAAACCATTACAAAGTTAATTTCATTTCCTCAAATTCATTCCATCCATACTCACTTCTTTTTTTTCATTCCATTTCATTTTCTGTTGATACATATATGTACCTAGATCCTGATCTGAATGTAATATGTCTTCATTGTCTGGCGCTTATGTAATCGTTGGATACTTAATGAAATACAAATGTTTAATTGTGTTTATAATGTTTAATATTTCATTAATGAGTTGTTTAAACGCACATTGACTTGATTATATAGGTTTGTCCATCCACCTAAATAGTTCATACGCCTTAACAACTTCATGCGTCTGACTCAGTTGTACGACCGAACACTCAGTTATGCGAATGGATCAACCGCATGGCTCAATCGCACGAATGAACCATGCTAATGGTTCAGTCGCCCGAATGAGCAACCCTAACCTATACATACCACCTAATTCGTGGAAAAACGTAAGCATTGAATCCACTTCGACTCCAGACGTACCCTAGCCGTCCAGAAGCCTCTAAGTTCGTACTTCAAGTTCATAGAACGCTGTAGATCGATTCCTAATCGATTCTTGACGTTAGATTCAATTCATTATTGTGTCTACGTGCGTTCTCACTGATTGGATCACCAATCAAATAGGATTCCGCACTATTTGGTTTGGTTTAACACGTTAATCAGTTGGTGTTTAGTTCAAATACCAGATCCTAACAAGTGGTATCAGAGCTTGAGCTCTTGATTACGTGTTGATTCAATAGTTTGACACAAAAATTGTGTTTTTGCATCAAAAACATAATCTTTTTGTGTCTAACGGAGTCTTAGACGTTTCCTGATCGAAAAGTGTAGTTTTTCCGGCATACGGCTATTTTGGTTGGTAAAATTTGAGTTTTTACGGCCAAAACAAGTTTAACCTACGAATTATCAAACCTCAGCAAGTTCAGTCGCACGATTGGCTCAATCGCACGACTGAGTTCATTCGCATTCTCCAACCGTACGATTGGGCTCATTCGTACCCTCATTTGTACGATTGAGATCTTCATTCGGACTGCTCAACCGCATTAGTTCATTCGGACGACTGACTCATCCGCATTTGTTTAGTCGCACGATTAAACCATCCGCACTTGTTCAATCGCCCGAATAAGCCAATCACATACCTTCATTCGCATTCATCAGCAGGTTGTTAAACAGTAAAGTTAATTGAAATGGAGGATCGGTTTTTAGCATACACAGCAAGTAGAGACACACGTATTCAGAATCTACTACTGTTGGAGAACGAAGTGGGGATTCACAATAAACCCCCGAAGCTTATCACGTTAAACGACTACCCACAATGGAAGCAACGTTTCGAAATCTACTTAAATGGAGTAGATACAAATTTATGGGAGGCAATAGAGTCGGGGTACAACATGCCAGTAGGAGCTGATGGAGTAAAACTTACTCTAAGTGGCACGTCGGATGCACATAAGGTAAAACACAACGCTGAGAAGAAAGTCTACGCGTTTCTTACTTAGTCTATTCTGAAGGATATTTTCCATCAGTATTCGGAGTATACTCAAGCAAAGAAACTTTGGGATGAGTTGGAGAAGAGGTATGACGGAAATGCCTCTCTGAAGGACATCAAGGAAAAAGCCTTGAAGAAGGAGTTTGACAACTTCTCTTCTATGGGAAAAGAAGGCCTTGATGATGTGAACGATAGATTCTACCACTTGATGAGTGAGATGCACACTCATGGAGTGGTTACTTCGATGGAAGATAAGGTATGCCCATGGATTACCAGAAAAATGGGCTTCGTTTATTTCAAATCTTAGACAGAATGGAATGCTCTCGAAGTTAGATATAAATGACTTCATTCTGAAACTGAGAGAAGAGGAGCTTAGGATGAAGTATCGAGCCCAAAAGGCTAACTACGATCAGATCCCGCACTCTACAATGCTACTCCTTCAGTCAAGACATCTGGAGCACCACTGCAAACCGCCTTCATCTCAAGCTCAGCAGTTCCAGCACAACCCTCAACTTCAGGATCCGAAATGTCAGGGTCGTCTAGCACCCAATATATGATACCTGAAGCTAATGCAGCAAAGCTTAAAACCGACAACCTTGGGAATGTAACTGTGGAGGTGGCCAGAGAACATATGGATCTTTTAGCTGCGGTGGTTCAATCCTACGATGAATTAATTGCTGGAAAGATAGGTAACTGCCACCTGGCAGATGAAGATTATGAGCTGGTGGATGAAATGGAGTTGGAACGTATGGACATAATGTGGGCTCTGGCAAGTGCTGTCCGACGAGCTAAAAAGTTTGTCAAAAAGACCGGACAGAAACTGGTTGCAACAAAAGACAGAACCTTTGGGTTTGATAAGTCAAAGGTTACATGTTTCAACTGCGGTGAGAAGGGACACTTCAAGAGGGAGTGTATAAAACTAATGAAGACAGGTAATGGCAATCCCTTCTCGTCATTTAATCGTCAAGACAAGGCCACATCTAGTAATTCTAACTCATCAAGTAAAGTTCCAAAAGCCTTAACTGCTCATGAGGATGAAGGACAGGACTGGACCTTTCGGTTCGTCTCACCAGGAGAGTCCAATATAGCTAGTGTGGAGGATATTGATGACGATTCTGCAAGTGAGGGAGATATAGCAGTAAAGCTCGCGATGTCAAATTCTGAAGACACTGCAAATGTGGTCAACCACCTGCCTGAAGAAGAAAAATCTGCATCATCATCTGAATCACCAGAATCAGAGACAACCGAGTCAGCACTCATGGCTGATTCCTCTTCAACATCTCAGGTAAGTACTACTGACCAGCTGTTTAATAATCATGCTTGCTTAGAATGTAATAAATTCAGAGAAAGTATAGATTCAAAATTTGTGAGGCTATTAGATCATAATGATAGCTCAGTAAAGGATCTGGAACTATGCACAGAAACAAATAGAGTGTTAAAACAAAACGAGCACAGTTACAAGGAAAAGATAGACCTATTGAATAAACAGCTTAGGGAAACTGAGGTAGTTGCTTTTAACCAAGAAAATGACATTAGGTACTATCTGAACCCTCTAGAGGACACTAAGAAGCAAAAAGCAGTGTTAGAAGTAGAACTCAACTCGTTAAAACAAAAACTGCATAGTTGGACAAGCTCATCCCACATTGTCCAACACTTAGTGAGAGAGAGAAATAATGGGGAGGGACTGGGATACAAAGTGGTTCCACCACCACCTGAGACCTTGATGAACACCAAAAGTAAACCAATTAACAATAACCCCATCAAGGATCACGTGGTGTCTACTCCTCTTGTTAATGATCCAGATTCCATAAGAAAATCAAGTGAATCCAATTCTAAACAAAAAGAGGACACTTCAAAGGCAATAGAAAAGATGCCTTGTGTTAACCTGGAAAAAGAATTTGAAAAGATTAGTTTAAAGTCAGGGTCAAACAAAGTCAAACAAAAACCTAAAATGACTATAAAACCAAATCAATCACGTGCATCATGTCACAGTCCAGGTAAACAAGAGATCAAAGATGTAAAACCAGGTAAAGCAATTAAGTTTGTAAAACCATACCATACATGTAACAAAGAAGTGTCTCAATCTAAACATAATAAGGTTGACCGTGTGACATCTACATCTCCACCAAAACAAATAAACCGTAAATTAGAAACCAGGTCCGGCTATAATTGTGGAGAGTATGGTCACATAGTGTCTCAGTGTCCTTATTACCAGACACCGAGGAAGAAAGTTGAACTTTTTGCATCTACATCTAGATCTTTTAAGAGGAACTCAGTGACGCCTCCTAAAAGGGATAGTGAACCCAAAGTTCAACCCATCAGCCAGTCGTCTGCTTATCGCTATAGTGCTGAGACTAACAAGTGGATTGTAGATAGCGGAGCATCCAGACACGTGACAGGGAACATAGCTCTCTTATCAAATGTCAGACAAGTTAAAGGAGGGCATGTTTCATTTGCTGGAAACAAAGGTGGGTATATCACAGCACAAGGAGAAGTGGGAAATGAGAAAGTTAAGTTTGATAAGGTAAACTATGTCCAACAATTACAAAATAACTTGCTTTCAGTTTCTCAAATCTGTGATAAAGGATTTAATGTAGTTTTTGACAACAAGAAGTGTTACGTTCTAAAGAAGGACTACGTGATTCCGGAGGATCAGCTCTTAGTGTCAGCTTCAATATATAATGATCTTTATGTCTTGGATCTCTTAAAGGCCTCCACAACGGATCATGAAGTCCAATGCTTCTTGTCCAAAGCTACTGAGAAGGACTCTATCTCCTGGCATAGGAGAATAGGACACATAAATCCTGGAAAAATGAATCACTTGATCCAGAATGATCTTGTGAGAGGAGTAAATGTCAAAAACTTTCAACTCCCGGATTTCTGTGTTGCATGCAAAAAGGGCAAACAGACGAAGAAATCTCATAAGGAAAAGAAAGTTCACTCTATAGAACTTCTTCTTGAGCTTCTTCACATGGATCTGTTTGGTCCAGTCAGTACAAGAAGCATCACTGGCGACTTGTATTGCTATGTATTTACTGATGACTATTCGACGTTCTCTTGGGTAATGTTTCTGAAATCCAAATCAGAAACATTTGAATCCTTCAAAGAATTGGTAACTACATTGGAATCCCTATACAAGATGAAGGTAAGACAGGTGCGCTCAGACAACGGAACTGAGTTCAAGAATCAGAGGATGGAGGACTATTGCAAGGAAAAGGGAATTGTGTATCAATTCACCTCGGCTTATACCCCTCAGATGAATGGCGTTGCTGAACGGAAGAACCGCAACTTGATAGAGATGGCACGGACAATGCTGGCAGACTCGAAACTGCCTATCCAATTTTGGAATGAAGAAGTGGCAAATGCATGTTATACTCTCAATCGATTTCTTGTAGTAAAACGCCATGGAAAAACGTGCTACGAGTTATTGCAGCGACGTAAACCTAACTTGGAATATCTCGAGCCGTTTGGCGCCCCGTGCACCCTGCTGAAGAAGACTCAGGAGGGAAAATTCAGTGAGAAGATTGATGAAGGTATCTTTCTAGGATACAACATACCGAACAAGAGGGTTTACAACAACTCAACAAGCCAAGTAGAGGTGTGGTGTAATGTTGATGTTCAGAGATATATCACACCACCTGCTGGAAAAGGGCATGCCTACTTCTTCAACTATGATGGATTCTTCAAGACCTTCAACATACCTTTTCCCGCTTCAGAAGACGAGTTGGCAAACAAGATGATGTACGATGTCTTGAACACACCATCTCAAGATTTAACAAGTCATGATGCTACCAACTCAGGGGGAGCAGTTGATGTGAGTGATTCTTCCTCTGATGAAGAAAATGATCAGATCAACCAGGATGTACAGGTTCCGACTACCACAAGTTCACCAGCATTGGCTAGTGATACTTTAGAATCATCAAAACCTCAGACTCCGACTGCCTCCGACCCATAACCAAATGTTCATAATCTTGATTCTGAGGTGGTTGTTCCAATAACTCCTGGATCACGTCTAAACGTCTATCATCCATTGGATAATATTATAGGAGATGTGAGATCAGGGGTTCAGACTAGAAATCAGCTATACTCAGCTGATTATACCTTCGTGATGGAAAAAGGATACCTTCACGATGGTGCATACCGCTACTTTGTGTCTCAGTTTGAGCCAAAGTATGTTAGTGAAACACTAAATGATGAGGCTTGGGTTAGTGCCATGCAGGAAGAACTTCTTCAGTTTAAGAAGTTAGGTGTATGGACCCCAGTAGATAGACCTAAAGGTGCTAAAGTCATTGGCACCAAATGGGTCTTGAAATGTAAGAAAGATGATCAGGGAGTGATCATCAGAAACAAGGCTCGGCTTGTAGTTCAAGGTTTTCGACAAGTTGAGGGTATCGATTACAATGAAGTATTTGCACCAGTGGCAAGGATGGAATCCATCCGCATCTTCCTTGCATATGCATCTTATATGAAAATCAAGGTATATCAGCTAGATGTTAAGAGTGCATTCCTTCATGGTGAGATCAGAGAAACAATGTATGTCAGTCAACCTGAGGGATTTGAGGATCCTTATCATCGGGATAGAGTTTACAAACTCGACAAGGCTTTATACGGGCTTCATCAAGCTCCAAGGGCTTGGTATGAGAAACTCTCGACTCATCTTGTGAAACACGAATTTCGCAGGGGAGTCATTGACTGCACACTGTTTATCAAAGAAAAAGATGGAGACTTATAGCTAGTACATATCTATGTAGATGATATAATCTTCGGTTCAAAGAACGAAGAATTATGCAAAGAATTCGAAGCAGTAATGAAGGCGGAGTTTGAGATGAGTGCCATGGGGGAGATGAAGTTCTTTCTCGGGTATAGGTGGATCAGACACCGAAAGGAATCTTCCTACATCAGACCAAGTATGTAGGAGATATTCTCAGTCAGTTTGATATGGAGAATGCTTCCACAGCTGGCACTCCATTGGCTACAAACCATGATGTAGCACCCGATGAGAATGGTGATCTGGTAGATGCCACAATGTACCGAGGGATGATTGGATCTCTCATGTATCTCACTGCCTCAAGACCTGATATCATGTATACTATATGTTTATGCTCACGATATCAGGCAAAGCCTAAGGTGAATCATCTAATTGGGGTCAAAAGGATATTTCGTTATCTGAAGGGCACACCCACACTTGGGTTGTGGTATCCTCATGATGATGACTTCGAACTTACGGCGTATAGTGACTCGGATTATGGCGGCTGCAAGATGAACTACAAGTCTACATCAGCAGGGTGTCAGTTCTTTGGGAGAAGATTAGTAACCTGACAGTGTAAGAAGCAGATCTCAGCTGCTCTGTCAACCTGTGAAGCCGAATACGTTGTTGCTGCAAGTTGCTGTTCCCAAATCATATGGATTCAACAGCAAATGTGGGATTACGGTTTGCATTACACTTCCACTCCTATCTTTGTTGATAACTCTGCTGCGATTGCAGTCACTAAAAACCCAGTCTAACATCCTAAGACCAAACACATCGGAATCAAATATCACTTCATACGTGATTGTTTTGAAAATAATTTAATCGATGTGATAAAAATAAACACTGATTTTCAACGCGTTGACCTCTATACAAAGGCTTTTGACAAACCATGTTTTCTATATCTGTTAGAGGTCAATGGCGTTAAAAAGAAAAGTGAGGTCATTCCTGAAGATGACCATGTATAGTCCGATGCGTCAAGTCTAGTTTTTTTTTTTAATTTCTAAACTTTTAATTTTCTTTTAGTTTATTCTTGTGTTTTTGTTTAATGTTATTTCGTTAAATACAATTAGGTTATTTCCTTGCCCATTAAAATCCTAAAACGCAAATACATAGTGGTTTTAGAATTTTAGGGGGAGAATAGGTCTAATAATAATAAAAATAAAAAAAAGAGGGAAAAGGAGAGGCGAGCCGATAATAAATAAGATCGTATGTGTGACACCGATTTAATGTTGGAATATGATAGTACACAGGTACAAACCATTTGGGACTTTAAAAATCAAAATTGAAAAAGATGAAAAGTTCAAGTATAAGTGTGTGTAGTCTGAGCAATATAAAAGGAAATATGATAGTTAAGCTAGCTACTACTAAGGTAACACAAAGAAAGTAGACCTAGAGGTTGCTAGACCACAAGTGATATGTCGGTAGATTCAACACAATAGATGACTAGACCTTTTTGGTGATCTCAAGATTAAAGTAAAATGTTTGACTAGCTGTGGGTAACGCCTTATCCCTGGTTAACACAATCAACAAGATTCCAATAAGGGGTGACGAGCAAAATAAACGCCACAAAACTATGCGTATGACCAAAGCATGAGCAAAAGCACATGAAAAATGCAAATACAATCAAACTGATAACCTAGGTTGTTGGTGAGATCTGTGCTAAAAGAAGAAAAATTGCTCAAATAAGAAGATAGATTATGTGCCTCTCTGCTGTGCGGTGGCACTGACATGAGGATAAGCATAACCTATATATTCTAGAACACATTGTTGTTTGCCATCTCTCTCTATTGTGCGATGGCACTGACCTGAGGATTAGCTTCTCTTTGAAAATTTTATGAATAGTCTCTTCTTGAATACTACCCTAAGACCGCTCGAAAATCTCCTGAGGAATGTTGATTACCATATAAGTGTGGGATCCACAAACGCTTGTTGAAATAAACAAACCTTAAAACGATCACCAAACTGTGTTGAAAGTCTGTGTATGGATTTAAGAGGATAAATATACTGACAATCCTTGTGGCTACAATTCTTGAAAGTTCAAATCAATATGGGGACCTAATAGTACTAGTATGATTTCCTAAACTTTGCTAAATGACTCTAGATGAAACACAAAGAAAGAGCATCAAAGGTTTTAGCTAACTTGTCCCAAATAATTTGAATATCCTGTATGATTCCAGCTTGAATTGGTCCGTGTATGGTTTAAATGATTAAGGCTGCCCTCTCAGAATAATTTTTCCTTAGAATTACATCTTAGGAGTCAACCCTCACAAAAACACAAAAACATGTCTTAGTTTTTTTTTAAGTTTTCAGTATTATTTCTTTTATTTCTGCACAAAGTTTGTCAAATTCAGTATGTTAGTATCGGACTATGTCATAGAAGTTGATAAGGGACCTTATCATCTAAATGGTCACGTCTGAGGTGACCACACGTGCTTTCAAATAAATGGGTCATGTCTGAGGTGACAAAAGGTTTTAAAAAGGATCACATCTGAGGTGGTCAAAAGTTTCTCAAGTTAAAATGATCATGTCTGAAATGATCAAATGCTCATAATGTTTAATCAAAAAAATAAAAGTGTGGAATGGTCAAAAAGTCAAAATTCATGAGTATGATCCATTCGCACGACTGGACCATGAGTATGAACCAGTCGTACGATTGGAAGATACGTATGAGCCCAATCGCACGATTCACCCACACGTATGGAACATACATGCGATTGCACCATAAGCATCAATAAAACCACACGATTGGATCACAAAATGAACCAATCGCATGGATGAGAGTGACCGAATGACACAGTCGCACGACTGATATCTAGTCGCACGACTGATATCTAGTCGCACAACTGAAGGTGACCGATTGTGCCAATCGCACGACTGATCTTCAGTCGCACGACTGAAAGAAACCCCAGTATAAATAGAGGGGGAGTCGGAAGTAGTCACTCATCACTCCTAATATCATCCTAAAGTCACACAAGAGTATTGATACTCTACCAAAACTGAGTTTCATTGATGTAGCTTGGAGTTTGTGATTCTAACGATTACTCTATTCATCTGCAGGTACACTCCAACTTAACTCGGTTAAAACTGAATGTCTTAATTGCAAGTTTTAGTGTAGAACTTACTACAATCTGTCAACGAGACTTCTCTTAGGAATAGAACACTTAAATGGTCACGCATGTTGGACTAAATGATTCTAAGTGTTAATTCGAGTCTTTGCGGTCAAAATGATTCTAAACACAAAGTGAAATGTCAGGTCTTGATAAATGTTAAAATCCTTTGTATTTAACAGTGAGGTATACGAATGGACATGCTGATGAACTCCAGTCGCATGATTGAGTTAGCCGAATGACTCAATCGCACGTATGAACCATGCTTATGGGTTCTGTCGCATGACTGTTCAAATCGCATGGTACAGTATACGACTCAGTTCAGTCGCAAGCTCGATCGTACGACTGAGCCCAATTGCACGACTAGGCCTCAGTCGCATTGTCCATTCGCACGATTATACTAAATGAATCAAGTTCATTAAAATCCAAGTGTCATCCATGTACACCAGTTCTAACTTATATGTGTCTTGTGTTTCAGCACTATGGCTGAATGCTGGATAGTGAACAACAAGCATAATGTATGTGCACATGTAGATGCTAGTCTGACGATGAAGTACACTGGGGACATCAATGCAGGTGTGTTCAATAAGAGAAACTTGAGTCTCCTGTTCAAGTGTTTAGCTCATGACATCCATAAGGGTATAGTGTCAAGGGAAGCAGGAATTGATGAGATGGTTGATCAAATCCAGAATGCATACTTCGCACTGATGTTAAACCATCTGTCCACGTGCTCTCAGATGATCCTCTTCTTGTTGATGGAGAGGAAGAAGATGATGTTTTGGACAGAGATGGGAATAATGCTATGCAAATGGGCAGTGATATGGATGACGAAGACTCTCAAGAAACTAACAAGGTTATGTCATTTAGGGTCCAAGCTGTCTATGCTTATTGGTTACAGTAGAATATCTCTCAGGCTTATGAACAACATATTGATCCACAACAGAGCCAAAAGCTTGCTGAAGAAGTACTAAAGATTCTAGAAGAAGGTGATGACTGTGAAGTTGAAACTAAGTTCCTGATGCATTGGCAGTATGATAATTTCAACTTGATCAAGAAGCTTTTGAGAAACAGATTGAAGATTGTGTGAAGTACACATCAAGCTCAATCTAAAAAGACTAAATCTCATGACAAAAGGAATTATTAGATGTTTATGTATTTGAAAACTTTTTTGTAAATGAATCATGTATTAAACTTGTGTACATAATGTTTATATTTTGATTATTGATGTTACTGCTTTGATTATTTACTAATATTTGTTGTGTTACATGTGTTAAGTCAAGAAGATCCAAACTTTCAGAGGGATGAATATGATGTTGCTCCCCTCCAACAGATCAAGACTCAACCTCACAATGATTCTTGATCTGCAGGGGATTGTCAGGAGATCGGTGAATTACACTCCTGAAGAAGGAGAGATAATTCATGATCTCACCGACGAGCAACTGGCTGAAATGTTCCGACTCAATCCTGATGAGATTGTGAAAGATGCTCCAACTGTGCAAAAGAAGAGTGACAATGAGCTTCAGGATGTCGATGAGATCGAGATTGAAGATGTCACTGCACAACACTATCCAGAGTACACTGACAATGAAGGAAATGTCATTCCAAATCTGGGAGAAACTCTTGTTAGTGACACTTTTGAGACTCTGGAAAAAATGGAGCAAGAATCAGCAAAAGATAAAGAGAAGGCCCAAGCCTCAGACGCCGAAGTCAACATCAAAAAGGCTGAATGGGCAGCATGTTTTGAAGAGATAAGAGCCCAACGCAACGCTCCAACGTCAACTGTCTACACCAAACTGTATCAGGTCAAGAAACATCAAAAGGTGGCAGGCAGGATCATAGCGTGGGCACATTTTGCAGACCTCAACGTTTACGTGGTTAAACGTGAGAAGGGAATTGAGTACTTTAAATTTCCACACGATCTCAAGACTCTTCCAGGTTTTGAGCTCAACCAGTTAGCAAAGTTAAACTTGCTATATGCTGACCCTCATAAGATGTCAGGCTGGTTTGAAGCTGCTCTAAAGAGGGAGTACCACACCATATGGGTAAACTTCAAACCTCAACAACCAACGAGGTACATCAAAAGATCTTAGGTTGATGCCATAACTGGCAAACCTAGAGTAGTGCTGAAGTGGAGTCCACCACGTACAATGTCAAAGATCCCACTATGTGAGATGCGCCAGGACTTCACTCCACACTTCAAATGGTGGTACTACGATTGGAGAACGGGAGAGGCCATGATAGTCTTGAACACGAATGGCATAATGGAAACCATAAGGGTGTTTGACCCGATGTGGCTCACCAACTTGTCAGCACAAGATGTTTATACTTTATACAAGTGGCCACTGTTCTATGACCCATAGGATATTGTACAAGCTTTACAGTTCCAGAAAGTGATAAGACTCTATTTTGCTTTTGAAATAAACACAGGAGTCACCAAAGAATCTAAGTACAAGAAGTTTGAGGAAATCATGAAAGATGTTAGACAATAGATAGATCTAGGTCCAAGGGGGAGTTTGTTGATACATATATGTACCTAGATCCTGATCTGAATGTAATATGTCTTCATTGTCTGGCGCTTATGTAATCGTGGGGTACTTAATGAAATACAAATGTTTGATTGTGTTTATAATGTTTAATATTTCATTAATGAGTTGTTTAAACGCATATTGACTTGATTATATAGGTTTGTGTTTGTTTGAATTGTTATGCATAATGTTATAATATGAATACATTCAAACTTGGTGAAGTGAAGTTCTCATGCGTCCAACTGGACCATGCGCCCCAACAGTGGTCATACGTCCGAATGGCCATGTGACTGGGTGTCCATGCGCCTAAATAGTTCATACGCCTGAACAACTTTATGCGTCTGACTCAGTCGCACGACTGAACACTCAGTTATGCGAACGGATCAACCGCATGGCTCAATCGCACGAATGAACCATGCTAATGGTTCAGTCGCCCGAATGAGCAACCCTAACCTATAAATACCACCTAATTTGTGGCAAAACGTAAGCATTAAATCCACTTCGACTCCAGACGTACCCTAGCCGTCCATAAGCCTCTAAGTTCATACTCCAAGTTCATAGAACGCTGTAGATCGATTCCTAATCGATTATTGACGTTAGATTCAATTCATTATTATGTCTACATGCGTTTTCACTGATTGGATCGCCAATCAAATAGGATTCCGCACTATTTGGTTTGGTTTAACACGTTAATCAGTTGTGTTTAGTTCAAATACCAGATCCTAACATTTTCCATCCTTAGTCACCAACACCACCTACCCACCTACCACAACAACCACCACCGGCGACCAAGATCGATCGTCACCGACCACCACCACTGCCAACCACCATCACGGCAACCACCATCGCCAACCACCGTCACCACCAACAACCACCATCAATTATGACTAGCTACCCCTACCACCATAACTACCACCACTGTCATTGCCTATCGACACCAAGAACCGCCCCACTACCACCACCACCAATCACCAACGCCACCCAATCGCCAGCACTGGCCACCACCACCACTGGTCATCATTATCATAACCAATTTTGTATTTCGTTCCCTCATATTTTACTACCTGACAAATAGTATATATAATGATTTATTCCATTATCATCTGGTAACCAAACATGATCATTAATGTAATGATTTATTTAATTATTTTATTCATTTCATTTACTCATGTATTTCTTTCTTAATCCATTACCCCATACCAAACAAACCCTAAGATATTTTTATATGATTATGTAAACTAAGTCATTCTAATATTATAATTTTGTTTTATTTATTACTATAATAATTATCATCATATTAATTAATCCTTTTAATTTATATAAATTTATTTTTAAGAGTTATTTTTACTACTTCAGAATACACATGAAATCTAAGCCTAAAAAAGGTCCTGACTTTCCTCATATAGATATTATTTGGTTTATATGCAGTCATTTATGAAATACAATTTTATTTGTGACATGCATGATTGTGAATCTAATATTATTGGCCTGAGTAAAGGAACAGTTTAGGGCTCATCTTAACAGAGAAGTAGGCAAAAATTTACACTCTATTCTTCACTCATCATTGAGATACAAGTCATGAATGATTTAAAAAGGACTAATAATGAAGTTGAGATGTAGCCAAAGTCCCTTTCATATGAAAAGCATGTTACAAAATCTTTATCAAATAATTATTGCATAAAAAGTTTTCTTTGACATAACATTCTCAAAATTAAATTTCAATGTAAAAAGGGTAAGGATATAGACATTTCTAACATGTCATTATATCACATCAAAGTAATAATATTCTTTTTATCTTTTTTGTTGTCCTATGTTCTTATCCTTTATTCATTCAAGGTAAGATTTGTATATAAAGTGAGTAGAAGACATATGTATTGTCATTTGAACTCCAATGTCACAAAGTTATTATCTTGTACTAGTGTGATTGCAATAATTGCATGTTGTTAGGTTTGTCCAAAGCGAAAGCGGTGTACTACCTCTAACTCTTGAATAATTAAGTGTCTGGTTATACTTTAAAATAACATGTGAAAAAACGCATGTCATATGCATAATGATTGAATGAATGGGGAATAGTTTGATATATGGGAAAATTACCTAACTATTGACCAACTTAAATTACCAAAATAACCATTGACTAAAAAAATTACTAAAAGAGACCGTTGACTTTGACCCCTCGCCCCGGGAGAGGAAAAAGCATAATACCTCGCCCACGTCAATTAGCCTCCCCTCGCCCACGTGTAACTATCTCGCCCACATGTAGCCCACGTGTAAATTAGAAAAAAAAACAAATCGAGGGGTTGGCGCCATGTCAGCGAGGGATTTGACTATTCCCTCGCCGAGTCGGCGAGGACCAAGAAAAGGTGTCGAGGGAGGTGACCGGATCCTCGTCCATGTCAGCGAGGTGGTTGTCTACGTGGGCAAGGGACACACTAATCGAGGCGAGGGACACACTAAACGAGGCGAGGGGCACATTCTTTTAGGCGAGGGACACAGCATTTTAGGCGAGGGATTTGACAACTCCCTCGCCGAGTCAAAGGCAAAAGTCAGCGAGGGGCATAACGTTTGAGGCGAGGGATGTGACACTCCCCTCACCACGTGGGCGAGGGACACGGTATTCTAGGCGAGGGTCGAGGTATTTAAAAGGGGAAATCCGGGTTTTGAGGACCATGTGGGTCGTCGAAAATTTTTAAAGATTACTCTTCTTTTTTTCTTTAAATTTAAAAAATTACACTGAAATATTCTTACTTTATAAAATCGTGGTGATATGGAGCACGAGGTTAGTTTTATTTTTTAATTTATTCTACTGTTTTTTTACTTTTCATTTCTTTTATATATAATGTTGAAACTGTTTATTTATTTTGCAGGTTTTTTATACATCTAATAGTATTACTATGAGATGTAATGTTAAAGTTGCAAAATAAATTTATAATAAACTTAAAAACAATCCTGATCATCTTCTTATATTTAATAGCACATGTTTTGCAAATTGGTTATTATGTGAAAGTATTACTAATGATGCATCACTTATTTATTTAATATTACAAATGCAAGTTCCTACCGAAAATCCGGAGAATGGTATTAACTTTTCAATTAATTGACAAAATCTACAATTTGATCCAAAAGAATTTTGTATCATTACCGGGTTTTAATTTGATGAAATGACGCGCCAAATTAATTCAAACACAACAAATTTTGTCTATACCGTTTTTCACCAAAATGGAATATATAAACCTACGTTAAATGATTTAAGAGAAGTTTTTAAAAATAGATTACACATGTTAGATAATGAACTATTATAAAAGTTTGTTTATTATTACTTGTTCGACAAGGTTTCATGGGATTAGAAGGAAAAAATAATTTGAACAATCAACTTTTAGATTTAATTAGTGATTTAGAGGCATGGAATGAATTTTCGTGGGGTACATATCTTTGGAATTATACTTGCCCTCATATTTATAATGCTCTTTATAAAAACGAAAGAGAAAAATGAAAGAAAAAGCTAAGATACAGTATAAAATGATTTGTTTGGGCATTTAAGGTAAATTTAAATTTGATAATTGTAATTATATTGATTAATTTTTGTTATATATTAGATTAAAATATTTTATTTGTTATAAATTTGGATTTATGAAGTGTTTCCGATAATGAATAATTATGGAAAACGACGTTGGTTCGTGCCAAGGGCCATTTATTGGCCTCGTATGAGTTTAATATCGTGGGAACAAGCGTTATCTATACTAAACAACTCAAAAGATGTACGTTATTGTTTTTAATAAATTATAGTAACATTATTTAATTATGTTAAGAATATTTTTTTATAAAATTTCAGGGTCATTATCTACCATCAAACATTATTTCAACGGCGTTTGATAAATCCCTTCAATCATACATAATAAGCTGTCTATATTGGAGTGAAATTTCACCTGAACAGGAAGAAATAATATTTGAACATTTTGACCCTAGTGGAAATAATATGCCACACGTTGATAATTGTTTTAAAAATCAAAATAATTATTCGGAGCAGCCCCAGAATTGAAATAATTATTCGGAGCAACCCCAAAATCAAAATAATTGTGACCCGAAAAGCATTGAGGAGATTGTTCATCGATTACTTGTAATTATTAATCATATCAATTATTATTAAGTTTATATCTAAAACAAAATGTGTTGATTAAGTGTTTTTTTGAAGGATAATTATTTTAAAAAAGAGAATCCAGAAACGCATACTTACAAAGCAAACTTTTGAAGAAAATTTAGAAGAGGTAAGTGTACCCGTGTATTTGTATAATTTTTTGATATTTAAACGTAACTTATATAATTTTTTGTGTTTTAGTTTAATACCAGTCAATTTGTAAATTCTCCCCCTCAAATGTTTAGATCTCCTTTATCTACTGGACCTAGTATTGAGAAGGTATTACCGTGTTTATATTAATACGTAATAATTATTATTATTATATTAAATAACACACATAATTATTATTTTAATTTAGATCGTATTGTCTCCTGTTTCTGGGGCGCATAGCAAAGAGAAAGTATTATTTAATTATTTTGTCCTATTTTTTTCAATATTATTTAATTTATTACTTGTTCTTATTATTTATTATTTTTGGTTTTTACTAACACACAGTTCTGATTACGTTAAGAAAACATAAACGGGAAATAAAACCATCGGCAGCTGTTAGTTCACCGTTTTTTGTTTTTAAAAAAGAAAAAAAATAAAAAAACGATCAAAATAATGTTTTAGAATTATTTACTAGTGGTGATCATTTCACTACTTCTCTACCAGAGATAGTGATCACATATCATCATTTTTGGGTGATTTACTTCAAATAGGAGATACAGATGGTTGGCTTGAAGCGGATGTAAGCATTCTTTTTTTTCAGCATACTTATACTTATTAAGCATACTTAAATATATTTTTTTCCAGCATCTATGGGCTTGGGTGAACTATTTTTTACGGTTAAGACCAATAAATGCATGATGGTGTATTTATCCTCCATGGTTAACAATATACTTATTGGAGATGAAAAAGTTATCTAGTTACGCAAACGGTTCTGAACCATTATATCCACCTATTCGGGATGTTGATGAGGTAATTATACATTTTGCTTTTTTATATGTTTATAAAAAAATTTAACTGATTATTTGTTACAGCTATACATTCCAACGAACGTTGCGTCTCAACATTGGATTTTGTTAAGAATAAATTTGTTAAGATGGAGTGTTACAGTTTATAATAGGTAACACCATATTTCAACTATTAGTTTAATATTTATTAATTTAAATATCATATATGTATAACTTTAACTTTGATTTTTGACACTATGGCGGGATCTTACAAAACAGAAATTTATACTATTATAAAACAAATAGACCGCGTGCTACTGGGATGGTTATACTATCATGGTTTTTTTCAAGATCGGAATATAACAATTTCTATACCCACAACTTTTGAACGAATTACACCGCCTATGGTGCCACAACAAGCCCCTCAATCAGGAGACTGCGGTGTTTGAGTGTGTATTATGCTACAACGTTTAATTAACGGAGAAGAATTATGTCCGGTCGAAGATGTACGCGTGACTGCTCAAAACTTCCAAGAGAAATTAGCAAAATTATTGTATCAAAATTTAACTAATAAATATAAAGACAAATAAATTGTATATATTTTGTATTATATATAAATTGTATATAATTAGCATTACTGAAAAGTAAAATTAAAAAATTATTGATGTACTTTTTTTACTATAAATATAACATCAACACTATCACACCAACATTATCACACCAACACTATCACACTAACATATTTTCATCTTATTTTTCACATACACACACCAACACATTATCTCTGAACAACATTACGTATTTTTCTTAGAAAATTCCTTCTCCTAAACCTCCTTATGTTGTTAAATTATAATTTTTTTACCTACATCACAAAAATCAAAAAAAATTACGCGACATTGTTCTTGTTTTCTTTACCTACATTACAAAAATTATATAAGAAAACAAAAACAAATGTCGGTAATTATTTATTTAACTATAAACGGATTTCAATTCGTTTTAATATATCGTTTATATACTACCCTCTTTAAACAAGCGGCATTACCAAACTAGTAATGTCGTCTGGTTATACTAATTAAAAATAACTTATATTTTTCATGGCTCGTAGTTTAATTATTATAATTAACTAATGTTTTCCATATCGTGAAAACAATTTGGTTACAAGTTTTATCGGGATCAATTTTATTGCAAATGGTGAAATATCAAGTGTTCGTGCAAAAATGATAAGATATCGTAACATGTTGTATTATTAAATTTTAAATAGATATTATGTTATAATTATCTATTTTTATATATGAAATAATAATTGTTGTACGACATTTTGATAGAATAATAAAATATTTTATAAAATAGGACATTACATTGTACGCATTGCGTATAATCAATCAGCCATCAAACGTCCGTATCTAAGACAAACATCTTGTAGATTTACTTCTTCCCACGCCAATGATCTGTTTTGAACCAACCTACGTAGTTACATGCAGATAACTACCCTAGAATCTCGGCCAATGTGACCACCATTATAAGGCCAAACAGTTTCTTCAGATATTTTTAATTCAAGAACTTCTTCTTTTCCCGATAAATCAAAGTACGATATGCGTTGTAAAAACCATGTAAAATAAGACTCAAATTCAACAACAATTCAATATATGTCACGATGAATGCACGATAAATCAAAACAAGTATTTTCACGACATTCATGTAAGGCCACGTTCCCGGAAACCTCACAGTTGATCAATCATAGCAATTAAAACATTAAACATTATAATTAGACAAACTTAAGCAGCGGAAATAATCTTTCAAAAGTCATTCATTTCATTTAAACCACTGTTGTTGAGCAATACATCTTCGTTTAACTCATTACAAAAGACTTGTTTATATGCATTACAAAACAACAGCAACACAGAGTACGAATGGATGTCAGACTTTTCCTGCCGAGTAGCTTCACCCTCGTGCCATCCTCAGCAATAATTACTTGCCAACTGAAAACGTATAAAAGTCAACGTTGCTGAGTGAGCTCTAGTTTTATAAGTAATAAAATACTTTCTATATGTTGCATAAGAAAATACTCTTTTCTGTAAAATACAACTCTGTACTGTATATGCGAGCACGCATCAACTATATGAACAAATGTTGTTCGTTCTCTTTACTGTAGGCCTTGTCTGTTCTATAAACTTTTATCTTTATGTTTCACTTTCTGTATGGACCAGTGAGCAATACCCCAACTATATGCACGATGGAAAACGGGTGATGGCCCATCTATATCTCTCGAAAGGGTCAACTGTATCCCTCGAAAGGGTCAACTGTATCCCTCGAAAGGGTCAATTGTATCCCTCGAAAGGGTCAACTGTATCCCTCGAAAGGGTCAATTATATCCCTCGAAAGGGTCAACTGTATCCCTCGAAAGGGTTCTGTGTACTATGTACAAGGCCAACCCAATCACCCAGGACACGCTACAAAGGTCCTGCCAATCTCATTGATTGACCCTGTGTGCATAATAGGGTAGCTAACCCGCAGCACAGTGAGCTAACGACAACATGGTCGTGTACCTCCTGTAAGCTTGCAAGACTTGTTAATATTTTCATTAATGTTCCTCTTCTTCTCTTTATTGCTCTTTCACTTTATTATTACGATATAATTTACCTACGATAATAACATACCACGTAAAGTCACATACTATAAGTAATAATAATAATAATAGCAAGAACAATAATAAGGAACAATCATAAGCAATCATATCATGCATGAAACAACATTATTAATAAGCCCTTAGTCAACCTCGGTCAAAACCCTAAGGCACAAACTCCCAGAAAAATTCCGTAAAAATTTCTAAGTCTTAGTCGCATGGGAACTATTTTGGCGCATGAGCCCTGTTCGGGCGTTTCATCACTATGTAGGCGCATCAGCCAACACTTAAGTATTTTCACTTTAGGCGCACAAACTATTAAGGCGCATGGGCACTATTTGTGTGTATGAACACTTAGACGCATGAGTAATTCAGGCGCATGGACACTTAAGTGCATGAGCCACTTGGGCGCATGGGCACTATTAGGGCGCATGGCCCTACACTTAGTCGTCCAGCTAACATTTCTAGGCGCATGGGCCACTGTTCAGGCGCATGGGCACTGTTTAGGCGCATGGGCTACTATTGGGCGCATGGATTACACTTAATTCTTTCTAAGGCATTTTCAGGCGCATGAGCCTTATCTAGGCGCATGGACCTTCTGTTCAACATGTTTCTAGTATGTTTTCAACCCAATCATCAAATCCATCTTTTCTAAGCTTAATGTGGCTATTCTAAACATGAATAACCTATAAGCATTCAAGAATCACATTCATTCATGCACAATACATACGGGCATACATACTTAAACATTTGAAAATCATTTAAATACATTTGCAGCCCCAAGATGTTTGAAAAGAAGTAAAACCCGGGGTCTAGAACTCACCTGGTGCAACTTGGATGTTCTTCCTTTTAACCCTCTTACAAAGAGTTCAAAACACCAAGAAACAACATCCAAACACATACACACAAGCACAAACACAACACATAAGCACATAAGCATAAAACCGAGATAAAACCCATCATAAACATATGAAAACCTTGAATTCTTACCTTGAATTCACTTCTCTTCTTCTTCTTTCTTTAACCGAGAGTTTCTCTGCTCTCTCTCTCTAAAACTGGGTGAAGATGATGATGTGAAGTGAGGGTGGGCGGCCATACCCACCTTTACACCAACTTTTCAAAGATTTTTTGTCCTTTTTACACTTTTAGTCCCTCCACTTGGATTGAATTGCTTTTCTTTCTTTTATTCTTTATTTCTTGTCTTTTAAAAATAACCGGGTGTTACAATTCATATGGAAAAAATATTTTTAGTTGCAGTGTGTCCATAGCAATCTGAAAAAAGATATAAATTTTCATTGTTGTCATGTATTGGTATGTATACCTGTTGGAATAATGCAAAGTTAATTTTTATTTTTATTTTAAATTAATATTTTTTTAGTTATGTAAAAATAAATATAATGATTACCGTATCAACCTCCCACAATGAAGGATATAACTCATTCATGCCATTGTCGTATTCATTTGCATTAGGCGCCCCTTGAAATATAGTTCGACAAACTCATACGGAAGAATGGTCCAACAATTCGGGCCTGGTATCTCACCGGTTTTTTGAATTTCATTAATCCGCCAAGTTAAAAGTTTGTTGTCCAAGCACGAACATGCTGTAAAAAAATAAGTATTATTATTCTATGAACTTAAATAACATAACATGAAAATTATATATAAAACTTACAATAGTATGTATATAACCATTGCCACAATAACCTATAAGGCTACCCCAAAATTCTCTATCAAGTATCGTAAGACCCATACAAGATATCCTACAGAAAGATGTATCTCCATTGTAGAAAAACCGGATAACATTCAGAGACCGGTTAGAATTATTAAAATGATGATTCTCTGCAAGAGTTGAATTGAAATCAATATAAACTGCTGGATTAGAACTTGACCCGTTTCTTTGTCTTTCTCTTATTCGATATCCCCTGCTTCTTTCGTTAGATGTCATATTAAGTTATGAAAAAATTAGAACTTACAATACCATCTTATATAGTAGGTTCAAAGAATATTATGTCATATCAAAGAAAAAAATTATAATATTTTTAAAAAACGATTTTATTATATTTTAATAATTTTAAAAACATATTTTCTTTATTTATTATCCATCTATAAGTAGATACCTCATTTACACTTCATTCACCATCAAAGTCATCTTCATTTATTTTTTCATACATCTATGGATGAACATCATCAATACTCTTCTTAACCCGCTCCTAAATCGTCAACTTGGATAATGAGTAAATGGAGACGTCTAAAGAATCAATCCGAATCTTCGACTTCGGATGTTCAAAACCCCGGTGTACAAACCAATCGACTTACTGTACGTAGATGGGCCATTCCAGATGATGAACCTGAAAAATGATCAAAAGATGTCATGGAATTTTATAATAAGGGGGATGCCCCTTTTTGTTACTCCGCTATATTTTTAACGCCTATAAAACTTGACAAGAAACAGACGTAACGGTTATTTCAGCGCAGTGGTAAATTTTTCTACACATTATTAATATATTTTTTTGTAATGTATTAATAAATGTATTTTTATTCAGCATATTGAAGGTTGGGTTTTAAAAATGATGAATTGGAGACACAAAGAGCTATTCAAAGATGGAATGTCAAATATGCGTTGGACCATACTACCTCTACAATTTTTTGACTTCTTAACTCATTTGTGTAGCAAGCATGCTATTTCATTTGCTGATAGAAAGTTCAACCCGTATCCATCTATTTTAGATGTTGATTATGTATACTTTTCTTTTTGTGTTCAGAGTGAAGAATGGGTGCTTATTCGTGTGAATTTGCGTACCATAAAAATAGAGATTTTTTTTGTGAAGAAATAGGTGATGAAAAATTTGATCGATTGATTCATCCGATGTTAATGAAATTGTCTGTGTATTTTAGCGCTTTATTAGTAAATATTCGTTTCTGGAAAAAGACGGGTCAGCCAGAAAAACCATTTGGGATTGAAGTAAATGAAGATTATGTTACATCGCCCCAAGCCTTGAGGGGTAATGAAGGACTTTACGTTTGTATGTTGATGGAACATTTAGTTACAGGAAAACAAATAGATTGTGGGGAGAATTTTAAAGAGTCCTGTAAGTTATATCGACGTTTCATGGCAGATCAGTTGTATTTCTAGCGTAGCTTACCGCGTTCACGTTAAAATATCTTTTATTAGTTTTTATATTTTTCTTATTTCGTGTGTTTGTCATTGTAATATAAAGTTAATCTAAGCTATTGAATGCATTTTTAGTTTTTAAGTTGTGATGTTTATAGCAGTATTTTATTTATTTTTTCATTTTAATAATAATGTTAGAGAAATATAAATGTACAAATTATTTCCTATAAACACATAACATCTATATTTTTTCTGTCAACAGGTAGCATGTTACAAATTTTTTAAGAATTAAAAAATTAAAAATAATAACATATATATTTTTTCCTGTCAACACATAGCATGTCTTCATTATTTTCTATTAACACGTAGCAGGTCTTCATTATTTTTCGTCGACACGTAGGATGTCTTTATTATTTCCCGTCAACACATAATATATCTTCTAGTAATAGTGAGCAGGCAACCCGTAATCAGAGCTAGCCGACTTCATTGGCCCAGGTAAGATGTAAGTTGTAGAACACATCTTAACCACTTGAATGTGAAAGTTCTTACTGTCGATTATAATACTTCTCATCACATGATCAGTATAATGTAAATAAGAAAATTTTGAACAAGACAGTAGAGTGCTTTTGATCAGTATTATGTAGATAAGTTAGTATTGGTGTTGCAATGTGTATATTTGGTTTTGGAGGAGGACGTATGTGAAAAACGAATAATATTTTTTTTCTTGGTGAGATGAAGGGATTTTCTATTTGTTAAATAGTATGATGAATGAAAAATTGGTTGTTGTTGAATGAAGATAGATAAAGATATGATGGATTTTTGTTGGTGAAATAGATGAAGTTCAATTTTTTCCAATGAATACTTGGTTCTATCTATAGGGAGGAAGAATGGAATAATAATTAAAATATAAAAAATTCATTTTAACAATATTACAAACATTAAACATTAATACAAAATGTTTAAATAAAAAACAATATCATTTCATCATTAAGGTTTGTTCAAATCAAAATCCCATATTTGTGATGGTTGGCTAGTTGCGTCAAAAACGTATTCACGAAAATTTTCAGGGTTGACATATGTTGTGGTTGATATAGATTACTGCTTCCATCTGCCCTTGATTTTGATTTTGAAACGTGTGATGTCAGTGGGGCTCTGCATTGGCCGTGGTTATGACCTTGTGTACAACATCTACTACATACAACCTCTTTTACTACCTCACTACATGACGGTATGCGTTTATTTTCTCGCGGTCTGCCAGCTTGTCTTTTATTCATCAGCGGTGGCTGCACAGGCACAAAATCAGAAGGTATCTCCCACTTAGATTGTGCTAGTAAAGGATTTATTGACTCCTCATATGTAGCCTTATATATATCTTTACTAAACCAGTTTAAAGCCCAGTGACTATGTGAATCCAAGGATCACAATCTGGAATTATCAGTGTCGGTTGATGGCAAGTCAACGTTTGCGGAATCAACGTTAATTTGGTTTAATTGTTTGTAATAACTTTAAATATCAATAAATATTCAAGATGTATTGCTAACATTTCTAGGCACATGGGCCACTGTTCAGGCCCATGGGCCACTATTCAGGCCCATGGGCCACTGTTCAGGCGCATGGGCTGTACTTAATCATTTCTAAGATAATCTTAGGCGCATGGGCTACTATTTAGGCATATGGATTACACTTAATTCTTTCTAAGTCATTTTCAGGCGCATGAGCCTTATCTAGGCGCATGGACCTTCTGTTCAACATGTTCCCGGTATGTTTTCAACCCAATCATCAAATCCATCTTTTCTAAGCTTAATGTGGCTATTCTAAACATGAATAACCTATAAGCATTCAAGAATCACATTCATTCATGCACAATACATACGGGCATATATACTTAAACATTTGAAAATCATTTAAATACATATTCAGCCCCAAGATGTTTGAAAACAAGTAAAAACCGGGGTCTAGAACTCACCTCGTGCAACTTGGGTGTTCTTCCTTTTAACCCGCTTGCAAAGAGTTCAAAACACCTAGAAACAACATCCAAACACATACACACGAGCACAAACACAACACATAAGCACATAAGCATAAAACCGGGATAAAACCCATCATAAACATATGAAAACCTTAAATTTTTACCTTGAATTCACTTCTCTTCTTCTTCTTTCTTTAGCCGAGAGTTTCTCTGCTCTCTCTCTAAAACCGGGTGAAGATGATGATGTAAAGTGAGGGTGGGCGGCCATGCCCACCTTTACACCAACTTTTCAAAGATTTTTTTGTCCTTTTTACACTTTTAGTCCCTCCACTTGGACTGAATTGCCTTTCTTTCTTTTATTCTTTATTTCTTGTCTTTTAAAAATAACCGGGTGTTACAAGTCCACCCCCCTTATATAGATTTCGTCCCCAAAACCTATTATTCCTCAAACAGACGAGGATAATGCTGCCTCATCTCCTCCTTAGTCTTCCATGTAGACTCGGATCCCTTCCTATGCCTCCACTGTACACGCACAAGAGGAACCACTTTATTTCTCAGCCTCTTCTCTTTACAATCGATGATTGCTACTGGTTGCTCCACATAATTGAGCCATTCATCAACTTCAATGTCCTCTAATGGAACAATCATGTCTTCATCGGCTAAGCACTTCCTCAAATGAGATACATGGAATGTCGGGTGAATTCCACTTAACTCATCTGGCAACTCCAATCTATAGGCCACCTCTCCTACTCGAGCAATTATTCGGAAAGGGCCTATATACATTGGGCTCAACTTGGCCCGCTTCCTGAATCTGATAATACCCTTCCAAGGTGAGACCTTCAACATAATCCGGTCACCCACCTGGAACTCAATCGGTCTACGTCGTTTATCGGCATACGACTTCTGTCTATATTTGGCTGCCTTCATGAAGGCTTTAATCTTTTCAAGCTTCTCAGTCGTAGCCTCAATTACCTTGACGCTTCCTAACTCTTTCTGACCAATGCCACCCCAACAAACGGGTGTTCTGCATCTCCTACCGTATAGCATCTCATATGGTGGCATACCAATGCTGGCATGATAGTTTTTGTTGTATGAGAATTCGGCTAACGGTAAGTGGTCATCCCAACTTCCACCAAAAACGATTACACATGCCCGAAGCATGTCCTCCAACGTCTGAATGGTCCTCTCTGACTGACCATCAGTTTGGGGATGATAAGTCGTGCTAATATGTAACCTCGTCCCCATGGCGTCGTGGAATTTCTTCCAGAATTTAGACGTAAACCGGGTGTCACAGTCAGACACAATGGACACCGGTACACCATGACGAGTTACAATCTCCTTGAAGAACAGGTCAGCCAACCTCTCGGATGATTATGTCTCGCGGATTGGTACGAAGTGAGCACTCTTCATCAAGCGGTCAACAATCACCCATATGGCATCGTATCCTTTTGGAGTACGGGGCAGTTTCGTAATGAAGTCCATGGTGATGTGCTCCCACTTCCATTCCGGTATATGCAAAGGTTGGATCTTCCCATACGGCTTCTGATGTTCCGCCTTCACTTGCAAGCAAGTAAGGCACTTACTCACATACTCTGCAATGTCACGTTTCATACCCGGCCACCAATAATCTTTCTTCATGTCTTGATACATCTTTATGGCACCAGGATGAATGGAGTATCGAGTCTTGTGAGCTTCATCCATAATCCTCACACGTAGATTCCCGAAACGAGGAATCCACACCCGTCCAAATCGAGTTTTAACACCAAGTGTGTTTTCACTCAATTCCCCAACCAGACCTCTCATTCTTTCAGAGTTTAGATGATCTTCTTTTAATGCCTCATCCTGAAACTCCTTGACTTGCTTCATTACGTCAGAGGTCATGATTAGTTGGTATGCTTTCACCCAAATCGGCTCGGGGCTCTCCTTCCAGCTAAGAGCATCGGCCACCACGTTGGCCTTGCCCGGATGGTAATGGATCTCACAATCATAATCTTTTATAAGTTCCAACCATCGCCTCTACCTCATGTTCAGATCTTTTTGCTCGAAGAAGTATTTCAAGCTCTTATGGTCCGTGAAAATGGTGCACTTCGTTACGTATAGATAGTGCCTCCAAATCTTTAGTGCAAAGACCACGGCTGCTAGCTCCAGGTCATGAGTAGGGTAGTTAACCTCATGAACTTTCAACTGTCGGGATGCATAGGCTATAACCTTCCCTCTTTGCATTAATACACACCCCAACCCTAAGTAAGAAGCATCTAAGTATACTACCAAATCCTCGCTTCCTTCGGGTAACGACAAGACAGGAGCTTGAGTCAACCTTACCTTTAACTCCTCGAACGCCTGTTCTTGAGGTTGACCCCACGTAAAATTTACATCCTTTCAGGTCAACTTGGTCAGTGGAGAAGCAATCTTGGAAAAGTCCTGAATGAACCTTCGATAATAACCCGCCAACCCCAAGAAACTACGAATCTCGGATGGCGTCCTCGGAGACTTCCATTGCATCACCGCCTACACCTTAGCAGGGTCTACCATAATCCCCTCTGGGTTTATCACGTGACCCAAGAATTGAACTTTGCGTAACCAGAACGCGCATTTGGAGAATTTGGCATACAACTTATCCCTTCTCAAGGTCTCTAACACCTCCTGAATGTGATTGGCATGCTCCTCCTTGCTCCTTGAATAAATCAGGATATCATCAATAAACACAATCACTGATTTATCTAACATTGGCCGACACACTCGATTCATCAAGTCCATAAAAGCAGCTGGCGCATTGGTCAGACCAAATGACATAACAAGGAATTCATAGTGACCGTAGCGCGTGTGAAAAGCTGTTTTAGGGATATCCTGCTCCTTTACCTTCAGCTGATGGTAAACATATCGAAGATCTATCCTTGAAAACCAACTGGCACCTTGGAGGTGATCAAACAGATCATCTATCCTTGGTAGGGGGTACCGGTTCTTCACCGTTAACTTGTTCAGCTCTCGGTAGTCAATACACATCCTCATACTACCGTCTTTCTTCTTCACAAACAGGACTGGAGCACCCCCAGGGAGAGATACTCGATCTAATGAACCCCTTATCGAGCAACTCTTGCAACTGTTCCATGAGTTCTTTCATTTCTGTGGGAGCTAATCGATACGGTGCTTTGGCAACGGGTTGAGCACCAGGTATCAAGTCAATTTGGAATTCAATCTCGCGATCCGGTGGCACGCCAGGTAAGTCTTCCGGGAATACGTCCGGAAAGTCACACACAACCGGTACATCAGATAGTTGCGGTGTTGGCGCGTCCACATCTTTCACGTAGGCCAAGTAGGCACTACATCCACGCCTCATGCACTTTCCCGCCATCGCCATCGAAATCACTTTTGAAATCGTCGTGACACGATCTCCATAAATCGTAACCAAACTCCCATCGGACGCAACTAATCGAATCATCTTCTTGCGGCACATAATATTTGCTTCATAGGTTGCTAGCCAGTCCATCCCTAGTACTACATCAAATCCACCTAGGGGTATCACGTGTAACCTAACAGCAAACCTATGGCCTTCTAGTTCTATGGCACAGTCCTCTATCACATCAGTAATTCTAGTGGACTTACCAATAGCAGTTTCTACATCAAATGGTGCACTGACCTTTCTACTGATAACAGGCAACTTAGCACAGAAAGTAGTAGAAATAAAACTCCTACTAGCACCAGAATCAAACAATATAAAGGCACAAGTTTGGTTTACCAGAAACATACCTGACACAACATCGGGATCAGCTCTGGCTTCCTCCCGGGTCATGGTCTAAGCTCTAGCACTTGCCCTCTGCCCTCCTTCCTCCAGCTTCTTCTTCTCTGCCCCAGAGCTCTCTGCCCTCAGCTTCTTGTAGTCTCTAGCGATGTGGCCAGGCTGACCACACCTGAAGCATATGTTCATCCCCATTCTGCACTCACCAATATGCTTTCTTCCACATTTGTCACACCTCCTTAGCCCTGATCCAGATGTGACCACACGTCGATCAACCACCTTTGCCACCTTCTTGTTTGGAGCAGTTCTCCACGTCCAAACCGTTTCCCATTCCAGTTCCGACTACCACCATCCTTCTTATCCACCTCGGCCACCACCACCTCGCGCTCATCGTATAATCTGCCAGCCAAGTCAACTGCCGACCTGAAAGTGCTCGACCGGGCGGCAATCATTTGCCTACGGATATCCGCCGACAACCCCTGGATGTATCTTTTAATCTTTCGTTACAATGGTGTCACTTGATCGGGCACCAACCGCGCCATTTCATTGAATTTGGTGGTAATCTGCTGGTGTGTCATCGTTCCCGCCTCCAACTGCAGGAAGTCTCTTTCTACCTTGTCCATCTCTCGGTGAGGACAGAATTCCTCAATCACTAGCTTCTTCAGTTCAGGTCATCTCATTCTTCCAATGGCCCTGCTACCCTCGGCTTGGACAATGTTGTCCCACCAGCACAAAGCCGAGTCCACAAAGGAGTGGGTAGCGAATTTCACCTTCTGATCCTCTCAGCACTCACTGATATCGAGGACAGCCTCCATCTCACATACCCACCGGTGACCAGCTGCCGCAGTGCCGTTTCCATCGAAATTAGGGGCTTGCATCTCATAAAAACCCCGTAGTTGCACCCTCGGGTCGCCTCCGGCGCAGGCTCTTCTTCCTCATCCTCATCATCGGACGGAACTGTCTCAGTTTCGGGTTGTCTTCTTTCGCCCGTAGGTCTACCCCTTTCCTTTCTCTCTTCCTCTCTAACTGCCTTGATCACTTCAGTCACCACAGATGGTAGAATCGTCTGCATGACCTGGTGAACCTCTTCCACCACAGCCTCCTTTACTGAGGCCCTCAGATTGGCGCTCTCGTCGTCACCCTCCAGATGAGGGGTCTCTGGTTCTTCATGAACCACTTTCTCGACTCTGGGTCTCCCTCTCTTGGGTCGTGGAGCAGCAGCGTGACCTTCACCACAAGAGGCTTTTGAATATCTACCGCCAGCCATCTTTATAAGCACACTATAAGATTCAAACACTAACGCGGTCATTCAAGGTGATACTAAGTTTATGTCAAGTATAGTGAGTCCATAATTACAGTGGTCAGTTGTGATTAGACACTTAGTTTACTCTTCATACCCCAAGCATCTCCTATCCTGACTTAATCAGTATCTAAATCTACTAAGAGCACGTAATCAAATAGCATGCGCACATAATACCGGTTAACATTAAGAAAAGACATACCTGATGGCACGTAGCTACTCGGGCTGACATCCTTCCATTTGTCTCATTTTCAGTTTAAGTATAGGTTTTAAAAGTTTATTTAACCCAATTCTCTTAAACTTTGGCTATGATACCAACTTGTAAGGCCTCGTTCCTGGAAACCTTACACTTGATCAATTATAGCAATTAAAACATTAAATATTACAATTAGACAAACTTAAGCAGCGAAAATAATCTTTCAAAAGCCATTCATTTCATTTAAACCACTGTTGTTGAGCAATACATCTTCGTTTAACTGATTACAAAAGACTAGTTTATATGCATTACAAAAAAACAGCAACACGGAGTACGAATGGATGTCAGACTTTCCCTACCGAGTAGCTTCACCCTCGTGCCATCCTCAGCAATAATTACCTGCCAACTGAAAACGTATAAAAGTCAGCGTTGCTGAATGAGCTCTAGTTTTATAAGTAATAAAATACTTTCTATATGTTGCATAAGAAAATACTCTTTTCTGTAAAATACAACTCTGTACTGTATATGCGAGCACGCATCAACTATATGAATAAATATTGTTCGTTCTCTTTACTGCAGGCCTTGTCTGTTCTATAAACTTTTATCTTTATGTTTCACTTTTTGTATGGACCAGTGAGCAATACCCCAACTATATGCGCGATGGAAAACGGGTGATGGGCCATCTCTATCCCTCGAAAGGGTCAACTGTATCCCTCGAAAGGGTCAACTGTATCCCTCGAAAGGGTCAACTATATCCCCCAAAAGGGTCAACTGTATCCCTCGAAAGGGTTCTGTGTACTATGTACAAGGCCAACCCAATCACTCAGGACACGCTACAAAGGTCCTGCCAATCTCAATTGATTGACCCTGTGTGCATAATAGGATAGCTAACCCGCAGCACAGTTGAGCTAACGACAACATGGTCGTGTACCTCCTGTAAGCTTGCAAGACTTGTTAACATTTTCATTAATGTTCCTCTTCTTTTCTTTATTGCTCTTTTACTTTATTATTACGATATACTTTACGTTACGATAATAACATACCACGTAAAGTCACATACTATAAGTAATAATAATAATAGCAATAACAATAATAAGGAACAATCATGAGCAATCATATCATGCATGAAACATCATTATTATGTAGATAAGTTAGTATTGGTGTTGCAATGTGTATATTTGGTTTTGGAGGAGGACGTATGTGAAAAACGAATAATATTTTATTCTTGGTGAGATGAAGGGATTTTCTATTTGTTAAATGGTAGGATGAATGAAAAATTGGTTGTTTTTGAATGAAGATAGATAAAGATATGATGGATTTTTGTTGGTTAAATAGATGAAGTTCAATTTTTTCCAATGAATACTTGGTTCTATCTATAGGGAGGAAGAATGAAATAATAATTAAAATATAAAAAATTCATTTTAATAATATTACAAACATTAAACATTAATACAAAATGTTTAAATAAAAAACAATATCATTTCATCATTAAGGTTTGTTCAAATCAAAATCCCATATTTGTGATGGTTGGCTAGTTGCGTCAAAAACATATTCACGAAAATTTTTAGGGTTCACATATGTTGTGGGTTGATATAGATTACTGCTTCCATCTGCCCTTGATTTTGATTTTGAAACGTGTGATGTCAGTGGGGCTCTGCATTGGCCGTGGTTATGACCTTGTGTACAACATCTACTACATACAACCTATTTTACTACCTCACTACATGACGGTATGCGTTTATTTTCTCGCGGTCTGCCAGCTTGTCTTTTATTCATCAGCGGTGGCTGCACAGGCACGAAATCAGAAGGTATCTCCCACTTAGATTGTGCTAGTAAAGGATTTATTGACTCCTCATATGTAGCCTTATATATATCTTTACTAAACCAGTTTAAAGCCCAATGACTATGTGAATCCAAGGATCACAATCTGGAATTATCAGTGTCGGTTGATGGCAAGTCAACATTTGCGGAATCAACGTTAATTCGGTTTAATTGTTTGTAATAACTTTAAATATCAATAAATATTCAAGAACACACTCAACAAAACACAATTAATGAATAATAAGAATTACATTAGAATATGTTAATGATTATAAATATAATGAATGAATGAAATCAAAGTATGTTATGATGTGACGGCTGCTAGGGTTTGATTGAGTGACTTTGATGTGATTGTCGTATTGCTGTTGTTGTTCAATCAATCATCTAAACAATCGTCCTTGAATCGAAACCTAGGATCCATATATATAGACAATGATATTTCTGTTATAGGAAACATCGGATCTCTTGTGATTTGATTTGTTTCAGTTAAGGAATCATTGGATTTCGGGGATTCGCATAACTGCCTTGTTGACTTGTTGACTTGTTGACTTGTAACACTTGTATTATACAAGTGTTTGGACTCCGCAGGAATAGTGTCTTCAGTAGGAATTTGTTCTTCCGTAGATGATTTGTTCTTCCGTAAAAGTCTTGTTCTTCCGTAGATGATTTGTTCTTCCGTAGAAGTCTTGTTCTTCCGAAGGAAACTTGTTCTTCAGTTCTGGTTGTTCATCCGCAGAGGCTCTTCGGATGTAAGGTTACTTGTAAGACACATATCTACGGAAGAAAAAAATGTTCATCCGTAGATGTTTCTTGGTCAATTTCAGAATTTGACCAAGTATTATGTTTGTACCTGCAACTATCCATAACACACATATATGGGTTAGCATATATAATTAATGCATGCATAATAAATGACAATTACAAATATTTATTACAAGAATTGATTAAAGTTCTAAGCCTATATAAATTGATCTAGACCTATAAGTCCTAGATCTAACAGACTACAATGTGTTATATTTAAAAACCTTGAAACAACAATCGCATGACCACAAGATAAACCAGAGAGTTCTCATTGTCTACAACTACATGTTCTGCTCCACAAATCAACCAAACTTTTTTTGCCTCCGTCTGCAACCTCAAATGTGTGATCATTGATTCCGGTCACAGTCCATGTTGCACTTTTTGCAATTCTTCTTGTTATTTTATTTTCTGCCCATTTTGTAAGACTATGTGGCAAATCACTTACAAAAATTAATATGTTAGTATTTTTAACAAATAACATAAAATATTATATTGAATTTTTATATAAAATATTACCTGCAATTTGTCTACGATTAAAATACCATTTTTGTAGATATTCTCGAAAAAATTCAACGAGCCCAATAATTGGTAGTTTTCTAGCATGTCGTGACAATGCATTGATAGACTTGGCGCTATTAGAAGTCATAATATTATAACGACTTCCTGAACAGTGTGCTCTTGCCCATTTTTCAAACCCGACATTGACTAAAGTATTTTGAACGCGTAGAAGTAGAGCGGTGAGTCTATAAAATCGCTCTTCAAAATCAGAAACTCTATAAGCTTTACAGGTCTGCCACCATAATGACTCGTAATTTTTTCATTTCATCGACTTTAACCGCAGATTCACCATCAAATGACGACAACATAACCCGTGATATGCATGTGGAAAGACATTCCTGATTGCCATATCAATTGAGGTAGCTCTATCAGATATAATTTCCAAATTTGGATTATCACCAATACATTCTTTTAGTTTTGATAAAAATAATATCCATGACTCCCCGCTCTCTGTTTTACCAACACCCTATGCAACTGGTAAAATCTGATTGTTTCCATCCATACTTACTCCCAAAAACATGGTGCCTAAAAACTTTCCCTTTAAATGTGCCCCATCGATCACAATTAAAGGCCGTAAAAATTACACAAAACTTCGAATCTAATTAAATGAAATAATGTTAGTATTATTAAAATATTATTAAAAACTATACTCAAATATTAACTTACCGCTACATCGATCGCCACAAATAACATTTCAAAACGTCTCATTTCATCTACAACAATTTCAGTGACCATACCCGGGTTTGCTTTCTTCAAGTTGTAGCAGTAAATAGGAAGATGCGAAAACGATTCTTCTGGAGATCCTTTTAAAAGTTCGAGCGCATAAGCTTTCCCACGCCAAGATTGAGCGTACGATATGCTAACTTTAAATCTCTCTTTAATATCATTCATAATTTCTTTACTCCGGTAAATTCGACCACTATCTTTTAATTGGTCCTTAATGATATGACCCAATACCTTTTTGTTTGCTTGACGAATATTGGGATAAGTTTGTGTTCTTGAACAAGTATGTATTGAATTAAAATATCTAATTTGAAAAATACTTGTATTTTTAAAACAATACGCACGGATACACCAATCGCAACCATCGTTACGACATGACGCCTCGAATCTACTTTTTGATGATTTAACCACTTTATACTCAAAACATTGAGTAAGACACATCGTACCCAATTTGAGTTGTAATTCTTCTTTGTTGTAATCACCTTCAGATATAGTAGACAACCCAGAGCTGGTAGTTTTGAGTGGATTATTTGTAGGATCCGCTAATGACTCCGGTTGTGAAAAAAAAATATATCTTCATGAATTTTATACTCGAAATGATAGGAAGACGGATCCTCTTTTTCACAAAATTTATTATTTTTTTGTTTTCATAATCACATTCTTGTTTAACATCACTATAACTCTTGTTATCCACAGAAATATCATTAAAATCATAAATAAACTTTCCAATTTCGTTTGTAAAATTCAATTTTTTTTCCTAGACAGCAGAGCTACTACCAACAATATCACATTCTTCACTGACGAATAACGTAAAATTTTCGTTTTGAACATTGAGAACAACATTCATAAAATATAGTAAATCTTTATCATCAGAAATATCAATAAAATGAGTATACGTAGACATTTTATACGATAATCGTATATAACTTTGAATTTTCAATTTTGAAGAAATCATATATTTTAATTCATCAAACGTTATATTACTAGATAAACTAAGAACATGTCTAACACATTTACCTTTTAATGGTAGATATTCTTCGACACCGTTTATAAAATGTCATTTACCACCACTGCATAGTATGATATTAACTGACATTTTTACAAGTTTCAAAGAATTTTAAGAAGAAGGTTTTTTTGAAAGAATGTAAGATTTGTTAAGAGTTAATATGGTATTTATAGAGGAAAATAAAATTATATTAAATTTTTTAGTATTAGAAAAACATTAAATATTAAAATAATAATAAATATTAAAAAAATCTTGGATTTTTTATTTTTTTAAATTGGGCGAGGAGTGGCATTTTCGTAAATTTGGGCGAGGGAAACTCATAATCCCTCGCCTAGTCAGCGAGGGACTGGTCGCAGGTCAGACTTTTGGGCGAGGGATTATGTGTCTCCCTCACCAAGTCAGTGAGGGATTTCACTATTCCCTCGCCACGTCAGTGAGGGATGCCACGTGACGGCCAATGATTGGTTTTTTTTTAATTCAATTTTTGACTGGTTATTTTTGTAATCTAATTTGGTCAATTGATCAATCTTGTAATTTCCATTTGTACAAATTCATAAACTTGTACTTGGTCTGCAAAATTGACATAAAATTAGTTATATAGAAAAGTTTAGTTGCATCGAATTCTTAATGGTCATCATGTTTGTCATGTCCTTTGTATGTTACATGTATTGATGATGATCAATCTTGAATGAGAAAACCATTTCCAATCTTGATCTTGTATTTTGATAAATATGTAGATAAATATATTTATAGATAAATTTGATAAACATGTAAATAAATAATTTTAATAGGATTTAATTATAAGCATTAAATTTTTATTTTATTTTTTTGAGATTCTACTATATTTTAACCTTAGAAACTTACATCTTAATAGTTTATACCCTATTAATACTTAAAATGAAACCTTAAGTATGAATGTTTAATTACCTATTAACCATTCAGATTTAAAATTATCACTTAACCATTCAGTTTTAAAGTCAACTACTAACCATTAAAAATTTATGAACCATTAAGTGTTAGTCTCTTAATGATCATTAAAATTTATACCCTATTAATACTTAAAATGAAACCTTAAGTATGAATGTTTAATTACCTATTAACCATTCAGATTTAAAATTATCACTTAACCATTCAGTTTTAAAGTCAACTACTAACCATTAAAAATTTATGAACCATTAAGTGTTAGTCTCTTAATGATCATTAAAATATTACCAAACAACCTCTAACTATCTCCACTCTCTCTCTATGTAAAACATGTATGTATGCTCCATTTTAGGTTGGGATACGACAATGAATATATGTAAAAAAGATGAGTTTAAATACATGTAAATGTTGGAATACTTATATGTAAACCTGAGTTTACATATAAGTGAGTAAGGTTGCTCTTTTTAAATCACTAATAAATTATTCAGAACAAAAATCCATATATTATCTTTTAGTCACACAATGAAAGACTTAACAAGAACGTTAAAGATTCATTTGGTAGTAATTCAGTCCAAATTTGTGCAAATGAAAGTGCCCTAACAAACATAGTTATAATATCGTCTCAATTTATGAGAATCTAGTGTTTGAGGAAGATAAAGTTATTCAATAAAGAGTGAGTACTACGAATTTGATTTCTTATTTTTCATATAATTTTGTCGCCTTCTTACAATTATATTTCTATTTACATACATTTAACAACAAATTACGTGTGTAATAATAGATTTATCAACGTGTTCGTCTTGACCTTGCATAGCATTGTTAGACATAATGTAGACAGAATTCTCACAATCCATTGAATAATCAAACAAAAAGTCACATATGATTAACCTAGGTTGAACAACAAGAAAAAGAATATGCTAACGTATTTGAAAATTCAATGGAACAAGTTAATAAAATCTTTGAACTAAAGATGTAATCTTTGAAATTATGTTATGAAGATAAAACCTTGTAGTCATTCAAATTTGATAAAATCCTTTAAAGATGAACAAGTAGTATTCTTATATATATATATATATAAGAACCAAATAATAATAAAAACAACTATTAAAATTAAAGTGGTCACAAGATTATTATTAATTAATAATAATATAATTACTACTTATTACAAACGAGTGGGTTTGTCTGCACGTTGTAGAGGTTCGGTTTCAAATAAAATTTATATAGAGATGCGGGTATAAATAAATACATCGTAATGATATATTTTCTACAAACCTTTTGTGTTGTTTGGAAAGAAAAAAACTAATATTTGACCCACATGTTCCTGTTGTGTTCTGCGAGACTTGAGTTTGTATAAAATTTACATCAAGACGTATGTAGAAATAATTAAATACCAATTTAAAATTTAGAAAAAAGATTCAGCTGTTGTGAAATAAATTAATAATTTAAAAATATATTATACTTGATCATAATCTCTTTTGAAGGTAACTTACATCAAAATGTGGATTAAAATAAGTTCGTTTTAACGGTATATTAAATTTTTTATAAAATCATTATATTCTACCAATTATAGAGAAAATGTAACATATTAAAAAGTAATTTTAAAAATAAAACAATTTCTTCGAAGTAGACATGGAAATGTAGAACGTAGCTTGGGACTCTAGCAACTTCTTATTTGTTATAAATAAATGTGAATGATACTTCAAGTTATGATACTTTGAGTTGTGAGTAAAGAGTTTGCTATTTGTGTTTTAGAATATAATTACCCTATATATGAAAAAAAACATTCTGATTAAAAAAATATCATGATGAACAGTGCTTTGGTCTTTAGAGGTGAATGATGTCTGTTGGTGGCGTTGTGGGTTGGGGTCGCCGGCTTTCTGTTGCCGTTCCGCCTACGCTCCGTTAGACGGTGGTTGTGGTGGTGGCCCTGTCATGGGCCATACCAGAGGCGGTGGGGGTATTTTAGGGTTTTGTGGTCACGTGGCAGTCGTCGCCCCGCCCCCCGAATGCGCCCGGCACTTTGGATTCCTGCCGATGTCGCCCCACCACCATTGCGCCCTATATATGAAAAAGCGTTGCGATGAACTATGATTTGGGGGCTTTTTCGGTATCTCCCTCACCCCACTACTGTTGCGCTCTATATATGAAAAAAATACTGCAATGAACTGTGATTTGGGGGCTTTTTCGGTATCACCCTCACCCCACCACTGTTGCGCCCTATATATGAAAAAAAATACTACAATGAACTGTTATTTGGGGGCTTTTTCGGTATCTCCCTTTCTCCTTGAGTACTTTGCCTGGTCTTTATACTTGAACAGAGGTTAGGTGGTGGTGTTGGGGGTGTTGGGGGTGTTGGGGGTCACGGACTTTCTCATGGCGCTTCGCTTCTGCTCCGAGATACGGTTGTTGGGGTGTTTTAGGGTTTTGTGGTCGCACAGCCGGTGTCGCCTTGCCAACGTCGCGCTACCACCGTTCTCTACGGATTTTCTTCAGACCCAAATGCCTTTTTTGGCCGATTGCCCGAATGCATATTGTTACCTGATGCACCTGGATTTTCCTCATTTGAAGCTTTGTTATGTCGATGATGATGAGTACTTGCTCACCTGAGACTTTTGGGATTTGGGTTTTGCATGTTGTTATGTTGATACATGTATGTCCCTAGATCATGATATGAAATGTAATAGATCTTATTTATCTGATTCGGATGTAATTTGATATGATTAATGAAATGATATTGATTGTTTGTGATTTGTAATGTCTAATATTTCATTAATGAGTCGATATTGAATTGGTTAATTGGGTTAGTGATTGTTTGAATGGTTACACATAATGTTTATTAATTAATACATTCAAACTTAACATAATGAAGTTCTCATGCAAATGGCCCATGCGAATGGACCACACGCATGAATAACTTCATACGATTGACTCAGTCGCATGACTGATCCATACGACTGAACCAGGAGACGGATCAGTCGTATGATTGACACATAAGACTGGCTCAGTCGCACGACTGAACACTCAGTCGTGCGGATGGATCAACCGCATGGTTCAATCGCACGACTGAACCATAGTTATGGTCCAGTCGCCCGAATAAACAATACTAAACCTATAAATACAATCCAATTCATGAAAAAAAAGGGAATTAATTCTATTACGACTCCAGACGTACCCTAGCCGTTCAGAAGCCTCCCAATTCGTTCTCCAAGTTCATAGAACACATTAGATTGATTCCCAATCGATTTCTAACGTTAATTTCAATTTTTTATTGATTCTTCGTGTGTTCTCATTGATTGGATCGCCAATAAAATAGGATTCCGCACTATTTGATCTACTTTACATGCTAATCACTAGGTATTTTGTTCAAATACCATGTCCTAACAATTGGTATCAGAGCCTTGGCTCTTGATTACGTGTGATTCAATCAAGATTGATAAAAAGTTTGTGTTTTTGCACTAAAAACGCAATCTTTTGTGTCAAAAGTGATCTTGGACGTTCCCTGCTCATCAAAGTTTGGTTTCTACGGACTTAGGCGATTAGACCTTGCGAAATTTCGAATTTTTACGGCTAAAACACGTTTAACCTAGAAATTTTCGCAAAACAGCAGCTTCAGTCGCACGAGTGATCCATTCGCACGACTGGACCTCATTCGCATTGCTCAGACGCACGATTGGACCTAGTCGCATCTCCATTCGTACGATTGAACCATTCGTTCGCAGTGTTCATACGCATCAGCTTCATACGCACGACTAAACCGATCGCTTAGTTCAGCCGCACGATTGAACCAATCTCATAGTTCATTCGCACGGATAGCCCAATCGCATCCTTCAGTCACACCAGTTGACAGTTTGTTTTAGTAGACTTAAAGTTATTCGCCATGGAAGATCAAATGTCAGCATTTACTGTTGGGAAGGACTCTAGGATCCAGAACCTGCTGTTACTTGAGAGTGAGGTGGGTAATCATAATAAACCACCAAAGCTCTTAACGTTAGATGAGTTTCCCCACTGGAAACAACGTTTTGAGATCTACCTCAATGGAGTGGATCCGAATCTGTGGAAAGCTATCGAGATTGGGTATAGTACGCCGGTGGGAGCCGATGGAGTAAAGCTAACCTTAGGAGGGATGACAGACGCGCAGAAAGTTAAATATAATGCAAAGAAGAGGGTTTATGCATTGATTACACAGTCTATCCTTAAAGACATCTTCCACCAGTACTCAGAGAATAAGCAGTCCAAGAAACTATGGGATGAGCTGGAAAAGAGGTACGACGGGAATGCTTCGTTAAAGGCAATCAAGTCTAAGGAGTTAAAGAAGGAATTCGATAACTTCTCATCGATGGGAAACGAGAGTTTGGACGATGTTATAGATAGATTCTACCATCTGATGAGTGAACTGCATACACATGGGGTGGCTACTACCATGGAAGAGAAAGTTAGTAACTTTGCAGACGGATTGCCGGAAAAGTGGGCTTCATTCGTGTCTAACCTGAGACAGAATGGAATGCTGGCAAAGCTGGATATAAATGACTTCATTCTAAAGCTACGAGAAGAAGCTCTTAGGATGAACTATAGAGCTCAGAAGTCTTCGTATACTCAGAATCCAGCTTTGTATAATGCCACGCCTCAAGCTAAGACATCTGGAGCACCTCTCCAAACTGCATTTGTGTCTAGCTCATCAGGTCCTTCACATGCTTCTCCTTCAGGATCAGACACGTCGGGGTCTTCTTGTACCCATCATATTGGATCTGAAACAAATGCTACTAGACTAAAGACCGAGAACCTCGGTAATGTGACTGTAGAAGTAGCTCGAGAACACATGGATCTTTTGGCTGCAGTGGTTCATTCTTATGATGGACTTGTTGCTGGGAAGATTGGAAACTGCCATCTGGCAGACGAGGACTATGAGCAGGTGGACGAAATGGAGCTTGAGAGAATGGACATAATGTGGGCCTTAGCTAGTGCTGTCCGGAGGGCGAAGAAGTTTTTGAAAAAGACCGGACAAAACTTGGTAGCTACTAAGGATACCACATTTGGCTTTGACAAGAGCAAAGTGACCTGCTTTAACTGTGGAGAGAAGGGGCACTTCAAGAGAGAATGTTTTAAGCCAAAGAAGACGGATAACGGGAACCCATTCTCGTCCTTCACTCGTCAAGACAAGAAAGCTACTAGTTCTACTTCATCAAGCAAGGATCCAAAAGCCTTGACTGCTCATGATGATGAAGGACAAGACTGGAGCTTTAGGTTTGTCTCTCCAGGGGAATCAAACACTGCAAGTGTAGAAGACATTGACGATGATTCCGCGAGTGAAGGAGATCTAGCAGTTGAGATAGCAATGTCAAATATTGAAGAGACAACTGCAACTGAGGTCAGCTACAAGCTTAAAGAGGAGACTACCACAGCAAAGACATAAAAGACAGAATCACCAGAACCAGAGACATCTGATGCTGCGTTGATGGCTAACTCTTCTGAACCAACTCAGGTAAGCACCACTGACCAAATGTTTGATAATCATGCTTGTTCTGATTGTAATACGTTTAGAAATAGCATAGATGAGAAATTTGCTAGGTATTAGATCATAATGATAACTTAGTAAAAGATTTGCAAATGTGCACTGAGGCTAATAGAGTATTAAAACAAAATGAGCATAGTTACAAAGAAAAGATAGACCTTTTGACTAAACAGCTTAGGGAAACGAAGTAGTTGCATTTAACCAAGCTAATGACATTAGGTACTATCTAAACTCCCTAGAAGACACTAAGAAGCAAAAGGCAGTTCTAGAAGTAGAAGTAAACTCATTAAAACAGAAACTGCACAGTTGGACAAGTTCATCACACATAGTCCAACACTTAGTGAGAGAAAGAAACATCGGGGAGGGTTTGGGTTACAAAGTTGTTCCACCACCACCCGAGACCTTGATGAACACTAAGAGTAGACCGATAAAAAACAACCCCATCAAGGATCATGTGATGTCTACTCCTCTTGTTAGTGATCCAGATTCCTCATGTTCATCTATTGAATCTGGAAACAAACAAAAGGAGGTCACTTCAAAGGCAAAGGGTAAATTGCCTTGTGTTAATCTGGAAAAAGAATTTGAGAAGGTTAACTTAAAGTCAGGGTCAAACAGAGTCAAATCATAACCTAAAAAAACTTCTAATGTTAATCTTTCACATGTTTTAAGTCAAAAACCAGTTAACCAAAAGGAAAAAGATGTTAACACTATAAAAAAATTAACTTTGTTAAACAAGAGAAAACATCAAAAGAACCAGAGTCAAAACCTAAAGTGAGTGATGTTACTAGAGTGTCACACACGTCTCCACAAAGAAAGTTAATCATAAAGTTGATAGCAGGTCGTGCTACAACTGTGGAGAATGTGGACACATTGCTTCCTATTGTCCTTATTATCAGACACCTAGGAAGAAGATTGAACTTCAGGACTCAAAACCTAGGTCTTCTAAGAGGAGTTCTTTAACTCCACCTAGAAGAACTAGTGAACATAAAGTTCAACCCGTTAGCCAGTCGACTGTTTATCACAAACAGGCATTGCACAAATCTGGCTTATGGAAAGAGAAGTCAACCTCTGTGTCTGATAATGATGACAAGAAGGAACCTGAGCTACCCTCACCTTCTAAGGTCAATGGGTTGAATTTCTGATGTGTGATGCCTCTGGGAAACCCAATCCAGTAAGGCTTGGGTTCCTAACCTAAACTAACGGTTTTACTTGGTATGTGCAGGGTGTTCACTACAGTGCTGAAACCAACACGTGGATTGTAGACAGCGGAGCATCCAGGCACATGACAGGAAAGGGGCTCTTTTATCAAACGTAAAGCAAATAAAAGGAGGGCATGTTTCGTTTGCGGGAAACAAGGGAGGCTATATCACAACTCAGGGAGAAGTTGGAAATCAGAAAGTTAAGTTTGATAGGGTGAACTACATCCAGCAACTTCAAAACAACTTACTTTCTGTTTCCCAAATCTGTGATAAGGTTTTAAAGTCATATTCGACAACAAGAAGTGTTACGTCCTAAAGAAAGATTACGTGATTCGGAGGACCAAGTGCTGATGACAGCTTCAAGATATAAAGACCTTTATGTTTTGGATCTCTCAACAACTTCTACAATGGATCACGAAGTTCAGTGCTTTCTATCAAAAGCCACTGAGAAGGACTCCATCTCCTGGCATAGGAGAATGGGTCACATCAATCAACGGAAGATGAATCACTTGATCCAGAAGGATCTTGTGAGAGGAGTTAATGTCAAGAATTTCCAACTTCCTGATTTTTGCGTAGCTTGCAAGAAAGGCAAACAGACGAAGAAGTCTCATAAGGAAAAGAAAGTTCATTCAATAGAACTTCCTCTTGACCTTCTTCACATGGATCTGTTTGGCCCAGTCAGTACAAAGAGCATTGCAGGCGACTTGTACTGTTTTGTGGTTACTGATGACTACTCAAGATTCTCTTGGGTAATGTTTCTAAAGTCCAAATCAGAAACATTTGAGTCATTCAAGGAGTTAGTGACCACACTGGAATCTCTCTACAAGCTAAAGGTGAGACAAGTTCGCTCAGACAACGGAACTGAATTCAAGAATCAGTGGATGGCGGTTACTGCAAGGAAAAGGGAATTGTGCATCAATTCACTTCTGCATACACGCCTCAGATGAATGGTGTTGCTGAGAGAAAGAACAGAAGCTTGATAGAAACAGCATGGACAATGCTGGCAGACTCAAAACTGCCTATCCAATTCTGGAATGAGGCAGTGGCTAATGCATGTTATACACTGAATCGAGTTTAGATAGTCAAACGCCATGGAAAGACATGTTACGAGATACTACAACGTCGTAAACCGAATCTAGAGTATCTCGAACCATTTGGCGCGTCGTGTACACTCTTGAAGAAGACTCAAGAAGGTAAATTCAGTGAGAAGGCTGATGAAGGAATCTTCCTAGGATACAACATACCGAACAAGAGAGTTTATAACAACTCAACAGGTCTAGTAGAAGTGTGGTGTAATGTTGATGTTCAGAGATATACCACACCACCTACTGGCAAAGGACCTACCTAATTTTGACTATGATGGATTCTTTAAGTCCTTCAACATTCCTATCTCTCCTTCTGATGATGAGTTGGCTACTCGGATGATGGATGATATCTTGAATACACCAACTCTTGATTCAACATCATCGACTTCACAGGGAGAATCATTTACTCAGTCAGGGGAAGTAGTCGACGACAGTGACTCCTCCTCTGAAATGAGGCAAAAAAAGATGACCAGAACAGTCAAGAGCAACAGGTTTCAGTTCCTGAAAGTCCACAAGCATGTAACGGTGATGCACCGTCAACTTCGGAACCCCAAACTCCTTCTTCCTCAGATGCAGAACCAAATGTTCATAATCTTGGCTCTGAGGTAGAAGTTCCTACTACTCCAGGATCGCGTCTAAACATCTATCATCCCTTGGATAATGTCATTGGGGATGTCAGATCAGGAGTACAAACCTGAAATCAGCTGTACTCAGTTGATTATGCCTCTGTTATGGAAAAGGGTTACATCATGATGGTGCTTATCGGTGTTTTGTCTCGCAGTTTGAGCCAAAATACGTCAGTGATGCACTAAATGATGAGGCGTGGGTGAGTGCCATGCGAGAAGAACTTCTTCAGTTCAAGAAGTTAGGTGTCTGGACTCTGGTTGATAGACCTAAAGGTGCTAAAGTCATTGGCACCAAATGGGTCTTGAAATGCAAGAAGGATGAACAAGGGGTCATTATCAGGAACAAGGCTCGACTGGTTGTTCAGGGATTTTGCCAAGTCGAGGGGATTGACTACAATGAAGTGTTTGCACCAGTGGCAAGGATGGAAGCCATCCGTATCTTCCTTGCCTATGTATCGTATATGAAGACTAAAGTCTATCAATTAGATGTGAAGAGTGCATTCCTTCATGGGGAAATTCGAGAGATAGTGTATGTCAGTCAACCTAAGGGATTTGAAGATCCTTATCATCGGGACAGAGTTTACAAATCGACAAGGCCTTATACAGGCTTCATCAAGCTCCTAGGGCCTGGTATGAGAAACTCTCAACTCATCTTGTGAAACACGCTTTCGCAGGGGAGTTATTAACTGCACACTGTTCATCAAAGAAAAAGATGGAGACCTACTGCTAGTACAAATCTATGTCGATGACATAATCTTCGGTTCAAAGAACAAGAATTATGCAAAGAGTTTGAAGCAGTTATGAAGAAAGATTTGAGATGAGATGCTATGGGGGAGATGAAGTTCTTTCTCGGGTTACAGTGGATCAGACTCCAAATGGGATATTTCTACATCAGACCAAGTATGTAGGAGACATTCTCAGTCGTTTTGACATGGAGAATGTTCTGCTGCTCGGACTCCACTTGCTACGAATCACGATATAGCACCTGATGAAAATGGAGATCTTGTAGATGCCATAATGTACGAGGAATGATTGGATCCCCCATGTATCTCACTGCCTCAAGACCTGATATCATGTATGCTACATGTTTATGTTCTAGATATCAGGCTAAGCCTAAGGTCAACCATCTGATCGAGGTCAAGAGGATATTTCGTTATCTGAAGGGTACACCCACAGTTGGGTTGTGGTATCCTCATGATGATGACTTTGAGCTCACGACGTATAGTGACTCGGATTACGGGGGCTGCAAGATGAATTACAAGTCTACATCAGCAGGGTGTCAATTCTTTGGGAGGAGATTAGTTACCTGGCAGTGTAAGAAGCAAAACTCGGTTGCATTGTCAACCTGTGAAGCCAAATACGTTGCTGCTGCAAGTTGCTGTTCACAAATCATCTGGATTCAACAGCAAATGCGGGATTACGGTTTAAAGTTTTCTTCTACTCCTATCTTTGTTGATAACTCTACTGCAATTGCAGTAACTAAAAATCCGGTACAACATCCAAAGACCAACAAACATCGGTATTAAATACCATTTCATAAGAGACTGTTTTGAAAAGAACTTAATAGATGAGGTAAAAATTAATACCGATTTTCAACGCGCTGACCTCTATACAAAAGCCTTGATAAAACCATTTTCTATATTTTTAGAGGTCAACGGCGTTAAAAAGAAAAGTGATGTTATTCCTGATGATGATCATGTGTAGTCCAATGTAGTTTAGTTAATTTTCTTTTATTTTTTATTTTTTATTTTATTTATTATTTATTTTAGTCTGTTTAAATTAAACTCATGTTATTTTGTATTTATTAAAATCCTAATAATTAAACCAGTTATGATTTTAGTATTTTAGGGGGAGAATAAGTCAGCAAGTAACATTAAAAAAACGAGGGAAAAGGAGTGAAAAGCTGATATAAGGTAGATCGTATCTGTGATACCGATTCAAACCCTTTGGAATATGATAGTACACAGGAACAAATCAAGAGGGACTTTAAAATTTTAATTTAGAAAAGATGCAAAAAATTCAAAGTATAAGTCTGTGTAGTCTAAGCAATATAAAAGGGAAGATGATAGAAAAACTGGTAACTCCTAAGGTAACACAACGAGAGTAGACCTAGAGGTTGCTAGACCACAATTGTTATGTCGGTAGATTCAACACAATAGATGACTAGACTGATGGTGATCTCAAGATCAAACTAAGTTGTTCAACTGACTGTGGGCTTCCATCTTATCACTGGTTAACACAATCAACATATTCCAATAAGGGGTAATGAGCATGTAAACGTCACAAATGTGTGCGGATGACCATAAATAGAGCAAAGCACGAAAAAAATGAAAGAAAAATGCTATCAAGCTAATGACTTATGTTGTTGGTGCATTTTGTGCAAAATAAAATTAAGTTGCTCTAACAAGGAGATAGGTTGTGTGCCTCTCTGCTGTGCGATGGCACTGTCCTGAGGATAAGCATAACCTAGATATTCCAGAATTCATTGTTGTTTGCCGCCTCTCTGATGTGCGATGGCACTGACCTGAGGATTGGCTTCTCTTTGAAAGCTCTAAGAATAGTCTCTCCTTGTAAAAATACCCGTAGACCACTCAAAAGCTCCTGAGGAATGTTGATTACCATATAAGTGTGGGATCCACAAATGTTAGTTGAAATAATTAAACCTAAATCTATCACCAGTCTGTGTCAAAAGTCTGTGTATGGATTTAAGAGGACAAACATATTGACAATCATTGTGGCTGCAATTCTTGAAAGTTCAAATCGATGTGGTAATCTAATAGTTCCAGTATGATTTCCTAAAAGTTGCTAACGACTCTAGATGAAAACCAAGAATAGAGCATCAAAAGTTTTGATAACAAGTCCCAAATGATTTGACTTGCCTGTATGATTCCAAAATTGAATTGGTCCAGGTATGGTCAATCTAAGTTGAAGCTGCCTATTCCGGAACCAAATCCGTAGATTTCCATCTTAGGATTATCTCTCACAAAAAGCCAAAAACAAGTTTTATTTTTTGTACGTTAGTTTAGTTTTTTTTCTAATTCACTTAGTCTTTTAGTTTTGTTTGTTTTCCGGACTACATCATGAAAATCGGTAAGGGATCAACTCACTAAAAGGGTCATATCTGAGATGACCACATGTGTTTTCAAAGTTTAAAACAGTCACGTTTGAGGTGACAAAGTGTTTAAAAGAGTCACGTCTGAGGTGATAAATTGTTTAAAAGATCACGTCTGAGATGATCAAAAGCTCATAATGTTAATTTCAAAAGTTAAAAGGGTCTTAAAAGTAAAATGTTCAAAATGACAGAAAATTTATAAGTGTGACCCATTCGCACGATGGGCCCATGAGTATGGACCAACCATGCGAATGGCTCCCATTCGCATGACTGGACATGAGATTGAGCCATTCATCGAATGGCTTATCAGAATGTTCCATTCGACCGAATGGAAGGGGGCGAATGAATCAGTCGACCGACTGAGACTCAGTCGGTAACTGAAGGTGCGAATGAAAGGGCACGATTGAGTCAGTCAACCGACTGAACCTCAATCGGTCAACTGCATGCGACTAATGGGGCCAATCGCACGATTGAGACTCAGTCGCCTGAATGAACTGAGCTAATGAGGCCAGTCGGCCGATTGAGCTCAGTTTCAGTATTTAAAGGGCCAAGTCGATCGCATTTTACTCATCACTCCCATCGCTCCCAAATCGCATTTCTTCCCGTTACTCTGCCAAAATTTCTCTAGACCTTGTTTTCACATTGCTGTTGATCTTTGACGTTCGTTGACTTATATACAGGTAGATGGCATTGATATCGCACCGAAAACAGAAGAATGGAATCCTAATTTGGTGATATTCGAATGAAAACAAGAAATGGACTATAAATGACCTAATAACAAACTAAACTATGCAAAATGTTAAAATTAAGTTTAATAGGTTATTAGTGACTAAATGGCGAGTCTATTGAACCGGTAACCCATGTTAAATCACTTGTTTTGGTCAAGATTCGAACAACTGGCGACTGAACAGTGGGACAGGCGACTGGTCATCCGGATGAACTCTAATCGCACGATTGAAACTTGCGATTGGATCAATCGGCGCGAATGAACCATGCGAATGAGCTCAGTGGGCCGACTGAACCAATCCCAGACTCAGTCAGCAGATTGAACTCAGTCGCTCTCATTCACCCGAACGAGCTCAATCGCATGAAAGAACAACCGACTGACTTCAGTCGCGATTCATTCGCACGAATGAATCAGAATGAATTTAAACATTACACTTAGAACTGAATTTTGATGTATTATGTACTAATGGTTTTGTGTCTTGTGTTTCAGGAAAATGGCTGATAGATGGTCCATTAATCCAAAGCACAACATATGTGCTCACTTGGATCATACTACTCGGAACGAGGCCGAGTTCACAGAGATTATAGCTTTCCTTAGACGTTCCCGGATACATAAGGCTATATCGACACCTTGCACGCCCTACAGGTCATTACACCAGGCATTCTGGGAGAATGCCTCAGTTGATCGCTCTCGTGAGCCGTACAGTATACGGAGCTCCATTCTGGGTCATGATATCGAGGTTACTGCTGCTGATATCCAGAGAGTCTTGAGTTTGGGGACGATACGAATCACACCACCAGATTACATCCACTGACTGTGAGAGGCTGCTTCCTCAGGATCAAGTACGCTGGGGACATAAGCTCGGGTGTGCTCAACAAGAGCAACTGTGCCCCCAGTACAAGTACTTGGCGCATGTGATCCTAAAGTGCATTGCTTCGAGGAGGGGTGGGTTCGATGATATATCAGACCAGATTCAGAATGCCTACGTGGCACTGGTGCTGAACCACCCTTTCAGCTTTTCGAGTATGATCTTCTCTTATTTGGTGGAGAACCTGGAGGCAAAGGGGAAGGAAGGATTTTGTAGGTACCCCAGGTTTCTACAGTTGATCTTCAACGAGAAGCTGCCACTTCTTCCCAAGGAGAGTCATGATGCAGTTGCTTTGGAGATTATGGATGAGACGACCTTGGGTCGGATGAGGGTGTATAGGGGCAAGCAAGTGAAGCCCCAGGTGAAGAGGTTGATTGGCCATTTGGCCAACGAGAGATATATGGCGCCGGGGAGACGCAAATGGCGTCATGATGACAGTGATTCTGATGACGAGAGGCTACTTCTCCCAGAGCATGACTCTGATGATCAAAACAGTGGGGACGCTGGGGATGATATGCCTACTCCACCGAGAGGCTCAGTTTCTGATGTTATACCTCCAGTGTCCGCCCCAGCTGGAGACATAGCCAAGTCTGCTGGTTTCCATCAGGATTTGTTCCTGGTGAGGAGGAAGAGGAGTCGGAAGAGGAGCCCTTGACACGTACTGTGGGAAGCAAGGTTGTTCCACAGAACATGGGCTAAGGGCGGTTGGTGAACGCCCAAGAGACTCAGGAGAGACAGCCACTGATCTGAGTTATGCACCGGAGTCAGCTAGCAGGGTTGTAGGGGGAGCATCCACCTCAACAGGAACGAGGAGGAAAAGGATGGCTCAGCCCCATGGTCAGAAGAAGAAGAAAAGACGACTCACCCTCGTTACCATCACAGCCACCACATCTGCCACCACCACTACCACTTCCACAGCCACACATCCACCACCACAGCCACCACAGCTACTACTACACACCACAACCTCCCACCACTGTATAGATTCCATCTACCACCATATCTTTCACTCCCACATCACCTCCACTATTTCAGACCCATCTTCACTACAGCCACCACCACCACCACTACCCACCAAGCTGGATCCTCAACCCATCCATCTCATACTTATGGATCACCTCTACCTCCAATTGGGGTAGAGGAACAGTGTCTGCACTCAACAGGATGGTGATGCGCCTATTAGCTGCAGATGAGGAGAAGGCGGCTCAGATCCGCCAGCTTGCTGATCTTACTGCTGCTCAGTCTCACCAGATAGAAGAGCAGCTCGAGTGATAGAGGAGCAGGCCCAACAGATGGCTGCTCAGAGCCATGAGATAGCCCAACTCCAAGCCATAGTGTCACATCAAACAAGAAGATAGAGGATTGGAGGAGGCGAAGAAGACGATCATGTTAAAGCTAAAGGGATCTAAGGAGGAGCCCTTGAAGATCAAAGAGGGAGACGGAGATGATAAAGATGATGATGAGGATGAGAAGAGGAGGATGAGGGGACAGAAGAAGAAAGGACAGAGGAGAAGGATGATGATGATGATACAGCAGGAGGAGATGCAGCTGCATCGGCCTCTGCTTCAGGTCAAGAGAGGATGTCCAAGAACAGACAAGACCAACCAGCTTCTTCCTCGCTCCACCAAGTGACGAGACGATGATACAAGACAAAAGTAAAGATTAGATGTTTTGTGTATTTAATTACTTTTGTATTTGAATCATGTATTGAAACCTATGTATTCAATGTTTAAATTAAGTTTAATGCATTTCTGTTTTGATTAATTAGTAATGGTTGATATGTTGAATGTGTAAATCAAACAGATCCAAATTACCAAAGGGATGAGTTTGATGTTGCTCCCCTTCAGCAGGTCAAGACTCAGCTAACAATGATTCTTGATCTGCAAGGGATCGTAAGGAGGTCGGTGAGTTATACCCCTGAAGAAAGGGAAATAATTCACGACCTATCAAACGAGCAACTCGCAGAGATCTTCAAGCTCAATCCAGATGAGATAGTGAAGGATGCTCCGACATGCGACTTGACCAGTGACGAAGAGCTCAAAGATGTTGATGAAATCGAGATTGAAGATGTCACTGCCGAGCACCACCCTCAGTATGCTGACAATGAGGAAAATGTGGTCCCCAATCTGGGTGAATCTCTCGTCGGCGATACTTTTGAGGTGTTAGACAATATGGAGCAAGAGTCGGAGAAAGTAGAGGAAACGGCCCAAGCCTCAAATGATGATGTCGATATCTGAAAGGCTGAGTGGGCTGCGTGTTTTGAAGAAGTTAGAGCCCAACGCGCTGCACCGAAATAGGATGCCTACACCAAACTCTACATGTCAAGAAACATCATAAGGTGACTGGCAGGATCATAGCGTGGGCGTATTTTGAGGATCTTAACGTATATGCAGTTAAGAGGGAAAAGGGCATAGAGTACTTCAGATTCCCACATAATCTGAAGACTCTACCAGGTTTTGAGCTCAACCCTGGCCAAACTAAAGCTTTTGTATGCTGACTCGAGGAAGATGTCAGGCTGGTTCGAGGCTGCCCTAAAGAAGGAGTACCACACCAGGTGGGTTAACTTCAGACCCCAACAGCCTACAAGGTATATCAGAAGGTCTGAGTTTGATGCCATTACTGGAAAGCCGAAGATAGTGTTGAAGTGGAGTCCTCCGCGCACAATGTCAACAATCCCACTCGGGGAAATGCCACAGGACTTCACTCCACATTTTAAGTGGTGGTACTACGATTGGAGAACAGCTAAAGCAGTCATAGTCCTAAACAAAGAGGGCCAATGGATACGATCAGGGTATTCGACCCAATGTGGCTTACCAACTTGTCAGCAAATGATGTCTACACGCTATACAAGTGGCCACTGTTCTATGATACGCAAGATATTGTACAAGCCCTCCAGTTCCAAAATGTCATAAGACTCTGCTTCGCATTTGAGATTCATGCGAGAGTCACAAAAGAGGACAAGTACAAGAAATATGAGGAGGTGATGCAGAAAACAAGACATTAGAGAGATCTAGGTCCAAGGGGAGTTTGTTGATACATGTATGTCCCTAGATCATGATATGAAATGTAATAGATCTTGTTTATCTGATTCGGATGTAATTTGATATGATTAATGAAATGATATTGATTGTTTGTGATTTGTAATGTCTAATATTTCATTAATGAGTCGATATTGAATTGGTTAATTGGGTTAGTGATTGTTTGAATGGTTACACATAATGTTTATAATTAATACATTCAAACTTAACATAATGAAGTTCTCATGCGAATGGCCCATGCGAATGGACCACACGCATGAATAACTTCATACGATTGACTCAGTCGCACGACTGATCCATACGACTGAACCAGGAGACTGGATCAGTCGTATGATTGACACATAAGATTGGCTCAGTCGCACGACTGAACACTCAATCGTGTGGATGGATCAACCGCATGGTTCAATCGCACGACTGAACCATACTTATGGTCCAGTCGCCCGAATGAACAATACTAAACCTATAAATACAATCCAATTCGTGAAAAAAAGGGAATTAATTCTATTACGACTCCAGACGTACCCTAACCGTCCAGAAGCCTCCCAATTCGTTCTCCAAGTTCATAGAACACATTAGATCGATTCTCAATCGATTTCTAACGTTAGTTTTAATTTTTTATTGATTCTTCGTGTGTTCTCACTGATTGGATCGCCAATCAAATAGGATTCTGCACTATTTGATCTGGTTTGCACGCTAATCACTAGGTATTTCGTTCAAATACCAGATCATAACATGTTAGAAAAGATGTTATGATGATGAGCATTATTCATTTGATACTTACCTGTGGTTGATGTGATACCATGTCGAGTTATGATTATAACTACTGATAATATCGGTTGTTTTGATATGGCTACCATTTAGGGTTTATTAACCGCAACTAATAGTCTTTTCTGAGCGCAATCCATCACACGCACAACACGTGTGGACGCATATACAATAGTATAATGTATATAAGACTTTATAAAAGGATTTTCCTTAACTCAATTCTCTTTACATATATATTACTTGAAGAATAAGAAAATACCAAAAAATTAATAATCCACAAAATAAAACTAATCATAATATCATAACCACATGAGTAAGCTTTAATACAAAAAATAAAACAAAAGACCTAGAACACCATTCATGACACATTTAACATGATCTATTTTAATCCAACCACCCAGCTTCAAACCGGGTTGACCAAGTCAATGCCCGAACCACTCTTCTTGCTTTGGTGTAAAAACGGGTCGACACCAGTTATTACAACAAAGCAAGGTTAGAAACCACGGTTCGTTCTTGACTCGCCCTAAAAATTCTTTAAGAAACTATCATTCACATTTCACCACCCCCAACACGAATGGTTTTACCAATGACACTGATGACAAATCGTTATCCACCATAAACTAGTTCTCTGACGAAAGGGCGGCTTTGATCTTCTGAACAGTACACGATATCAAGTTATTAACCGTCTCCACCGACTCCACAGTAAGCTTCGCGGTAGGAAGACTATTCACAAGGATCTGAAACGCTACAGTCAGTAGCGATCCACCAACTCTACCCTCATTGGCGCCACCATTATCTGTCTCGGACGAGCCAGTGTTACCTGGCCCGTCCGGGACTATGGCAAACCCAGACGGCAAAAGAGCCACATAAGCCGAATCACCGCCATTCATCACCACGTGCATCGCGGGAATATCCACCGGAGCGTACACCACCAACGAACCCGACGAATCGATACGTGTTTCTTGTAGGATCAACATGCTACTTTGGTTATCATTCATTGCCTGTAACAAAAAAGAAAAAAAAAAGCAAAATAAATGTTTTGGAAATGTTAAGAAAATGTTAAGAAAAGAGAAATGATAAAAGAAATGGTGAATGTGTGGTCGCTGTCTCATTGAGTCAACTGGGTTTGGAAGTTTCAGAAAAACCAAAACGGCGACGTACGGTCTGAACCCCAGAAAGGTCTCGACTGTCCCCCCATTCACATGCAACACGATTTTGACTTTCTGGATTTTCTTTCAGATTAAAATATTAACTTTTTATAATAAAGTTCACTTTGTACGTTACATCTGAAACAGACCCTTTACTGTTTTTTTTCTATATATCACAATTACCCATTAATTGACCCTACCCTAATCCAATTCAGCTCGTTGTCAGCCAATTTCGACTTTTAAAATAAATATCATTACTTTGTCAAAACTCATGACTCAAAATTGAATTAAACATGTTTAAAGATACAATCATTTGTATTTTATATAATAAATATATACTACGTCTATATTATTATAATAAAATAACTAAATATAGTATATTATGTATATATGTATTTATAAAAAATATAAGTTACATATTTAATAAATATTAAGCAACTCAAGCTCGAGCCTAACTCTTGAAGGTTTACTCATCAGATGAGCTCGGGCTATAAGTACGAAGCCCAAATCAAATGAGCACGGACTCTATTAAATCAAAAAAGCAGAGCTCGAGGTCTGTTACCAAACTCGAGCTCTGCACATGTCCCTCGTTTTCAACCCGACCCATCATAGAAAGTACACCTTGATTATTCAAAAAGTGATAAAGTCCATATAGGGGTCAGAAAGATTACACCGGCTCGGAGAAGCGACACACAGTTGCCATGATCTTGACCCTTGGCTATATGAGCCATTTCTTGCATGGGTCCGCCATTAGATAAGATATCCCACTCGCTTCTTAGCCGTTCGTCACGCAGAAATTCAAACAGTCGTTGAGGAGAAACGGGCAACCAAACCGAGGTAGCCGCACTTAACACGATCCCTGGTGGCTCACCCGGGTCATCAACACTTTGTCGGGTCATGACCCGCACGTCTTCATCAACATTACTTGCACAAAGTTTGCTCCATTTGTAAACCGTTGACGCACAAACACCAGCACAAAAGTTATTAGTCATTCGTTGCGCTAGTTTTAACATGCTTTTTCTCCCGCTTGCAGTTAGCGCTGCGGATATGTAACACACTAACGTATAAACACTTGTACCATATGCATTAAAGTTGTACTGGTACCGTAACAAAAAAAATATGTACCTGTGTGATCTCTAGCAGGCACTGCAGAAGACATAAGAATGGCTAGGCACTCGCATTGTCGTTGGAGGGCTGCAACCCAACGTTGCGCACCAAACCCCATCCCGGCTCGAATCAAGGGTCGGTAAAGCTCGTGAACAACACTTTCATCGTATTCCGCGTGTTCCACCCATGTAACCTAAAAAAACATATACATCAACATACCAAGCCTTGAGCCGTATAAAAACATAACATACGCGATGAAATACACCCATTATATACAAAAGTATTACATCGTATATACGAATTAACTAAAAAGTAACTATTTTTATAATTAAATAAAATGTATCCTATATATTGGAAATGAACTAGATGAAAAACATAGAATATTTATGAACCCGTATTATCCGTTCTAGTAAACCAGAAAATAATAATATTTTTACGTTGTCACAAACATTGATGCAATAAAATAACAAAAATAGACATGAAAATGGTAAAAAAGGATGAAAACAAGCCTAAAATACTTGGAAAACTTGTAACATATGGCATGAAAACAATTGTTTTATTCAAACGATGATAATAATTACTAAAAGTAATCGGAATCAAGGTATTTGAATAATAAATTTGTCACACTGCTTGGGAAATCGAGTTGTTAGATGTTTCTATTCGATATTATATTATATAATAACACAGCTGCAGGAGATGATTTAAAAAAATTGCATTTGATGCTGTATGCTTGATTTAAGGAGTACAGGTGCATTGATAAGTCAAAATAGCATCTAAGATGAATAAAATAATAAAGCTTTTGAGAAGGTTCCTTTTGTTATAAAATTCAAGAAAATGAATCTTGTCAACTAGAGTGGCGACTCATGTCAAGAACTTTGTGAATGAGTTTGAAGGAATCAAACCTTAAGTAAGCATTTATGTTTGAGTTCTAACGTTTCAATGACTTAGATGGAATCAGAAAAATCAGTAAAAAAGATAAACCTGATACCTAGGCTTGAAGGAATCAAACGCTGTCAAGCGCGACACCCTTAAATGTTAAGTAAGCATTTATGTTTGAGTTCTAACGTTTCAATGAACTCAATAAGATAAATCTTCTACAAATTCTTTCCACTTTATTCACTTCTCACTTATCTTTAAAAAAGACGTAGAAACAGAGCGTAGGCGTGACAAGTTACATGAATCGTCTACGCAAGTGGTTCGAGAAAGGATGTGTACATTGTGCATCTTAAGTTGTACATTGTAAATAATTAAAATAAACTCTTACTTTTAGTTGAGCAATTGTATCTCTTGACTAAGTATCAAGTGATGACGCATGGTAGACTTGAAATTTTGCAACAATTCATCAAGAAGACTCGAGAAAACAAATAGACACAAATGTAAGCATTTGTATTTCTAAACTTGTGCATCATGCTTAATAAGATGTAAAAGTGCATTAAAAGTTGTACATTTAGGTAAGCATTCATGTTTCTCAACTAAGTTTGAAGGTTTTAAGTGATGATGTATGTCAACAAACTCATTAAAGACCAAGGCCAGCACACCTACTTAATGAAATCCATAAATGTCAATTAAGCTTTAAAACTTTGACTATTAATAGTCAAACCGATCGATTCAAGACTTCCAAATCGATAAAGATCATTATAGTTATCGAAATGAAACAATTATGGCGTTAATATATAATAATTCGTATATTATGTGACACATTTGGAGCTAAAAAAGATATAAGCATCAATATAAATTCTGAACTTTTTAAAGTCAAAAGTGGACTCTAGCATACCTTGGAGTAACCATTAGGCATGTCTTGAACAACACAACCAGAAGGAAGCCTTCTCAAAAAAGCTGGTGGGCTTTCCCGAACTGTATCGACAGACACGTCAACCACTGCCCACACGCCATCCGCGTGTTGCTTGCAAAACCGAAGAAAATTGACATCTCGGACTGGAACCAATGGTGAAAGAACTTGCAGCTCGGCGTGCATCTAAAATAAACCACGATTAAAACAATGATCGTGCGTATAATGTTAAGAATCGGGGTTTTGAACCGAGAATTACCAATTGTAGTGCACCATTTCTTGTTCCTCCCATACCATTTGAAATCACATCTGTTGTTGAACTTCTAGCAATCATACAAGGAAACATTTCTGCCCATTTTTTCTAAGTAATTAACACCACAAACAACAATTAGATCATAACTCACAAGAAATAATAATTATCAAAACATGATCAACGCGAAATTACCGAATCCATAAGTGTTTCAACAAGAGCCAAGCTGTTGATGATCACCATCCCCGACTCCCTCGAGGCCTCGGAAACATACTCATTCGGTCTAACCCCGATGCACGGGGTAATTAGCCTAGTATACTCGTTATGATTCATGACTTCACGGCCCCCTTCGAAGGACCGGACCCAAAGTGGCTCGTCGGTTTGGGCTAACTTGACCAACTCATCCATAGCACTTAAAGCGAGCTCGAGATACATGGACCGCTCGAGAGAGTGATCAATGCCCATCACATTATTGCCCGCTCTTGACGACGGTACAACCGATGACACACTAGAAAGCCCTACACTAAAATCCTGTGGTCCCACATGTGATGGGACCATAGGTAGCGGTGAAGTGCTTGAAATAAGCACTCCTCCGCTACCTCCACCTTGGAGTTGGTGAAACATCATCTGATGTCCACCGACTCCAAGTTCCAAACTCGCGTTTGGCACCGGCCGGCCGAGGAACTTTCCGGCCAGTGCACAAACGCGATCTAACTCGTCTTTTAACCTAGCATTCTCAATCCTGAGATGCTGTTCTTCCAACGAAATCTCGCCGATCATCGCCGGACCACCGCAGCTGGTGCAGCTAGGGTTCCGCATTGCCTCTCGAATCGACATGTTCTCGGCTCGAAGCTTATCGTTCTCTTGCCGGAGAATCGTGTTTTCGTGCCGCTCTAGCTGTGTCTGATGAAACCACAAGTTTTCAACATCAAACATCAATCTTTTCAACAATAATACCATCAAAAACATCAAAAAGATGCATAATTTCTTCTTACCTTCATCTGGGTACGACGATTTTGAAACCAAAATTTAACTTGTCGAGTCTCTAAACATAATCTTCTACTAAGCTCCAACCGTTGTTTATCATCAGGATGAGGACACTCTTTAAATAATCTGTAAAAGTGTAAACCCACATAATAATCTGTAAGTTTTCATGTAATAATAATAATAATAATAATAATAATAATAATAATAATAATAATAATAATAATAATAACAATAATAATAATAAATGAAAGAGTGAATGTTATACGCTTCAAGTTCTTGAATTTGTTGAGGTGTATGACGGTGGTATCGTTTCTTTCGCGGCGGTTTTCCGTCGTCGCCATCGTGATCGTCGCCGGAGCCACCACCGTCCATGTTATCACTACCAGATCTACTCTCGTGCTCCTCCTCACGGCTCCGCCTACCGCCACCGCCACCACCACCGGTGTCGTAACTTTCCGGCATTCCACCACCACCACCGCCACCGTCCATCGTCGTTTGCTGAAAAAGATACAAAAAGAAAAACATGATTTCAGAGATTCACACCATTAAAATGCACAAATCTGTGTTTTCAATTTTTAATCGACGAAGATGATTACGAGAGCAAGTGAGAGGCCGGGAGATGAGAACATTGATTTCGAAAGCGGTTGAGAGACAGTGCTGACGTGGATATTATACGGTATATCAGCGACGATTCTAGCACCACCGTCGCCGGCGCCGGCGAGACTGTTATCAAGAAAACCCCCAAAACTCATGAAATCTCACTTCACACCCACCAAAAAAAACCCCAACTTTTCGATTCAAAACACAAAACCCACTTCAAATCTTGAATCTTTTTTCAATATCATCACACAGATTCATCGAGAACACGATCTTGTCGATTCTGTGAGCCAAAAAGTGGGGTTTTTAGTGTAGAAAAGTTACAAGAAAGTGAGAGAAGATTGGGTGTAATAGAGATGAAACCCTAGGGGTGTGAGAGAGAATTAAAGGTATCTATCTGCATGCTTGACTTTTGGTTTTGGATCATGAGCTTGAAGAGAGAGATTAAAGAAATATATAAAAAGATTTTTTTCCTTGTGTTTTGTAGAGAGAGAGTGTGTGTGAAGATGGAGGAGATAATGTGTGTGGAGAGTTGAAAGCCTTAGAAATACAAAAGAATCAGAAAAAGAAAGGTTTTGACAGTAAAAAAGGGTCGGTTGGTTGACTATTCACTCCTCTCACATCTCTAACTCTCTCTCTCTTCTTTTTCTTTTTCATTGTTACTTTCTTTCTTTATCTTTTTTTGATCTCTTTAGTCCGGGATCGATTTATTATTCGGTTCAGTTAGACAAGGAGAAAATCGAGGTTTAAATTTAGACATAATATAATTTAATGTAATTAATTAATGATATAAATTTGTAGTTCAAATAAAAAATAGGTGGAAGTCCTAGTGAGAAGGATAGGAAAAAAAAAGAGATATGAGATGAAGGATGATGATTGATGATAGAGGTGGTAAGATGTGGTTGTGATAGACGAAACATGATGAATAATCAGTTAATCACTAATCATCGGTCAGAGCAAAACAAAGAACGAAAGAGAGGATGAGATTGAGAATTTAATTCCGAAAAACCAAAAATAAACATCCCTTGAATTCGGGAAAAAATGAAATCTCTAAATGGGATATGAAAGTACTTAAATGTATACATGTAAAACTTAATTGAAACGAAATATAAAACTACTTACTACTTATATTTTTAGTGAATTTTAAACTTGTAACTAAATATTAAAAATTATAATACTAACGTGAAACAATAAATGAACAAGTAAATAATATATCATATAGAAAATAACTTTTTTCTTTAAATTTCAAACCAACGAATTCAGTTCACATGTTAATTAAAGGCAGAAAAAGGGTATCGAATCGGATCAATTATCTTATGGTAATTTGAAGCGGAAAAAATTGTTATTAAATGATAACCAAAATCCATAAATGTTTCGTTTGTTTAATTTAATTATAAAAAAGTAAGCATATATAAAAATTTACATACGCTTGGACACCTAATAAAAGTTAAATGACTTCGAAGTTATGACTTTGATAAAACACTTGAAAACTTGAATGCTTTAAGATAATTATACATTTAAAAAATTATATTTTAAAGAGGAGTAAAATATTATTTTTATCCTTAATGTTTTGTTGAATTTATCATTTCAATTCAAAAAAAATTGTCACTTCAGTCATTGTGCTTTGGCAAATGTTATCATTTCCATTCACTACACTAACTCCGTTTAGTTCTCCGTTAAATATGAGTGTATATTATTCTTTTTAACACCCTAATTGTTCAATTAAAACAAAGTTAATCAATAAAATATTCAATTAAAATTAAAGAAAAATATAAAGCAACTAGTGAGACCAGACACTTCAGTTTAAAATTTTTGATTAACGTTAACTAGTGAGACCGGACACTTCAGTTTAAAATATAATACAACATTTTAATAATTTTTTGGAGATTTAAAAAATCAATATTTTTTAAAAGCAAAACTTCTTTAAAGACGGAATTTTAAAAAATTAGTGTTATTGTTTAATTACTTAATGGTTAATTATATGTAACTTTAAGCATATTTTATCTCAAAAAATTATTTTTTTAATTTTTAATATTACTAAATAATTATTATTTAATTTTTTTCATACAACATGTGTAGTAGATGAGTTTCTAAACTAGTTATCGTTAATCAAAACTTTTAAATTGAAGCGTCTGGTCTCACTATTTTTTTTAATTGAACATTTTATTGATTGACTTTGTTTTGAGTGGACAATTAGGTGTTAAAAAGAATAAAATACACTCATATTCAATGGAGACCTAACGGAGTTAGTGTAGTGGACGGAAATTGCAACATTTGGTAAACCACGGTGACTGAAATAGCAAAAAAAAAGTTTTTGGATTGAAATGATAAATTCAATAAAACGTCGGGGATGAAAATAACATTTTACTCTTAAAAGAATATATATGATTTAGATATAAATAATATTAAAAAATGTGAACAACAAACTATCAATAATATGTTGTAACTATTTTTATAATGATATTTTTATTTTTACTTGCAACAACGTAATTTGTATCTTAACTTCAAATACATAATTACAATGTTTTTTTATTTTTATCTATGTTTCGATATATAAGACTGGATGGTCGTTTCGTACGGGTATATTAAATTATCAAAGTTTAAAATTCTTATAGGAAATTTTTAACTAGTATATGGTGCTATTAATAACTTTTTAATGTTACTTATCAAAAGGTGATCTTAATAACTTTTTAATGAACCATTAGATAACTTGTTCTATGACTAAAAAGATTTATACATATTTTAAATAAGGTGTTATTAAACATATCCTCCTCTCGCACAAATTTAGTGGGTCCACACGATTGTATGGTGAGTACTACATTTATTAAAGGTGATATTAAATATAAAATTTATTAAAGAGAAAATAGAACATAATAATAAATTACGTTTTACGTTCCTGTGGTTTGATGGTTATAACTATGTTCATTTCATAGTTTAAAAATGCTCAATTTAACCATTATGGTTTGAGATTTGTCACAATTAAGTCCAAACCGTTAACTCCATCCAATTACTCTGTTAACTTTTTTAAAAATGACAAAAATACCCTTGGATTAAAAGTGTTATCATATTACATAAACAAAATATAGGTCACCACCTCACACCACTAACCAAACATTAACTCCACATTGAACCTAACCCTAAACCTCACAGCCGGCAACCACCACCTTGACTACATCGCCATCGTCGCTCGCGGCTACCACACAGCCACCACCTGCAACTCGCCGACAACCACCACTCGCTCAGATTTGAACCTAACCCTAAACCTCACCTTCTACCTCTTTGACTAGACCACATCACGACCTCCCCCTGGCCGACCACTGTGACATTCGTCATTTTCGACTAGCTTTGTATTTGTTATCCTGTATTGTAAACCCGACTCGTTTTGGTCTTCGGATATTTGAATATTAATAAAATGATGGATTTTATGTTGTAATCATGTTTCATACTTGTCGTGGCGTGACCCACAGTTCGTTTCAGCAAAATCAGTTTTTTTAATGTTTTCGGTTCGTTTAAGGTCCGGACTTATATTTTAACCATCCAAACCAACCAAGACCTAACCCATAACTATTCTAGAACCCTACAAACATATAGATACCTGGTCATAATTTATTTAAATTAAAATTTATTTTAAATAAAAGAATCAAAGTGCACCCTTTTACCCATCGGACAAACGCATTACCCATTTCCTCAAACCCTAATCTTCCCTATAAATACCACTCATTCTCAACCATTTCACCTGCACATTTTCATCTTCTTCTCCCAAAAGTTTTGATCTTGTAAGTTGTTCTAGCTAGTTTTGCTTAAGTTTGACTTTAAAAAGTCAACGGAACCGAATATTGCATTTCAAATCATTTCGGGTATGTAATTTTGGTTATTTTTAGTTTTTCTAAGTTATTTTATGTTTAAAAAACCATTTTCATCTTTATTTAAGTCTTGTGGGCATTCAAACTCATATTTATGCATTTTAGACTCGTTTGGGTCGTTTTCGGGAAGTTTACTCGATTAACTTTTTTGTTTGAGTTTAGATCTGGAAGTTTTACCTTATTTTTAGTTCAATGGTTTTGGACATGTGGTAACCATCCTTGGGTTCATACCGAGTCAAAGACCGAACCAAACCGAACGCTCGTTTAAGCACTTTAAATAACTTTTAAGTGACCATGTTACATCAGACACTTTAGATCTGAGTTTTTCTTGATAATTTAGTTATTATATGGTTGATATGGAGGTGTAGAACAAATCTTGGCTTGAACCCAAGTTTCGGGTAAAAACCGAGTAAAACCGAACATCCGTTTTAACGAGTTAGTCAATGTTCAAACCACGAAAAGTTCAACTTATCTTTTTAGTTATGTTTTACTTTATATTACTCATATTACTTAAGATTTTGGAAGTGTTAGAATAAATATTAGCTCAAACCAAGTTTCGGGTAAGAATAAACCCGAGTAAAAGTCGAACTTATCATCTTAACGAGCTAGTCACCATTCAAAACGCCAAAAGAAAAATCTTTCCTAATTTTTTTTAACTTATGTTTCACTTTATATTATTTGTATTAATAATATTATGGTATGACGGAACCAAACTTGTTTTATACTAAGATCGGGTTTAAGCGAATTTCTTTATTAATTAAAGTCTCAAACTCGGGTTTAAGAGAGTGTAAGTCGGACCTTGATGCTTACATTAATGGGATCATGCATACTAGCACTAAACCAACTCCCATATGTAAAACTTAACAATGGTTGAGTAAAACTAAACATCAATGACCCGTTTTCTTGTAAAACTCATTTTATACTTACGTTATTTAAACACACTTTGTAAAATATAACTAAAACTCCCGAAAACCCAAGCCTTATTTTTATGAACTTTTATACCATTTATATTTCATCTTCAAGACTCAATACTTCCTCAAGATCTTTCAATCTAGGACACGCATGTTAAAACCATCGGACTCGCTTACTTGAGGATTTTATTCAAAATTTATTCATCAACGTCATTTTATTCCATGTGAGTAATTTCATCCTCGTTTTCTCTTGTATACTTTGGGGGTAGCAAGCATACTTACTCAACCAAAAAAAATATTTAACATCTAGATTCTCAACCCACAACTTCTAAGTTATGTGTTGCTTAGAATAATTGTCCAATTGTATGTTATATACCTCATATGATTAATTGCTACATGTTTATTGCTTTTGATCGTTTAGACTCATCCTCATCCTCAATAAGTATGATCATACACTCATTCTTGTAATATGGTAGTTTTATCAATTAGAAAGGAGCATCATTTATTTATGATTGATATACTTCAATTGTCACTTTTATTTACGGCTTCACATATTTGAGTTGTAGATTTTTGCCTTATATTATATTTATAAAGTCATGGAATTGCTCACCAACATACATGTTGACAAAACATATTTTATGCAATGCTACAGGTTTGATTATCGGTTGATTCAAAATTTAAAGACGTTACTTTATTTTGGACCGTTAGGTTATTAGTTAAAAACTATTTATTTTTTTGTATTTGTAAGAACATGTTATGAAATGAATGAGTTGATTAAATATTGTCACTTTAATAGTGTCATGTGCATTTGAACAATCTTACTTGCGCCCCGGCATGTTCCGCCGCTTTGATCGGGGTGTGACAACCACCACTACCAACCCTCGGTTAGAGCTATTGCCTACCGGCAACATATTCACCATCATCTTCGTACTGTTAACCCACCCCCTCCTAAACCATAAGCTCACCGCCACCTTTCTTCCCTTCTAAACCATTCACCATCATGGTGTTGGTGGTGCGGTGGTTACAGATCTGACATGTCGGTGGTGCGGTGGATGTAGTGATAGTGCAGCGAGGGTGGGGTGGTGTATGGTGGTGATGGCGGTGTGTCGTGGGTGTAGTGATAGTGATGTGTAGCGAGGGTGGCAGCGGTGGTGTATGGAAGTGACGGTGGTCTTGGTTTGGACCGGGGACTTCAACTTCAATGGCGATTGCTCTAACGGCAAGGCCGTGTGCGGCGGTGAAGCTCCGGCAGTTGGCGTGGGAGAACGTGGTGATGGAGGCAAAGGCGATGGTGGCGGTGGTGGTGATGGTGATGCAATTCAATCGTCTCTGATTGTTGGTGGTTTTTTTCAATTTGAGAATTCATTCTCTACTGAAGCTGAAGATTCTCTCTGTTAATGGTGCGAATTCGTCGAAGGTGACTTGGGTCCTCTGGCGGGGAGATTGAGGACCGCTGGCGAGATCAAGATGGAGTCACGACAGAAAGACGGTGGTGGGAGAAAAAGGTTGCCTTTTTTGATGTAGTGGCAAGATAACTTAGGGAGGTCAGAGATGGGGATTTGGAGGTCTGGTATGGTGGATTTGGTTGTGGGAAAGACGGTAGATTTGGTGATGATTTGCGGAAGCACCATTGATGGTGGTGGTGATGATTCACAGGGCATGGTGGTAATGGAGGGGGAATAAAGGGTTGTGAAGAGGATGAAGGGAGAGAGTGAGTGTGTATAAGTAACAATTTAAGTCCAAGGTATTTTTGTCTTTTTGCATATACTTAACAGGAAAGTTAGATGAGAGTTAGTGTCTTGGACTTGATTGATACATATTTTAAACCACAATGGTTAAACTGGACGTTTTTAAACTATTGGATGAAAAGCGTTATAACCATCAAACCACAGGGACTAAAAGCGTGATTTACTCTAATAATAATTAAGGTAAGGTTATTAAAAAAAGTAATAATAAACCATAAAAGATGAGAACGATTATTATCCATTAAATTAAAATTCAAGTGCTAAGGAAATTCGATTGCATAATAATAAATAATTAAAACTTTATATAATAGACCAATGGTATTTTGGTGTTAACCGCATTTTCAAGTTCCACCTTTTTTAAACGCTCGATTTTTTTACATATAATAATATTTTTTAAAATTGCACTATAAAAACAATTTTTTTAATATTTAAAATGCATATAATTTTGATACATACAAATGAAGTTTTTTCCCAAGTTATTTCAGCTGATTGTGTAATATTCTTCATCTTATTATGTAATATTCGTCAGTTCGTTATGTAATATCAGATCAATTTGTAATATTTATCAGATCCTTGTGTCTAATGTTCATCATTATGTTATGCATTGTGTTTTTCAAAATGGTGATTTTCAAATAATACAATGATAAAAACGTAATTTTGTTAAATTTTCCATTTTATTGTGCAAGCCTGATCGAGTTATTGTGTATTCATGATCAATCATCGAGTCACGAGTCTAGTGCTAGTCATCGTGTTATCCATTATGTCTAATGTTAACCATTGTCTTTTTAAAGTGTTGTTTTTCAAATAACACAATGCTAAAAATGTAATTTTTTTACGTTTTTTCCAGTTCATTGTGTAACCCTGCTCAGGTCATTTTGTAATCCTCGTCTAGAGCTCATTATGTCTTTTGCAAATTGTCGAGTCCAATGTTAGTCATTTTGATAGCCATTGTGTCTAATGTTGACGATTGTGTTATGACTGTGTTTTTTAAAATTATGTTTTTTAAATAACACAAAGCTAAAAATGTAAATTTTTACGTTTTTTCTGGTTCATTGTGTAATATTGATCATGTTATCTTATAGCTCTTTAAGCAGCTCATTGTGTCTATTGCTAATCATTAAGTCTAGTGTTGGTCATTGTGTTATCCATTGTGTCTAATGTTTACTATTGTGTTATGCATTGTGTTTTTTGAAATGATGACTTTCAGATTAACAATGTTGAAAATATAAATTTTTTTTATGTTTTTTCAGTTCATTTGTGTAATCCTGATTAGGTCAGTTTGTAATCATCGTCAAGCAGTTCATTATGTTTATTGTTAATTATCGAGTGTAACACCCGGTTATTTTTTTAAAAGACAAGAAATTAAGAATAAAAGAAAGAAAGACAATTCAGTCCAAGTGAAGGGACTAAAAGTGTAAAAAGGATAAAAATCTTTGAAAAGTTGGTGTAAAGGTGGGCATGGCCGCCCACCCTCACTTCACATCAACATATCTTCGGTTCTAGAGAGAGCAGAAGAGAACTCTCGACTTGTAGAAGAAGAAGAATAAGTGAACGAATTCAAGGTAAGAATTCATGGTTTTTATGTGTTTATGACGGGTTTTATCCCAGTTATGTGTTTGTATGCTTATGGGTTGTGTTTGTGCTCGGGTGTGTGTGTTTTTGGTGTTGTTTCTAGGTGTTTTGAACTCATAACAAGCGGGTAAAAAGGAAGAACACCCAAGTTGCACCAGGTGAGTTCTAGACCCTGGTTTTTACTTGTTTTCACATCTTTGGGGCTGAAATGTATTTAAATGATTTTTTAAATGTTTGAGTATGTATGCCCGTATGTATTGTGCATGAATGAATGTGATTCTTGAATGCTTATAGGTTATTCCTATCTAGAATAGCCACATTAAGCTTAGAACATATGGATTTGATGATTGGGTTGAAAACATACTGGAAACATGTTGAACAGAAGGTCCATGCGCCTAGATAATGCTCATGCGCCTGAAAATGCCTTAGAAAGAATTAAGTGTAATCCATGCGCCCAAACAGTAGCTCATGCGCCTAAGATTACCTTAGAAATGATTAAGTACAGCCCATGCGCCTGAACAGTGGCCCATGCGCCTAGAAATGTTAGCTAGACGACTACGTAGGGCCATGCGCCCCAATAGTGCCCATGTGCCCAAGTGGCTCATGCGCCTAAGTGTCCATGCGTCCAAATTACTCATGCGTCTAAGTGTTCATACGCACAAATAGTGCCCATGCGCCTGAATAGTTCATGCGCCTAAAGTGAAAATGTTTAAGTGTTGGCTGATGCGCCTACATAGTGATGAAACGCTCGAATAGGGCTCATGCGCCCCAATAGTTCCGATGCGCCTAAGCACTTAGAAATTTTTACAGAATTTTCTGGGAGTCTGTGCTTTAGGGTTTTGACCGAGGTTGACTAAGGGCTTATTAATGATGATGTTTCATGCATGATATGATTGCTTATGATTGTTCCTTATTATTGTTATTGCTATTATTATTACTTATAGTAAGTGACTTTACGTGGTATGTTATTATCGTAACGTAAAGTATATCGTAATAATAAAGTGAAAAAGCAATAAAGAAAAGAAGAGGAACATTAATGAAGATGTTAACAAGTCTTGCAAGCTTACAGGAGGTACACGACCATGTTGTCGTTAGCTCAAGTGTGCTGCGGGTTAGCTATCCTATTATGCACACATGGTCAATCAATTGAGATTGGCAGGACCTTTACAGCGTGTCCTGGGTGATTGGGTTGGCCTTGTACATAGTACACAGAACCCTTTCGAGGGATACAGTTGACCCTTTCGGGGGATATAGTTGACCCTTTCGAGGGATACAGTTGACCCTTTTAAGGGATATAGATGACCCATCACCCGTTTTCCATCACGCATATAGTTGGGGTATTGCTCACTGGTCCTTACAGAAAGTGAAACATAAAGATAAAAGTTTACAGAACAGACAAGGCATATAGTAAAGCGAACGAACTATACTTGTTCATATAGTTGATGCGTGCTCGCATATACAGTACATAATTGTATTTTACAGAAAATAGTATTTTCTTATACAACATATAGAAAGTATTTTATTACTTATAAAACTAGAGCTCACTCAGCAATGCTGACTTTTATACATTTTCAGTTGGCAGGTAATTATTGCTGAGGATGGCACGAGGGTGAAGCTACTCGGTAGGAAAAGTCTGACATCCATTCATACTCTGTGTTGTTGTTGTTTTGTAATGCATATAAACAAGTCTTTTGTAATCAGTTAAACGATGATGTATTGCTAAACAACAGTGGTTTAAATGAAATGAATGGCTTTTGAAAAATTATTTCCGCTGCTTAAGTTTGTTTAATTGAAATGTTTAATGTTTTAATTGCTATGATTGACCAACCGTGAGGTTTCCGGGAACGGGACCTTACATCGAGTCTAGTGATGGTCATTGTATTACCTATTGTGTCTAATGTTAATCATTTTGTTATACATTGCGTTTTTTAAAATGATAATTTTTGAATAAAACAACAATGAGAAATGCAAACTTTTTATGTTTCAAGTTCATTATGTATTATTTATCAGATAATCGTGTAATCCTCATCAATCAGAAGATTACATAATAATCTGACGAAATTACACAATGAGTTAAAAAACATGAAAAACAAACTTTGTTTTTTATATCAATACCATATGCATTTTAAAGATTAAAAATTGGTCATCTCATGATATGATTTTTCAAAAAATAATATCGTATGTAAAAGTTATAAATTTTTAAACAAATGTGAAATTTAAGAAGAGGAAACATTACCAATTTTGCCCCTAACCTAATTTTTTATCAAAAGAATACATGTTAACATCTTAATGCTAATCTCTCTTTTTGTGCTACTCCTCCTAGGGCGGCAAGAAGCTAAGAAAAGACCAAGCGTTCTCTTGGTTTCCTAACCTGTTGCTTCTAGAGACTGCCCCCTCACAGTTGGATGTTGGTCCAGCCTATTACGAGAATTCTTCCTTACACTTTTTAGAGTAAAAAAATTGTATAAAAACCTCTCTCTAATAATTAAATGGCCTTTTATAGTTCTGCAACTACCAGTTAGCCATTATTTAATCCGAATATTAAAATAAACAGAAATTCATTTGTCTGGTAGATGACAAATCATGGTTTTGAAAACCGGATCAGACCGACTGGTCCGACCGATTGGACCGGGAGTCGGACTCTAATCCGGTCCAGATTGGTGCTTTAAACCAGTTTAACGTTGAACCAGTGGTCAAACCGGTTGAACAGGCGATCGGATCGGCTGAACCGGTTTTTTATATAACTTTTTTTATAATTTGTATATATTTATAAAAAATAATTGATAATTTTATCCGGTTCTTATATACGGTACAGTTTTAAAAAAATTGTGATAAATCAATCCTAACCAATGGCTAATGGAATGACAAGTCGGTAATTATGGTTCCCCATATACTCTTGGTCAATATGGAGATGCTGAATATCATTATGTTAGTATGAGAAGCCATACAATCCACTTGAAAGTTAGAAAGTATCAAAGAAATCAAATAAAAAGAAGACAACTCAATGGGCACTTATAAAACCGATGTGTTGAAATAGTAGTATTTTAAATTTGTGAGGGTTAGAGGTTTATTAGGAGTGAGCCGCATCCGACGTGTGCCCACAGCATTGGTTGGCTTAGAGCGGCAACACCACTTATACAATCGAACCAAGCTTTAATTTATTTTAGAGTAAATTACTATTTTGGTCCCTGTGGTTTGGTGGTTATAATCATTTTCATCCAATAGTTTAAAAACGTCTGATTCAACCACTGTGATTTAAGATTTGTCACAATTAAGTCTAAACCGTTAGCTCCATTCATTTTCACCGTTAAATATCTAAAAAAACTATAATACCCTTAGACTAAAATCGTTATTTTTATACATATATCTAATATATTTTATAAAAATATTAATTAAATTCATCACCATACCATCACACCACACACCCCACCCCCAACATTAGCAAACCACCATACACACACACACACACACACACACACACACACACACATATATATATATATATATATATGTGTGTGTGTGTGTGTGTGTGTGTTTGTACTCTCCAAAAAACCAACAACCAACACCACCACAACACCACCACCACGACCACCACCACTGCCACCGCCGCCGCCACCGCCACCCCAACATCACCACCACAAGCACTGCCACCACAACACCACCCCACCACCTCCATAACGCCATTGCCACCACAACATCATCACTACCACCACCAAAACACCCCCAACCCACCACCACCATAACACCACTGCCACCGCAATAGCACCCCCAACCCACCACCACCATAACACCACTGCAACCGCAACAGCACCCCCACCACCACCATAACACCCCCGCCACCATAACACCACTGCCACCACATCACACCAACACCACAACACCACCCCACCCCCCCCCCCCCCACCACCACCATAACACCACTGCCACCACAACAACACCCCCCCCACACCACCATAATACCACTATCACTACGCCATCGCCACTTGCATCAATACACCACCGACCCCAAAATCAAACCTAAATCAAACCATAGTACCGGCACAACTAACATCACACCACCACCATAAACATCGTAACCACCAAATTAGAAACCCTAACCACAACCTAACCAATTTTGAATCCCAAATTCAAATCTTCATCTTCTAGATTCAAACCTAAACCTCTTCACATTAGCACACCCTCAACCGACGCCCTGTATCAAACCTTTAATCTCTTCACATTCTGGTGGTGATCTGAGCGATGCTTCTCAAATGCATCTACAACCTAAGTTGCATATTAGTTTGGTAGTTTCTGATGTTACATGTAGATAGAGAGAAAGAGAGAGAGAGAGAGAGAGAGAGAGAGAGAAGAGAGAGAGAGAGAGAGAAATGGTGACCAACGGTGGAGGCGGAGACCGGCGGTGGGAGGCGGAGACAGGTGACGGCGGTGGAAGGTGAAGACCAATGGGAGGTTTGACAGGTGGTGGTTTGTGGGGTGTGTGTATATACATGTATATAATATCCAAGGGTATTTTTGTCTTTTTACATACACTTAACGGAATAAATGGATGGGGGTTAGTGACCTGGACTTAATTGTGACAAATCTTAAACCATAGTGATTAAACGGTCATTTTTAAAATGAAAATGGTTATAACCATCAAACCACAGGGACCAAAATAGTAATTTACTCTTAATTATATTTTATCAATTTGAATTGATCTTAAATGTAAAGTTATTCATACAAATAAATGTCGGCAGCAAAGGAATTGCAATGCTAAAATGATAATTGGTGAAAAAATTATTAGATATCGGTAGGCCTCTCAACTTTCTCGAAGTCAATCACACATATTTGATATGTATAGTTTATTTTATTGTATGAATCATTCATTTCTTTTATGCTTTCATCCATAAGCCAAAGGGTAGTCGATCGTGATAACGGTTATGTAAGCCCGATCACGGTGGGGAACACCGCTTCCTATCATTATCGGGGTGTGATAGTGCATGATGATGATGGTCATCGCATGCAAAGAGGAAAAAAGAGTGAATTTCATTTTTTGTTTCTATTTGCTAATCGAACATAATAATACACCACATCAACTTTAATAATTATAAACCTAATCACTATTACACATATGCTATCATCATTTTTTCCTATCACTCTCTCTATTAACTAACGGCCTTCATACCCAACTGATTACAAATTGTGAATTTTGCTCTATAATATTTTTTGTATTAGTTTTTCAAGTAACGCATAATAGCCTTTCATATATTCGAGGATAGATATGTGTTTAATCGTGAATTTATGAATTTATAATGCCACCAACATGAAGTTAATTTCATAAATCTAAACCATCGTTGTGTACATTAATCAATCCGGATAACAAGAACACTATCATTTTCGTGCCTTATAATTTATCCGAATAAAGTGCCCTTTTTATAAAAGCTTTAAAATCAAATTTGCAAATTAATTTGTAAGAGAATATCTAAATATCAATCACGACAATTATTATGAGAGTGTAATTTTTTTTCTTATTTGAACGGCATGAGATTGTAATTAATATATTGTGTTAACTATCTACTTATGTAAATAATTAAAAAAATTATATTTTAAATTATTGGGTGTTTTTTTTGGCAAATATATATATATATATATATATATATAATATATATATATATATATATATATATTAGTGGTACTAAAAAGCGATTATTCACGGGGGACTTGAGTTATGAACGTTTAAAATTGTTGTCATGGAAATCAACTTGGCTTCATTAATTGCAGAGCTTTTAAGTTGATATATTCTACTTTTACTTTATTAATATTACATAAAGGTAGATGATAGTATATCTTGATAACAAATAATAATTTTATACCTTATTTAAGGATTTTATAGATGTAATTAACTTTTTGAATACTAAAACATTATTTTTATTATAGAAAATATTATTTGATGTGGTAAAACCAAATTATCAATAGAGCATAGGTAACAAACGTTTTTGAACCCTAGGAGCTCGTGTGAAACAACGAATGAGCTCGTTACATATTCCAACATTACAGGTCCCTTTTGGGTTTTAGACCATGTGCAATGAAGCGTTAAATTCATACATAACGTCATATAATGCCCAAATCACCATTACGGTAGGACGTTAAGTTTAAAGAGACATTATTATTATAACACCACAAATCACAAAATCCATAATGATGAAGAGGCGTTATAAGAACATCACCCATTACTTATATTTTTACAAAAAAAGTAACGGTGACTTGACGCTGATATAATAAAAAATACCCCTTAATAAACATTAATCATTACTCATGATCTTATGGTAAAACTGTTTTTTGGAATTAACATGTTCACGGATGAGGGGCGTCCACCCTTTTCATTTCTCTTTTTGTGGGGACGAATGATAATATTGCTCCAGTTGATTCCAAAAATAGAAAGATGAAATTGAAGGCGGAGATAAGAGTTTTTCGAAGATGTGGTAAAATTTTCACCAGACTTTCAAAAGTTATTAGAATGATTGACAAAGTAAGATATTTTAATTCAAAGATTTGTCTCCTTAGAATTTGAGTTCAACATATATATAAAAGGGGATTCAACTCATTTTTAGGATTTTTTTAATAAACGCCCCTCTTAATTCAGAAGGGGTGTAGGTAATACTTAAAAGGGGCTTATGTGCTTATTATTTGTAATCCAGGGGCCAAAATGTAAATTTGTTAGAAGGAGGGGTATAATTTAAAGGTGTACAAACCTGTTTTTTACCCAAACCGGTTCGGGTTCAAAACCGAATTGGTTTTTTTGTGGTGGGGTCGAGCGGGTTTTTCTTCAAACCGGTTTGGCTCACCGAATACTCGAACCTCTCAAACCGATTCAGACCGGTTTGAAACCGGTTTTACCTACTGTTTAACTGGTTTTTAACTTTTAAACCGGTTTTGAGTGCGGGGCCACCAAACCGGTATAAAAACCGGCGGTTCGGATCGGTTCGGAACCGGTTTGGACCAAACATGTTTTTCTTTGAAACCGGTTATGGTTTTTTACAAAACCAATTCCCGAACTGGTTTTTTTTCAATATCTAGTATAAGTAGGATTTACTCAATATAAAGTTAACCAAAAAATATAGCATATGACTTCCACAGAGCTATAGAGTAAAAATACTACTTTTAAGCATGTGGGAATCTTTAATACATGAGAGCAAACTAACAAACTATTAACTTTAACCACACCATTTGAAAACTATTATTACCACAAGTGCATCACCATCAATTTCTATCTATACATCACTTTATTCAATCTATACATCACTTATTTTAATTTATGGGCAATTATGTAAGACATAAACCATTCCATAAAAGATATAAGGTAGGGGACCTCTTATAAATTTATACATATGATATTTTCAAGAAACTATATTGTATGTTCTTAAAGGAAAACGAGCGATGAAACTATTGTTGATGTTTTTGTTGTGATTTATATTTTTATTATAATAGAAGGGTAACTAGAGATGTCACATGACATAAAATAATAATTAAAAATATCACATGTCAACACCATATTTACTCTTAAAATTTTTTTTTGCTTCTCTCTCTTATTATATAACTCAATTAATTACTAATATAATATTAATTCTATTTTTGATTATAAAGATTAAGAAATAGATTTTTTTATTAATGTTTATTTCTAGGGAAAAAAATTTATAAAAAGAAATTTTCTAAAACGTACATCATACTTTTTCTTAAAAAAATAAATATTTTAAAAATGATATTTTTTAAATATGTTTTGTTTTGAAACTAAATGTCTGATTTATTTTTTAGAAAAAACAAAGAAAGTATAAAAATATTTTTTTAAAAAGTTGATATCATTATTTTATTACTTATAGTATTTATATATAATTTAAATCACATGTTATTTAATAATTAATAAATTTTTATTCTATTTAATATTTTATTTGTTCAACCAATATAATACACGAGTTCACTAAAGCTAGTCCAGATATATGTTGCTAAAGTGAAGATTTTGATATATAACATTACATTTAATGATAAGATGAGAAAGCCTACAAGCTATAACGATGTGTATGAACTACATATCAAAGGATAGTGCAAAGCCATACAACATCCATTAATTGTTGGAATTTTGGACACCAAATAATTGTATTATATATTTGTTATATAAAATAGTTATTTATTAATTAGTTTAAGTTCTCGTTTTGTAATGAACTATAATTGATGTCGATGCTCGAAGTTGAGTGGTCGGAATGAATAAAGTGAAACTTGGGTAATTATAGTAGGAAATTTGATTATCATGGATGTTTTATGTTTGATCAAGTCTTTTAATAAATATTATGAATATTTATTATGAATCATAATTTTTATTAAAATTAGTATTAAACATGTCATGAATAAAATAAGAGTTTTAATTTGGTCTCATAAAATATTTCATAAATCAAATGGAAGTTTTGGTTGTGAATCATAAAACTCACAATAATGTAAAGTCTTTAACATTAGTATATAAACAAACTCATGATGAGAAAAAAAAGAGAAGAAGAAGAAATTTATTTTCTTTAGTGTTCAAGTTTTATAGAAATTTAAAGATCAGCATTCTCTAAATTGATTTTCATACACCATTATCTTTAATCTTTTTCCATATAACATCATAACACATATTTAACCCGGTGATCTCTTGGGCCGAGGCACTCTCAAGTAGTACATATTGTTTTGGTTGTTGTACCATGGGAGACAGACGCGTTGTCTTGAATAAAGACGTGAAATCTGTTTTAAGGGACCCGTGTCTAAAACGATCATCAGCCACAACCGTCAATCTTTTGTTTCTTAATTGTTGTAGTCAAAGGGTATAATTGAAGATTCAAACACGATAAAGATTCAAGTCAAGAATACTATATGAAAACTCATTGGAGTATATAATAAAGATGGATGTTTGTATCAAGTTTGGTATATAAATATTGTTTATATTTATTTCGTAGTCATATTTATAAACGGTATTGTACTAGAATATTTACTATGACTAACGAGAGTATCGTTATAATTAATATTTTTAATATATAAGTGAACCTACTTCCTACATTAATGACGTCATAAGAAATCCTACAAACTATAACGGTGTGTATAAATTATATTTAGCAAGGATAATGTAATATGATAAACATAAATAGTTTGTCGCTCTACTCATATATCCAAACTAGGTTAATATTCCGTGTATTACACGGGTTGAATAAATAAAATAATAAGTAAATAGTAATAAAAAATTATGAATTATAAAATCATGTTTGAAGATAAAATATAATTATAATTACATATGAATAACTATTTCAAGTAAATAAACAATAGATAGGTTATAGACACATAGATATATAGATGAATAGATAGTCTAGTTAAACAGATTATAGTTAGTAATAAACATGAAAAGTTACAGTATGCTATTTTAATATAATATGTGTATAAAATTATATATACGTATTTGTTCAAGAGATAAAACAATTATATTTTTTTTAAATCTTTTATCTAAATAGTTTCATTTTTAAATATTTGTTTTAAGATTTTATTATAAAAATTTATTATTTATAAAACTCTTGTTTATTAAAAAATCTCTAATTATTCTGGTTGATTTAATAAACTACTTTTTGAAAATTCCATATTTTTTATAATTATTTTAAAAAAGGACTAAGTTAAAATATTTTATTTTAAAATGTTCAATGTTTTAGAAAATATATGAATTTAATTTTTCTTAATAAATTGTATTTTTAAAAACATAGTTTGATTTTTAAAAAATGTAGATGAGGGAGAAAAATATATCAATTAATCAAATTAGTTTTTATGAAGAGAGAGAAATTTTTTGAGTTTTTAAATTACTTTAATATTCTTTTGAAGTGAAAATAAAGTAAGGATGTTTAAAAAAATAACAAGTATCAAAAAGATGATTTAAGAATATGACAAGTGGCAAAAGAAACATTCTTTTATTAATATTTATAGATTTATAGATTATAGATTATAGATTTATAGATGTATTGAAGTTACAACGAGCCATGATAATTTATTGCGGCTTTAGGATTCTCAACGTCATTGTATTAAAATAAAATTATAGGTGTAACATGTAATGATATAGGATGTAAGGGGCCCTATGTCGAGTTAAACATGAATGACTAGTACTTAAATTGTCTATATGCATTTCATTAAGTCGATAGCATCAATGGTTCCACAAAGTAAGTTGCACCTCTTGTTTAAATGAATTTGCGTGTTAACACACGAAAGGGATCTTTATCCACGTGTATATAAATGCTACATCTTATTTCACCTGTCTTTTTAATGAGTTATCTGACCATAACTATTGACTAGAAAAATGCATTGCCTACTTGTATTACCTAGTGGTAGTGCATAACATTTCAATATACACACACCCCTTTTGGTCGTAAAACAGAAGCACTTTATTACAAAACTCTAACAAAAAATAGTCATTATACTAAGAACTTACTACCATTCCGTTCGCCTAACTTTTAACCATAAGAAACATAAGTAGGGATGTAAACGAGCCAAACCGGCTTGCAAACTACTTGAGATCGGTTAAAAAAAGCTAGAATCGAGCGAGCTGAAATGAGCTTAGCCTTGAGCTCAAGTTCACATCATGGCTTCTTTACTACATGAGCTTGAGCTCTAGTTTTATATATCAAGCCTGAGCCGGCTTGCGAGCCTAAATAAGCTTTTTAATTATATAATTTTTTATTTACATATTATATATATATATATACATTTATATAATCATATTATTTTATATATTATTATATACAACTAATTATATAATATAGATTATGATATATATATATATATAAATAAAGTATGATTACAATAAAATAAAAATTAATTATAAAAAAATAATTAATAATATAACAATAAACGAGTCGAGCTTGAGCTTGTGTTTGAAAATTTTCTACCGGCTGAGTTTGAGCTTTACAAATAAATCTACAAACGAGTAAAGCTCAAGCCTTAAAAAGCTCAGGCTCGACTCGACTCATTTACATCCCTAAATATAACCCTTAAGAACTTAAGGGGTTAGTCTCTTTATAGATATATATATATATATATATATATATTATATATATATGTGTGTGTGTGTGTGTGTGTGTGTGTGTGTGTGTCCGTGCGCGCACGCGCGTGTGTATGAAAAGTTTACGGTACAAAGTAATATTATATATATATATATTATATATATATATATATACATTTATATAATCATATTATTTTATATATTATTATTATACAACTAATTATATAATATAGATTATGATATATATATATATATAAATAAAGTATGATTACAATAAAATAAAAATTAATTATAAAAAAATAATTAATAATATAACAATAAACGAGTCGAGCTTGAGCTTGTGTTTGAAAATTTTCTACCGGCTGAGTTTGAGCTTTACAAATAAATCTACAAACGAGTAAAGCTCAAGCCTTAAAAAGCTCAGGCTCGACTCGACTCATTTACATCCCTAAATATAACCCTTAAGAACTTAAGGGGTTAGTCTCTTTATAGATATATATATATATATATATATATATATTATATATATATGTGTGTGTGTGTGTGTGTGGTGTGTGTGTGTGTGTGTCCGTGCGCGCACGCGCGTGTGTATGAAAAGTTTACGGTACAAAGTAATATTATATATATATATATATCTATATATATATATACATTTATATAAATCATATTATTTTATATATACTTTACTATTCATACCCCAAACATTTCATTTTCTAACTATATCAGTATCTAAATCTACTAAAGACACATAACCACATAACATGCGTACATAATACCGGTTAACATTAAGAAAATACCTGATGGCACGCATCTACTCGGACTGGCATCCTTTCCTTTTCGTCCCATTTTCAGTTTAAGTTTAGGTTTCTTTTGAAAAGTTACCCGTTTCACTTAAACTTTGGCTCCGATACCAACTTGTAAGGCCCCGTTTCTGGGACGCTCACAGCTGGTCAATCATCAAACATAAAACATATAATTACATTAGCTTTAATAAAACATTGCAGCGGAAACATTAAAATAACTTTTCATTTCAATATAAATGCTTTTGCAGGTTAATACAACATTCGTTACAAACCATCATTTGTTCGCATTACAATGCAAAAACATTATACAAAAGAATGTCATCCAAAATGAACCAAGTAGCCGCCCCGTGCCATCCTCAGCAACCATTACCTGGCAACTAGAAAATGCATAAAAGTCAGTGTTGTTGAGTGAGTTCTAGTTTTACAAAAACATTATATTACCTTACATTTGTTAAAACATTTTCTTTACTATCGCACGTGATCACATCATACGTACATCAAGGTAATAATTATTATCTTTATCATCGTTCGTTTCGTACATATCGCACGTTTTGCACATTTCGTACTTATCGCACTTTTCGTACTTATCGCACTTTTCGTACATTTATTATCTTTTACTTCTATCTAGGTCCTGTCATATGCTTAACCCCTCTCTTGAGCACAAAGCTATACCATCTAGGGCTAAGAGACGAGGACCCCATATCACACATATCGCACGTATCACACGTTTGGAGTAGTCACATAGACTAACTCCCCTGTGTGTGAACCCTTAAGGGTTAGCCAAGATCGCACGCTGTAAACACAAAGTTGAGGTAACAACTCTCAATGAGTTGTGAACTTCCTTTCTTTTGCTTGCAAGACTTTCATTCGTTCATTCATTATGTTCCACTTTCATTATCTTAATGCTTTCACTTCGTTAAGATAATACTTTACGTTCATTATCATAATCACACTACGTAAAGTCACATCATAATACGTAGTAAGGAACATAATAAAACATATCGTACATAAGCGTAACATCACCATGCATCATCATACATAACATATACATTACACAACATCATAAACATCATGCATCATACACACATACATATACATTGCACAACAAGCATAATCATCATATGTAAAGCCACATTCCCGGGACGCTTACAGTTGGATCCTCATCTCACATAAAACATATATTTTCATCATATTACATAAAAACGTCGCAGCGGAAACATTTAAACAAAACATTCCATTTCAATATAATAGCTTTTGCAAAATAATACATCAATATCCAATTACAAAACCCAAGTCGCATTACATCACAAAAGCATTATAAATGGATGTCATCCCAAAAGAGCTGAGTAGCCATCTCGTGCCATCCTCAGCAATTATAACCTCCCAACTGGAAACACATAAAAGTTAGCGTTGCTGAGTGAGTTCTAGTTTTATAATAAAACATACTTTTCTTTTGTTAAAACCATTCATTACTTTCATGCGATCATACATCATACATACACATAGATAATATCATTATTATCTTCATTATTCATTCTTTCTTTCACCTTTCATGTCTTCCGTACCAATACCATGTGCTACACCCCAAACTATATGGCTATTGGGCCGAAGTCTATAAATAGACAGTTATACATGGTGCCGCAGTACCGAGGTAAGCGGTAGAGGTTCTATACAAATGGTTGATCATAAAAAAAGACCCCGATGTGCATCCTCCCATGGTAGCAAACCCACACACTGTTGGGTTAACACCTTTTAATGGTGTGTCCCGACATACAAGGCTTGCAAGACTTTCTTTACTTTTATCATTTATTAATGCATGCATTCTTCCTTCATGTTCCTCTTTCATTATCTTTCACTTTATGTTATATAATACTTTCATTTCACTCATTAACATAACACGTAAAGCCACAGGAAAGATAAACATACATCATAATAAGGAATATTAACATACACAGTCATCATCATACAGGGCAACATCATACATACATAACATACATAATCATACAACATCATCATCATCATGTCCAACATACTCTCTAAGGCCTCAACAGTCATCTTACATGAACTTACGGGACTTCCCACGTCAAAACTTACATCTGCACTTTCCCCCGAAAGTCAGTCATTAAACTATGTTTTTCCTCGGGTACAACAGCCCTATTTGGGCGTATGGGCACCCTTCAGTCGCATGGCCTTCATGCGATTAAACATCATGCGATTGGACCAACGCAAATGAACACCTATGCGGATGAACACCCAATCATGCGAATGGACCTCATACGGATGGGCTCAATGCAGATGAGTCCTATGCGAATGGAACTAATGCGGATAGAACTAATGCAGATGAACACTTATGCGAATGGAACCACAGTCGCATGACTCCCCATGCGATTGACTCTCAGTCGCACAACTGGCAGGCGTATGGGCCCCAATCGCACGACTGGCATGTGTATGGCTCCAGTCACACGACTGGCATGCCATTCGGTCGTATAGCCCTAGTTGTGCAGAATGCAGCTCACCCCCAAACCCAATCTGCCATTTTCGACCTCCAAGCTCATCTAAGCCCATTCTAAGCTTAAATCAACCATCCTAAACCTTAGGGATGCATACCACAACACCATTCAAGCACACATAAGCCCAAACACAAGACCCAAACGAATCATACACATACACACACATACATAAATGGGTCAAACACACACACACACACACCAAAAACCCGATTTTCAGATGTGTTTCAGCCCCAAATCATTCAAAAACGTGTAAAAGAGGGGTCCTAGAACTCACACAAGCAACCACAATGAGAAGAGCTTCGATTTGAACCGCTACTTGTTGATTTCCACGCTCGAATCCACTTGAACCAAGCTCGAAACCTCTTTTTCTCCCTTTTCTCCTTCTCTTCTCTCTATTTGGCTGATTTGTGGGTGTAGGGAGAGGGTAAGGGCTACCCTCTCCCTTTAAATACCCCCACTCACCCAACTTTCTCTCGTTGGCGAGTTTGGTCCCTCGACTTTGGACTTTATTTCTTTTTCTTCTTTCGTCGGCTTCAAAATAATAAACAACCGGGTGTTACAAGTCCACCCTCCTTAAATAGGTTTCATACCCGAAACCTGTTATTCCTCGAACAAACATGGGTAATGTTGTCTCATTTCTTCCTCAGTCTCCCACGTTGACTCGGATCCTTCCTGTGCTTCCACTGTACACACACAAGAGGAACCACTTTATTTCTCATCCTCTTCTCTTTTCTATCGATGATTGCCACTGGTTGCTCCACATAATTGAGCCGTTCGTCTACTTCGATATCCTCTAGTGGAACAATCATGTCTTCATCCGCCAAGCACTTCCTTAGATGAGATACGTGGAATGTCGGGTGAATTCCACTTAACTCACCTGGTAACTCCAAACCTCTCCTACTCTAGCAATGATTCGGAAAGGGCCTATGTACCTCGGGCTCAACTTGCCCCGCTTTTTGAATCGAATAATACCCTTCCAAGGTGAGACCTTCAACATAACCCGGTCACCCACCTGAAACTCGATCGGCCTGCGTTGTTATCAGCATACGACTTCTGTCTATCTTTGGCTGCCTTCATGAAGGTCTTGATCTTTTCAAGCTTCTCAGTCATAGCCTCGATTACCTCGACGCTCCCTAGTTCTTTTTGACCAATATCACCCCAACAGACGGGTGTGCTGCATCTCCTACCGTATAGCATCTCATAGGGTGGCATACCAATGCTGGCACGATAACTTTTGTTGTATGAGAATTTAGCTAACGGTAAGTGGTCATCCCAACTTCCTCCAAAATCAATAACACCTGCCCAAAGCATGTCCTCCAATGTCAGAATGGTCCTCTCTGACTGACCATCAGTCTGGGTATGATAAGCCGTGCTAATATGTAACCTCGTGCCCATGGCGTCGTGGAATTTCTTCCAGAATTTGGATGTAAACCGGGTGTCACGATCAGACACAATAGTCACCGGTACACCGTGACGAGTTACAATTTCCTTGATGAACAGATCGGCCAACCTCTCAGATGAATATGTCTCGTGAATCGGTAGAAAGTGAGCACTCTTCGTCAAACGGTCAACTATCATCCATATGGCATCGTACCCTTTTGGGGTACGCGGCAGCTTCGTAATGAAATCCATGGTGATGTGCTCCCACTTCCATTCCGGTATATCCAAGGGTTGGATCTTCCCATACGGCTTCTGATGCTCGGCCTTCACCTGTAGACAAGTAAGGCATTTACTCACATACTCCACCACATCACGTTTCATACCCAGCCACCAATAATCCTTCTTCATGTCTTGATACATCTTTATGCACCTAGATAAATGGAGTATCGAGTCTTGTGAGCTTCATCCAAAATCTACACCCGTAGATCCCCAAAATGAGAAATCCACACCCGTCCAACTCGGGTTCTAACACCAAGTGTGTTTTCACCCAACTCCACAACCAGACCTCTCATTCTCTCAGAGTTAAGATGTTCTTCTTTCAATGCCTCATCTTGAAACTCTTTGACTTGCTTCATCACATCCGAGGTCATGATCAACTGATATGCTTTCACCCGAATCGGCTCGGGCCTTTCTTTTCAGCTAAGGGCGTCTGCCACCACATTGGCTTTGCCCGGATGGTAGTGGATCTCACAATCATAGTACTTTATAAGCTCTAACCATCACCTCTGCCTCAAGTTCAGATCTTTCTGTTCAAAGAAGTACTTCAATCTCTTGTGGTCAGTGAAAATGATGCACTTCGTCCTGTAAAGATAGTGCCTCCAAATCTTTAGTGCAAGGACCACGACTGCTAGCTCCAAGTCATGAGTAGGGTAATTGACCTCATGAACCTTCAATTGTCGGGATGCATAAGCTATAGCCTTCCCTCTTTGCATTAACACACACCCCAACCCCGAGTAGGAAGCATCAGAATAAACCACCAGAACTTCACTTCCATCGGGTAATGACAGGACACGAGCTTGAGTCAATCTCATCTTCAATTCTTCGAACGCCTTCTCTTGAGCTTGACCCCATAGAAACTTTACATCTTTCCGGGTCAACTTAGTTAGTGGAGAAGCGATCTTAGAGAAGTCTTGGATAAATCTTCTATAGTAGCCCGCCAAACCCAAGAAGCTATGAATCTCGGATGGCGTCTTTGGAGACTTCCATTGCATCACTGCCTCCACCTTTACCGGGTCCACCATAATCCCGTCAGGATTCACCACATGACCCAAGAATTGAACCTCACGCAACCAGAACGCGCACTTGGAGAACTTAGCGTACAACTTCTCCTTTCTCAACGTCTCCAAAACCTCCCGAATGTGACCGGCATGCTCAATCTCGCTCTTCGAATAAATCATGATATCATCAATAAACAAAATCATTGATTTATCCAACATCGGCCGACACACCTGATTCATCAAATCCATAAAAGCAGCTGGCGCGTTGGTTAAACCAAAAGACATGACAAGAAACTTGTAGTGACCATAACGCGTGCGAAAAGCTGTTTTAGGGATATCCTGCTCCTTCACCTTCAACTGATGGTAGCCAAATCGAAGGTCTATCCTCGAGAACCAACTGGCACCTTGAAGCTTATCGAACAAATCATCTATTCTCGGTAAGGGGTATCGGTTCTTCACCGTCAACTTGTTCAGCTCGCGGTAGTCAATGCACATCCTCATACTACCGTCTTTCTTCTTTACGAACAGGACCGGAGCACCCCAAGGAGAGATACTCGGTCTGATGAACCCCATATCAAGCAGCTCTTGCAACTACTCCATCAACTCTTTCATCTCCGTCGAAGCCAACCGATACGGTGCCTTGGCAACATGTTGGGCACCAGGTATCAGATCAATCTGGAACTTGATCTCTCTGTCAGGTGGCACTCCTAGTAGGTATTCTGGGAGCACGTCTGGAAAGTCACACACAACTAGTACATCAGACAGTTGTGGTGTTGGCGTATCCACATCCTTTACATAAGCCAAGTAGGCGTTGCATCCACGCCTCATACACTTTCCGCCACCGCCATTGAGATTACCTTCGGGATCGTCGTGACCAAACTCCCGTCAGGCGCTGTCAAGCGAATCATCTTCTTGCGACACATAATGTTCGCCTCAGAGTCCGCCAACCAATCCATCCCAAGAACCGAATCGAAACCACCTAAGGTCATCACGAACGGTCTAATAGGAAACTTATAACCTTCTAGCTCCACATTACAGTTCTCTATCATCTCGAAAATCCTGGTAGACTTACCTATGAAAATTTCTACATCGAAGGGCTTATCAATACTTCTACTCCTAATGGGCAGCTTAGCATAAAAGGTAGCTGAAATAAAACTCTTACTAGCTCCAGAATCAAACAACACAGAAGCAAGTGTTTGGTTACTAGATACATACCTGACACGATATCGGGGCCAATCCTAGCCTTCTCCTGCATTATCGTGAAGGCTTTGTGCCCTCTGTCCTTGGTTCCTTGCAATCCCTGCTTATGTGACCCTTTCCTCTACAGTTATAGCATCGTACCACCCCACACTCTCTGGCCACATGACCGGGCCTCCCATAACGGAAACAGATATTGGCCCCCAGTCTACATTCCTCGGGGTGTTGGCGTCCACATTTGGAGCAGAGGTTTGGTCTCCACATACACTCTCCAATATGCTCTTTGGCACACTTACCACACTTTCTCGTCCCCGCACTGGACGAAGCTACACGCCGGTCCTCCGTCCTGGCAACCTTTTTATTTAGAGTGGCCCTGCCACGTCCAAACCGCTTTCCGTTCCAGTTCTTATCGTTGCTACCCTTCATGTTTCCTTCAATAGCAGTCGTCTCCTTCACCGCCTTAATTACCTCAGTCACCATAGACGGCAGAATAGCCTGCATGACCTGTTGGACTCCCTCCACAACAGCCTCTTTCAGTGTGGTCCTCAAACTAGCACTATCATCGCTGCCTTCCAGTGAGGGGCCTCGGGCTCTGCGAGTGCCATTTCAACCGCCCTAGCCATGCTTCTCGTGGCACGCGGTTCAGCACCACGTCCACCACAACCTTCATCTGACAAAACCTTGGGAGATCTACCGCCAGCCATCCTCGTACCCACTGAAAGATTCAAACACCAACATGGTTATTCAAGGGAACAGCTCAGTTTATGTCAACTATAGTAAGTCCCTAATTATAGTGGCTAGTTGTGATTAGTCACTTACTTTACTCTTCACACCCCGAGCATTACCTATCCTGACTACATCAGAATTTAAATCTACAGACAACACATAACACATCACATGCGCACATAATACCAGTTAACTTTACGAAAAATACCTGATAGCACGCAACTACTCAGATTGGCATCCCTCCCCTTTCCGTCCCATTCTCAGTTTAAGTTAAATTTTATTTTGAAAATTTGCTCATTTCACTTAAACTTTGGCATTGATACCAACTTGTGAGGCCCCGTTCCCGGGACGCTTACAGTTGGATCCTCATCGCACATAAAACATATATTTTCATCATATTACATAAGAACGTCACAACGGAAACATTTAAACAAAATTTCAATATAATAGCTTTTGCAAAATAATACATCGTTATCCAATTACAAAACCCAAGTTGCATTACATCACAAAAGCATTATAAATGGATGCCATCCCAAAAGAGCTGAGTAGCCACCTCATTCCATCCTCAGCAATCATTACCTGCCAACTGGAAACACATAAAAGTCAGCGTTGCTGAGTGAGTTCTAGTTTTATAATAAAACATACTTTTCTTTCGTTTAAACCGTTCATTACTTTCATCCGATCATACATCATATGTACACATAGATAATATCATTATTATCTTTATTATTTGTTCTTTTTTTCACCTTTCATGTCTTCTGTACCAATACCATGTGCTACACCCCAAACTATATGGCTACTGGGACAAAGTCTATAAATAGACAGTTATAGATGGTGCCGCAATACCGGGGTAAGCGGTAGAGGTTCTATACAAATGGTCGATCACAAAGAAAGACCCCGATTTGCATCCTCCCAGGGTAACAAACCCACACACCGTTGGGTTAACACCTTTTAATGGTGTGTCCCGACATACAAGGCTTGCAAGACTTTCTTTTACTTTTATCATTTATTAATGCATGCATTCTTCCTTCATGTTCCTCTTTCGTTATCTTTCACTTTTATGTTACATAATACTTTCATTTCATTCATTAACATAACACGTAAAGCCACATGAAAGATAAACATAAATCATAATAAGGAATATTCACATACACAGTCATCATCATACAGGGCAACATCATACATACATACATACATAATCATACAACATCATCATCATCTTGCCCAACATACTATTTAAGGCCTCAACAGTCATCTTACATGAACTTACGGGACTTCCCACGTCAAAACTTACATCTGTACTTTCCCCCGAAAGTCAGTCATTTTAAACTATGTTTTTCCTTGGGTACAACAACCCTATTTGGCCGTATGGGCACCCTTCAGTCGCATGGCCTTCAGGCGACTGAACATCATGCGATTAGACCAATGCGGATGAACACCTATGTGGGTGAACACCCAATCGTGCGAATGGACCTTATGTTGATGGGCTCAATGTGGATGAGTCCTATGCGAATGGAACTAATGCGGATGAACACTTATGCGAATGGAACCTCAGTCGCATGACTCCCCATGCGATTGACTCTCGGTCGCACGACTGGCAGGCGTATGGGCCCAGTCGTACGTCTCGCATGCGATTGACCTTCAATCGCACGACTGGCATGCGTATGGCTCCAGTCGCACGACTGGCATGCCATTTAGTCGCATAGCCCTAGCTGTGCAGAATGCAGCTCATCCCCCGAACCCAATCTGCCATTTTTGACCTCCAAGCTCATCTAAACCCATTCTAAGCTTAAATCAACCATCCTAAACCTTAGGAATGCATACCAAAACACCATTCAAGCACACATAAGCCCAAACACAAGACCCAAACGAATTATACACATACACACACATACATAAACGGGTCAAACACACACACACACACACACCAAAAACCCGATTTTCAGATGTGTTCCAGCCCCAAATCATTCAAAAACATGTAAAAGAGAGGTCCTAGAACTCACACAAACGACCACAATGAGAAGAGCTTTGAATTGACCCGCTACTCGACGATTTCCACGCTCGAATCCACTCGAACCAATCTTGAAACCCCCTTTTCTCCCTTTTCTCCTTCTCTTCTATCTTTTTGGCTGATTTGTGGGTGTGGGGAGAGGGTAAGGGCTGCCCTCTCCCTCTAAATACCCCCACTCACCCAACTTTCTCTCGTTGGCGAGTTTGGTCCCTCGACTTTAGACTTTATTTCTTTTTCTTCTTTCGTCGGCTTCAAAATAATAAACAACCGGGTGTTAAATTATAAAACATAACTGATCTTCCGTGGGACAGTGGGGGTTCGGGTGCGGCAGCCCCTGACAGCGGGGTCCTAGGGGTAGCATCCCCTAGTGGGGTCCAAGGGGCAATGCCCTTGGCTGGGGTCGCGTTGCCAGGTCAGCGTGAAATTTTTTTATTTCAACACTTTCATATAACACATTTTGTTATAGAAAAATCGATCTTCCGGTTAAAACCCCTTAAAATCTTGGTCATTTAAAATGTATATTTACTATGCACTTCCAGCCCCAAACTAGTTTAAAACCTTTAAAATAGGGGATCTAAAACTCACTTGGACTCAGTGAGTAGCTCCTCAATCAATCTTTCAATGCAAGGGTTACACTAGACAGCCTGCAGATAAGTTAACACTCAAAGGAGTTAATTTTTGCCTAATTTCGCTACGAGATCAGTAGTTTCGCTGCCAGTTTCCCTGGTAGTTTCGCTGCCAGTTTCGCCCAACTTTTGTTGGAAATCCATGTCTGCGAAACTACCTGCGAAACTATAGTTTCGCAGGAAGTTTTCATAGTTTCGCCGGATGACTACACAATTTCGCTGGATGAACCTGTAGTTTCGCAGAACGGGCTGAAAATTACGAAGCAACCTATTTTTGACCCAAAACTTCAATATTTTTACATCCAAAACCTTGGTTTATCACCCAATAAGCTATATCTAAGCTTCTTACATGTTTTCGTACACAAAAACGTGAGTTTTGGGCGAATATTTGCCACTTTTAAAAACCCAAGTCCTAGAATCCGGGTTTACATCAAAATAAAAGATTAAATGATGTTTCTTACCTGGATTCTTGGTATTTTCTTGTTGTTTGGATGCCCACGAACACCGATTTTCAATCCCGTGATCAACCGAGCCTTGAATCTTCAAGTTTCTCTGTTTTCTCTCTCTACACACTCTCTCTAGAATTTGGGGTGTTGAGTTGCAAATGAGAGCTGCTCAAGCTGATCCGTTTATATATACCAGGCGTTCTCGGGACCTTTAACTCGCTGGACACATAACCCGAAAAGTTAACTCGGGATATAACCCATATCCATCTTATTTACATTAAATAATCTTGTCTAAACCCATTATTATTATTATTTGGCTCGCTTAGACTTTATTCCGGGCGTTACAAGCCTCAAAATTCAGGCTCGACTTGACTCGTTTACACCCTTAAACATAACCCTTAAGAACTTAAGAGGTTAGTCTCTTTAAATATATATAATATATATATATATATATATATATATATATATATATGTATATGTATATATATGTGTGTATGTATATATATGTGTGTATATATATATGTGTGTGTGTGTGCTCGTGTGGGCGCGTGTGTGTAGGAAAAGTTTACGGTACAAAGTAATATATTTGTACGAAGTGTATGAAGTAAAATCAACCATTGATCTAAAAGATGAACGATTCGGATTTAAAATGGAAAAATCACGTAAGGAATGTGCTTGGAGGGGTAGATATCAAAATAGTCTACAATAGTTGACTTGTTTCTGAATTCCTCGTCGTTTTTTAAATGCGTATAACTTTTATACAAGATTATTTATAAAAAAATACACTATAAAATCAAGCATTTTATCTTTTTTTAATTTTAAGTATGATATAACTATACTTTTTTTAAATCAACATTTTTTAAAACGTCTATTTGTTGTGTGTATAACTTGTGTGGCTATTAACTATGGATATATAAATATAACTTGCGTAATTATAAATATAACTTGTGTAATTAATTTTTATAATGTGAGTAATATTATTTTGCGTAACAATATATATAAGTTGTGTAATTGTGTATCTCATATGCATAATTGTAGCGCGAACGAAACTATCCCTCCTCCAAAAAACACATGTAACGCCCTTATTATTTTATACGTGCCGCATAAAATTTACACTTTTTATAATAATCGGCTCCTATATGTGTGTTTGTTTTACCATCCTTGATATGATATTAAAAATAATATAATTTTTTTAATTTTTCGAAATTGACCACAAAAGTTTTATACTATGATATTTTATAATTTCTTAATTTTTTAATTTTATACCACAAAATTTTTTAATTTCGAATAATGAACGGTATAATTCTTATTTTATAACCGCTCACAAATGTTTTGCACTTTAAAGTCTGGCCATATTTTTTTCTTGGCTCGGAAGTTAATTATGACATATAAGTATTGAATCCGTCATTTTAACAACAAATCATTTGTTAGCGAGTTAGTTGGATTGGAATTCATCATTTTGATACACAAGACAACCCAGTTCAGGGCAGTGGCGGAGCTTAAGCCAAAGCTTACGAGGCGGGGGCGAAACTAAACTCTTTTACGGGGATGGACTCTATATTTATTAAAAAATTTCCAACACCGAACTGAAAATTTACACTATTAAGGCGAAAATTTACACTGCTGACAAAAAAAGAGGGTCCAAAAGAAGCTTCGAAAAGAAGCTTCGCCCCTGATCACTGGCTAAGGGAGTAGTCTCTAAAACGTGTAGACACAAATATAACATGAAGTTAAGTAACTAATTGTCACTGTATGAAGTTTTGAATATCAGACTGTGAATACAATGTAATGTAATTAATCTGTAACATTTTTAGATGCTAATTCAAAGGTCTCAACAACACATGAATATCACACATATTGTGACTTCAAATATTTTAGACTCAAGGTCTCAACAACACTACTTAACAAATTTGAAGGCAAATAATAGTGTTAACGAGAGACGAAATGTATATATTACCTTAATATATGATCACTAATGCAATTGGTTTCTGAAGTCCCAAACTTGACATTTAAATCTCAACCATTAAACTTCAATCGATACTTGAACAATATCAAAGCCATTAGCAAACCTTAATATATGATCACTAATGCACATTCAATTAAGCCTAATTCTCACATTTTTATTGTGAATACATCTTGAACCGTATGAATTTAGTGCAATTTAATATCTATTCAAATGAATTATGTTCACAAATAAACTTTTGTGAGACTCTAAGTCTCAAAGGTATATCATTTTCACCCATGTTTGGTGATGTTATTTGACATCAAGAGAGCTTAAAATCCTAACCTTTCACTTCAAGAAATATTCATTCAAATCAAGTTTCATATACATGTGATCAACTACCCCAATTACTTAAGAAACCTCATAGCATACTATGCATACCTTGAGGTTACGATATTATCATATTAGCATGGTTCAACACATATCTTTACAATAATGTTATTCTAGACATAACCTAGTAATGTTCTTTGATATCAAATAGAAGGTTTTAGCCACTATCATGAAACACACATTAAGAATTCACCAAATACTTTCAAATATATGCATATCAAATTCAATGAACACATGTTAATCAATTCAATTTACTCTATGCCATATCTAACACACATAATATACCCTTTAAGAATGAGAATTCAACAATATCTTAACTTGAAAAACATGGTATAAACTCACATTGGTCAATGAAGTTTTTTCCTCATTATCTTTCAAGGCTCCCATTTGACTTCTTAAAAAGTTACCTGCCATAAGTTTGTATATTGTACATAAAAGCATATACATTATCAACATATTTCAAACCCTTCCCCCCTTTTTTTCGCTCAGAAGTATAAATTTTTATGATTTTGGCCGAAACTTTTGTACATAATAAGTTTAGCCCCATTAAAATTGGGTTTTGAGACTTTCGGCCCCCTATACCTTTGTTTCGTTTAAGCTCCGCTAGTGATCATAACTAGGGGTCTTAAAAAAACCCGATATCTGAAACTATCTGAAATCCGATCCGTATCCGAATCCAAATAAATCGATCCGAATCCTTATTCGGATATTCGGATCGGATCTCATCCGAATCCGAATTCCTTATTCGGATTTCGGATCGGATTTCGGATTTCACAATTTTTTTATTCGGATTATTCGGATATCCGAATAAGACTTCAACTATATTTCTAGCCTAATACTTATTACTCAACTATTTATCATGTTTTCAACTCAATACACAAAAATATTTACACATTCTAGTAATAATCTTAAATAATTATGCAATAATCGACCGTTGCTCTAAATTAGAGATTCTAATCTTCGGGTTTCATACAATTATTTATTATGTTTTAATTTTAAATTTGCGTACAAGTCAATTTTTTTTAGTTTTATATCTTTTATTGTTATTTCCTAACTTATAAAATATTAAAAATAAAAAATTAGCAAAAAAAAAAACAAAAGACAAAAAATAGAAAAAAAATGTTATTTGGTTTGTTCGGATTATTCGGATAAATTCGGATATATCATTATTCGGATCGGATTTCGGATAGAGTCCTGAAATTTTCAAATCCGAATAATCCGTTATCCGATCCGATAAACACCCCTAATCATAACACACATAAATCTTTGAATTTTTCTTGTGATGGTGGGACATACCTGGTCACAAATAATATGTGTAGGTTTAATTGAGTTTGAAAGCTAGTGATTTAAGACCCTCTACTTTTAGGAATGGTTGACAAACATCCAAACTTGATATTTTAATTTTGGCTCTAAAAAAACTCCATGTTTTGACATTTTCAGCCCAACCTAAAAAAGTACACCATCGAAAATTCAATATGTTACATCTATTTCTTCCATTTTTATATTAGAAGCTAAACTTATTCAATAACTAGAAAGTACATGTTTTGAGAATATCGTTACACGCATTACGGTAGTAAATGTTGTAAAAGGCGGGTTAAGCTGCTGATTAATCGGGGATTAATCAGTAGTCGGCCACTAGCCTTGTCGATTATGGCTAATCGGAGCTGTTAGGCGCTAGGTGGAGCAAGGCGGTAGTAATCGGAGAAAATCAGTGTAATCGGTCCTAGGCGGTGGTTACGGTCAAAGTCGGTCAACCTTAAATTTTGCTTATCTAGATCTGATTCAAATTAAACTCACCTCCTCCCTTGCTCCACCGCAGCATCACCTAAACAGCTAAACTCAGCTCCTCCCTTGCTCCGGCAAACCCCCTTGCTCCGGCGACCCCCTTCTCCGGCGACCGCCCCTTGCGATTTATCAGGGGCCTTGCGCAACAGCAGCAACACCCCTTGCGCCCGGTGAAACTTCCTGCGCAGCCTTTGCTGCGGCTTCTCTTCTTGTGCTCCGTGAAACATTGGTAAAGAAATTGACTTAGTGACTTGTGATTTGTGAAGTTGTGATATATTATATATATTGTGAATTTGTGATATATTATTGTGATTATTGTGATATATATATATATATATATATATATATATATATATATATTATATATATATATATATATATATAGGGGAGGGTTCAAATGAGAACCACCTTTTTTTTGTGAGAACTCTAGGAACCAATCTCAGCCACTCATTTTTTATCACATGCAAATCACATGTCATTTTCCTCTTTTTTTTAAATGTTCGTAATTTTTTCACGATATCATTTTTTCAAAAAAAATTCACCATAAAATTCAGTATTTTTTATCTTTCAAACGCCTACCATATTGATATACTTTTCTAAAAGAAATCGTACATCTGTTGTTTACATATGTGTAAATCTAGTTATACACATGTGTAGTACTGGATTTACACATGTGTAAATCCGATATTACATATGTGTAAACGAATTTCGTTAAAAAAACGGGATTTTTTTTTATTTTTTATACATTTTTTGTATTTTTTTATGAAAGAGGGAAAGTTGGGGAACATTTTTGTGTTTTTATTATTTTTATTTTTATGTTATTTTTTTATTTATAAAATTTTTAAATATGTTTATGTTAATTACAATTTTGTCGTTGAGAACTAACGGTTGAGATTGTTTTCTAGAGTTCTCACAAAAAAAGCTAGTTCTTATTTGATCCCTCCCATATATATATATATATATATAATATATATATATATATAATATATATATATATTGTGATGTATTAATCTTAAATATATATATAATCTATGAAAAATACATATAAAATCTCCAAACCGATTAATCCCTAGTCCTCACCTCACTGCTCGATTAGCGCCTAACGATTTTTACAACACTGACAGTAGTGATATAATGTGTTTAAGTACATAAAAGAAACATACAAAATTGGGTGACCGAGTTCTAGAGGTCAAAACATAAAACAGTTGTATAACAGTACCAATGTTCTTGAATGATGACAATCTTATTTTTCATGGTACCAGCATGTTACCTCGATCAATATATCATAATTCTAGAGAAAAAAGTCTAAACACACTCACTAATTAGTTATAACAAATGAGTTAAAAGGGTCCTAAATGTGTTTTAAAGTTGATCCACAATATATTAACTTTTAATTGTTTATTTACTTTTAAACATGTTAACAATTTAACATTTTAATTAAAAGAACGTCAACATGTAAACCAGAACATGACATGTCTAATGAATACGACATGTCTAGTGAATACAACATGTCTAGTGAATGTGATAGACATATCAACCAAAACATGATCTTTAGTTTTGTATTAAATTTGTCATGTTTCAAGTCGTGCCACACACTTGTATATGATTGATATCCCTTCAAATTGCCATCACACATAAAAACACAAACTACAAATGAAACAAACAATATAGATAAATTTCTGCTTATTTCCTGCTGAACTATCTTGTTTTTCTTACATATAACACATTACAAGCAAATCTAACAAATGAAACAGTATTACTTCACATCTCGCACTACAACCGAGTATAATAAGTTTATATCATTGTTCCCTTCGTGCATTTCCTTTTCGCTCTAGCATAACTATCAATTCAACCAAAGGAGGAATAAGAAAGCCTGTGCATTGATGCATACCAGAACTTTCTGATGAATAACATAAAAAGATTTACTCTAATGTATGTGTGTTAAGACGATGAAGGTAACGTCCAATGAGTTTTCTTGGCAACCAAGATTTGGTCCCTCCCTTGGGATTCAGGTTCCTTATCGTGTACGGAAGATTTCCATCTTAAGGAACTGGAAATCTGGTCCATTTTCGCAACAGTTTCAGGTGAATCACGAACCACAATGGTTCCTTCGGGTCGTAACAATCGGTCCATCTCCAACATGACATCCACAACATTACATCTGCAACATAAACACAAGAACCAGTGTTGCAATGATCAAATCCAGTGCAATAAGTTATACATTGCACTCAAATGAGCTATTTTGGGGTTGGCAAGAAATAATTTGTTAGAGTTGACTGTTGGGTAATTTAGTTTAAATCATAAGAAAATAACCAACCACATTTGTCATAATAAAAATGGACAATGATAGTACTTCCACAAAAGATGAGGTACAAATAATATATATCAATATATTCATATCTAACGTAACTCAATGATAGGGATTGCAGGGCAACCAGACATTTAAGACTTGTACTGAACGCGCCCATGTACATGCATACTTGTGTGTGTGTGTAAGAAGTGAGTGTTTTATCATGAAAATAATATTTTCGTTCAATAAATTAAGGGCCTTAAAAAGCAAACCAAGTAAATGCTACCATGGACCATACAAGAAGTTTCAAAAAACATGATATGCTACCATTTAAAGTTACAGGTTCATAAACTGTAGTAAAGAACAACGAATTACCTAAATACAGGTTAGGTGGTATTTAGGAGTAAAAAAGTTATTCTTTGAAAAACAGAACAAGGAATTACCTGTTTTTGCCAGTAACTGGATCCTTTATTAGGGATTCAATTGCAACCACATGAATGAAGTCATAAGTTCGAGGGTAACTTGAGAAAGGTTCACACCTGGAGACATCACAATAAAATGAAATAAAGTTATGTAATATTTAAAAAAGAATGAAAAATGTAGTTTTAAAGCAAATGAAAAGTACAACAAATTACCAATCATGATAAACCCCAATAAGCCCTCTATCATAAATGACACCTAAAGTCGAAGGCTTGCGGTCTGCAACAACATTCATCACCCACAACGGATCCTGTGCTAATGCAGCAGCAAAACCACCAAAAAATGCGTTCATATCCATCACATTTCTTACTGCAGGAGTCCCCAGTTTTAGATTTAATGAATTTTTATAATACGATATCCTTCTTTCCCAACGGCGTGTGTCCGCATCGAACACATCATTTCCATTTTTAATCAATGTGGCTCGTGACGGAGCTTGTTTTAGTCTTTGTGGCCACTTTGGAATTGCACCAACAGCAATTTCCCCTTTAATTGCAGATGTCAAACTCACACATTTTTTCAGTTTGACATACCTGGAATCAATAACAATATATTATCTCAAATGAGTCAAATCAAAAACAGTTTAGCTAAAATGGGAACAGATCAAATGGGTCAAACATGCTGCAAATCGCCCAAAGTTTGGTTTAGTTGCATACAACCTCCTAATGATTTACTTAATAAATAAATTATATTATTATTGTAATAGCATTGCTTTTGTAATTATAACCAACAGATTAACTATTCTTGGGTTAACTCAATCTGGCTCGTTTCGACCCATTAGAAGTGCATGATTCAATCCAAACTTATAGTGACCCATTTCCCATCTTGCCACCTTTAAGAAAAAAATTCTTTGAAGGAAAAGAGTTTCAAATTACAAACCAAGCAGAACTAGGGTCATCAGTCTCATTGCATGGTTCAAGCCCAAGTTCATTTTGGGTCTGGAGACATGATTCACCAATGGGCTTCTTCCAAATGACAGTGTTCCCATCAACAACAATCAATTCATAGCACAATGATCTAGCCACTGCCTGTAGATCAGCCCATTCTTTATCTTGTTTGGCCCACTGTACCGGAGGACCAGAGATTACTAAATATCCACCAGGACGGAGTAACCGATCAACTTCCAAAAAATAAGTTGCATCTGCAAATTGAATTGTCCTATTGTCAGAAAAATAATATGAGATGTCACATATATTATCAGTGATAAGTTCAAGTACACTCACTATATGCAGTAAATGGGATCAAACAACGTGAACAGTGAATTAAATCAAATGAGGATGCGGGAAAAGGAAGTCGGCGAGTGCCAAGCATTAAAACAAATGCTGGTATTCCTCTTTCTAAAGCAAATTGTATTTGTGATTTGTGTGAATCTCTTGGAGCAAAAGAAAGTGCTAAAATGTCTTCTTCTAGTAGGTGACCTCCAAAACTAGCAACCTGAAAAGATAAATGGAAGAATTAAGATATTTTGAAAACCTAAGAAAAAGTAAGCGAATAGATCATTACTTTCTGTTTTCATGTTCGGTTGAGTACGAATGAAATTACCTTTTATATGAACTTTTTATTATATATAATGACAATGCAAATTTTATCCCTAGTTTATACATTATTTCATGGAAGTTGATGATTTTTCTATGTACTAAATAATAACCAAATATAATAAGCTCACTAAATTTAAACAAAATTATAATAAATAATAGCTTTTTTTCTAGTTTTCCATTTGTTTTTTTAACAAAAAAGGTAAATTAATTGAAATTTTCAAATCTTTTGTAAATATTTATTATTAAAGAAAACATGAATAAACCAAATACTATAGTGATTTTTCAATGAAATGGAAACTAATAGCCATGAAATGAAAATAAACTAAACTAAAGAAATTATATTCCTTAAATTATGATCCATCCCATTCCTTAAATTCCATCATGCCAAACGCTAATTAAAATTTTAAAAAAGAAGAAAAGAGTTAAAACAACAATTCTTACCCCACATCCCATATCAAGAGCCGTCCTGAGGACCCCACCAGAAATAGGAATATATTGTTTCAGTTTGGCGATATATTGCGTAGCTCCATCTGGGAACATAGTGCCACCCCCAGGAAAGATGAAATATGGACCGTCTTTTTCATCCATCCTTGATGACCCTTCCTGTCTGCTATTTTATTGTATGGCATGTTTTCGTGCCATATCTGCACACAATGAGAATATATTTTTTACAAAAATTTGAGGAAACATAGGCAAATGAGAATTTAAAGCTATGTTTTAGGCTACAGTAATACATGGCATTGCTTTAAAGTATATTTGGCCGAGAAGTTAAAAGGAAGTAATGACAGGTCCAGGACATCAACAGATGATAAAAGGAAACCATTATGTTGAATATGATGAAGATGAGATCGTAAAATTATTGGATGTTTGATGCTGAAATCTTGAAAACAGTAAGGGGGAGTGGAGGACAGGATTTGAACCCAAATATTGACAACTGGATATAAGTCTTCAGAACACATTTGACTGATAGGTTCTATTATCTTTGATTTTTTAAAGAAAATGAAGTAACTTAATTGGAGAGACTTAAAGCATACAACAGAACAGCTTAAACAAGGACTCAATGACAAGATTAACTAATCTATATCTTCTTGACACTATATTAAGTATCAACTCAGACATCATAACATAAATAACTAACAATGGTTACTTTGGCCATGAACGAGAAACAACAAATTCATCAAAAAACTATCTGCAAACACTTTCATGAAGCATTAACACAAAAAAATTGCGTACTTTATACAAGTTTAAGAGTATTAGTAAATTATTCAACTACTTGATGATGAAAGTAAACTCTATACTACTGTGATAATGTGCTTAAGATATAAACACGATTAAATTTAAAACGACTCATGAATCCACATAAATGAGTACCAGGCTACCATTAATCTTTGTGTACCTGTCATAACATTAAATAAAGACCCAAGGCATGATAATGTTATGAATAGGCCAAACTCAAGCAAATGCATTCATCAGGAATACAATCATTATATGCGTGGGAACCTTCCTACTTCACACAAGTATAAGTGCTATCTAACATGTCTTAAGAAGACACATAAGAACATGAATCATGACCAAATCGGCCCCAAGACAAAAAAAAATCAAAGCTTGTCAAGAAAAAGAATCCAGATCTTTACAGACTTTGACAATGTATCTATCCATTTTTACATACCGCACAAAGTGCTACCCTATAAGTTATAACCTACTTTCTAACACTAACACACCCTCCAAAAAAAACATTCATCAACTTCTCCTGTAAATAGATATCAATACGCATCATACAAGTTTTGGGCACGCAATTCGCGCAGGGACTTGTTCAGCCATACCCCATTTTCTATCGTCCACAAGAACAACTCATCTAGACAATGTATACAAAACATAACAATAACTCTACGAGTGGGATATTACTGTGTTATACATCTTTTAACATGATGAATCCACATCAAGAACCCGCCTTACTAAACCACATAAAAGCTGATATACATCATAATAATCATATGATGAATCCACTCAGGCAACGGTATAACAAACTTATATCCATAAATAAGCACATTCTCAAGCCCAAATCAAATACAGTAGAAACTTGAAATCAAAGTATCAAACAAGCATCAATTGAAGATTGTGCAACTAAACACACCTTATGCAAGCTCTCAGGCCACTGAATCGGAACATGATACCCTTTAGGCGGCGGGATCAAGCACACCATCGTCTCCTCCACCGGCGGACAATGCCTCTCCCGATAGAAATTCATCTCCCTACTAAGCACACTATTCCGGGTCGGATCTTCACACGGCATATAATCCACTGTATCCGCACCACACGCTTCAATCGCCGGGTGTTTTCCGGCTTCAATCAGCGCAACGAGCCCACGGCGGTGGTTGGGGTCGCCGGCGTTGGAGCGGATCAAGGCCTGGGCGCCTGCGGCGGCGAGGGGGTCGCCGAGAGGGGTGAAGATGAGGAGGAAGAAGAGGATGACGATGGCGAAGAAGACCATTGATATCAAGTCCAGAAGCTGCCATTTGCGATGGGGATTGGTGCGTTGTTTTGGTGATGTGAGGTTGATGTGACCCATTGATTGTGGGAGTTGGGGATTGTGGGAATTGGGGATTTGGGGTTTGAAGAATCAAGATCTGATCATGGGTTCGTGAGAAGATTTTAGTGTGGTGAAGTGGGTGTCAAAGGGGACAATGAAGAAGAGTTGAAGCGTTTCTTAAGCAAATGTTTGTGTCATGTGATTTAGGGGGGAATCAAGGCAATATGCTCATTATTACTATTTTACTAATCATATAATAAATCACCGACTTTAGTTAGATGCATTAAATTATGCAATACTTTTTTTTAGTGGCTAATCACTCACAAAACTTTCTGGTGTAACCAACTCTATACCGTCATCTAGTCAGAGATGAGTGGTACTGGTATTATTTGAGAAACACACAAATTAATATCTATACTAGCTTATAGAAATCTTGTAAACCGTTAAACATTAAATATATAGATTTTAAATAGCCACATTGCTTTTTTACGTGACTACTTGTCACTAAAACTAGCTCATAATGTATATTTCAATTAAATTTAGAGGCGGCAAAGTGAGTGGTTTGGTTTTGGTTGGTTGATAAGTCAATTAAAAAAGTTAGAATTGGTATGAGTCAGAATGTATTTAGGTCAGAATAAGCTCGTCAGGCTAGATTTTATTTAAACTTATGTGGGTCAAAATGGGTTGTACAAGAAATAAGAAATTAATGAAAGAACAAAACTTTTCAAAGAAAAAAGAACAACAGTAATCAAACTTTATAAAAAATCAACTAAAGAATTAAGATTCAAACGGTTAAATTGATAACAGTTAATTTCTTCAACCCAAGAATGAATCATAAACCAAAAATAATGGATCAAAACTTTGTAACAGAAGCCCAAAATTCAAAAATCAAAATGAACACCTGATTCAAATTCAGCACTTTTTTTGCATTCAGTTTCTGATTAGTCGTCTTCTTTTTACCGATTTAAGATTTGAAACCATAAAGGATGAATCAGAAACTAACCCTTAAAATCATAACTCTTATACATCATCAAAATCACAAACCAAGATCGATGAATCAAAAACAAAAGTCAAAACTAAAAGATGAATCAAGGCATAAACCTTGATTCTACTTGGTGGAAATACAATTGCGAAACTAGAATCGGTGAATTAGAGACTGTTAGCCATGAACCTTGAAACTAGAATCGATTAAATCAGTTGTATAAAAAACCTTACAATGGTGAAATCAACCCCAACCAATTAAGAAAACCAAGGTGAAGACAAATAAAAGATGAAGAAATCAAAATTCAATGGAGGTGTGAAATCAAAATCGAATTAGAACAGCTGGACAAAAGTTAAAGATGCTATTTGCAGAAATCACATTCGACAGTGTCCAGTAGAAACCACATACCATATAACAACTACTGCATACCATGTAACAATTCTGTCTTCTAACCGCCAGTTGTAATTCATCGTCCTTTGCCGTTAACAATAATTGGCTGGAAGTAGAACTAAGAAGTGGACCGGAAGTGGAACCAAACTACAAGAAGGGGATAACAATGGGTGGATTGTAAACAAGATGGGTTATGAGAAAAAATTATAATCAATCCATCCAGACTCGTTCCTTATTTTAGTAACCACCTATTCACAACTTTATCAAACTTCTAAAATTACCCACTTTGACTCCTTAGTAATATAGCATAATCCAACCTAGCCCGTTACTTTATATTTACTACCCAAATATATCCACCTAGATCAAAATTACCAGGTCTACTGTATATGTTAAGAATGATTTTAATAATTTTATTTGAAGCTTGTTAGAAGTGTGCACCAAATTTGGAACATCCATCAGCAATTATAACAAGCTTCAAAAGGCTGCAAATCCAATCTGAAATCATAAACACCAATCTTAGCCTGAGATCATGCAACACATAAGTCTTATCCAAGAACCCAAAATACCTCTTTTGGGTTGTTTTTTTACAACATTAACACGAACAATAACAAGAACTCTAAAAACCAAACACCATGAATTTGCATTTCATTTTAATATTTCCCAAATGATAAAACGCGTCGATTGTAAGCAATATTAAGTTTTTAAATTTTCCTTGATGTCTTGAGGTTATAATCATGTCTGATGAGATTCGCCCTTAGCAACATGGCCCTAACATCTCGATCAAACTCGATCCCAGTCTGCAAAACTCGTTGAAAAGTGGCTTTCCTTTGATCTGCATGACGGGCGTACAGAATTTTGTTGTGCGAGTCGATTCTTGCCTGTAACAAGGTTTCAATGAATTAGCATATAAGTTTGATATTAGACTGAGCTATATTATATGTGAAAAAGCAAGATTTAAAATGCTTACTTGAATTTGGTTGTCGGTAATTAAAGCCTCGAGTTCTTTTTGTAGCCCAGCTACAGTCGTTTTGAAAGCATTGGCCATCATATTTAGATCAACTGATACAAATGGGTGAGTGTATTGAATTAGGGCTTTGTTACGGATTTGAGTATAAAGCATCTCAACATGGTCATGCAAATGGATGTCCAGCAGCAGGTTTGCTTTAAGGTTCCCAAGGTAGTCTAAACATGAAGCGTAGTGGCTGCAGCAATGTAGGAAAATTATTCATTAATACAAACAAATAGACTGTTTTTAAAATGATATATAAGCATACCTTGAATAAAAATCATTAATAAGCTCCCTAACTTCAGGCACCAACTCCAGGAAGTTACGAAAGTTAATATTGTCTATTACTTTTGCCTGCCAATAGAGAGCACTCAATTAGAACTATATACACACATATTGATATATAGGGGCGTGTTCGAAACAAAATCAATTTCAAGGAGAATCGCATAAGCACTTGTTCATAGTGTGTGTCAGATACTCAGATATATAGTGAGAGAGAAAATGATGTAGTTATGTGGATACATAATTGTTTTATGTATTATCGTTAAAGCATGAGATATGAATGTTAATGCAGTTCTTGCAATCCTCTATTTGAAATTCGTTGTGCGTTAAACGGCTCTCTCTCTTTCTCCATCCCTATGTCTCTCCCTCTCTCTATAACTCTCTATATATCAAGGATATAATATAACTAAATGGTCAGATGGTGAAGTAATAAACTAGTAAGATAATATTGCCTTTAGCTCTGCCCGGTCAAAACTTGCAAGGGCACAAAGTCCACCATATGTTGCAACATCTTGAGCTGCAATAACTTCTGAGTAGCTGTTTCCCAACTCTGGAGCTGTTTCCAAGAACTGTTAAGACACCAATGAGATCGAAACATTATATGTCAAACTGTAATAACCATCGAACAAAATGGTATATGTGCAAGCAAAACATAAACAAAATGTAATTATATAAAAACCTTGCGGGCAGCATGCTTGTACTTCCTAGCCTCCAGGTGAGCAAGACCAGCAGCACACTGTAGTTTTGCGATTGTGATGGGATCAAGATCAGTTTTGTTTTGCTCGGCTTTACTGACATAGCTTGTAACATGTGCAAACTGACCCATCTCAATGCTGACCAAAATTGCATTCAAACACATATGTATGATATGCTTTGAAGTTGTGCAATAATCACGAGTGCGAACATAATTCTTAAATGCATCCCCAAGTGCACCATGGGCATAGTAGAAGTCTCCAAAGTCATTGTATCCCATCCTAATGCTCTCTTTGATCAAATTTGTCTGTAGCAAAAGAAGTTAGCCAATAGCAAGAAGTGATATATAATTATATATTCCAAAGACATCTTCAAGCATGACAAAAATCAAAAGATCATGTATTGTATAATGTAGTCACTGGGTTCCTAATTCTACCATGCAATTATAAATACTTCAACCAACTGAAGTAATTTACCACTACCAGCTTCCCACTTGATGCTCTATGTTTACATGCAAAAATGAACAAATGAGCAAATAAACTGTTTGTGCAAGCACGCATCTGAATGTGAACACCAAATTAAACCGCAGGAATTACATGAGATCTAAGACCCGCCATTATGTCACAAATTTCTCTTAATACATCATATAACCGAGATACTAAAAGTTGAACCCTGATATCGTATTACGTTTCTGATCCTATCTAGAGAAATATTTTCAATGAGAAAAAAAGTTGCTTCAATTAGCCCTGTCTTGATTCTAGAGGTTACATTTCTAACATACACATAAATGCATCCGTCTTCAAGGGCCATGGTATCCATCACACAACATTACATCCTTCTTAAAGAATAATAACTATATCAAGCCAGAAGCTATCACAATCTTCGCTAAGGAGTTACAATTTCTATATACAAGAGTACAAGATTTCATAAATACAAACCTTCATATAGATACTTGTGTCCTCATCATCCAATATTATATTTCATCTCCTCTATCCTACATTCATTGGATTTCTAGTTCCCCTAGAGCAAATAGTCCCTTTTTGCAGGTATAATATTAAAAAACCCTGTCATGACTCATGTATATGTTGCTCATTAATCACATTTTCCTATAAAACTTGTACATTTCAACAACTTCACCCGCATTCAACCTTCAACTACAAATCACAATTAACAACCACCTTCAGCAGTTTCCAATTTCATTGTACTAAAACCACAGGAATTACATGAGATCTAAGACCCATCATTATGTCACAAATTTTTCTTAATACAACATATAACTGATATACTAAAAGTTGTATTACTTTTCTGATCCTATCCAGAGAAATGTTTTCAATGAAAAAAAAGTTGCTTCAATTAGCCCTGTCTTGATTCAAGAGGTTACATTTCTATCATACACATAAATGCATCCTTCTTCAAGGGCCATGGTTTCCATCACACTGACTACAATTAAATCCTTTCTAAAAACAATAATTTTATCAACCCAAAGCTATTATAATCTTTGCTAAGGAGTTACAATTTCTATATACAAGACTCCATAAATACAAACCGTCATATGAAAAGCTGTGTTGTCATCATCCAATATTATGAATTTATGATTCATCTCCTCTACCTACATAATCTTGGTTTAAAAAATAGCGCCTGAGGCGTGCTTAAGGCATGAGGCTCTAGAGGCAATCAGGAAACGCCTCGGGGCTTTGAGGCGGCGCCTCAAGCACATCTAGGTCTAATTTGGTCAACATTGGTCAAAATTAGGGTCTGTAAGGGATGATACATAGAAATAACCAAAGGTATGATGAGATTATGAATAATTTATATGGTAAAAAAAGCCAGTATGTAAATTTTTCTAGATAAATGCAACTTTTGGCTATACATATGGCTTATTTTGTTGTACATAGAACAACGCCTCGCATACGTGAGGCTCTCACCTCATGCCTCATGCATAGCGCCTCGGCTTTTCAGACCTAAACGCCTCGGAGCGCCTAACACTTTTTAAAACAAGCCTACATTCATTGGAATTCTGGTTCCCCTAGAGCAAATCGTCATTTTTTGCAGGTATAATACCAAAAATCCCTGCCATGACTCATGTATATGTTGCTCATTAATCATATTTGATATTTCCCTATAAAACTTGTACATTTCAACAACTTCACCCGGATTCAACCTTCAACTACAAATCAGAATCAACAACCACCATCAACAGTTTCCACTTTCATTGTACTAAAACCCTATAATCCTAAGTTTGCTTTCTAAGGCTAAGGGGCTGTTTGTTTCGGCCTCTTAATGGTTCAGCACTTAATGGTTCAAATTATTTGTTTCGCAAGCAAACGTCTAAGTTAAGCATTATACTAATGCTGAATGGTTAAAACCTCTTATCTGAACCGGCCAGACCTTTGAATAGTTAAGCGATATACTAGCTCTTAATGGTTCAGACCTTTTAATGTTCAACACGTAATGGTTCAAACATCTTATTGATTCAGCACTTAATCATTCAAAAGTTACCGATCAACCCCTAAGAACTTCAAAATCCCTAGATTGCTTAAAGCACCAAAATCACAGGACTACCAAAACAATATTTAACACGTCAATAAATATAACCACAAGCTTATAACAACTAACAACTAATATAGAAATTAAAAACCATGGATGAATAATAACAATTAACAACATTGTACCCTGTAAGCATTAAGCTCGTTCTCAAGCTTCTCCTTCCTCTGATCCGCCCGACGCTCCACCGCATCCATCCAACCCGAATCCGGCCCATAATTCGGACCCAATCGCCCATCGATCTTCTGCACAACTTCCCTAAACAACTGCGTGTTCTCCCCCTTCTTAATCTCCTCATACGCCATCCGAAGCGCCTCCAACTGCATCGCGACGTTGTCACACTTGTCGGCGATGAACATCAGCCGCGAAACCTTCGTACGGCCGCTGTACAACGCCGCGTACGCCTCGATGTCGAGCTGCTCGCCGCTGATGATCGGCCGCCGTTGCTGCTGCTGCGATAAGGGCTCGTCGTCGCCGCCGTTGGTGTAGATCTCGTCGGTCATGTGGCCTGATGGTTCTTCTTCAGTCTCCATGATTACACTGGTTCTTAGGGTTTCGTTTTTGAAGGTTTTATGGTTTTTGAGTGTTGTTACGTTTAGGAGTTGGGACTCGGTGTGGAGTGAATATTATTATTATTATTTATTATTTTTTTACGGATGTTAAAAAGGACGATGGTTTGGTGTTTTGGGCTTAAGTTTCGAAAAGCCCATTGACCATTGTGTGTTGTGAGGTTAAGAAGTTTGCTTAAACTAGTTTTCTAACCCTGTAACGCATTGCCGCGATATTATACGTAACGTGGTAATGTAAATACTACAATCGACCGAACTCGTTTTCAAACTAAATTCACTTCAATACATAATGTGATTTGAATTTTTACCGCTAAATGAAAATGTTATTTGACACAACTGCTTTTCAAAGAAAATTTTGTGTCGAAACATAGATTTACGATCGCTCCAACTCGTTTCCTAACTAAAATGAGATTGTAAAGATATAGATAGTATATGTCATAATAGTTGAGGGACATTTTATGTCATAAACATAAATAAGATGGACTATCTAAAACCTTTAATCTAGGCACAAAAACTCATAAAAACACCACCCAGATTTGAACCTGGGTCACGGACGTTGAATGCAAAAAACATAAAGCTCACAAACCACCAAGCTAAGTACAAACTTTTGATTTGACTTTGTGTTATATTATATATGTACAAGTTCACTTATTAAAAAAATCAAAAAAATTACCACCGACCTTATATTTTAAGTAGTAGTATATATATAATGGCCCTTTGTTTATTATAAGTTTATCAATTTTAGTCTCTTATGTCTAATAAATTATAGGTAGCAGGTAAGCACCTGCGTGAATTTTTTATAAATTTATAGAGTAAATTACATGGATCATCATGTTATTTGCTCAAATTTCATCTTTCGTTTCTTGGATTGGAAAATTACAGCCTTAGTCCTAATGTTTGGAAAATATAACACGTTTTGTCCCTATGTCAAACGGACGTTGGTTTTTATGTTCAAATTTAAAAAATGACAATTTTACCCATTCCTACCACTACATCCCCACCTTGCCACCACCACAACCCCACCTTGCCATTTTCCTGCAAACATGTAACAACACCACCTTGCAAAACAAAAATACTTCATCTTCACATTACCAAAATACCCTAACACATTATCAAAAAGTGAGAAAACGCAGGGGTGGTGGCGGTGTGGTGGAGATGGGGTGTGTGGTTTGGTGGTGGATATGGAGTTGTGTAGTGGTGGCGACGATAAGTGGTGGTGATTGTCATGAAGATGTGTGTGTGTGTGTGTGTGTTGGTAATGGCGATGAGTGGTAGTGGTGGAGATAATGGTGTGAGCTGTTAGTGTGTGGTGGTGATGACGAGGAGTGCTAGTGGTGGTGGTGCATATGGGGGTGGTGGTGGTGTGATGATGGTTGTGTGGTGGTCTAAAAAGAAAATTAGGAGGAAGAAGAAGAAACATAAGGTGAGGGTTAGGGAATAAAAAAATGATGATGAAGACGAATGGGTTAAATTGTCAATTTACACCCATTTAACATCAAAAACTAACGGTCGTTTGACCCGGTGACGAAACGTGTTACATTTTTTCAAACCTTAGGACTAAGCCTGTCATTTTTCAATCACATGGACGAAATGTGAAATTTGAATGAAGCTCAGGGACGGTCCTATAATTTACTCAATGTTATATGAAATAATAGATGGAATAAAGTATGTTTCAGATATGTTTTTAGAATTTAAGAGATTATGAAAATAAATATCGGGAAACATAAAAAAAATTAAAAAGAAAGAAAAGTGAAAGTATATGATATTAGACGTAAGGAAAAATTACGCATATCACTGGCCTTTAATAGTTCATTATTTTGTGTATGTAAGAAAAGTTAGAAGTGAGAAAATAAAATAAAGCCCTAAAATAAAAAAAAGATTAAAAGATAACTTTAATCTTTAAATTAAAAATTATACTTGCTAATGGAAAATGGAGACATTTTTATGAGTATTGAAATCGAATAGTTTAAAAATTATACTTGCTAAATGGAAAATGGAGACATGATGCAAAAGTTTAAGTGGCTTACAGTCGTGATACACCACACCTCACTCCATGTGTGAGTTAGGGCGTGAAGCGTAGCGCAGAAATCACGCTTTTCTTAAGAAGCAGATATAAATGATTACAAATGCTACTTATAAGATTTTCTATGTAAAAAAGGGTTGTATCTATGATAACTTTGCAACACAAAAAGGTACGTTTTTGTTTTTGTACTTTTCCTAAAAAGATTGCAATACTACAAACGACCTTCACTTTGCTAGACCTCCCCCGAATGTCATTTCCACTGCAACGATCTTCAATCGAGTCATTTCTCTAGAGTATCTACCTACAAGAACACAATAGGTAAATTCTTTTCTAGTTTTACATATCTTTTTAAACTGAAGATTTTATTTATTCCTTATCATTATCCCCTCCTGATTCTATGCTTTAATTATAGGATTCCTAATTTTGTATTTCTAGGGTTGCTCTCATTTGTTTTTGAATTCAAATCAATATACAAGATCCATCTTCTTTTTTGATTTCTTGTGTCATGATCAAAAGTATTATGGCATCACAGCAACCATAAGAAAAAAAGATCCTACCAACACAAAAACTTTATCACCAATCACCATGGTTGGCAATAAAGATAGTAAAAGTAAAGCTGATGAAGACACTAAGTAGGTACCTGTGCAGGTGAGGCGTCAGTCGGTCCTAGAAACAACGGTAGCGACGCGCGGATGTTCTTGATCACAACTCTTCATATTACATCCATGCCTTGGTTACCTGAGACATGCATGTAAACGACCTATTAACCAACAAAATTTATATTGACTGGTCTCAGGATATACTAAACTTCTTGTTCGCCAAAGACAAAGTATGTTTTATAAACGGGTTATTAACAAAAAAAGTTGTGCTGACGAAGGTAAACGGGGTTATTGACTTAAGTGTTGCCGAGCACATAACCAACAATGATTCTTTAATTAAAAATAAAATCAAAGGAATTATGAGTCACCTGTTATCATACCGAATGATACATGAATATCCGTTGAGGGATGAGGGGACTATATCTTACCTAATGGAATGGAAATTAAGAGGGTCCTCCATGTTCTTAATTTCAAATGCAACTTATTATTTGTTTGTAAGTTATCAAAAGATTTAAAATATACTATAACATTTTCCCCCGACTTTTGTGTCATGCAGGACTTCGAGGATGTTGATTGGAGTGAGTAATTGCGCAAAAAGGTCTCTATGAAGTGGGGATGATGGGAAACAAGAGCCAAGTACCAATGGCTACGATTGATACATGACATAATAATTATGTCATGCATAAACTTTTATATGTTAATTTCTCAAGAACATTTTTTTAAGATCAAACGATGTGTTGTGACTCATGCATCAAAGCAAATTTTACAAGATTATCTTTTCTATTTAACACCACTAAAATGAATGCTTGTTTTGATTTGTTACGTTGTGATATGTGAGGCAAATACCAAACACCTTCGTTCACATGTGCAAGATTATCTTTTACCTTCGTCAATGATTTTAATAGTGTGATGTTAGTGTTTCTTCTTAAACACAATAATGATAGAAGCATGCACTTGTCTATAGTGTAATCTAAAAAAAACAATATGTAACCTGCAACAAAAAAAAACAATATTGCACCCCGTGGATTAAAGTTTGTAATCAAGAAATTAAGAAAACAAGAACCATAGATAATTAAAAAAAAACAATATTGCACACCGTGGAAAAAATCTTATTGAAAAAATATGTGAACATAATATTCCACATCATCATCACAGTCCACGACCTATAGGCTACAAACAAAAAACATTATGTTGCGTCTTGCAGAGTTGCAGTTGCAAGATTTTAAAAGCAATTGATGTAATAATATTCCATATATAATATATCATTTTATATAACTAATAAGTAATAATATAACTTTTAAATAATAACTAATATAATATTTCTCATATCCGAGATATTCGTATTTCAAAATTGTCATCCAAGTACGAAATTTGGATATCTAAAGTCGCGGATTTTTTATTTTTAGATAATCCGGGTTCGGTATTTTGGATTTTTTGTTCGAATATTTGGTTTGGGATTTTTTCAAACATTGTACAATAAACCTTAATCATGGTTGAAAAGTCATTGAGTTGCTATTATAACTATAATTGTTCATATGTTATTTCGCAATGAAACAAGTTTTAAATTAATTAAATAAATTAGTCTCCGTCGTTACCAAAATCCATTAATTAGATTAACATAGTAGGACATCATGTTCTAACATAATTTAATGCTTCATTCATTGTACGATGGAGGTCACAGCAATGTTATAAGGTATGAGACGTACTAGAAAGGATCTATAATGATGGTTTTGAAAACCGGACCTGGGCGGAATTCAAAGCATTGGCAACTGAGGAATATCTTCCAATGAACGAAATGCAGAAGTTGGAGCATGAATTCTGGAATCATGCGATGGTAGGGTTGGGTCATGCTGCTTACACCGATCGGTTTCATGAGTTGGCAAGACTGGTGCCACACCTGGTGACACCTGAATCAAAACGGATTAAGCGTTTGGGGTTTAGTACCTCAAATACGTGGTTTGGTCACTGCTACGGCACCTCCAACAATACAGAGTGCAATTTTGAAGGCTGGCACTCTAACTAATGAGATTGTAAGAATTGAGGTGCTAGGTAAAGGTAGTGAGAAAAGAAGAGATGTGGGGGAATCGAGCAGACAACCAGAGAGAAGATTTGATAAAAAGGCAAAGGTGACTAGAGGTTTTGTGGCAGTGAACCAAGGGAGAAAAGACTATGTTAGGCCACATCCTAAGTGTGGGAAATGTAACTATCATCACCCTACTACGACGCCTTGTCGAGTTTGTACGAATTGTAGGCACCTGAGGCATCTTGCAAAGGACTGTAGAGTGGAACCCAATTTAGTTGCCCCAATAAATGCAATTAATCCAACTGGAAACATTAGAGTTTGCTATGAGTGTGGGAGCCCCGACCACTATCGGAATGTGTGCCCCAGGCTGAATCGGGCACCGGGTCAACAAGGGAATAACCAAAATCATGTGATGGCGATAGCTGGTAATCAAGGGCAAGGTAATCAAGGAAATGCTGCCCGAGGACGTATGTTTGTGATTGGTGCAAACGACACTCGCCAAGACCCGAATGTTGTTACGGGTACATACCTTCTCAATAATCACTTTGCATCTGTATTATTTGATACCGGGGCGGAAAATAGCTTTGTGTCAACTAAATTTGTACCCTTACTTGGTTTGAACCCTAGTTGTTTAGAGACTAGCTTCTCAATAGAAATGGCGAATGGTAAATTTGTGAGAGCTAGTGAAATAATTAGAGGGTGCATGATTACATTAGAAGATCATGCCTTTGATATAGACTTAATACCTTTTGAATTGGGAAGTTTCGATGTGGTAGTGGGAATGGATTGGTTGTCGAAGTGTGTAGCTGAAATTTTTTTGCCGAGAGAAGGTGGTGCGGATCCCTATGCCTAATGGTGATGTGCTCAAGATTCAAGGAGAACGAGCAGGAAGGAGTCTAAAGATCATCTCATGTATGAAAGCTCGTCGTTGTCTGCTGAAGCAATGTTATGCATTTCTGGCACATGTGGTGGAGAAGAAACCCGAGGAAGGGAAACTGGAAGACATTCCGGTAGTGCGAGACTTCCCGGAAGTATTCCCTAACGGTTTGTCTGGTTTACCCCCTCCTCGACAAGTGGAATTCCGCATAGACTTGGTACCTGGAGCGACACCAGTAGCAAAGACGCCTTATCAGTTAGCTTCGTCGGAAATGCAAGAGTTATCGAGTCAACTACAAGAGTTGCTAGATAAGGGTTTCATACGACCAAGTCACTCGCCATGGGGAGCACCGATACTATTTGTAAAGAAGAAGGATGGAACGTTCGAATGTGCATAGACTACCGAGAGTTGAATAAGCTGACCGTGAAAATTTGATATCCACTTCCCAGGATCGATGATCTATTTGATCAATTACAGGGAGCATCGTATTTCTCTAAGATTGACCTCAGATCAGGTTATCACCAGTTACAGGTTCATGAGAGGACATACCAAAGACAGCGTTCAGGACCCGATGTGGGCATTTTGAGTTCTTAGCCATGCCGTTTAGGCTGACCAATGCTCCAGCAGTGTTCATAGATCTTATGAACCAGGTGTGTAAACTCTATCTGGACAAGCTTGTGATCGTGTTTATAAATGATATACTCATCTATTCTAGAACAAAGGAAGACCACGAACAGCACCTTCGAGCGATACTCAAATTGTTGATGGAAGAGAAACTCTACGCCAAGTTCTCGAAGTGTGAATTTTGGTTGCGGGAAGTGAAGTTTTTGGGACACGTGGTTAATGAAAAGGGAATCCACGTTGATCCTGGAAAGATCAAAGTAGTTAAAAAGTGGGACGCTCCTAAGACGCCCTTAGAGATACAACAATTTTTGGGATTGGCTGGTTATTATTGACGATTCATTGCAAACTTCTCTAAGACCGCCCAGCCATTGACGAAGTTAACACAAAAAGATAAGAAGTTTGATTGGGGACACAAACAAGAGGAGGCATTTCAGACGTTGAAGGAAAGGCTATGTAACACACCGATATTAACCCTTCCTGATGGGTTAAATGATTTTGTGGTGTTTTGCGATGCATCACATCAAGGCCTAGGTTGTGTGCTTATGCAAAAGGATAAGGTGATTGCTTATGCCTCACGTCAACTTATGGTTCACGAAAAGAACTATACGACACATGATCTGGAACTAGGCGCAGTGGTGTTCGCCCTAAAGATATGAAGGCATTATATATATGTGACTAAGTGTGTTGTCTACACTAATCATAAAATCCTTCAACACACCTTTGATCAAAAGGAACTAAATATGCGTCAAAGAAGATGGGTGGAACTCCTAAGTGATTATGACTGTGAGATTCGATATCATCCTGGAAAGGCGAACATAGTAGCTGATGCCTTGAGCAGGAAGGAGCGTGTTAAACCCCTACGTGCATGAGCATTAGGGATGACTATTCAATCGAATTTGAAAGAGCAAATACTGTTGGCGCAGGGTGAAGAGCTGAAGGAAGAGAATATTGTAAGTGAAGAGTTCCGAGGGTTAGACAAACAGAGAACTTTAAAGAGGATGGTGTACGGTATTTTGTGGATCGTATATGGGTACCTAAGTGGGGTGATATTCGAACCGTAGTTATGAACGAAGCACACAAGACCAAATATTCTGTTGATCCTGGTGCAGACAAGATGTATCAAGTTCTTAAGGAGTTGTATTGGTGGCCAGGTATGAAAAAGGATATTGCAAAGTATGTGAGGAAATGCCTGACTTGTTCCAAAGTCAAAGCCGAACATCAAAAACCGTCAGGTCTATTGCAACAACCGGAAATTCCCGAATGGAAGTGGGAGAATATCACGATGGATTTCATCACTAAATTGACTAGAAAAAGTATTGGGTTATCGTGGATCGAATGACGAAATCTGCCCATTTCTTGCCTATTCGCGAGGACTATAAAATGGAGAAGTTAGCAAGGTTATATGTGAATGAGATAGTGGCTAGGCATGGAGTGCCTGTGTCTATTATATCTGATCAAGACAGTAGATACAGTTTTGGCAGACTCTACAGAAGGTGATGAGTACTCGCTTAGACTTAAGTACCGCCTATCACCCACAAACTGATGATCAAAGTGAACAAATGATTTTGGTGGGAGTTGGATACCCACTTACCATTGATCGAATTCTCTTACAACAACAGTTACCACACGAGCATTGGATGTGCTCCGTTTGAGGCGTTGTATGGAAGGAAATGTAGATCTCTGGTGTGTTGGGCGGAAGTAGGTGAAAGCCAATTGACAGGCCCGGTGATTATCCAAGAAACGACTGACAAAATATTTCAAATCAACGATAGGCTTAAAGCAGCTCGAAATCGACAAAAAAGCTAAGCTGATAACCGTCGTAAACCCTTAGAGTTCAACGTTGGGGATCGTGTCTTACTGAAGGTCTCTCCATGGAAGGGAATCGTAAGATTTGGAAAGAAGGGGAAATTGGGCCGAGATATGTTAGACCATTCGAGATCACAGAAAGAATTGGTCCCGTAGCTTATCGATTAAAGTTACCTCAAGAACTTAGTGGTGTACACGATACATTTCATGTATCGAACCTTAAGAAGTGTTTACCCGATGGATCCCTTCATGTACCGATTGAGGAAATCAAGATTGACGAGAAACTACATTTTATGGAAGAACCAATAGAAATTATGGACCGAGAGGTGAAACAACTGAAGCGCAATAAGATTTCAATTGTCAGAGTGAGATGGAACTCCAAGCGAGGGCCTGAGTTTACGTGGGAACGGGAAGACCAGATGAAATCCAAATATCTACATTTGTTTGTGGATACAACTCCAGGATCTAACCCCAGCTGAATTTCGGGACGAAATTCTCTCAATTGGGGGATACCGTTGTTAGGTCTAGGATCAGTAGATCTAGTCCATTATGTATAGGCTTAGTACTTGAATTAATATCTGTAATGAATGGTTGTAATTCATTATTGTGGATTCATTATATATATAGGTTAACCTATTTATATGTGTGTTGATTTATGTATGGTTGCAGGTACAAACATTATATTTGGTCAATTTCTGAAATTGACCAAGTGTAAGAAACATCTACGGATGAACATTTTGTTCTTCCGTAGATAAGGTTCTTACAAGTAAAATTCATCCAAAGATCTTCTACGGATGAACAACCAACACTGAGGATGAAAGAACAAGATTGCTTCGGAAGACCAAGATTGCTTCGGAAGAACAAAACATCTTCGGAAGAACAAAACATCTTCGGAAGAAAAAGATTGCTTCGGAAGAACAAGACCTGCGGAAGAACAAAACATCTACGGAAGACTCTATTCCTACGGAGTCCAAAACACTTGTATAATACAAGTGTTACAAGTCAACAAGGCAGTTATGCGAATCTCGAGAAATCCGATGATTCCTTAACAGAAACAATTCAAATCCTAAGAGATCTGGTGTTTCCTATAACAGAAACATCATTGTCTATATAAATGGATCCTAGGTTTCGAATTATGGATGGCTTCATCAACAACAGCAATAGCAATTCGACAATTCCAAAAACAACAAACATCACATCAAATCTCACAATCAAGCCCTAGCAGCCGTCACATCATTCATCACAAAATTTAATATCATTCATTCATTATTTGTAATCATTAACACGTTTTAATGAAATACATATTATTCATAAATTGTGTTTCTTTTAGTGTGTTTCTTGAATTGTTATTGATATTGAATTTTACTACAAAACAATTAAACCAAGGCAATGTTGATTCCATAAATGTTGACTTGTCTTCGACCAACACTGATAATTTCTGATTGCGATCCTTGGATTCATAGGCGGTATCAGATCCTAGTGCTCATTGATTTAGATCAATTGATCTATCAATATTACTTGTGTTTAATTGCTTTGAATCCTGTAGATTTGTCAGTTTTTACAGATTAAATCTACTGTCTTTAAAAGGAATTTGTGTGAAACTTGTTTGTTGTTTAACAGTAGTCGATTAGATTAACTTGCATCTATATTCAACTCAATTGAATAGCAGATCCTGGTGATCATTTTCATCAATTAACATCATGAGCAACTTCAGTGGATCATCTTACCAACCACCAAAGTTAGAAATAAAAACAGACTTCAAATCATGGAAAATCAAGTTTAGGAATCATGTAAATTATACAGATTCTAACTTATGGGTCTCTATAACAGAAGGTCCTTATATTCCACCCACCCATGGGCTAGATATGCAGGATCGATGTTTGTCACTAAACACTTATGTTTTTCTCTCAAACTCACTTAGAACAACACTCTGGTAAAGATAGAATCAGTAAGAGTTGATCACAATATAGAAAGTAGTAAAGAACACAGGAAGTAATTTTCAAGGTACTTTTATATATTTCTTCTCAACTCAATAATACAAGACTCTTAAAAGCAGTTGTTACCATGAGTTACAAAGAGAACCTATATATAATACTACCTATAGCCGGATATACTTTAATACCAGCTGAGATCCTATAGCTAAAGTCTATACTACAAGACTAAAGTTTAAGGTATCTCGGATAAAGTTTTATCTGAGGTTTGGTAGTCAGGACATGTCCCTGACTTACTTTTTGTCCCCAACTAAAGTTGGTAACATGTACTATCATGAAAAGGTGAATAGTGGAATAAAGTATGGTCAACTGCATGGCTTTTTAGGAAGAAGCCATACAGTATCAGAGGTCTGCAGAGTGTCAGAGACCATACTTGTGTCCACTGGTTCATAGCAGTGTCTTCCGAAGGTTAAATGGCTTCGGAAGAGTAAGTACTTCCGAAGCCACTTATACTTCGGAAGAGACTGCTTCTTCCAAGGCTTAGAGACTTCTTCTTTTCATCATACTTCGGAAGTGATCTTCAGTTTATTCTTCTAATGCTTGAACTTCAGAAGTATATACTTGACTTCAGAAGTAGAGTTCTGTCTTTGGAAGTTGACCTTTCACTTTGTCTTCGGAAGAACTCTACAACCTTTGAAAGTTCCATGTTAAGCTTCGAAAGCCTTTGCATGCAGCACCAAAATTCATTTAAGTGACTTAGTTTTGATTGCATTAGCCTTCTTCTTGATCCAACAAACTTCCCCTAGGCTGATGCTACCAAAACTTCACTTGTTTCTGCTTCTTAAAACTTTCAGCACCAAGGAGAGTAAATATTTGTCTGTCTCCTTGTTCTTATTTGATATGGTGTTAAGAAGTTTGTACAGATCTTTGGTGGACAGAAAATCCAGTCTGTCACCTTGGATAACATGCACCCTCTGTTGTTGCCCTCTGAAAAGAGTTAGTTGATGGGAACTGTAATCATATTCCCATTTAACTATAGGTTCCAATTCTGAACCCTCCACCATCTGTAGAAAGGCAGTGCCTTTGGTAGGAGGTCTTCCTTGTCTTCCTATCTTCTCAATCTCAACTCTTCTTTAATCTTAGCCTTTGCAGTTAGCTCGGCTAGGTGAAGGCTGCTAAGATGATTTCTGAAGAGTGCAGTAGCTTCAGAGTTGGAGGGGTTGGAGAATGGCTTCTCTGCTAACTCAGCAATATCAAACTTGTTGGAGTGTAGCAGAGAGGCTGCATTAAGTCTATTGACTTTGCCATTCTGCCTTTCCACAACAAAGTTATGAGAAGTTTCATCGAACCTCCACTGGACTATTTTCTTTCTAGGCACAAGAGACTGACTGGGAATCTTGTCCTCTTTCTTGGTGTCCAGTAGAGTCACCAGTTTCCTTCTAAGTTTCTTCTCTTCATCATTTAATGAATCTGAGTTGAGGCCTAGAAGTCTAGCTGCCTGGTCCAGTGTTCCTCTAGGTAAATCAAGAAATTGATCTCTTGTGAGGGAACAAGAGGATCCATCAACATAGGTAATGTTGATAGAATCTTCATCACATGAGACTTCGCTTAGAGTTGTGTAGTTAATGAGCTTGGTCTTGATTACCTTGAACTCTTCAAGAGAGAGATGTTGAGAAGGCTGGGGGGATGGTATGGATGATTGTTGGGTAGGTTGAGGCTCAGAGGTTTTGGCGAGTGTTTTGGGTTGAAGGATTGGAAGTTTGGGAGGTTGTCGTGAGGGAGAGGATGTGGGTAATGGTGTGGGTTCAGGGGTGAAAGGTTCGGTTTTAATGGTGAAGGGTGAGGGTGAGGGTGAGGGTTCAGGTTGTGGTTGAGAGGTTGTAGTAAAGGTAATCCCCTTTACCCTTCTGTACATCTCTTTTCTCTTCCCCATCCAAATGTCAGCCTTGATTTCACTAACAATCCGTTGAAGCGTCTTCTCAGACATGGGACCCACCTGCCTTCCAGAGAAGCCATGAGCCCGGAGATAGTCCTTCATCCAGGCCTTTTCAGTGAGCTTCCTGGTTGTAGTGACCCTAGCTTCTTCCTCCTCCTCCTTCTTCTCCTTTGTCTTTTCTCTTGCAGCCTTCTTCCTTTCTTTCTCCATTTGATCCCGCTCTTTGTTGTAGAGCCAAAGGATCGTATCATCATTGTGTGGAGAGAGTTCTTGAAGATTTAAGCCTTTGGAGAGTAGGAAGTTTATCCTGTCTCTCCTCAGCTGCAGTTCAGCCTCCTTCTGTTTTTCTTCTTCTTTCTCCAAGGCCAACCTGGCTTCTTCAAGTTTCAGCCGGGTTGCTTTCACCAGATTCACCAACTCCTCTAGTGGTAGCAGGAGTGTCTCTTCATTGGTAGCTCCTATTTGGATAAGCTGGTCAATGATCTCTTCCCTTTTCTTGTTATTGACAACCTCTTGATTGGCTGCAGCTGCTTTTGTGCTGGTAGCTAGCAACTTCTCAGTTGGAAGTCTTCCTTTCTTCTTAAGGTTCTCAATCTTTTCCGCTTCCTGAAGCTCTTCCGCAGTCATCTTTCTTTTCCCTTTATCTTTTGAAGATCCTGACTGTGGTGGTTCTTGGAGAGTGGATTCTGATTGTGAGAGAGGCAGAGATGGTGTCTGGGATAGAGGTAGATTTAGAAAGTTCTCGCTGTTCACCTCAGATGCCATTTCAAGTATTGCATCTATGATGATCAATTCTTCAGACATTTTAAACAGTCCTTCCGCAGCTTCCATTTCAGCTTCGGAAGATTCGGCTTGTTCTTCCGAGGCTTTAACTTCAGCTTCGGAAGTTGGAGGAGATGCAGATTCTGTCCCAACTATTTCAGTTGCTGGGCCATCAGTCCCCATTTCCCCTTCGAAATGAATCTTAGGTTCCATGTGGACCTTAGGTTGACCAACTTCTTCCACAGTGGTAGAAGGTGCAGTCAGCCTCTGAAGCTCTTCAGCTCCAAAGTAGAGCATTGTAGCAACTTGGCTTGACTGATCAGAAGAGGTTCTCAACAGAAACTTGGTGAAGAGTCTGTAGAGATTGCTGAGCATCTTTGAGTCAATTGAAAATGATTTGAGATGGCTCAGACACAGTAATGATAGGAGTAGATGAAGTTGAAGTTAAAGTTGAAGTGTGGCTCTGTTGTGAGTCCTCAAGTGTTTGTCTCTGAACATTCTCCCCTTTTTTGGTAGCATCATATTGAGAGCTAGATGAGCTAGAGGAAGAAGTTAATGAGACCTAAATAGGTACATGCTTAACAGACCTCTCTGTCTGTTTCTCAGCTAGTTTGGCATTGAGATTGTCAATCTCAAGTTACTGAGTGGTGGACCTTTCTTCTAAACTCCTAACTAGAGATTCAAGGTTAAGACTTTAGATAGAAGGTCGTGAATGAGGAGTTGCATTCTTCCCTCATCTTCTTTTGAAGAATCACAGGGAGATGAGGTAACATACCTGGTATGTTCAGCCTCACCACTAGAGGTGGTTTCTTGGCACCCTGGTTTCCCGTGCTCAATGATGTCTCTTTCAGAGTCATCAAAGGGTTTAGTTGCCGTAGATTCAGTCTGAGATATGTTACCACTGTCCACAAGGTACATTGAGGCACCTTCTGTAGTGGCAGCTAAATCTGTATAAGTCCCCTCCACATCAGTGGGACTCACCTCAGTTATTGGTTGCTGATGGGGGCTAGAGATAAGGGATTTCTCCAGGCTCTGTTGATCTTGAAGAGGGTGTTGTAGATCAACTTCATTGCCATGGAGAGATCTTATCTCTTATCAGTTTTGAAGAGAAGGTCAGTACAAGATAGGGAGGTTAAGCCTACTGACCCGGGACCTTGATCAATGTCTACAGGCATTGAGCCTTGGTGGGGCTATCCCTAGTTGGCTATTTAGAAGAGTGTAGATACTCATTCTGAAGGCTGCTGGTTTGGGTTTCGGGCTCTTGGGTTGAGACTGAGGAGACTTAAAACCCATATTGAGGTCAAAAGAGAAGGATGGAGAGACCTCAGACTAAGTGGGAGCCCATGTTTCTACTCTAGTCTTTTTGGATTGAACAGGAGGAGCTTTGTAAGGATTCCTTAAGTCTGATGCAACCTAAAACATCCAAAGTGTCTCAGCAACATGCACTAAGTACTGAAGTGAAGAATGCTTCGGAAGTTTTACACAATGCATTAGAAAATACTCTAAGTGTAAAATCTTCCGAAGCCAAGACCAATATCTTCCGAAGCCAAACATGAAGTCTTTCGAAGCTTCAGAGACAAAGTCTTCCGAAGCTTCATCCTATGAAGACAGATTTCTTCCGAAGACTTTTAGTACACATGCTTTATCTGATGTACTGTTCCATAAAGCACCTTTTTCGCTGCATCTCTGTAAAGTCACCAACTTACATGAGTTGGTGAAAATGTTCATGCTTTTGGTAACTATACATTGAGGTCTTGAGTCTGAAACTTTCCACTTTATGTACTTTATCCTTTTTGTAATGTATAAGGATGTGAGCTATGGCATGTCATAGTCACAAGGTCAAAAGGCAGATATGCCTTTTGATCCTACAATTGATTTTGTTAAGTGTCTAGTCAATTGTGTCCAGCTGGCTTTCAAAGTATAGCCGGCTGTAGGTTGTAGTATAAGTATTTCAAGTTCTTGTATCTTTCTTTGTACTTTGTAACACTTGTAAAAGAACTTGAGAAAGCAATATACTGCCTCCTTGAAACCCATACTCTCTTGTTCTGTCTCTTACTTTACTTGTGTTCTTTGTATCACTTTGGTTAACCCAGTTTACTGTTTGATTAAAGTTTAGTTAATCTCCTCTTTGTGTCGTTGTATTGTAATTGTGTTAAAGCCCTTAAACGGTCCTGCAATTGGTATCAGAGCATTCCGGGCTCTTGATATAAGATCTAACCATCTTAAGATCCCTCACACACACAAAAACTAAACTTTTCAAATGGCTTCCATCTCAAAGACTGATATGGAGACTGGAACCATGAACAAATCCCCACTCATCACTCTTGATGATTTTGACACCTGGTGCATGAGGATGGAAGGATTCATCAGGTCTCTTGACTCAAGAATGTGGGAATCTGTTGTGAATGGACCTTTCATACCCAGCACCCCCTCTGCTACTGGTGCTGGTATGATCCCTAAAGATATGGCCAACTACTCAGATGAAGATAGAAAAAGAGTAGAGATTGATAGGAAGGCCATGACTGCTCTTCAGACTGCTCTCCCAAACTCTGTATACAAAGGTTTTAAGAAGTGCAAAATAGCTAAACAACTGTGGGATGCACTGAAGCTGATGTATGAAGGCTCCTCTGAAGCCAAGGAGAACAAGAAAGATCTTCTGAAGCAGCAGTTTGAAAATTTCACCTTCAAAGCAGGTGAAACCATGACCCAACAATACTTCAGGTATGTTGAGATTGTGGATACCCTAGTGGATGGAGGAGTTCCTCTTGAGAACAGGGACATTGTAAGGAAGTTCATGTCCTCACTTCCTAGGCAATGGACACACTATTGTGTGGTGATCAAGAGGACTGAGAACCTTAAAACTCTTACTCTGACAGAGTTGTATGGGATTCTCAGTGGATACCAGATGGAGATGAACATGCAAGGTTCATCTGGCAACTTCAACAATCAAATGGGTTCAGCCCTTCATGTGGTTGAAAGGGACAGCATAGAACCCCAACATCATCTCATATGCTACCCTGACAACTCACAAAAGGGTCCTTTCATCACCTTCCCGGAGACACCAGGGAGAACCTTACTCAAGGAAGTCCATTCCAAGAGACAAGTTCTTCTCAAGCCTTTGTGTCTACTGATGAAAGCTGTGGGAATTATCTTTTCACTCTTGAAGAACTGGACTGTATTCATCCAGATGACCTGGAATACATGGAGATAGTTCAGCAGATGGCTCTCCTCACTCACAGAGCCAAGAAGTTCTACAAGAGAACAGGAAGAAGATTTCCAAGCAATGCTATCGGTGGAAAGTTTGGGCTGGATAAAAGCAAAGTTAAGTGTTACAACTGTAACCTTATGGGTCACTTTGCTAGGGAGTGTAAGGCACCTAAAGCAAATGGGGGCCAAACACAACCCAGACCAAACTACACTGACAAAGCCCCTCAGTTTGAGAAGCCTAAGCAACATGCTGTTGTTGCTGTTGAAGAGGGAGGCTTTGACTGGAGTTTTCAGGTGGAAGATGCCTCTCCTAACCAAGCACTGATGGCTGACCATGATGAAGCCAAGGTATTAGAACATCTCTGCACTCCTGAATGCATTGCTAAAGTAAATAGATACAGGTCCTACAACTTAGAGATGAGATCTGATCTTGAGTCATTAAACATATTAAAATCTAATTTTAGAAAGTCTGAAAATGATTACGAGTTAAAGATAGAGGATTTGGAGAAAACCATTTCAGTACTAAAACATGAACATACAGATTTTAGAACTCAGATCCAAGATCTCATAACTAAGTTGACTAAGTGTCAGGCTGAGCTTGTGATCAGCAAAGACAAGGCAGAGAAGAGTGTTCTTGAAGAAGAGACCTTCAAAAACATGATATCCTCATCCCTGCACAACAAAGTGTGCTATCAAAATAGACAGGGACTGGGATCAAATGAGATAGCTCCTCCACACACAATCTTGTCTGTAAGATCTCCTAGGTGTGGAACTTATGAAGATGAGCTTCCTCTCATAGATCCTATAAGTGAGGATGATGAAGAAGTGATAGTGAAGAATTCCTCTGAGAAGAGTGAAGAAGAGGATTCTTCCAAGGGCCACTATCCTTCTGAGGAGAAGAAATCAACTGTGATGACCAAGTCCAAGAGAAAGAACTTGATCAGGAAGAGCAAAAGGAAAGCAAAGAAGGCTCAAGAAATCAAGGCTAGTTTTGATGCTAAGCAGAAACAAGTTTTTATCTCTGCAGGTTTCAAAGTAGTAAGGATTGAAGACATCAACCAAGACTCCTCAGCTAAGAGTCCTGGTTCATGTTCAAATCATCTCAGTGCAAAGAAGAAGACTGAGCTTCTGTGTACCACTGCTGCACAGCCTGGACCATCAAACTCCAAGAACAGTTCACAGCCCAAAAGAACTGTCTCAACATCTACCAAGATGAAGGTGGAGAAGGGATGTGACCAAAGCCAGTCTTGCTCTCAAAAGGAGACTCTTTTGAAGAAGAAAATGTTATGTGTCATGTGTGAAAGTACTTCTCACATTGCTAAGGATTGCCCATACAATCCTAAAAGTACCATCCACATGACCAATTCAAAGACTTCAAAGAATCTCAAGAAGTCTCAAGCTTCGGAAGGAAAGTCTGTTTCCTTCGGAAGCTCCAAATCAAAGAAGAAGGTAAATGGAAAATTACCTTCGGAAGTAAAATTGGTCTCGAAAGAAAGGAGTTCTTCCGAAGCACTAAAGTCTGCTGCAGTGACTGTAGACTCTTCTGAAGGTTCAGTCATCAAAATTTGTGAAGTTCCAAAAGCTTCTAAGGTTTTGAAGGTCAAGTCCAAGACTCCAAAGGTGGTGTGGAAGTCTAAGAAAGACCAAATGACTGAAATTTCTCCATCACTTTTGAAGGTCAAGTCCAAGACTCCAAGGTGGTGTGGAAGTCTAAGAAAGACCAAATGACTGAAATTTCTCCATCATAACAGCTGAAGATCCCCATAGTACAACCATCGGATCTATTACTGTTGCATTACCTTCTATTACACTTAGTGAGCCCAAGACAAGTAAAGCTTGGGTTTCCAAATGTAACTAATCACTTTCTTTGTGCAGGAACAGCTCAAGACAAACAGGAATGTCTAGATAATTGATAGTGGCTGTTCCAAGCACATGACAGGCAATAGGTCTCTACTCCATAATTTTGAGAGAATTGATGGAGGACCAGTTGCTTTTGGAGGAGATGAAGGTGGTTACATTTCTGGAAGGGGCAAGGTCACAAATAGTAAGCTCAGCATTGAGAAGGTAAACTTTGTTAAGGAGCTTGGGTACAATCTTCTGAGTGTATCCCAATTTTGTGATCAGAGTCATAACATGCTTTATACTGAGCATGAGTGCATTGTTCTCAAGCCTGGAGTGGTCATTCCTCATGAGCATATCCTGCTCAGAGCCCCCAGGAAAGGGAACATGTACAAGATGGATTTGCAAGAAACATCTCCTTCTGGAGAAGTTTCATGCTTTCTATCTAAAGCAAATAGTGATGAGTCTTTCCTATGGCATAAAAGAATGTGCCATGTAAACTTTAAGAACATGAATAAATTAATTAAACATGATCTGGTAACTGGAATGCCAAAGAAAGAGTTTACAAGTGATGATCATTGTGTTGCATGCCTGAAAGGGAAGCAACACAAGGTATCTCACAAGCCTAAGGAAAAGAACTCCATCACTACTCCCCTACACTTGTTACATATGGATCTCTTTGGCCCCACTAGTGTAATGAGTTTAGGAAGGACCTCTTACTGTTTGGTGATCACAGATGACTTTACAAGATTCACTTGGGTCTTCTTCCTTAGAACTAAGGATGAAACCCTGAGATTCTGAAGAATTTCATCTTAAAAGTTGAGAATCAATGTGATCACAAGGTCAAAACCATAAGATGTGATCAAGGAACTGAATTCAAGAACCAAATCCTTGATACATTTTGTGATGAAAAAGGTATTACAAGACAATATAGTGCTCCCAGGACTCCTTAGCAAAACGGAGTTGCTGAGAGGAGAAACATGACACTTATTGAAGCTGCAAGAACTATGTTGTCTGACTCTAAACTGCCCACCTTTTGGGCAGAGGAGTTAATACTGCTTGCTATGTGCAAAACAGAGTTTTAGTAGTTAAGCCACATGGTAAGACCCCTTATGAACTTTGGCATAAGAGGAAACCTTTCATTGGTTTTCTCAGGTCATTTGGATGTCCTTGCACCATCTTGAATACCAAAGATCAAATTGCCAAGTTTGCTAAGAAATCAGACGATGGACACTTCATTGGATACTCTTCCCAAGCTAAAGCTTATAGAGTATACAATCTCAGAACTAGAATTGTTGAGGAGTCAGCCAATGTGACTTTCAATGAGCACACACCCTGTGTGGCTGGTTCTGGTCCGGATTGGCTGTTTGATCTTGATTTAGTTACCAACTGTTTTAACAAATGTGAGCATGTTTCAGGATCTGTAGAAAATTTAAATACAGGTGATCCTGATCCAAGATTTGAGCTAGGAAGATCTTCAACTCATACATCTTCAGCTCCAGTTGAAACTACTTCAACAAATGAAGTTTCTATCAGCACAACAATGACAAATTCAGCTGATACATCTGGTATGCCTTCAAATTCCAGCTCAGAGGCTTCTCAACCAGATAAAGACACCTCAATTGTAGAAGACAACAATGGTGATGGTGATAGTGATCAGGAATTTCTTGATGCTCATAACCATACCATAGATGACAACATCAATGATGTCACACACTCATTGGATCAAGTTAATCTTGATAAGTGTGATAATGTGGAGGGTGAATCTTCCAGACCAGATCTAAATTTCTCAAATTTGGATCTCTCTCAGCAACTTGCTGTGATCCCTCAGCTAAGGATCCACAAGTCTCACCGCACCACAAACATCATTGGAGATGTTGTGACAGGGGTAAGAACAAGAGGACAGACCCATGAAGCAAATATTGTCTTCACTCTTGTTTCTTATCTCAGATAGAGCCAAAGAAAGTTGATAAAGCTCTAAAGGATGGAAGTTGGGTTGAAGCTATGCAACAAGAGCTGCTTCAATTCAAAAGGCAGAAAGTTTGGAACCTTTGTCCACTTTCTCATGGGAAGAGTACCATTGGAACCAAATGGGTTTTAGGAATAAGAAGGATGATAGAGGAATCATCATCAAGAACAAGGCAAGACTAGTTGTTCAAGGATACACACAAGAAGAAGGGATTGACTACACTGATGTCTTTGCTCCAGTAGCGAGACTAGAAGCTGTTAGGATATTCCTGGCATTTGCTGCATCCAAGAACTTCAAAGTCTATCAACTTGATGTAAAGTGTGTTTCTTATATGGAGTGATTGATGAGGAGGTTTATGTCAAACAACCACCTGGTTTTGTAGAGCCTGATCATCCTGATTATGTCTGCAAGCTTGACAAAGCTCTTTATGGGCTGCATCAGGCACCCAGGAAGTGGTATGAGACACTATCTGAGTATCTTGTAAACATGGATACAAGAGAGTGCTATAGATGGAACTCTCTTCATCAAAGGACAAGGAAATGACTTATTGCTGGTTCAAGTATATGTAGATGACATCATCTTTGGTTTAAGCAATCCAAAGCTCTGCAAAGACTTTGAGAAGCTGATGAAAGACAGATTTGAAATGAGTTCAATGGGAGAACTCAACTTCTTTCTGGGAATTCAAGTGAAGCAGGTTGAGGATGGCATCTTCATAAGTCAGTCAAAGTATGTTCAAGACATACTCAAGAGGTTCAACATGACTGATTGTAAGATTGCTAAGACACCCATAGCCAGAAACCACTCCCCTGGTCCAGATTGAGGGGCAGTGTGTAGATGAACACGTATACAGGGCTATGATTGGGTCTCTTATGTATCTTACAGCTAGCAGGCCTGATATCATGTTTGCTACATGTATTTGTGCAAGATATCAAGCCAACCCTAAGATGTCTCACTTAATCACTGTGAAAAGGATTTTAAGATACCTCAAAGGTGCTTCAACACTTGGTCTATGGTATCCAAAGAATCCTAATTTCAATCTGTATGCCTATACAGATAGTGATTATGGTGGTTGCAACATGACTGCAAAGTCTACATCTGGGGGATGTCAATTCCTTGGTGGAAGGGTTGTCTCATGGCAATGCAAGAAACAATCCTGTGTGTCTGCATCAACTGCTGAGGCTGAATACATTGCTGCTGCAAGCTGCTGTGCTCAAGTGCTTTGGATTCAAAATCAGATGCTGGACTATGGATTTAACTTCAAAGAGACTCCTATCCATATAGACAACAATAGTGCTATCTCTATCACTGAGAACCCTGTGCAGCACTCAAGGACCAAACACATCAACATCATGTATCATTAATAAGAGATAACTATGCAAAATTAATTAAACTAGTCAAAGTTCATACAGATGAACAATATGCTGATCTGTTCACAAAAGCTTTTGATGAACAGAGATTTAAGTATCTGATATCAGCTATTGGGATGATTAACTTTGAGTAGACTTTTTCTTAAAACTGATTCTAATTATTTCTTCTTAAAATAAGTGTGTCCTAAGTTTTCTAGTTCATCACTTTCATAAGCTCATGTTTTCTTTGGATGTATTCTTGAAAATTTTCTGATACTTCGGAAGATAAGGTTTTATCTTCGGAAGAAAAACATGTCTTCAAAATAAATAACTGTCTAAGAGAGTTTACCTTCGGAAGACTTCAAATTCATCTTCGAAGCTTAAAATTCTTAGCTCAGACACTTATATTTTTAAGGACTTTTTCCTTCCGAAGCAAAATTAACCTTCGGAAGCTTTGTTCATTCTTATACAAAGCATCCCAGGGGTTATTTCTCTTCCGATGCATAAATCTTCAAGACTCTCAGAAAATTCTTCCGAAGCCATTTTAGCTTCGGAAGCTTTTTTTAAAATCAAAACTTCCGAAGACAAATACCTTCGGAAGCTTTTCGAATTCCAAGAAAACTACTTTTGAGCAAAAGAAAACTACCTTTCAGAGGTGGGACCGACTTCCGGATTTCAAAGTTTATCCTCTTTCATTAACTTTTGTTCAAATCCCTTTTCATATAATACCCAACGGTTCCCCCTCTCTCCCACTATCTTCCTCCATTCCACTATTCCTCTAACCTAATTCTCTAAACCGCCTTTGCTTTCTACCTTTCTTCACCCTTAAGCTTCTGAAATGGCTAACCTTAACTACAGAAACAACCCAGATTTCTTCATGCAACTTCACATGCAACATAATCAAGTTGCTCTGTTAAGCTTTGAGAAAGATACGAGTTTCTCAGAGATTTGCCAATCTTGACTCTGTCAAACTATTTTACCTCCCTGACCATTGATCCTACTCTATATGAGGATCACTTGCTTGAATTCTGGAAGACCTGCCAAGAGGTCATTATGGATGGGGAAAAGGCACTGTCTGCCACAGTGCAAGGGAGGACAATCTTGATCACTCCGGCCATCATTAACCAACATTTGCAGCTGGATGATGAAGAAGGTGAGGTGTCCTTCCCAAAGGAAGTGGTTAATCATTCCTTGAGCAGATGGGCTATGAGGGAGATTTCTCTGTAAAGACCTTCAGGAAAGGGAAGGTCTTATCCCAGTGGAAATACCTGCTCCATGTGGTTATCCACAGCTTATCAAACAAGCATGGTGGATGGGACCAGATTCCTGAGGATCTCTCCTTTATAGTTCATGGAATGGTTCAGAGGGTCAAGTTCAGGTATTCACAATTTGTTTATACTAATTTACTTGCAAACTTAGACTCCTTAGAGTATTACATGTTTCCTAGATATGTTCAACACATTCTCAACTGTGAACTGGGCTCACAGTTGAGGGAAACAAGTAATATTCTTAAATTGGGACAAATGAAGCCCGTCATCTTTAAAATAATGAAGAAGCCAACTGTAGGCTTCTCAGGGGTAGAAACAACCCTAGTCCTAAAAATGTTAGAGCTTATTGCTCAAGGTGACAACCTAGCAACACAAGCTAGTGTTGAACCCACACCTCTTTTATCCTTACCCCTAAAAAGACCAGAAATCACCCTCACCTACCAAAGAAAATCCAAACGAACCCCTGCTCAGGCTATTGAGTTTGTGCAGGCCCCCATATACTCAACCTTACAGGAAGAAGTGCATACTACAGCTCCCACTTCTCCTGAGGAGCAAACCACTCCCATTATTTCACCTATCAGGGCTGAGGTTCCTCATGCTCACCCTGATGAGCTCACTAGCCCAACAGCCTTAAGCCTTCACTCTGAGTCTCAACACTCAAGTGAACAACCTTTAGGGGACAGCTACCATCCCCAGCCTTTGGATCTCAACCAACCAATTCCCAACCTATCCTTCTATACTGATGAAGACTTAGGATTCAGTGAGTACCATGAGTCTCTCTTCCCATCCCCTACTCAAAGAGAGATGAGTACCTCTGACTCTCCTCAGTCTATCCCACATTAGTCACCTATTACTGAGGTGGACACTTCTAAACCTGTTCAGGATGTCCATATGGAAGAGGCTCTCACTTTTGAAAGTGATTACATTATTAAGACCTCAACCATGGCAACTCAGCCCCTGGCATCTCAACTGAGGCTACCAAAGAGCAGAGGAAAACCAGCAGCCAAGAAACTCAAGCTGGTGGTGAGCAAGAGGACTTTGGTCCAATCATCTCATCCCCCACTGATTCTTCTGATGAAGATAAGGGGAATTTGAGAATAAAGGTGCAGAAATTGTCAAAAACATGCACCTATTTAGTCTCTAAGGTTAGTCACTTGGAATCTCAGGTGACTACCTTAAAAAACAGGGTCAATGATCAGCAACTTCAGATTTCATATCTGAAGGAAAAACTAGGAGAGACCTTTAAGGAGAGCTCAACCAGGAACACAAGAACCGTGGAAGTGATTGACTTATCCTCCAGCTCACCTATGCAAGTGGGTGATGCTACCAAAAAGGGGGAGAAAGTTATTACAACCACAGAACCTGGGAGTTCTTCAAAGAGAATGGACATAGAGGACTCACCATCCTCATTTGTTGTTGTGCATTCTCAGTAACTTCCTCAAGTTCACATTAATGTGGACTCTATAGACTCAATCATCAGGAGTCTCTTTGAGGAAGGTATACCAAGGGCTGTCTCATCTCCACCACAAGGAACTGGCAACTACATCATAAGGTGGAGGTATGATGAGGATAGAAGAGCCCTTATACTTCATAGAGTTCAAGGCCAATAAGAAATTTTTCAGTTCCAAAGCCTGAGCTTCTATGAAAGACTGGATTTAGTCAACATGCCACTTGTCAATCCAAGCAATTCAAGACAAGCTGACAGGCTGGCTCAAAGAATCCAAGACATGATCCTTGCAGAGTTCTCTCTAAGAAGGAGACATAGGCAATCAGGCAATGTCATCGGTCAACTGGATGTTGAGGTGGACCCTAATATTAGTTTCATAGGGGAAACCTTGACTGAAGGCCCAATGGCAGAACTTGAGACCCCTGTCTCACCATCAACAACTGCTGCAGAGGTCCAAACTCCATCTGAGACACCTACTGGTGAAGGTGTTTCTCAGCCTCTCTCTAGCCAGAGCATGGAAGCTACACCAAGCAATGAAGGCCAAGCCTCAATCCACCCTGAGTCACAAAGGTCTGTTGGTGACAAAGGGAAAAGGAAAATGACTCCTGAGGAAATTGAGGAGGAAGAGAGAGAGAGAGGAAAAGGAGGCTAAGGGGAGAAAGTTCTTCTGGGTCATCTAGCTTCATGCAAGCTGCAATCAGGGCTACCCCCAGACCAAATACTCAAGATGATGAGTTAAGGGCAGTCAAGATTACCTATTTACAGACCAGGAACTATGATATTGATGAAATCATCTCCCTCCCCTTAGAAGAGTTAAATGAACTGGCTGACATGGAAGTGTCAAGAGAGATGAAGGAGAAAGAGGATGCAAGGTTACTTCTCCAATTCAAAGAGGAGAAGAGACAGAAAAGACTTTACAAGTATGCTCCCACTCTCTCTCCAGTTCAAGAAAGTCCTGCACAGGAAGATGTGGCTCCACAAGAACCTCAGGTAGATAAAGAAGAAGATAGGATCAAGATGTTCAACTACCTGAGTGCTACAGGCTTCTATCAGGCAAATGCACTTCTTCCCCTGTCCTATGACTTCATTGAGTTCGAGTACCTAAAGCAACTTGAGCTTGAGCTAGTCAAAGAAAGAAAAATAACCAAAAGGAAGCTAAGGGAAGAAGCTGCAAAGTCAAGAGCCATCATTCAAAAGAATGCAAAGAAGTCTGCTGACAGACAAAGAATGATGAGCTTCTTGAAGCTATATGGATTCTCCGGAAGGAGACTTGGCCCCATGTCTCTATCTACAATGGATGAGCATATAAGGGTGATCAAGCAGAAGATTAAAAGTGGAGAACTAATTGACTTGCACTCTCTTCTAAGCCAAGTCCCACCTGAAGTGGAGGTCAAGTTTGAACAACCTGAGACACCTCAACCAGAATCTCCAGCTGAGTCTCAGCAAACTTCATCTTCTGATCCAAGACAGGGTCAAACTCCCTCTCCTTCTGAACCTGTGAGGGAGGAACACCCAACTGAGAAAGACACTGATGATTAACATGGTGCTGCAGACTAGTCTTCTCAGTTAAAGACATCTAAGAGGAAGAAGAGAATGGCTTCTAAACCAAAGACTAAGAAAAAGAAGCCAAATTCATCGACCTCTACACCTCAGGCTGAATCAGATCAACCTGAGGAAGTGCATGATGAGGCAGCCCAATCAACTCCTATGCAAGTGGCTCCTCTAACAACTGAGACACCCATCTTGTCCTGGACTTATTCTACCAATCCAGAAAGATGGCATGTTATCAGAGATCAAGGTGTTGAGAATGTCTACTCCTGGCAAGACATAATCAACTTACCTCTGCATGATCTCTTTGAGATGAGAAGATACTATGAGAGTCTTGATGATCCTGACCATCTAATGAAGAAAGGAATGGTCTTGATTGTACTGAAGACTACCAACATCTAAAGATCTTCTAAGTGTTTTGGTAGCATCAGCCTAGGGGGAGTTTGTAAGAATTCCTTAAGTCTGATGCAACCCAAAACATCCAAAGTGTCTCAGCAACATGCACTAAGTACTGAAGTGAAGAATGCTTCGGAATTTTTACACAATGCATTAGAAAATACTCTAAGTGTAAAATCTTCCGAAGCCAAGACCAATATCTTCCGAAGCCAAACATGAAGTCTTCCGAAGCTTCGGAGACAAAGTCTTCCGAAGCTTCATCCTATGAAGACAGATTTCTTCCGAAGACTTTTAGTACACATGCTTTATCTGATGTACTGTTCCATAAAGCACCTTTTCCGCTGCATCTCTGTAAAGTCACCAACTTACATGAGTTGGTGAAAAGGTCCATGCTTTTGGTAACTGTACATTGAGGTCTTGAGTCTGAAACTTTCCACTTTATGTACTTTATCCTTTTTGTAATGTATAAGGATGTAAGCTATGGCATGTCATAGTCACAAGGTCAAAATGCAGATATGCCTTTTGATCCTACAATTGATTTTGTTAAGTGTCTAGTCAATTGTATCCAGCTGGCTTTCAAAGTATAGTCGGCTGTAGGTTGTAGTATAAGTATTTCAAGTTCTTGTATCTTTCTTTGTACTTTGTAACACTTGTAAAAGAACTTGAGAAAGCAATATACTGCCTCCTTGAAACCCATACTCTCTTGTTCCATCTCTTACTTTACTTGTGTTCTTTGTATCACTTTGGTTAACCCAGTTCACTGTTTGATTAAAGTTTAGTTAATCTCCTCTTTGTGTCGTTGTGTTGTAATTGTGTTAAAGCCCTTAAACGGTCCTGTAAGCTTGTTCAATCAGAGTAGATTGAACAAGGGTTTGTTTGGGGCGTCTTTGATATGTGATGGTGATGGGTGGAGAAGGCAGTGTTGGCATTATGGTGGTGGTTGCTGGTGTGGGTTCATCACCTGTGGGGTGAACAGGGATGTCACCAGGAGCTATGCGCTCAATCATACCTGGAAGCAGAGTGGTGTACCTTCCAGTGAAGTTGGTGGATACCTTCTTCAAGGTTTTGAAGATGGTAGGCCGTATGTGGGGGACAGTCAGAGCAGCTGCACAGACAATCGTGCTCTGGTCCAACTCACAGTTGATGATGTGTTGAATGAATCTATGATACATATAGAATGTCTCCCTTTGTAGATTCCCAATCATATTGGTGAACACAAATCGTGAGTAATTGAAGCGCAAGCCTCTCACCAGTCCATGAACTAAGCATCCTAGTTCATATGGGATTTGATCCCATCCGCCAGACTTGTTGGACAAGCAGTGGAGAACAACATGCAGGAGGAACTTCCAATTGTATAAGAAATTGAACTTGTACCATTGACCTGCTTATGTCTCTGCCATATCCCATTAGGATGTAGGTGCTGTCCAAATCTGCCTTCGGGAATTCAGTAGGAGCTCCTTCATCGTAAGAGCAGTGTAGTAAGGTGATTGGGTGAGAAAGGAGATGATTTCAGAGAAGTCGGCATCCCTTGAAGAATCAAGAAGTGCGACTTGGTTGTGCCGAGGGTTAAGTGGCATTTGGAGAAAGGTGAATATGGATGATTTTGAGCTTGGGTAAAGTTACAGAGGAGAAAAATGTCTAGGGTAGTAAAAATTGCAAGTAAGAAGATGAGATTGAACAATCGAGATTATTTAAAAGAGGGTGGGAAGATGGTAATAGGGGTTAGGATAAGGTGATGTGATGGTTTAGTGGATGAAATGACAGTGGCGGTAAGGTTAAAATCAGTTAAATAATCTGAAATCATTAACAAAATTTTTGCTTTTTACAGTGTGGGGCCCAAGAGATTTACGTTACATAGTAGAATCTTTCTTTCGAATGTAAAACATTTCCGAAGGTAATTTGTCTTCCGAAGGCAATTCTTACTTCCGAAGCAAAAACTTTGCTTCCGAAGGTTAGAGTTGCTTTCCGAATGGAGAGTTTGTAAATCTCGGAAGTAGATCTGATATGTAATCAATCGCTTCTTCCAAGACCAAAAGTTTTTCCGAGAAGAAAAATTATCTTTTGAGAAATTATGCTTCGGAAGATATAAAATAACTTCCGAGGGTTAATTTCTCTTCGGAAGAAATTTACACTTAGAAAATTTTCAGAAAGATCTTTTGTAACAGGGCTTAAATTGTATTGACAGAAGACATTACATATTAAATGGTTTTCAAAAGAGGTGATCTAATCAATGTTTATCATCCCAATAGCTGTTATGAGATACTTAAATCTTTGCTCATCAAAAGCTTTGGTGAACAAGTCAGCATATGTTCATTTAAGTCAACTTTGATTAGTTTAATCATATTTTTCTCATGAATATCTCTAATGAAATGGTACCTGATATCAATATGCTTGTTTTTTAGTGCTTCACCGGATTTTCAGTAATGGAGATAGCACTGTTGTTGTCAATATGGATAGAAGTACTCATAAAGTTGAATCATAGTCTAACATCTGATTTTGAATCCATAGCAGTTGAGGATAGCAGCTAGCAGCAACAATGTATTCAGCTTCAGCAGTTGATGTACATACACAGGATTGTTTCTTGCATTGCCATGAGATGGTCCTTCCACCAAGAAATTGACATCCTCCTGATGTTGATTTCTTGTTAATATTGCAGCCACCATAGTCACTGTCAGAGTATCTATAGAGATTAAAATCCTTGTTTCTGGGATACCAGAGACCTAGTTTAGGTGCTCCTTTGAGGTTTCTGAGGATGCTCTTAACAGCAGCTAAGTGAGACACCTTTGGGGCAGCCTGATATCTTGCACAAATGCAAGTAGCAAACATGATATCAGGTCTACTAGCAGTAAGATAGATCAGAGAACCAATAATTGCCTATACTGATGTTGATCAGTATCCTCCCCCTCAAGGTCAGGACAAAGATTATGGTTTCTGGGTATGGGTGTCTTGGCAGGCTTGCAATCCTTCATTTCAAATCTTTCTAAGATGTCAGAGACATACTTAGATTGATTAATGAAGAACCCTTCCTTCATTTGCTTCACCTGAATTCCAAGGAAAAAGTTCATTTTTCCCATGGAACTCATTTCAAACTTCTTCTTCATAATGCTCTCAAAATCCTTACACATTTAGCCATTCGAAAAACCAAATATGATGTCATCAACATAGACTTGAACGAGCAAGATGTCCTTTCTAGACTTTCTAATGAAGAGAGTCTTGTCAATGGTACCTCTAGTATAGCCATTTTTCAGAAGAAACTAAGATAGAGTTTCATACCACAGCCTAGGTGCTTGGTGTAGTCCATATAGAGCTTTATCCAATTTGCACACATAATTGTCATGTTGTGGGTCTTCAATTCCTGGATGTTGGCATACATAGACTTCCCTATATATATATCCCCATATAGAAATGCACATTTGACATCAAGTTGATAGACAGTGAAGTCTTTGGATGCAGCATAAGCAAGGAAGATCCTAACTGCCTCAAGTCTTGCAACTGGTGCAAAGACATTAGTATAATCAATTCCTTCCTCTTTTGTGTATCTTTGAACTACAAGTCTTGTTTTGTTCTTGATGATCAAGCCTCTATCATCTCTCTTGTTTCTGAAAACCCATTTAGTGCTTATTGGTACTTGATCAGATGGTAGCGAAGATAGGTTCTATACCTTCTGTCTTTTGAATTGAAGCAGCTCCTCTTGCATCGATTCAAGCCAGCTACTATCTTTTAAGGCATCTTTTACCTTCTTGGGTTCCATCTAGGATAGAAAGCATGAGTAAAAGCATACATTCCCATGATGTGTCTGTCCTTTTGTTCTCACACCTTTAGTGACATCCCCTATGATGTTCTCAACAGGATGAGTGTTATGAATCCTAAGGCAAGGAATCAATTCTAGTTGCAGAGATAGATCCAGGTTGGACATATTCTGCTCAGGAACTAGAACACTCTGTCCTGCTGTTGTTTTAAAATCATTCAATGAGGACTGATTGAATGAGGGAGAAACATCATCAATGGTTGGCAGTGAAGGAGTATTAACAGTTTCCTGTTCCTTCAAAACATTACTTCCTTCTGCCTAGTGTTGTGGTGGATCATCTGATGAGTTTTGAGGCTCAGTAAGTGATTCACTTGTAGAAGCTTCACAATTCCTTGATATAGTCAAGCTATCAGATCTGTGAATGGTGGAAACTTCATTTGTCGCAGCTCTTGGAGAATTTGGACTAGGTCTGGGTAGCTCAAACAGTTGATCATCAGTAGTAGCATCAACATCATTTTGAACTCCTGTTCCAACTGAAACATTCTCATAAGAAGGTTTAGAATAGTTTGGAAATAATTCTAAATTAAAGATATTATCAGGGCCATCCCCCCTAACACAAGGAGTGTGCTCATTAACAACTATGTTGGATGACTATTCAAATTGTTGATTCTTAATGTTGTATACTCTATAAGCTTTGGAGCTAGAAGAGTACCGAACAAAGATAGCATCATCCGAATTTTCAACAAACTTTGCTAAATTGTCTTTTGTGTTAAGTATGGTACACCTGCTACCAAAGGACCTTAGAAAACCAATGAACGGTGGCCTCTTGTTCCATAGCTCATAAGGGGTTTTTCCATGGGGCTTAACTACGAGAACTCTGTTCTGCACATAGGATGCAGTGCTGACTGCCTCTGCTTAGAATGTTAGAGGTAGTTTTGAATAAGCTAACATAGTTCAAGCAGCCTCAATAAGTGTCCTATTCCTCCTCTCAGCAACACCATTTTGTTGAGGAGTTCTGGGAGCACTATATTGTCTGGCAATCCCTTTTGAGTTACAGAATGAGTCAAGAACGAAGTTCTTAAACTTAGTCCCTTGATCACTTCTAATTATTTTAACCTTGTGATCAATTTGATTTTCTATTTTAAGAATAAAAGATTTTAATGTTTCAGCAGTTTCATCTTTAGTTCTTAAAAAGAATACCCATGTGAATCTTGTAAAATCATCAACTATCACAAGGCAGTATGATTTCCTTCCAATGCTCATTATACTTGTGGGACCAAAAAGATCCATGTGCAATAAGTGTAATGGAGTAGTGATAGAGTTAACACATTTGGATTTGTGAGATGTCCTGTGTTATTTCCTTTTCAGGAAAGCAACACAGTTATCTTTGCAGAAAAACTCCTTTTAGGAAAAGCATGTACCAAGTTATTTTTAGCCAATTTATTCATTGTCTTAAATTTTTCATGACACGTAAGTTTATGCCACAGTGTTGACTCATCACCATCAACTTTGGAAAGAAAGCATGATACTTCTCCATTGGGGAAGCATTGTTCATATCAAGCTTGTACATATCCCCTTTTCTGGGAGATCTAAGAAGCACTAATTCGGAGGAATTGTCATCCCAGGTTTGAGGATAATGCACTCATGTTCTGTGAAAAGCATTTGGTGCTTTTGATCACTGAATTGAGAAACACTTAACATATTGTGTTCAAGCTGTTTGACAAAGTGAACTTTGTCAACTTTTAATTTACCGTTGGATATACTCCTTCTGCCAGAAATATATCCTCCGGCCTCACCTCCAAACTTGACAGGACCTCCATCATAGTTCTGAAACTGTTGAATAAGAGATCTGTTACCTGTCATGTGCCTGGAGCATCCACTATCTACAATCCAGACATTGTTGTTCTTGTCATATGGATGTCCCTGCATATAAGATGAGATTGTTAGTTTTGTTTGGAAGCCCAAGCCTTGCTGGTCTTGGGTTCTTCCAAAGATAATGACATAATTGAACCAAATGTTATGCATGGGGGTTCAATAGAGGTCTTTGAAGAAGAGGTTTGGGTTGCAACATCTTCCTTGATCTTCCAGTCCATCCTTTGGTTGATCTTGGAGGATGAGCTTGTTGAAGCTTTAGCAGCATGGCTATCTTCCGAAGCTTCTTTCTCTTTGGAAGAAGTCTTCACCACCTTTTCTTCCGAAGCAGTCTTCTTCTGGGGAAGTTTCAAGGGAACTTTCTTGTTCTTCCGAACTTTAGTAGCTTTTGCTTCCGAAGCCATTTTTCCTTCGGAAGAAGGAGTTTCTTCCAAAAGCAACATGGCTTCCGAAACTAGCTTTTCCTTTTTCATTACTTGAACCGTTTGAAAAGGTCCAAATGTGAAACCTTCCTTGACTACTTCTTTTCTAACATTATTTGCATAATGTGTGCTTGCAGGATTGTAGTAAAAATCTTTTGCCATGTGGTTTTGCAGACCACACATTATGCATGCAATGCTAGTTCTTTGGGAATGTGAGGGTTGCTGTTTCTTGGGCTTCTTTTCTTCATCAGCAACTTTTCCCTTCAACTTTTGATCCTTTGGCAGGACAGAAGTGCTGGTATTACACTCCTTTCCTGAATCAGAAGTACCTAACACTTGGAATCCAGATGAGATAAAGACACCCTTCTGCTTGGGGTCAATCTTCAGCTTGGACTCAACCACCTTCTTAGTAGTTCTCCTAGCAGCTTTAGCTCTGCTTCTTCTGGCCTTATTGGTTAGGATTGTTCTTCACAGGAGGAGATGGGTACATCTACCTGTTCCTTCCCTGTGGTGACCACTATTGTTGCTTCATCCAGCAGTTGGAACCTCTTGCTCTTTAGTACCACATCTAGGCTGTCTAATAGACTCATAAAAGTGTGGTGGAGCAATTTCATTAGTTCCCAACCCTTCTTTGTTCTGATAACAGAGTTTGAAGTGGGAGGATGATGCAAGAATAGCTTGGAAGTTTTGCTCAGAGATAGCATGCTTCCTGGCCTGAGCCTCAGCAGTGACAAGCTGGGCTTGAGCCTCAAAAAATTTGGATATTAGATCTTTGATTTGAGTCTTGTAGTTGGTGTGTTCTTGTTTTAAAAGAGACACAGTTTTCTCTAACTCCTCAATTTTCTTTTGATAGTCAGATTCAGCTATTTTAAAATCAGATTTTAAGATATTTAAAGACTCAATATCATATCTGATTTTCATATTGTATCCTGATAGAGTTTAACTTTAGCTATATAGGCTGGAGTGCAGAGATGTTCATATACCTGGGCATCGGCCATGAGAGCTTGAGCAGGAGTCACATCTTGTACCATGAAGCTCCAGTCAACTTCTTGAGCCATTGCAGCTGTTTCAGTTGACTTCTCAGCAGGCTTTAAGGTTGAGGGATGTGTGGAGGCCTGTGGGGTTCCCGGATTGGTCTTGGGAGCCTTGCATTCCCTTACAAAGTGACCCAGTTGGTTACAGTTGTAACACTTTGCCTTGGTCTTGTCAAACCCAAACTTACTGGTAGTTGGGTTTTGAGGGATGTGCCTTCTAGTTCTCTTAAAGAACTTTTTCGCTCTGTAAGTTAAAAGAGCCATCTGCTGGACAATGTCCACGTACTCTACATCATCTGGACTGAAACACTCAAGATCATCAAAGTAGTATTGAAAATCACCAGAGTGTCCACTTCCTGAGACAAAGGCACAACTTTCCTGAAAGGAGTTGTGTTGAGCCTGTTGAGACTTTGGAGTCTCAGGAAAAGTGATGTAAGGTCCAGAAGAGCAGGATGGCTGCTGGTAAGTCAGGTAATGCTAAGGTTGGGGGGTAATGAGCCTTCAGCAACCATTAAGTGTTGCTAGCAGGAAGACTCATGGGTCTGCTTGTTTGGGCCCTTCTTACTCTCCATCTCTAGGCGATATCCATCAAGGATGCCATAGAGTTCAGTCATGGTGAGAGTGTTCAAGTTCTCTGTCCTCATGATGGAGACACAGTAGAATTTCCACTCGTTTGGAAGAGCACTCATGAACTTTCTAGTAAGATCTCTGAGTTCGGGAGTGATCTTCACAGACTGAAGAGAAGAGATAAGATCCATGTACCTAAAGTACTGCTGGCTGAGGGTCTCTCCAGCAATATGAGTGAAGTTCTCAAACTGCTGCTTCAGTGAGTCCTTCTTCGAGTTGTTGGAGCTTGAGTACATCTAAGCAAGTGCATCAAACAATTATTTGGCAGTCGTGCAATGCTCGGATCCCACCATAATGGAGTTCAGTATTGCAGTCATGAGAATGGTCATGGCATTGCTGTCAATGTCCATCTTCTTTCTGTCTTCATCAAAGTAATCCTCCACAGCCTTTTCTATCACGGCACCGTTTCCACCAGGTGATGTCACCTTTGGTTTATACAAGCCATTGACGATGGAGTTCCACATCTTGTTGTCTTCATATCTGATGAAGCCTTCCATTCTCCTGCTCCAAGACCTGAAATTTTCAAGAGTAATGATGGGAGCCTTTGTCATGGTTTCCATCTCTACCTCGAACTTGTTAAGGATCATTAGAGTGAGTGGGTTGTAGGGAGGAGTGAAAAACAGTTGATTTGAATGGTTAGATCACGCAATCAAGAGCCTGAGAAGCTCTGATACCAATTGCAGGATCGATGTTTGTCATTAAACACTTATGTTTTTCTCTCAAACTCACTTAGAACAACACTCTGGTAAAGATAGAATCAGTAAGAGTTGATCATAATATAGAAAGTAGTAAAGAACACAAGAAGTAATTTTCAAGGTACTTTTATATATTGCTTCTCAACTCAATAATACAAGACTCTTACAAGCAGTTGTTACCATGAGTTACAAAGAGAACCTATATATAATACTACCTACAGCCGGATATACTTTGATACCAGCTGGGATCCTATAGCTAAAGTCTGTACTACAAGACTAAAGTTTAAGGTATCTCTGATAAAGTTTTATCTAAGGTTTGGTAGTCAGGAAATGTCCCTGACTTACCTTTTGTCGCCAACTAAAGTTGGTAACATGTACTATCATGAAAAAGTGAACAGTGGAATAAAATATGGTCAACTGCATGGCTCTTTAGGAAGAAGCCATACAATATCAGAGGTCTGCAGCGGAGTGTCAGAGACCATACTTGTGTCCACTGGTTCATAGCAGTGTCTTCCGAAGGTTAAATGGCTTCGAAAGAGTAAGTACTTCCGAAGCCACTTATACTTCGGAAGAGACTGCTTCTTCCAAGGCTTGGAGACTTCTTCTTTTCATCATACTTCGAAAGTGATCTTCAGTTTATTCTTCTAATGCTTGAACTTCAGAAGTATATACTTGACTTCGGAAGTAGAGTATTGTTTCGGAAGTTGACCTTTCACTTTGTCTTGGAAGAACTCTACAACCTTCGGAAGTTCCATGCTAAGCTCCGGAAGCCTTTGCATGCAGCACCAAAATTTATCTAAGTGACTTATTTTTGGTTACATTAACCTTCTTCTTGATCCAACAGATTATAATGATAACAATCAACCCATAAGCACAAAAGATCTTTCACCTGATGATATTAAGAAGGTTAAGTTGATATCAAAGCATATAACTTGCTTAGTATGGCTTTGCCAGAAGAAATATTAATCAGATGTGAAAACTATAAAACAACAAATTCCTTGTGGAAGATTCTTCATACACTCTGTGAAGGGAGTGATGAAATCTAAAGCATTATGAAATCTGTGAAGGACACCCTTCGTTCACAATATGAAACTTTTCATCATATTGAGGGTGAATCAATTCCTCAACAATTGCACAGGTTTATGCAACTTGTCACAGAAATGAACATTCTGGAGTTGAAATACAAAAATAAGGAATTGAACAAGAAAATGCTCCATACTTTACTAGAAAGTTGGAAGCAGACTGTATCCATGTTCAAGAATACCATAGATCTCAAAGCAGTCAGACTAGACACTCTAGTGGCTAAAGTTGAGGCTCTTGAACTGGATGAGAAATCAAGAAACAAGAGTATAAGAACTCATGTATCACCATATCACTTTAAAGAAACAAGAAGTGTTGGAAGTGCTTTCATGTCCAGTAATGATGGTGATAACTCTTGTATTTTGAGTGAAGATAAAGAGGAAGTAAGTTTTTATGCTTCAAAACTCCTAAGAAATCTTCTCAAAGTAAGTCAAGAAAAGAGAAAAAAGATCTGATGATCAAAGAGACAAATCATCTGAAAAACCATCATCCAACAATCAATCAGAGTCTATCACTGTCATTCTAGACTCTGAAGAACAGAAGGCGGCTTTTGCAGCCTTTAGTTCAAGCTTTCAAGCGTACCTAGGAAGTACATTGCCCACTGCCAACATGTGCCAACAAGATTTGGAAGAACTGCCTCCGGATGTAGTGGAGGAAATAGATCTACAATGGCAAATGGCAATGATTGCATATAGAGCCAAACAATATCTGAGAAGAAATAAGACTTTGGCTGCTGCAAGTAAATCATCACGTATAGGGATTGATAAGTCAAAGGTAAGATGCTTCAAGTGCAATCTCTATGGACACTTTTCTAGAGAATGCAATCAACAAAATTCTGACACAACACAACATCAGAATCATCAGGCCAAACAACCTCGTCAACTCAAAGATGTTTTAGATAGCCACAACTTACCAACTCATCCCCACTAGCCACCAATTCATCTGCAGAAACTACAACTCTAAAGACTCTGGGCTGATCATTCTTCAAGATGGAATCTGTGACTGGAGTGTGCATGAGAAGGAAGTCTTAAAACAAAATCAAGCTTAATAGCTCACATGGAAAACAAGGTTCCACCCATGGCAAGTGAGGTATGAGATAAGTTATGTTCATCAATATGTGTTGAGGAAGTAGAAAGATATAGAGTCCATGCTAAAAATTAGCTGATAAAGTTAAAGAAACAATGATTTTGAATGAATCTCATGTAAGATAACATAAACTATATCAAATTAAAATTAACTCTTTACAAAAGGATTTAGACAAAATTGTTTCTGAAAATTACAGCTTGAAAGCACAAGTTGAGCATCTGACCACTTCCTAACCAAATGCATGGCTAATCATGCATCAACTGAAGTGAAACTTCAGAAGTTTCAGCTATCATCTCAGCAAATATGAGAAATTACTAAATTCTCATATTGAATCAAAGAAAAGGTCTGGGTTTGGATACAATGCTGTGGCACCTCCTGTTAACAATAACTATGTTTCTTTTCCTGAATCAATGACAAATAATCTGTCAAAAATTTTGTGCCTAGCACCAATATAGGAACTAGCTCAAATCAACAAAACATTGATAATGAGGTGAATGAAACTGAGTCTTCTAAATCAGAAAAGATTAATCAATTTAATTCAGAATTCAACTTAGATGAATGGGATGACTTGGATAATTCTGATGAACATGATGTTGATCTTTTAAATAAGGGTAAGAATGTTGTGTTTGAAACAAATATTCCAAAAGTGCTTGAAGAAACAAAATTTCCATACCCTCCTAAACAAAGAAACATGCTGAAGACCATTTGCAAGAGAATAGCTCAGTTGAATGAAGGTCTTCAAGAACTAAATCAGCAACAAGCATCCTCCAAGAAATTAAATGAGAAATCTGCTTCTACTGAGGAAAGAGAGAGATCCAAGGAAAAAGGAAAGAAAAAGGCATCAGCAGAACATCAACGGAAGAAGAACCTCTTTCTTGTACCAGATCTACGGAATAAGAAAACTTCAGCAGAAGTCAATGATGATTCAGTAGATGATCTACGGAAGAGGAATTCAGCTACAAACAATCAAAAGATTAAAGTGGAAAAAGAAGAAGCACATCCAAAGCTGAAGAAGAAAGAACAACATCAAAAATTAGCAAACCATAAAATTGATTCTGAGAAAGAATTAGATGAAAAGTATTGCAAATGGTGTGACATGAAAAATCACAATACTGAACATTGTTACTTCAGTAGCTACTGCTCTATTTGCAATATGAACAATCACATGACTGTTGATTGCTACTTCAAGAAACATTGTGTCATCTGCAACAAAAATAACCATTCCACTAGGAATGTTATTTCAACAAAAACAACAAGACAAAAGGCACAAAGAAGAAAGAATCAGATAAGTCTGAATCAGATACTCAATCTACTGATTGTGAAAAGAGTTCAAAACTGAAGAAGTTGAACTGAAACCAAAGTCAAAATCAAAGGACAAAACATCATCAAGTGCTCATCCATTGAAGAAAATATCAACTTTCATCAGTCAAAAACACCTCATAAAAGGGTAGATTTGACTGATAAGGAAACAAAGGATGATGATGCATTCTTTGATAAATTTGAAAAGGGAATTCATATACCTCATTCAAAAACAAAAGATTATGAGACATTTAATCATAAAGTTTCATTATCAAAACCAAAGTCTCAAATGAACAAAATTAAGTTGAATCAAGAAGAAATTGAGAAACAAGAACCTAGTTCATCAATATCCCATTCAACAAAATCATCCTCATCTGAAACAAATCAAAATGAATCAACCAAAACTAAAACTGAAACTTCAAGACTTGTTCATGAAGGAGTAACTATTTTAGACACTGTTGACAAACCCAAGATCATTAAGACTTGGGTTGTCAATTCTAACTGATTTATTTTTGAATGCAGGAACATTATTGGAGAGCTGACAACAAGTGGTATGTTGACAGTGGTTGTTCCAGGCATATGACAGGAAACTGTTCACTTCTCCATGACTTCAAACATAAAAATGCTTCTTATGTGGCATTTGATAGGGATAAAAAGGGGGGTAAAATTGTTGGTGAAGGAATGATAACAAATGGTGTGCTCAAATTTGAGAAAGTAAATTATTATGAAAATTTACACTATAATTTACTAAATGTGTCTCAAATTTGTGATCAAAATTATACCACATTGTTTGATAATACTAATTATTACATTCTTAAGCCAAGATTTAATGTTCCAGAAGAATGGATCCTCCTCAAAGCAGCAAGAAAAGGAAACAATTATGTTTTGGATATGAACAACACATCACTCACAAAACATGAAACATGCCTTCTATCTAAGCTATCAGAAAATGTATCTCAATTATGACATAGAAGGCTTGTCCATTCTAACATAAAGAACATGAATAAATTGGTGAAAAATGACCTGGTTATTGGATTGCCAAACAAAGAGTTTCATTGCTCAACTCACTGTTCTTCTTGTTACAAAGGAAAACAACATAGAGTGTCACATAAATCCAAAATTATCAATACTAATACTACACCACTCAAATTGCTTCACATGGATCTGTTTGGTCCTGCCAATGTGATGAGCATTGGAAAAAGGCAATATTGTTTGGTGATAGTTAATGATTTCACAAGATTGACATGGTCTTTTTCTTAAAACAAAAAAATGAAACATCAGAAATATTAATGGACTTTGTGATCAAGATTGAGAATCAACTTGATACAAAAGTTAAAATTTTTAGGAGTGATAATGGTACTAAATTTGTAATTTTGAAATGGATTCCTTTTGCAGGAGCAAATGTATTGCAAGGCAATTCAGTGCACCAAGAACACAACAAAATGGAGTTGCTGAAAGAAGAAACAGAACTCTCATTGAAGCAGCTAGAACAATGCTAGCTGATTCACAATTGCCCATCACATTTTGGGCTGAGGCTGTGAATACTGCACGCAATGTTCAAAACAGAACATTAATTGTCAAAGAACATAACAAAACTCCTTATGAGCTCTTGTTTAAAAGAAAACCATACATAGGATATCTTAAAGTCTTTGGATGTCATGTATCTGTTTTAAACATAAGAGTCATTGGGAAAATTTTCAGGAAAAGCATATGATGGTTTCTTTGTTGGATACTCTTCAACATCTAAATCTTATAGGATTTATATACCACAACATAACATTATGGAAGAAACTCCTAATGTATCCTTTGATGAATCTGTATTTACTAAGTCAGTTAAAGGTTCATCATGGTTGTTTGACATAGATGCTCTAACTAAATCATTTAACTATGATGATTTGAACACTGCAGGATTTGATGAAGTATGTTATCCATTTGTTCCCCCTCATATGACTAAAGTAACATTATCTGTTGATCCTCCAAGGATACACACATCCTGGGGTGGAAACACATCAGCAGCAGCTGCAGACACTACATGTGGAAATGAACATGGTGCATCCAGAGATGTGAATGTTGTCCTTTCAACAGATCCATGCTCTCAAGTGAATACAGCAAACATTGGAAATGTTTCAAGTCCTCACTTATCATTCGGAGAAGTTCATGTAACTCCTACGAAAGAGCAAAATGATTCCGGAGAAGTTCCTGTAACTCCTACGGAAGAGTCAAATGATTTCGGAGAAGTTCCTGTAACTAATACGAAAGAGCAAAATGAATCTGGAGAAGTTCCTGCGGAAGAGCAAAATAGTTCCGGAGAAGTTCCTACTGAAGAGCAAATAGATACTTGAGATGCTCCTACAGCCCATACAGAAGACTCTCATGATCCTTTTCCTCATGTTGAACATTTTGACTATTTTCTAAACTCTCAACCTGGGTTGGATCAGTCTGAAGCAATGGAAATGAATAATCTGGAATCATCTATGCCAGTTGAATCAACTCCATCAATGAGAATCCATAAGACTCATCCAGTCAACAACATCATTGGAGATCCTACAAAGAGAACTACAAGGAGCCAAAGTGGTACTACCAACCTTTGTCTCTTCAGTTGTTTTCTTTCTCAAGTAGTCCCTCCAAACATCACTGCTGCTTTAAAAGACAATAGTTGGATTGAAGCTATGCAAGAAGAGCTTCAACAGTTTAGAAAGCAAAAGGTGTGGTCTCTAGTTGATTTGCCTGAACGTCAACATCCTATTGGAACAAGGTGGCTATACAAAAACAAACTGGATGATAGAGGGATTATTGTAAGAAACAAAGCAAGGTTGATTGCACAAGGATACACTCAAGAAGAAAGGATAGACTACGATGAAGTTTTTGCACCAGTTACAAGAATTGAGGCCATAAGAGTGTTTCTAGCTTATGCATCATATAAGAAGTTTATTGTGTATTAGATGGATGTCAAGTGTGCATTCCTATATGGGAAGATTGATGAGGAAGTTTATGTGTCACAAGCTAGATAAAGCCTTGTATGGTCTTCATCAAGCACCAAGAAAGTGGTATGAAACACTATCATCTTTCTTACTCAAGCATGGCTACAAAAGAGGAACCATTGATCAGACACTCTTTCTCAAACAAGAACATCAAGATCTCTTAGTTGTTCAAATATATGTTGATGACATTATATTTGGCTCAACTAATAAGAGATTGTGTGTAAATTTCGAAGAGCTGATGAAATCTGAATTTCAGATGAGTTCAATGGGTGAATTAACTTTCTTTCTTGGTCTTCAAGTTCATCAAAAACCAGATGGGATATTCATCAATCAACAAAAATATATACATCAAATTTTGAAGAAATACAATCTTGCTGAAGTATCATCATGCAAAACACCAGCATCAACAATTGACAAGATTGTTCCTGATCCTTCAGGAAAATCTATTGATAAAAAATTATATAGATCAATGATAGGTTCACTTATGTATCTAACTGCCAGTAGACCTGACATTATGTTTGCTGTGTGTGTGTGTGTGCTAGGTACCAATCTGATCCAAAGGAGTCTCATCTGAATGCTGTAAAAAGGATTTTCAGATACCTCAAAGGAAAACCAGGACTTGGTCTTTGGTATCCAAAGGATGATGACTTTACACTCTACTCATACTCAAACAATGACTATGGTGGATGTAACAGTAAAAGAAAATCAACAACTAGTGGATGTCAATTCATCGGACCAAGGCTAGTATCATGGCAGTGCAAGAAACAAACAAATGTATCTGTATCCACAGCTGGGGCTGTGTACATAGCTGCTTCAGCTGGTTGCTCTCAAGTCCTTTGGTTGCAAAACCAATTGCTTGACTATGGTTATAACTTTCTTTAAACTTCAATTTACATAGACAATTCTACTGCTATGTTTATAACTGCTAATCCTGTGCAACATAGTAAAACCAAAATATTGAGATAATATCATTTTCTAAGAGATTGCTCATAAAAGGTTTGATTAAGTTAGTCAAAATGGATACAACAAATCAGCTTGCTGATTTATTCACTAAAGCCTTTGATTCAGTTAGATTTAATTTTCTAATTGAGTCTTTAGGCATTATTAACTTCGATTAATTAATTTGAACAAACAAAATACTGTATGTAATGATGCTTCAGCATGACATATGCTTAGGAAATGATAGTACACTATATCTTGCTTATTCCTGAATTCATAAATTAACAATAAATCTAAGCAAGTTTCTTGATATGTGAGTAGATTCATCTTGAGTGGAAACTACACTGAGTGCATGCCAAACATAATGTTAAGTGATTGTTTGTGAGAAACTTCATTTTGAAATACAAAGTGAGTCTTATTCTGATGTGACCAAATCACCCATCTAAACACACTATGTACCAACACTTTATAATATCTATCTTTTCAAATCATACTCCATCTGTTTTGTGTGAACAAAGACCTGGGTGTATGATCACCATACTGAATTTCAGTTACAAAAGGTGAAAAGATCATGATCACATTATCCCTCTATTTTGTGTGAACAAAGACCTGGGTTAAAGGCACCTCTGTTTTACATGAGTAAAGACCTGGTGACCTGATAATGATCATATCTAAGCTCTCAAAAGAATCCTATGTGATCAATTGTATATTAATCTAGAGCTTTTACATCATTGCATTAATGAGATGCCAAATGCATCTCAAGATAGAACTTATAACTTAAAGTACATAGTTCTTAAGTATGAAAAAATGATGATTTGTCTTGCAAAGGAGGACAAAATCTTTGTGACTTGAATGTGAAGCCCATAACAGTTATTCCCAAATCAATATGAAAACATGATAAACAGCATGCCTAGTTGATACATGAGCTCTTTTATGGATTTAAGTGGACAATATACTTGCAATCAGAACTTTGTTCAGGTATCAATTCAACAAAATAACTCATCAGGAAGAGGCTTAGTATTATAGTATGATCCCATCATATGTGTATATGTGTCTGATCATCATCATACAATTAATGTCACTCATGTTATTCTTCTTAGAAATTTATGATAAACGCTTAATGTCATCATTAATCACAAATTTAGGGGGACTAGAATACATGAAGTTAAGTATATCAATCAGCAGCTTTGTCTATTTCATTATCAATTTGAAGGAATTGGAATCTGAGCACCATCTTAGCTCCTGGATACATGACATTTTCCTTAAAATCATTTTTTAACTTTCTTGTACTAAATTGTCATGTATACAAAGTCAACAAGGTCCAACAATTTTCCTTAAAATCATTTTTTAACTTTCTTGTACTAAATTGTCATGTATACAAAGTCAACAAGGTCTAACAACAATAAATGGTTCTAAGCAATGGACTTGGACCATACAACATATTTCAAAGCATTGTGCCATCTTAAGCATTAGCAGAAGCTACAGTGTTGAAAATTTAAATGTTTATCTGTAGATTGGTAAACTACGGATAAGCAAAGATCATCAAATATAGTATAATTTCATAGTTTGGTAATCTGTGAAAATGTAAGTTATATTTCATTAGCAGATGTCGTTAAGTCATCTGCAGATGATTTATGGGATCTGTAGATGATCTGCGGAAGAATTTGTTGAGGGTCCCACTTCATTAACGTGGTAAAATTAATGTGTCTGAGAATATAAATGATGTTGTTTGACTTCAACATCATTATTCACTTTTTCAGTTCACTTTTTCAAACCTAAGAAACACACTCTCAACAAACTTTTCCCCCTTCTATAACATTTAAATTCTACCAAATCAAAACATTAAACAATCATATATCTATGTTCTTAATCAGCTGTTTTCAAGGTAAAACATGTTGTAATATTCAAGAATGAACTGTTTGATTCTTGTTTAATCTCACAACTGTTCGTATTCTATGAACATATGGATAATCGATTTGCGAGAGAACACAATGTGTGTGCCTTCTTAAACCCTGACGATCCTGTTTCAGAAGGGTGTCAAGAAATTATTCGATATCTAAGAAGGTCTAGGGTGTTCTATGCCTTATCAGCAGAGCCTATATTCATCAATCACACATCACTGATTTCTGGAACTCCGCACAAATAGAAGAAGATTGTGAAGTTATTGTGGCTGATGTGAAGAATCGAAGACTGAGAGTCGATGAACAGACAATAAGAAGGGTTCTTGAGTTAGGAGAAGTAGAAGCTGGTCATCCTGATGTATTCAACAATGAATACATAGAGAAAGTTTTTCTCATGATGGGGTATGATGGTGATTTCGAGAAAGGAGAAATCAAGAAAAGAAGACTCTGCAAGCCGTACAAATTTCTCTGCCACACTTATCTTAAGTGCATCTCAAACAGAAAATCTGGACTTTACAGATTTTCAAGGCATATATCTTCAGGCATTGTTGGTGTTTTTGAGGGAAGAACCAACAATTACTCAAAGTACATCTTCAACTGCTTAAGTGGTCACATCAAAGTACAGAAGGCTGACAAGATGTATATGTTTCTAAGGTTTCTGCAACTAATCATTAATGCTGATCTGCCTGGAACTACTGTGGATGGTGGTGTGTTTGTTCAAGCCCACCTTGGCAGATCCTGACTGAACAAAATATATGGGAAATATGAAGGAGGATACATGCCCATGTTTGCACATGTGGTTCATGCTACTGCAAATATTCCTCAAGAGCTTGTGTGGGAAGATCAACAAGAGGACTCTCCAACCAACTCTGTTCAAGACACTCACTCACCAGATATATCCCCCATACATCATCAACAACAACCATCCCTACCAAACTCACCAGCCAGCCAAAACACAGAACCAATCTCTCCAATCCACCCTCAATCACCAAATCAACAACAAACACCCCAAACACCATCACCAGCCAGCCAAAACACTGAACCAATCTCTCCAATCCACCCTCAATCACCAAATCAAAAACAAACACCCCAACCACAATCACCAACCAGCAAAAACACAGATCCAATCTCTCCAATCCACCCTCAATCACCAAATCAGCTTCAAATGCAACTTTTTCAACAACCTCCAAATCCATAAAACTCATCCACTAAGAGCATTTACACTAGGACACAGAGTTAGCCTCACAAGCAAGTACAGTTCAACTGTCATTATCCAAAACTGAATCCCCTGTACTCTTAATTGAAACTAAGCCAGTATCTCCAGTCACTAACCATCAACAACAACAACAACAACCACATCAAGAACCGGAAGATCAAGCTATTGATGCCAGTTTAAGCTCAGTAAGTGTAGCCCATGAAGAAGTAAAAGATGATGAGATTGCTTCTCAACATCAGGAAGGAGAAGAAGAGGTAAACTATGTTGATGTGATTGCATACAATGAAGATGATTTGAGTGATAATGACATCCCTTTAAGCAAAAGTTATTTGGTGGCAGAGTACAACAAGCTAGTAGTGAAGTCCAACTTCAGAAAGTAAAGGATTAAGGAGCTGAAAGGAATAATTGCAAGAAAGGATGAAATGCTGATGCAACTAGAATCAAGAATCAAAATCTTGAGAGAAGATGCCATGTGCAATAATGAAGTGATTGATGCCCTTCTTCAACAAGACTCTGAGCTCAAAGAAGCAGTACAGAAAGAGAAAGATGAAAATGAGAAGCTAACGGTGAAAATTGATCAAATGAATGACATTCTCTATGTTCATTCAGCTCTGTTGAGAAGAAAAGAAGAAGAGATTGATCATCTAAAGATGAAGATATGTGCTCTTGAATCAAACCAACTAAAGAAACCTACTGAATCTTCTATGCAACTCATTCAATACTCAAGGAAGAGGAAGTATTTGGGCTCAACAAAGATTCAAGTAATCAATGTTGAAGATTCTCCTAAACGATCAAGGCATACATCTTCTGAGCACACTCCTTCTATGGATATCTCAACATCAAAGCAAGCTGCTATTGATGAAGCTGAGAGTGATGATGAATGGAAAGAGTTGATTGAAGATGAATCTAACAAAGCTCAAGAAGAATCAAAGACTGATGTTCTTCTTTCAATAAAAGACATTATGGAAGAGAGGCCCGAGTCATATGTGTTTATGACCCTAATCAATCATGGGTTCCCATTTGACATGATTGAAAGAATGAACTTGACTGAGATGAAAGAGTTTGAGCTTGCTAGGTTCATAATTCCAAATTGTGACTATGAAGCATTCACCACTTTTCAAGCCATTCAGAAAATCAAGAAAGATCTAGGCCATTGTGACACTGCTAAACTCAACAAGTACAATCTGGTATGTTGGCTTCAGGGACACAATTACAAAGCTCATGAGCTTAAAGGAAGAAGTGTTGCTGAACTAAGAAGAATGATGGAACATGTAATGAGTGTTGAACTTGATATTGGAGTCAGATTCAGAACTAAAGCTCCAAACCCATCATTTGAGCAACAAAGCAAACTCTCTGCTGATCCTATAACTGTTGAATCTAAAGATCAACACAAAGGCAAAGACAAAATGATCAGAGAACCAATGGCAGTCATTCATGGCAAAGTATGGCCATTAGGGACAACTGTGAGAGAGATAACTAAACAGGAATCAACTCTCATAGAGCTATATGATCATATCACAACCCCCAGTTCTGAAGAAGAGAACAAGATTATGGCCTGGAAATCTGATCCAGACTGGGATTGTGTAATTATAAAAAGAACCTCCGAAAGAATTCAATATTTCCATGATATAGAGGCAGTGCTGAGATTTCATGAGAAAGACATCAAGGATCTGCAGAATCTTACAATGTCTAACTACCCAATTCACACAAGGGAAAAAGATTTCTCTGTGTTGGTGGGAAATTTAAAGACAAAATTCAAAGATGATGTGATTAGAGAAGCAAAAAGAGAGGATATTGAGCACAAAAGAAGATTAGAGAGAAAGAAAAGATCAGGTACTAACTCTTCCTTATTAGTTGATGATGAATTTCTAAGGAGAGTTGGTTGTTCTAATAGGAAAACAGCAGTCATCAAAGTAATTGGAGGAAATCAATACAATATTCCCATAATAACTAAGTGGGGATATGTTGAGAAAACAAAAGAAATGGTGTTACTGAGGAACGCTGATGGAAGGAAAGGTGACAAAATAAGAATCTTCGACCCTGTAGAGATCAAAATGCTTCATCCAAGCTACACATGATTCTTACATGATAAATTCTTCCTAAAGCTGACAGATGAAAAAGCTTAGAATGATTTATGCTTATACATTCATATGATACAAGTTGTGGATAAGCTGCATGCCAAAGCACAAAAGAAGAAGATAAAATGCTGGGATGCTGAAGGGAGCTAACATTGAATATATATCAGAACTGAGAATCTCAGAAGAAGATGAATTGGAGATTATTAACAACCAATGTGTTGTAGAAACCCTCACCACTGAAGAAGATGTATTGGGGTTGAGTTTTGAGACACTTCAAAGGATATGCAGAATGGAGATCAAGTACAAATACGATGATCAAAAGGATGTAGTATCATATTTCAACAAGAAAATGGTTTCAAGATTAAAGGAGCTTTTAGTTTTGAAGAACTAATAACAAGTATCTAAGCCTAAGGGGGAGTATTGTTAGGTCTAGGATTAGTAGATCTAGTCCATTTTGTATAGGCTTAGTACTTGAATTAATATCTGTAATGAATGGTTGTAATTCGTTATTGTGTATTCATTATATATATAGGTTAACCCATTTATATGTGTGTTGATTTATGTATGGTTGCAGGTACAAACATTATATTTGGTCAATTTCTGAAATTGACCAAGTGTAAGAAACATCTACGGATGAACATTTTGTTATTCCATAGATATGGTTCTTACAAGTAAAATGCATCCAAAGATCTTCTGTGGATGAACAACCAGCACCGAGGATGAAAGAACAAGATTGCTTCGAAAGATCAAGATTGCTTCGGAAGAACAAAACATATTCGGAAGAAAAAGATTGCTTCGGAAGAACAAGACTTGCGGAAGAACAAAACATCTACGGAAGACTCTATTCCTACGGAGTCCAAACACTTGTATAATACAAGTGTTACAAGTCAACAAGGCAGTTATACGAATCCTGAGAAATCCGATGATTCCTTAACAGAAACAATTCAAATCCCAAGAGATCCGGTGTTTCCTATAACAGAAACATCATTGTCTATATAAATGGATCCTAGGTTTCGAATTATGAACGGCTTCATCAACAACAGCAATAGCAATTCGACAATTCCAAAAACAGCAAACATCACATCAAATCTCACAATCAAACCCTAGCAGCCGTCACATCATTCATCACAAAATTTAATATCATTCATTCATTATTTGTAATCATTAACAGTTTTTAATAAAATACATATTATTCATTAATTGTGTTTCTTTTAGTGTGTTTCTTTGAATCGTTATGATATTGAATTTTACTACAAAACAATTAAACCAAGGCAACGTTGATTCCGCAAACGTTGACTTGTCTTCGACCAACACTGATAATTCCTGATTGCGATCCTTGGATTCACAACTATGACATCCGTCACTATCAGGACTGTCAATTGACTCGGAATTCATTAACTCTCTTTTCGCGCATTTATATTTTTGCGTAATTAATTTGTTTTCGAACCGAATCTCATCGTATCTCCCTTTCGTGTCAACCTTAATATTAAATAACGTTAATAGTATAAAATTTCTTTTATTATTATTATTACCATTAATATTAATAATAATATATTAATATTGTTTTATTATTATAATTAATAAGTGTAGGGTTTAAGTTGTAATAAAGCAAACTCGAGGGAATAATTAATTGAGAATTCGGGGTCCAAATTGTAAATATGAAAAACTATGTAAATAGAAACCAAAATCATCGATCACTTCCACTCAAACCCTACACAGCCGTCGTTCGACAATCTCTTGACGTTCAACCACCGAATCTGCCTCAATTCTTCACCGATAGCCATTGCCGGTTGTCGTCGCCTCGCCGTTCTTTCGCCAGTAACCGATTGTCCTGAAATTTGTTTTATTTCATTTCGTTTCGGTTTATTGTTGTGGTTGGTTCAGTTTCGTTTCGGGCTGTTTGAATGACTTGTTCGGTTTGATGTTCTTGTGTGGTGTGTGTGTGTGTGCAGTGTGTGTGTATGTGTGTGCCCAGTGTGTGCGTGCGGAGTATGTGTGTATGTGTGTGTGCAGTGTGTGCGTGCAGTGTGAGTGCGTGAGCATGCTGGGTGTAACGATATGAACACAACAGCCGAAGGCTGCTGTGTATACATACACGCGATCGTATGTATATATGCATAAGTATATGTGTCGTGTGTGTGTAGTATGTGTAACAAGGTGACCGCGGTAGCCTTGTACGTGTATTGCTTGTGTGTATGTATTGCTTGTGTGTATTTATTGCTTGTGTATATGTATACATGGGTATGTAGTGTGTGTTTATTTATATATCTGCATATCGGGTGTGTTTGTGTGTGGGTAGCAGTGTATGTATGTATATATATATATATGTTGAGTGTGTGAGACAGACACAATAACCTATGGTAGTTGTGTATGTTGTGTGTTCATTTTATGTATATATATATTGTGTTTGTGTAATTGTGTGTGTTATTATTATATTATTATTATTATTATTTTGCTAATATAGTATGTTGAGTTGTATGAATTATATATATTATATGTGTGAGTCGCACTTCGAACCCCAATCGACCCGAACCGAACCAAAACCGACCGGATTTATCTATTCTCGTTGAACATGTTTAAAAACTTAGTTACCATCATTATAGGTGTTTGGTTGTTCATTTGCCCTCGTCTGTTGAAGCTCTTTTGTTCATTTTATTTGCATTTAATCAAGGTGAGTTTCGCGGCCTCATTTTCATTATAAACATTTATAAACTAGGGGGAAAAGTATGCTCACCTTTTTTATGCTGTGAACTTATTCAACTTTTTTGGGACTGTTGTGTTTACTATTTTGTAAGTATTTATCTAGTACATGCATGAGTTGTCTTTGTAGTTCTGTATTCACAACTATTTAACTCCGGTGTTGGAGCCGACGAACAGATATGATAGTACTATTGGGTTGACACCCCACCCTTGTTTGTTAGTATACTAGTTGGGTCTGATAGTGGCCAGGTACGGGCCCTAGGGTGAATATGTTCCGACAAATTCTTTGTGTACGTCGTAGGTTTAGTTGTGATGCTCATGATTACATGTGATATTACTTGCTTATAACTGTATGCACTCATGTCCTACTAAACTATTACAAACATCAAGTTTTGTTTATTATTTAAACCTGCGAACTCACCAACATTATGTTGACCATTTTGAGCATACATTTTCAGGTAACAATCATTGAGGATTGCTAGAGAAGCTTCCTTAGTGGTGACCTTAGACTTACATTATTTTAAACCTGGATGCCTTTGACAACCGCATTTAACATTTACTTGTTTTCACATTTTGGTTACTTGTTCCCGGGTTGTGGGATTTATATTTATTAGTTTTGTATGACTATGTTTGTCGTGGAACTAACTAACCATGACACATTGACTTTCATCATTTATTGCATCTTTATTAACTAACAATGTGTTATGACGATCCTGTCCGTTACATCTTCGTGTTTCCGCTATAAGCGGGGGTGTGACAAATACTCATATAAGTTTCTCTCTATTATTAAGATAAATTTTATTAATTGTTATGTTTCTCTCTCTTATCTAATTTTTAAAAAAAATCAAACTATCTTTTTAAAAATAGATTTTATAAAGGAATTAGAAATCACATCTTTTAATTAAAATTTAAATAAAAAAAACTAAAAATTTATATATAAAAATTTCTAAAACACTAAACAATTTTCAAACAAAGGTTTTAAATCATTTTATTGAAAAAATATTTTAAATAGGTGAAATATTTTAAAACAATCTTATGAAAACAACCAAAATAATTACAAACCAAATTTTTTAAAAAACAAGATTTTTATAACAAATATTTTTATAAAAAACTCATAAAACAAATATTTAAAAATAAAACTATTTACATAAAAGAGTTAAAAAATGACATAATTGTTTTATTTATTAAACTATTACGTATATATAACTTTAATTATATTTTTTATTTAAATATTATACTGTTTATCTTACATAATATTTTACATTAAAATTGTTTTATTTCTTAAACTATTACATATATAAAAAACTAAAATAAAGTTGAATATTAAAAAAGTGTTTTAAATATCAACAACTGGCATAATTGTTTTATTTCTTAAACTATTACATATATATAACTTTATTATATTCATGTTTAGCTTACATATATATTTTACATTAAAATTTAATTCGTTTATATGATGACTTTTTAGCCTATCTATTTATCTATAAAAAAACTAAAATAAAGTTGAAATAATTTAAACCTCATTATACTTACTTTCTTATTTTTTTTATAATATTAATAATAATATTCAATACTAATAATATTATTCATACTATTTTTAAATTAAAAAATGTATAATTTAATAAATTAAAAACCTATTTTTATTAAAAACACACTTTTTAAAAAAATTATAAAATATAAAATACAACAAACTTTTTAAAAAAATCAATTTTCTTATAAGAGTATATATTTAAAAATCATAATTTTTTTATAAAGCAGCAATTTTAAAAAATATATATTATTGTTTATTTACTTAAAATAGCTATTTTTATATAATTATAATCACAATTTATCTTCTAGCTTGATTTTATAATTGCATTAATTTTTGTTAATATTTATTTAATATTTTATTTATTAAATCTGTGTATTACACAAGAACTAATCTATTCTGGTCTAACAATCTAATAAAAGGGTAAATTGGGTGTCACGTGTCAGCACCACAATCATCTTTATTAAAAAATTTCGTCTCTCTCTTTTCTATTAAATAGTTATCTTAATTACTAATAATATTATTTTAATGCTTTATAATATTTACTAAATTAAGAAAAAAATCTATTTTTAAGGTTATTTGTAAGTAAAATGATATTGTTAAAAAATTAATTTTTTAAATAATAATAATAATTAAAATTAAAAGTTGTAATAAATTTTTTTTTAAATTACATTTTTATATGGTTTGTTTTAGAACAAAATTTTTATTTTTAATAAAATTTTAAAAACATAATTTTAATTTGTTGATATCTCAGTTTTATTATTTCAATCATTTTATATTTTAAAATAACATTATATAATACATGAGTTTATTTTAAAAAAAGAGGTAACTTTGTAAAATAGTAACCGGCTTTCAAAAGTGTTCCAATTAAGTAACTCATGATTTAAAAGTGTTCCAATTAGATCACTCATTTTTATATTTTATACAAATTAAAAGTCATAACATATTTTTTAACATGTTATACTTTTGGATTCATTTACAAAATATTTTTTTCTATATTTTGAAGCTGATATAAAACGTTGACGTAAATTTTAGGCACTTTTTATTATTTTTTTCATAATTAACCTGTTTTTTTTATTTTTTAATATAATTTTATATATTGAAAATTCTAACTCTAATGTTTTTTTCATCATTACTTTCTTATCATAATAAAATTTAGTAATGACTTGATTTGATTGTTTGGATGTCCAATTTGAAACAAATATACATGAGTGACTAAATTAGAACACTTATAAAACTTTGTTATTATTCTATGATATTTTTTCTAAAAAAAACTAGTCTATTATACAAAATAATAAAAATGAAAGCACGTTACCATTTAAACTATCCATTTATTACGTGACATTAACAAGTGTCAGTCGAGTCGTTTTTCTAGGGTTCCCTTTCAAGCGATTCGTACTTAACTCCAGAACACAAAAGGTATATGATCAATTTCCTCTGTTCTTATATATAATTTTGTTTATTTCGCAAATCAATATGTCAATTTGCTGTATCTTCATGCTAATGTCTCCGATCCTTTAAGAATTTGATGTTGAATCGGAGTAGGAGATAGTATGGAAAATGGCCTGAATTGTGGTAGTTGCTTCAATTCACCATTCTGAAACTTAAACTGTTTGGCAATTGAAGTCATCGATATCTGTAGTTTTATGTGTTTGCTAGTCGAAAATGCATGCTTTTAGTTAAATTAAGCTCTCGATCCACTGCAATTGAGATGTGAAGCGTTTGAGATGAGCTTTGTGAACTAGGGTTAAAATTTAATGAACCCGAAAGTGCTCTCTCTAAGTGTTTGATACAATGTCTGTTTAGAGTATTACACTTTTGAGTGATTAGGAGCTATCCTTGTACAGAGTACAGACAGTGAACTAACAATCTAACATGGTAGATTTTGAGTGATTGAAGCTGGTATAACTTCTGAAAAACAAACACTATAGACAGTTCAGTTAAATCATGTTTACTATCTGCATAGAGCCACTGTTAGTAACAACATGGGGTGCCATACCATGTGGTCCATTCGGGCAGTGCCAAGTGCCAACGTGGTTGTTCGTGAGGCGCCCCGTTGAGGATTCTCTTAGATCTGTTGAGGACTAGCCCAAGACAATGATGGTGTGTTTCAGACAGGATCTCAAGGGGCAGAAAGTAAATCAAAATCATGATAAAACTGGTGTAGTTTTTTTTCTCAGGTGATTGTACACTAGGTATGTCACAGAACATGGGGACTTGTATCGATTTCTTGGAAGGGCTTGAACCTCATGACATGGCAGTCAATATACTTATGTGTCTGGATGATTCAGCTGACCTCATTCGTGTGTCTGCTGTTTCTCAACACTGGCAGAATATTGGTGTGTGTTGCACTTTCTGTATTCTTACCATATATGATTTGTTAATTAGTTAACTTTCATATATGATCATTACTTGTTGGTTGCAGTGGTATCTAACGGCCTTTGCAAGCAGCTTTGTATGAGAATGTTTCCTCAGCTTGCTTGCATTACTCATTTAGTTGAACCTAGTCATGACAACTCGGGTGAGAGAGATCATCGAGCTTATGCCTCTCTTTTCTGGGCTATCATGGCATTTCCCCTTTTTGATTGCATTGCTAGTCCTGTGAGTGCCTCAAGCACTGATCACTACCCAGAAGAAAGCATCATGAACACGCTAGACCCGAGAGACACAATCCAAAATCAGCTTTCCTATTGGTCAAGTATAGGAACCGATGACCCAGAAACACCTGAGACCTTGATATATAAGCTGACTGCTAACTTTTGTGTTATAACAGATCTTAACTTGTGTCCATTCCAATGTTTGTGTTTTTTTCTTTCTCATCTTCTTTTTTACATTTTGTGCATACCATCTTACTTATATTCATTTACATTTTGTGGATCTCTCCAAATGGGTCATCTAAATCTTGGAAAGAGTTAGATTATGATTTCATTGAGGCACAAGAATGTGTAGACGACAAATTCATTTGGACATATACGTCACCAATGTACCCCATGGCACAGGTGAGCTTTTGTTTTGTAATTTATTACTCCAACTCATTTCAAGAATTAGAAACGGGTAAACTGATTTGGCCTAGACCCATTTTAACCTTTAGCCACCACTCGACGCTAGTGAATAATTTTGCACCCTCGTGCACTCGTGTAATATTTGGTGATAAACATCGTGGCAACGGGAATATCGCTTACAAAGGTTCAGGTTGCCTGGCCCCGTGGTTTGTATTGGTGGTTATCTGCAAATTGAGTTGTTGGGTCGGGTTCAGAAAGCATGTGATGAGAAATATTATTTATGGTGAGTAAAATTTTCCTAATAATTCAAAGGAGAAAATTGCAAAAATAGTTCCTGTGGGTTGTGGTTTGATCATATTGCAAGTTTGATTTTCAGATTTTAAAAATTACAAATTTAGTCCAAACATTTGAAAGTTTGTTGCAAATTTTAAAATTTAAAAGATTCAATTAAAGGTTAATAAAGAAATTTAATAATCGTTAAAAAATAGAATAAAGGTTAAAATTAAACCAAATTTAGAACGTAAATAAAAGTATACAATAAAACGCATATAAAAATAGAAAAGGAGAAAATAAGTATGCTTAATTTAAAAGTATACAATAAAACGCATATAAAAATAGAAAAGGAGAAAATAAAAAGTATGCTTAATTTTTTTTATTATAATTATTTTTGATGAAGTTCATGTCATGTTTAAATTGAAGAATACAAAAACCTTGTGAAAGTATAAATACAAAAAAAGAAAAACGAAATCGAACCGTTTTTTTAATTTTTATTTAACTTTAATATGATATTTTCAATATTTATTTTGAATTTTGTAAATGTTTATTCGATTGTATTATTTATTTTTATTTGGTTTTTATTTAATTTTTTACTTTAGTCACATACTTCTTTTTAATACTTTTTGCTTTCTCTTTTACATACGTTTTATGTTTACTTTTATTTAGTTTTGAATTTGATTGATTTTTAACCTTTATTTTATTCTTTTTAAATTATTGAATTGTATTGTTGATGTTTTTTGAATTTCTTATGTTTAATTTTAATTTCTTTTAAATTTGATTTGATTTTCAATTTTTTTAAAATTTTTTGAGCAAATTCACAATTAATCCCTATGGTTTGATCATATTTCATATTTAGTCCCCCTTTTTTAGGACCAACATGAAATAAAGATTAATCTTTTGAGTTTTCAAAAGAGCAAGATTGATGTTTTGAGTTAAAAAATCCTCTGATGAGAAGTCGTAGGTGAAAGCGGGCCTTTCACCAATACTCATTCAAAAACGGGGATAGTTGCTACCTATATGTTCTGATTCATTTACTACAAGAAAGCCACTATTCCATCCAAGCGTAGGTCGAGATTGAAAGGCAAGAAGGAGTGTTCAAGCTGTGTACCTGCTGCCCACCCTTCCTCCTCTGCTTTGAGAACCGTGTGAACGGAGAGTGGGCAGAAGGGAAGGAGGTTGCATATACTAAAAGACTGTGCCAAAAGAATTGCTACCTTTCTGTTCGGACAATATCAGTGGTGATTAAATTTGCAACAAACTTCTAAATGTTTGAACTAAATTTGCAATTTTTAAAATCTGATGACTAAACTTGACAATATGACCACAAGGACTATTTTTACAATTTTCTCTAATTCAAAGCGGTGATTCTTGTACAACTACTAATAAAGTACTTCTTTTACAGTGTAACTAATGTTCAAGCAATAGGACGCAAATTATCGCCAGCATTTAGGGTTGAGTTTTCAGAACCGTCCAATGGTGTATGTCTCATTTATGATGCTGACGTTTTTGGATCGATTCTTTTAGAGCATGGTACCAGAAACCCATAGTCCAGTACAACCTCATCACTAGCTTGGGGGAATTCACAAGACTTTATGCAAGTGGTACTTGCAGACAACAGAGGTGTGGCGTATAAACGTGTGGCGTATAAACGTGTGGCGTATAAACGTGTGGCGTATAAACGGGTCGATTATTGTGTGTTTAAAACCTACTTAGTTTGTTGTAATTTTTGATAGAGGTTACAAAAGATTCAAGTGCTTACTGCTTGTAGAAGCTCTGGATATGCGAACCGGGTCAAACCGAATACATGTGGGTCGGTTAGCTGAATCTTAAGTGAGTAAAGAGGAGGTGATTTTTTATAGTGAAGTGAGGGAGAAGTGTTTTTTTATTAATGGAAAATGTGAGACTCCAAAATACTCGAAGATTAAAATTTAGTTAAAGTTTTTAAGTGATAAGAATGCTTGAACCCATGATCTTATAAGGAAGTACTAGTAGAAAACCCGCGTGATGCGACGGAAATGACAATTTATATCGCTGTACTTGTTTTCTAAAAGTTTAATAATTTTTTCATCATATATTATATAGTAATTATTTTACTCTTTTTTGGTAGCATCACTGTGGTTCAATTATACCAGTACTTTACATATCTCAGTTAAATAAATATAAACAATTGAGTTTTCAACTTAATCTGGAGAACTATAAATTGCAATGCTGTCATCCCTAGCTAAGTACAATTTGAGTAATCACAAACCATATGTAAATTGTTGAAACTTTACAATATCGACCAAATCATAAAGTGTAATCTAACCCATTAAAGAATGAAATTTAATTTGACTACAACCTACTCTATTTTGAGCAGACATATTCCAACATTCAACCTAGCTTGTTAAGAGCAAAATGTAGTCCGCAGGTTGACCCCTCACAAATTAGCAGTTATAAGGTGCATGTAATCTCACCTTGTATAAAACACAACATGCAATCTCACCTTGTATCATGAATGAAGATCTAATCTATTTCAATTGAATCCAAGCTGCAATGCTAGCAGTGTGTCACTTCACAAGTTATAAAATTGTTTTCTTTTAACAGTAGATTGCCTAAGAACAAAGAATAGCTACAAATTAAGAGATTTCCCTGAACAAAGATCTTACTAAAGCTGCTAATATGATGACATTCATTTACATATTCATCACAGGATTATTATAGCAGGCAAACTCATTGGAACATGATTAAGTTGGTACTTGTTTTAAATATATACTATGAAGTAGTTTCTTTCTTTTGGGCGTAAACAGAACATCAAAAGAACTTGATTACATAAGTTTAAAATGTGTCAAATGTTTGATATTTTTTAGAAACACAGTATACGATGCTTATCCAATATTGATTGTTATTTTCATTTTATTAAAGGTGTGAACACAAATCTTGATCCTTCTTGACACCCAAACATCCTTTAGAAAATTGAATATTTGCTAGTAGAAATTAAGTGTCGTTTGTTTAATGCACCTCTTCCTGATTCTCAAGAGCAATTATATATCTTAATTTATGCTCAAGAACCAAAACGTTGCAGAACCAAAGATTAAGGAAATGGTATGCATGAACAGGTTCTTACACGTTCATATGTTGCTAGTAGATCAAAATGGAGATGATTGCTTCTTGAATTCACTTGCTTGTTGGAATCTGAACAAAGATTCTTCATTAAGAAACATGAACAAATCTATTTAAGGAAAACAAACATGAACCTAAATTTCAATAGCATGAACAAATCTATTTAACGAAAACAAACATAAACCTGAACTTCAATAACATTGAGGCTATATCTATATTTTCATTCCCCATTTGCTTAATCAATAAAACCCTACAGAAATTTCACCATTATTGCAAGCATGTCATTACTGTCATGTTCTTGATCGTCATCATCACCAATCTACTAGTCATAGATCTTCAACCAAGGTTTTCTAATCGAGCAAGACCAAAGAAAACACCCAAAAAATTAATTATCAACTTATTTGTGCAATATGGGTTGTATCTAAGCTTTAGTGGATTGCACCCATATTTTTAAAATTTTCTTACCCTCAAACCCAACACGTTGTAACATGTGCATGTGTTTTAATGTTTTTACGCCTATTTTTCCCCGTTTAGCATCCCAAGCGTAATGCATGGGTCTTAGATACTTAGTTATTATTTTTAATGTTTTACGTTTCATGTGTGGGGGTTTAATGTGTTTACGTCAACTTTCTGTCCGGTTTTAATTTTCCCATTTTTTATTTCATTTTTAATACGAGTTTTTCGATATTGGTGATCGCTGATAGTGGTGCATTATTGGCGCTACTTGACACGGTTTAATGTTTCCGCCGCAACGCGGGGGGCTTAATACTAGTTTTATTCTAAAAACCTTTTTAAAGATGTTAAAATGATGTTGTTTGATTCTTAAAAGCGGGTCTGACCTTGTATAGATAACCAAGGGGGATATTGTAAGGGTGATTACCATGTGATTAGTGAGATATCGCAAGGATGATCACAACCTGATTAGCAAGACGTTAGAGGGGTGATCATCACCTTTGTTAGCAACAATGACGAGGTTGTGCTACCTAATTACCGTGATGTTGGAGGAGTGATTAGTACCTTATTAGTGAGATGATTGTAATGATGATCATTACCTTGTTTAGTGACAAATCATACTACTCTAATATAAAGGTAATTAGGATCGTCACATGTCACTTTTTAGAATCATCTAATGTCACACGTCATCTTGACGTTTAACAATAAATATTTTTCTTGTCCAAAAGAATTAAATCTACCATTTTTGTATTAATTTTTTTAAATACACATTTCGTTTCCAAATATAATTCCATTCAAAATTAATGGAATATAAATTAAAACCCTTTCATTTTAAACTAAAAACATATATCTCTTACTTTTACTACTAGCAAACTCTATTGGTTAATTTTAAAAATTATCTTCTTATCAAATCTTTATTTTTTGAAAGACAAATAAGTCATAATTCTAAAATAAGTGTTTATTTTAAGATTGTATAGTACCACTTGAAGGCACATTAATTATAATGTTTTATATGTCTTTAGAAACTACTATTAGTATAAACAAAGAAATCTTTTAGAAATTAGAGTTAATTACGCAAATGGTCCATGTGGTTTATCCAAAGTAACATGTTTGGGTACTAATGGTTTTTTGTAACAGGTTAGAGTATTGTGTTTATTTTTTTGTAACATCTTAAGGTATTAGTGCTAACGGTCACTAGATTTTAACTGAAAACACCCTCATGTGCAAAAAAATGTAAGGGTATTATTGTCATTTCTTGAAAATATTTATATTTATTCACCTTTCCTCTACATTGAACCCATTGTTTCTTCTGCTTACCTCATTCAAAATCACCTTCATCCGTTACAATGGTTGTTTGTAAATGTGGTAGACCTGCAATATTTCAAACTTCATGGACGAACACTAATCCCAGACGACGATTTTATACTTGCCCCCAATTTGTAAGTTTCTAAACCCTAATTTATTTTTGGTTAGTCTCATTGTTACTTAGAAGAAATTTTTTTTTGTTTTAGCGATCGAAGTGTAAATTCTTTATTTGGGTTGGACCCCCCATGTGTGATCGAGCAAATCAAATCATTCCTGGCCTACTGAATTCCAAAAATAACCTTGAAAATGAAATGGTAAAGCTCAAGGCCGATTGTCACAAAAGGATCTGTGTTTAACAATTAGTTGGATTCTGTTTGTTGGGTTTGTTGGTTTTGTAGTTCTTGTTATTTAGTTTATCGGGGTCTATTTGTAGGGTTGGTTGGTTTTGTAGTTCTTGTTATTTAGTTTATCAGTAAGGTTCAAAGTAGTGTCTTTTAAATATGATTAGAAGGAGTGTTTTATAAGTGCTATTACCCCATTTTGGGATTGAATTGTAATATCTTTGTTGTAATGAAATGATATGCATTTTTATGTTCTAATTACTATTTTTTTGTTTTGGGTATGAATTCTAGCTACTACTTGAGTCACCTAATCAATCAAAATGGTACAAATGGATAAAACATACATGGTATATAATTAACAAACTTCATTCATTGTTGTCCATTACCAAAACATACAATAGCTAGCCCCATTCTGCAGTTAACATTCAAGTCACTTCCTAAACATACCAAAACAAACAAAAGTTTAACTACACTTAACTGAGTGCCTAAACTTACACAAACACACATCATTAATACATATCACTAATGACCAGAACCTGATGCTTCCCCTTGTCCAACACATGTTTTTTTGTTGTGTCCCTTCTTGCCACATTATCCACAAGTCACTGTCTTCCAGTGGAACATGAAGACTCTAGTCGGCCAAACACTACCTCAAATTTGAGACATGGAACACAAGATAAACTCCACTAAGGTCAGAAGGTAGTTCCAGTCTATAAGCCACTTTCCTAATCCTTTTTAGGATTTTGAAAGATCCTATAAATCTTGGAGCCAGTTCACCCTTCTTTCAAAGCGAACAACACCTTTCCACAGTGAAACCTTAAGAAGAACCATGTCGCCAACTTGGAACTCCAACGGATTACGACGCTTATCGGCATAACTCTTTTGTCGACTTCTTGCCATTTCAAGGTTCTTGTGGATTGTGGAGACTTTATCGGTCGTTTCTTGTATAAGTCCAGGACCGGTGATGAAGTTTTCTCCAACGTCGGTCCAGCAGATCGGTGATCGGCATTTACGACCATAAAGTGCTTCGAATGGTGCCATCTTGACACTCGAGTGGTAACTATTGTTATATGAAAATTCTGCTAACAGTAATGTGTATCCCAGTCGCCACCAAAATCAAGGACACAAAGATGCAACAGGTCCTCGAGGGTTTGAATTGTTCGTTCGGTTTGACCATCAGTTTGAGGATGTTAAGCCGTACTTAAATCCAATTGAGTACCCAAGAGTTCTTGCATAGACGACCAAACGTGCGAAGTGAAACGAGCGTCTCGGATGGATATGATGTGCAATGACACGCCATGACGACTCATAATTTCGTCAATATAGATGCGAGCCAATCTTGAAACTTTGTATGTGTCTCGTATTGGTATGAAATGTGCCGTCTTGGTCAAACGGTCAATAATCACTCATATACTATCATGACCACGAGGAGTACGAGGTAACTTGGTTATGAAATCCATGGATATATGTTCCCATTTCCACACAGGGATTTCGAGTTGTTCAAGTAAACCACTTGGTCATTGGTGCTCGGCTTTGACCCTTGCACATGTGAGACACTTGGAAACATAAGACGCGATATCTTTCTTCATTCCATGCCACCAGTATTGACCACGCTGGTCCATGTACATCTTATCGGAGCCAGGATGAATGGAATATCAAGTTTGATGAGCTTCGTTCAAAATGAAGTGTCGAAGGTTATCACTATTCGGAATCCAAAGTCGATTCAAGAAGTACCACATGTCGTTCGGTTTTGTCTCCAGTTGTGTGTAACACCCGGTTATTTATTTATTTTGAATCCAACGAATGAAGGAAAAAGAAATAAAGTCCAAAGTCGAGGGACCAAACTCGCTAACGAGAGAAAGTTGGGTGAGTGGGGGTATATAAAAGGAGAGGGCAGCCCTTACCCTCTCCCCACACCCAAAATCTGCAATTTAGAGAGAAAGAAGAGAGAAAAAGGGAGAAAAGAAGAGAAAGGCTTGATTCGCGTGGGTTCGAGCTCAAAAATCGTCGTGTAGCAGGTCCAAAAGAAGCTCCACTTCTCGGTGTGGTTTGTGAGTTCTAGGACCCCTCTTTTAAACGTTTTTGGTCGATTTTAGGACTGGAACACATATGAAAACCCATTTTTGTATGTGTGTGTGTTTGACCCATTTGTATGTGTTTATGTATGATGCGATTGATGTATGATTTCGGGCTTGTGTGTGTTTGAATGGTGTTGTGGTATGTTTTCCTAAGGTTTAGGATGGTTGATTTAGGCTTAGAATGAGTTTGGATGAGCTTAGAGGTCGAAAATGGCAGATTGGGTTCGGGAGTGAGCTGAATTCTGCGCAGTTAGGGCTATGCGACCGAATGGCATGCCAGTCGTGCGACTGATGTCCACACGCATGCCAGACGTGCGATTGAGGTTCAATCGCATGTGGGTCGTGCGACTGGAGCCCATACGCCTTCCAGTCGTGCGACTGAAGGTCAATCGCATGGGGAGTCGTGTGATTGAGAGTTCATCCGCATTAGTTTCATCCGCATTAGTTTCATCCGCATTAGTTCCATTCGCATGGGACTCATCCGCATTGAGTCCATCCACATTAGGTCCATTCGCATGGGTGTTCATTTGCATAGATGTTCATCCGTATTGGTCCATTCGCATGATGTTCAGTCGCCTGGAAGGCCATGCGACTGAAGGGTGTCCATACGCCCAAGTAGGGCTTGTCCACTCAAGGAAAACGTAGTTTATTTTCTGACTTCGGGGGATAGTGCAAATGTAAGTTGTGACGTGGGAGGTTCTCATAAGTTCATGTAAGTTGACTTTCGAGGTCATAGACGCTACATTGGGCATGCTGATGATGATGTATGATGTTGCATGTTTATGCATGATGTATGTATGTATGATGATGCCTTGTATGACGATGTTATGGACTGTGTATGTTATGTTCCTTATTATGATGTATGTTTATCTTTCCCGTGGCTTCACGTTGAATGTCAATGAATGAACTAAAAGTATTATGTAAGGTAAAGTGGAAGATAATGAAAAGAGGAACATGATGATTGAATGCATGCATTAATGAATGATGAAAGTAAAGAAAGTCTTACAAGCAAATGTATGGAACAGACACACCATTAAAAGGTGTTAGCCCAACGGTGTGTGGGTTCGCTACCCCGGGAGGATGCACATTGGGATCTTTCTTTGTGATTGACCATTTGTATGGAACCATTGTTGCTTGCCTTAGGTACTGTGGCCAGAGGTGCTGGGCACCGTGAATGAAGGTCTATGATAGGCTTAGGTCCAGTACCATGAGCATGAAGGGCATAGCACATGACAATGGTATACTTGAACATTATCTTAGGTATTGTGGCTAGAGGTGCTGGGCACCGTGAATGAAGGTCTATGATAGGCTTAGGCCCAGTACCATGAGCATGAGGGTAAAGTTCATGGTGTTGACGAAATGAAAAGATGTAACGATGAACGAACGAATGAAAGTAAGAATGAATGAATGAACGGAAGTTAAAGAACGATGAATATAATAACTATTATCTATGTGTACATATGATGTATGATCGCGTAAAAGAAATGAACAGTTTTAACGAAAGAAAAGTATGTTTTATTATAAAACTAGAACTCATTCAGCAACGCTGACTTTTATGTGTTTCCAGTTGGCAGGTAATGATTGCTGAGGATGGCACGAGGCGGCTACTCAGCTCTTTTGGATGGCATCCATTTATATAATGCTTTTGTGAAGTAATGCAACAATATATTTTATAACTGATTAACGATGTATTATTTTGCAAAAGTTTTTATGATGAAATGAGATGTCATTTTTTAATGTTTCCGCTGTAATGTTTATGTAAGATAAATGAAAATGTATGTTGTATGTGCAATGATTTACCAGCTGTAAGCGTCCCAGGAACGGGGCCTTACATCGTGACCGAACGTTAAATACCAAATCTTCATCCTTTCCTTCGTCGGTTAACTCTGCTTGTTGAGCCTCGCGAATGCATAACTCAAGATCACTATCAATCCTTATGTTTTGAAGCATGATAGTAGCCTCGTTAACATCCACATGAATCTCGGTATCAAATTCCCCTAACATATCAAACCATTGCCTTCGATCTTGGATTTCTTGAAGCGAGACAGTCTTGTTGTGGACCTTGCGACTCAGCGTGTCGACTACAACATTCGCCTTTCCAGGGTGATAGCGAATGTCACAGTCGTAGTCGCTAATCAACTCAATCCAACGTCTTTGTCTCATGTTGAGATCCTTTTGGTTGAACACGTGTTGGAGACTCTTATGATAAGTGTAGACTATGCATTGCGTCCTATAAAGATAGTGTCGCCAGATCTTCAAAGCGAAAACCGCAACACCAAGTTCAAGATCGTGAGTTGTGTAGTTCACTTCATGAACCTTCAATTGCCTCGACGCGTATGCTATGACTTTGCCTCGTTGCATGAGAACACAACCAAGACCTTGATTAGAGGCCTCACAGTACACGGTAAAGTCGTCGTTTCCATCTGGGAGTGTGAGAATAGGAGCGTTACACAGCTTGCGTTTCAGTGTCTCGAAAGCCTCCTCTTGTTGGGGTCCCCATTCAAAAAGTTGATTCTTTTGGGTTAGAGTCGTTAATGGTTTAGCAATCTTCGAAACATTTGCTATAAACCTATGGTTTAGCGTCGTTAATGGTTTAGCAATCTTCGAAAAATTGGTTGTGGGAACACCAATTTTTTCACGGCTTCTATTTTAGCAGGATCAACGTGAATTCCTTGGCTATTCACCACATGCCCTAAGAATTGAACTTCTTCTAGCTAGAACTCACACTTGGATAACTTGACGTATAGTTGCTCCTTCTTTAAAAGTTCAAGAACTTCTCGCAAGTGCATCTCGTGATCAATTTTCGTGTTGGAATAAATAAGAATGTCATGAATGAACACAATCACAAACTTATCCAAATACGGTTTACATACTCGATTCATGAGATCCTTGAACACGGCAGGTGCATTAGTCAAGCCAAAAGGCATAACCATGAACTCGTAATGTCCATATCGAGTATGAAAAGCGGTCTTTAGAATGTCATCATCGTGAACACGTAATTGATGATACCCAGAACATAGATCAATCTTCGAGAATTGGGTTGCTCCTTGAAGTTGATCGAAGAGATCATCGATTCGAGGAAGGGGGCATTGGTTTTTGATGGTAAGCTTGTTGAGTTCCCGGTAGTCGATGCACATACAGAATGAACCATCTTTCTTCTTCACAAACAACACATGTACACCCCATGGTGAAGAACTAGGACAAATGAAACCCTTATCGGTCAACTCTTGCAGTTGACTAGCTAGTTCTTGCATTTCAGACGGTACAAGGCGATAAGATGATTTAGCCACAGGGCTTGCACAAGGGATCAAGTCAATCTTGAATTCAACTTCTTGCACAGGAGGTAATCCTTAAGATCCTCGGAAAACACTTCGGTAAAATCTCACACGACAGGAATGTCTTTCAATTCCTTACCCTTGGCTTTCATATTAACTACATACGCCATGGAAGCTACGTAGTTCTTACTTAAGCACTTTCGGGGCCTTGATGCAGGACATAAGTTTGAGTCCTTGGGATGATTTCTCCCCAAAGACTTTCAAAGTATCACCCGATGGTAAAGGAATTCGAATGCACTATTCGAAGCATAGAATTTCTATGTGTTGATTGGCTAACCAATCCATGCCGATAATAACATCAAAGCTTCCCAGTTGCATAGGAATGAGGTCAAGGAAGAACTCGTGTTCGTTAAGACTCAAGGTACAATCGCGTATTACGACGTCAACGATGATCGATTTTCCATCGATGACTTCGACTGTAGAGGATCTTTCTAGATTAACACGTGTCTTAGAAAGCATATGCTCAAACTCCAAAGACGCGGGAATGAGGATAACAAAAGATAGTAATTTAACAAGGATAGGCTAAGAGTTGTAAGGTACACAGAATGGTTCCATTGGTAACACATGACCATTTGGAAACGTTGACACGTCAAGGAAAATTGACCCATTTGCCTTAGGAACTTTTGTATGTTGACCATAGTTTATCACTCATCCTACAAATCCCCAGGTAAGCATAACTAGTCCCGTAGGATTTATACGAAATGCTTACCTTAGCCCGAAGGACTTTTGCTAGAAAATCCAGAATACAGGTGTCTATGTGTCACACAATATTCCTTAGGTTCATGAAATCAAAACCTTGATGAGAGTTGTATAGATCAGACATAAAGTCTAAAGATCCAAGTCATAAACAATAAGTATAGGATCCCACTTGTCGTCGAGAATAAGATTAAGAGACTTCATGTTCGGGGAGAATCGAAGAGTCAAAGATAAGTTTAGGGGAGACAGGTAACAAGGTTTAAGCATTCATAAGGCAATCTGGTGCTAAGGCATCAAGTTGCATGTCACACCCCAACCTTGACGGCGGAAACGTCGAGGAGTGAGAGTTAAGATCGTTCATAGCCACATAACGCTATTAAAGAAAAGCAAATAAAGTTTTAACATAAGTTTTAAATTGTCACATTACAATCAATAGTTTCAAAGGAAATATAAGCATAACATAGAATGCAGTATATCATTCTATTTTATTTATTATTCTAGGTCCCTTCCTAGATGTGCAAGCTTCAAAGTGTAGATAATCAAACTTGGGCATTACCTGAAACATGTTAAAAATAAAAGAAGTCACAATGATGTTGGTGAGCATTCCATAGGTTTAAGTACATAGGTTATATAAAAGATGGCAAGTCAAGTCATAAGTTAGTGAATAAAGTGATTAGGGATGTTATGAACAATGCAACAATCAAACCTCGACAAAGTTTTACAAGTCTCAAACGTTTACAAGATTATACGATCAGCTAAGTGTACTTGGATCAACCAAAGCAGGCTTGTCTTGCCCATAGATCTATGACTTCGCTGGGCTAGCAATAGTTAATGATTGTACATATAACGCCATAACATGGTAACCACAAAGTTCAACTAACCACAACTTTACAAGTGAAATGCCATAAGTTTACAAGTCTCAAATAAGTTTACAAGTGCAATTGTATAAGTTAACATGTTTCACCCCAAAGTGCGAAAATAGGAAAAAGGGGTATAGAATACTCACATGATTAAATAATATATATTTGTTGATTAAATGAATAATAATAAACAACGCTTCGACGTAGATTTTCACAATGCACCTAAAACAATATATATTTACAAGGTTACAATTTAATAATAAATTAATGGTTAAAACGACTAGGATTGCAATTTGGTATTTGAGGATTTTAATTAGATGACGTTGATTTGAGAGATCATATTATATGTTTTAGTTCAAGAAAATATCATGTAAAGAGTTTTAAGAAATAAAGCCTTTATAACAATTTTTTTAAAATTTAACTTATAAAATATATAATTTCTATAGTAGCCATGATTGATCTATAAATATAAATGTTAGTGTCCAATAATCATTAAATGATTTCAAAGAAAAATATTATATAGAGTTTATTTTTACATGATTAAACTAGAAAAAATATGTTAAATTTTATTTTATAAGAAAATTGGTAATTGTAGAAAATGGTAGAATACTTTAAAAATTTATAAAGTTTACAAAACTACTTTTTATAATTTTCAAAGATTTTCAATATTTTTTTAAAGGCTGAAAAGCCTAAAAAAAATGTTGAGGGTGCCCGAGGTTCGAACCCGGACCACTAAGTTAGAATGTGAAGTGAAACCGGTGAACCAAGGCTCTCAGCCGCGCGTATAACCCGTTCCAATTTGTTTTATCCTTAATCGACCGAACACCCCCCCAATCCAAGAACCCTAATTTCGATTGGATTCAAATTGACCGTCAAATTGATTGTCTTATGGATACAAACATGGGGCTTTGATTCCCCGTGTAATTACGAACATATGATGTGACCAATTACCCGTTTTGATCAGGATTGAAGATGAACAAGACGAATGTTTGTCGCGGCTGGAGTTGAGTCGTTGGGTGGGCAATCGGTAAAGATAATCAAATTAACTTCGTGGTAGCTTCGTATGATCAACCAGACCAAAAGCCCTTTATCAATTGCAGCTTCGGTGTGTCGGAAGGTGCAAGTCGGTAATGTTGCAGGCTGCGGCTTAGAGAGAATCAATTGAGGTGTTTTGTGTTTGTTTCAGGTACGAATTGAGGGTTGTACAGGTTAGAGTTAGTTAAACGTTCGATCAAGTGAAGTTAATTGCATAATTATTGATGTTTAAGGCTCGAACGTCTCTATGGTTAAAAGCTTCGGTTACCCACTCGATTGGTTTAGTAACCGATCGTTAAATGCAAATACGGTTCATATTGGGGTTCGAACGAGTTCGCGACGGTTAGGGGCGGATTTTAGATCAAGAAACCAAGTTTTGGCGGTTTTAGAGATGGCCGGAATCGCGGCCGACGGTGGCAGGTGATCGGCCAGAAAAACGGGGTTAGAAGGGGGTTTGGGTTGGTTTTTGAATAGTTACACAATTAGCCCCTCAACTTTTGAGGGCTTATTATTTTATGCATTAAACTTTCTTTTTAAGTTTATAAATTGCCAAAAACACCCCTAAACTTAATTCACTTTAAGTTTTAAATGTATTTTTTTATTTTAAGTTTAAAAATTTTCATATTTATTGTTATTATTATTTCATTATTATTATTATTATAAACACTTATTTATTAACATCAACAACTTTCAATTAAGAAAAAATTTAAAGACAAATTAAACAATAAACATAAGCAGCCCAAAAGTTTAATAAATGCCATCAATAGTCCTTACAAGTATCAACGACGTTAACTTTTAATTTAGCCAAAAATTCAAGATGTTACAGTCTCCCCTACTTGAAAGAATTTCGTCCCGAAATTAAGAATGATTAGGCGAACAAATGCGGGTATTTTTCCTTCATGTGGTCTTCACGCTCCCAAGTAAACTCCGCTCCACACTTATTCTCCCAACGAACTTGACAATTGGAGTAGTTGTGTTCTTGTTTTTTTCTTCTATGCGGTCCATAATCTCAACGGGTTTCTCAACAAGTGCAATGACTCATCAATATGAATTTCCTCTAGTGGAACATGCAAATTTTCATCAGCCAGGCACTTCCTCAAGTTTGAGACATGAAGACAGGATGAACTCCACTAAGTTCAGAAGGTAACTCCAGTTTGTAAGCCACTTTCCCAATTCTTTTCAAAATCTTGAAAGGTCCTACGAAACGTGGGGCTAACTTACCCTTCTTCTCAAAACGTACCACACCCTTCCATGGAGAGACTTTAAGAAGAACCATGTCTTCGACTTGAAACTCCAATGGTTTGCGTCTTTTATCGGCATAACTCTTTTGGCGACTTCTAGCCACTTCAAGGTTATTTCGAATTTTGGAAACTTTGTCAGTCGTTTCCTGAATAAGTTCCGGACCAGTGATAAAATTTTCCCCAATGTCAGTCCAACAGATAGGAGAACGACATTTACGACCATACAACGCCTCGAATGGTGCCATCTTATACTTGAGTGATAACTATTGTTATACGAAAATTCCGCGAGCGGTAAATGCGTATCCCAATCACCACCAAAATCAAGGACACAAACCGTAGCAGATCTTCAAGGGTTTGGATTGTTCGTTCGGTTTGACCATCGGTTTGAGGATGGTAAGCCGTACTTAAATCCAATTGAGTTCCCAGGAGTTCTTGCATCGAAGACCAGAAGTGCGAAGTGAAACGGCATCTCGATCGGAAATGATGTGTAAGGCACGCCATGACGACTCACAATTTCATCAATATAGATTCGGGCTAGCCTTGAATTTGTACGTATCTCGTATGGGTATGAAATGTGCTGTCTTGGTCAAACGGTCAACGATGACCCAAATACTATCATGACCACGAGGTGTACGAGGTAACTTGGTTATGAAATCCATGGATATATGTTCCCATTTCCACATCGGGATTTCGGTTGCTCAAGTAAACCACTTGGTCGTTGATGTTCGGCTTTGACCCTTGCACACGTGAGACACTTGGAAACATAAGACGCGATATCTTTCTTTCTTCATCCCAGGCCACCAATATTGACCACGCAAGTCCATGTACATCTTATCGGAGCCAGGTGAATGGAATATCGGGTTTGATGAGCTTCATTCATAATGAAGTGTCGAAGATTATCACGATTTGGGATCCAAAGTCGATTCAAGAAATACCACATGCCATTCGGTTTTGTCTCCAGTTGTGACCGAACGTTAGACATCAAATCTTCATCCTTCCCTTCGTCGGTTAACGCCGCTTGTTGAGCCTCGCGAATGCATAACTCGAGGTCACTATCGATCCTTATGTTTTGGAGCATGATAGTAGCCTCGTTGACATCCACATGGATCTCGGTATCAAATTCTCCTAGCGTATCAAACCATTGCCTTCGATCTCGAATCTCTTGAAGCGAGACAGTCTTATTGTGAACCTTGCGACTTAGCGCGTCGGCTACAACATTCGCCTTGCCAGGATGGTAGCGAATGTCGCAGTCGTAGTCGCTAATTAGCTCGATCCATCGTCTTTGTCTCATGTTGAGGTCCTTTTGGTTAAACACGTGTTGGAGACTCTTATGATCGGTGTAGACTATGCATTGCGTTCCATATAAATAGTGTCGCCAAATCTTCAATGCAAAAACCACAGCACCAAGTTCAAGATCATGTGTTGTGTAGTTCACCTCATGAACCTTCAATTGCCTCGACGCGTATGCTATAACTTTGCCTCGTTGCATGAGAACACAACCAAGACCTTGATTAGAGGCATCGCAATATACGGTAAAGTCGTCGTTTCCATCGGGAAGTGTGAGAATAGGAGCGTTACACAACTTGCGTTTCAATGTCTCGAAAGCCTCTTCTTGCTCGGGCCCCCATTCAAAGAGTCGATTCTTTTGAGTTAGCGCCGTTAATGGTTTAGCAATCTTCGAGAAATTTGCTATGAACCTACGGTAATATCCCGCTAAACCCAGAAAAGAACGAACCTCGGTTGGGGTTGTGGGAATGCACCAATTCACACACGCTTCAATCTTAGTAGGATCAACGTGAATACCTTGGCTATTCACCACATGTCCTAAGAATTGAACTTCTTCTAACCAAAATTCACACTTGGAAAGCTTAGCGTACAATTGCTCCTTCTCCAAAAGTTCAAGAACTTGTCGCAAGTGTGTCTCGTGATCGACTCTCGTCTTAGAATAGATAAGAATGTCATCAATGAACACGATTACGAATTTATCCAAATACGGTTTACATACTCGATTCATGAGATCCATGAACACGGCAGGTGCATTGGTCAAACCAAAAGGCATAACCATGAACTCGTAGTGCCCATATCGAGTACAAAAGCGGTCTTTGGAATGTCATCATTGTGAACACGTAGTTGATGATACCCAGAGCGTAGATCGATCTTTGAGAATTGAGTTGCCCCTTGAAGTTGGTCGAAGAGATCATCGATTCGAGGAAGAGGGTATCGGTTTTTGATAGTAAGTTTGTTGAGTTCCCGGTAATCGATGCACATACGAAATGAACCATCCTTCTTCTTCACAAACAGTACAGGTGCACCCCACGGTGATGAACTAGGGCGAATGAAACCCTTATCGGTCAACTCTTGCAATTGACTAGCTAATTCTTGCATTTCAGACGGTGCAAGACGATAAGGTGATTTAGCCACAGGGTTTGCGCCAGGGATTAAGTCAATCTTGAACTCAACTTCTCGCATGGGAGGTAACCCTTTAAGATCCTCGGGAAAAACCTCGGGAAAGTCTCGCACAACAGGGATGTCTTTCAACTCCTTACCCTTGGCTTTCGTATTAACTACATATGCCATGAAAGCCATGTAGTTTTTACTTAAGCACTTGCGAGCCTTGGTACAAGACATGAGTTTGAGTCTTTGGGATGATTTCTCCCCAAAGACCTTCAAAGTATCTCCAGTAGGTAAAGGAATTCGGATACACTTCTCAAAACATAGAATTTCCGCACGATGTTTGGCTAACCAATCCATGCCAATGATAACATCAAAGCTTCCCAATTGCATAGGAATAAGGTCGACGGAGAACTCGTGTTCGTTAAGACTCAAGGTGCAGTCGCGTATCACACACATCAACGACAATAGACTTTCCATTGGCGACCTCGACCGTGAAAGATCTCTCCAGTTTTGCACGCGGTTTAGAAAGTATAGGTTCGAATTCCAAGGACACGAAACTTCTATCGGCACCCGAATCAAACAATACAGATGCATAAAGATTATTTATAAGATACGTACCTGTTTGGTAACAACCTATTATTGATATGATAAACATAATAGGAAATTTTTGCAAGACAAGCAAAGGACTAGAAGAAATTTAGCGGCGTACCATTCACCACGTCGTTGTTGGCTTGCGCTTGGTTGGCGTTGATGTTGAAAGCCCTTCCACGAGCCGGTGGCACAGTTCCCGCATTGCGAGGACATTGAGGGCGAATATGGCCAGCCTCGCCACAGTTGTAGCAGGTTCGGTTGGTAAGCATGGCAGAGTTATTTGGTGCTCGAAGACAGGTAGCCACCAAATGACCATACTTTCCACACAGCGAGCAGACTCGGCATGGAATGTTGCTTGAATGATGGTACTTGCATGTGTTACACATAGGATGTGGACCAGCATAAACTTTAGCCATGGGAGCTTGATTCGCAACCACCATTTGTTTTTGAGGAGCATTAGGGGCGGTCACAGCGTAGTTGCGTGTCGGGGTGAACTTACGCTTCTTGTTTTGAGAAGATGACTCGGCCTTTACCTCCTTTGTTGCCTCAGATGTCACCTTTGCTATAGCCTTGGAGCCCTTTGCCGACATCGTGCCAGCTCTTATATGATTCTCAGTGAGCTGTGCAGTAATAGTAATCGCCTCCTCCAAGGTTGTGGGCCTACTACCCACCACAGCATCTTGAATTTGAGGTGGCACCCCCTTGATAAATTTCTCAATGTTACGGGGCACGGTGTCCACCATGTGAGGTAGAAGCATACTCAACTCGTGATGTCGGGTGGAATAAGCCAAATGATTCCCACCATCTTGTTTGAGATTCCAGAATTCCTCCTCCAGCTTTTGTAACTCGCTCCTTGGACAAAACTTTTGAACCATAACCTCCTTGAACTCCTCCCAGACAAGGCCAAAGCAGCCTCAGTTCCACGGTTTCTCTTCTCACTATTCCACCATGTAAGTGCTCGTTGTTGAAGAACACTTGTGGCATAGCGAACCTTGAACTCGTTGGGGCACTCGCTAACAATGAACGTATTCTCCATACTTTCAAACCACTCGAGAAGTCCAGTGGCTCCTTCTTTTCCACTAAAGCTTGTGGGTTTGCACGAGTTAAAGTGTTTGAAGGTGCAAGTACGGTTGTTCCCTTGTTGATTGTTCTCATTTTGATTATTGCTATTATCTCCATTAGCACCACTATTGTTCCCATTGATGTTGTTGTTGCTATTAGCCATTAGTGTGCTATTGAGTTCAGCCACCATAGTCGGGAGAACGGCAGCCATTTGTCGTGCAATCATGGCAGCCAGCTTACGGTCGGAACTTCCACGCTTTCCATGGTGACGAGACATGCTGGATATACAAAATGAGTTAGTTACAGGAGCGGGGATAACAGAGGATAGTAGTTTAACAAAGATAAGCTAAGAGTTTTAAGGTACACGGGATGTTTCCATTTGGTAACGCATTACCATTTGAAAACGTTGACACGTCAAGGTGAATTGACCCATTTACCTTAGAAGCTTGTGTATGTTGACCATAGTTTATCACTCATCCCAGAAATCCCCAGGTAAGCATAACTAGTCCCGTAGGATTTATGCGATATGCTTGCCTTAGCCCGAGGGCCTTTTGCCAGGAAAACCAGGATACAGGTGTCTATGTGTCACACAATATTTCTTAGGTTCATAGAATCAAAACCTTGATGAGATTTATACAGATTAGACGTAACGTCTAAAGATCCAAGTCATAACATAAACATAAGATTCCACGTGTCGACGAGAATAAGATTAAGAGTTCATGTTCGGGGAGAGTCAAAGGGTCAAAGTTAAGTTTAGGGACCAATAACAATGTTTAGGCAATCCTATGCTAAGGCATCAAATTGCACATAAGAGGCATAGCATTATGTAGCATGAAAAGTATATGATTTACAAATAGAAATATAATTCTATAAGGTTCATGCATACTATAGCCTAGGTCACCATTTCTAATAACCTAGATCCCTATAGTTATGGGCTCTGATACCAATCTGTCACACCCCAACCTTGACGGCGGAAACGTCGAGGAGTGAGAGTTAAGATCGTTCATAGCCACATAACGCTATTAAAGAAAAGCAAATAAAGTTTTAACATAAGTTTTAAATTGTCACATTACAATCAATAGTTTCAAAGGAAATATAAGCATAACATAGAATGCAGTATATCATTCTATTTTATTTATTATTCTAGGTCCCTTCCTAGATGTGCAAGCTTCAAAGTGTAGATAATCAAACTTGGGCATTACCTGAAACATGTTAAAAATAAAAGAAGTCAACAATATGTTGGTGAGCATTCCATAGGTTTAAGTACATAGGTATATAAAAGATGGCAAGTCAAGTCATAAGTTAGTGAATAAAGTGATTAGGGATGTTATGAACAATGCAACAATCAAACCTCGACAAAGTTTTACAAGTCTCAAACGTTTACAAGATTATACGATCAGCTAAGTGTACTTGGATCAACCAAAGCAGGCTTGTCTTGCCCATAGATCTATGACTTCGCTGGGCTAGCAATAGTTAATGATTGTACATATAACGCCATAACATGGTAACCACAAAAGTTCAACTAACCACAACTTTACAAGGTGAAATGCCATAAGTTTACAAGTCTCAAATAAGTTTACAAGTGCAATTGTATAAGTTAACATGTTTCACCCCAAAGTGCGAAAATAGGAAAAAGGGGTATAGAATACTCACATGATTAAATAATATATATTTGTTGATTAAATGAATAATAATAACAACGCTTCGACGTAGATTTTCACAATGCACCTAAAACAAATATATTTACAAGGTTACAATTTAATAATATATTAATGGTTAAACGAGACTAGGATTGCAATTTGGTATTTGAGGATTTTAATTAGATGACGTTGATTTGAGAGATCATATATATATGTTTTAGTTCAAGAAAATATCATGTAAAGAGTTTTAAAGAAATAAAAGCCTTTATAACAATTTTTTTAAATTTAACTTATAAAATATATAATTTTCTATAGTAGCCATGATTGATCTATAAATATAAAATGTTTAGTGTCCAAATAATCATTAAATGATTTCAAAGAAAAATATTATATAGAGTTTATTTTTACATGATTAAACTAGAAAAATATTGTTAAATTTTTATTTTATAAGAAAATTGTTAAGGTAATTGTAGAAAATGGTAGAATAACTTTAAAATTTATAAAGTTTACAAAACTACTTTTTATAATTTTCAAAAGATTTTCAATATTTTTTAAAGGCTGAAAAAGCCTAAAAAAAATGTTGAGGGTGCCCGGGTTCGAACCCGGGACCACTAAGTTAGAATGTGAAGTGTGAACCGGTGAACCAAGGCTCTCAGCCGCGGTATAACCCGGTTCCAATTTGTTTTATCCTTAATCGACCGAACACCCCCAAATCCAAGAACCCTAATTTCGATTGGATTCAAATTGACCGTCAAATCGATTGTGTTAATGGATACAAACATGGGGCTTTGATTCCCCGTGTAATTACGAACAATATGATGTGACCAATTACCCGTTTTGATCAAGGATTGAAGATGAACAAGACGAATGTTTGTCGCGGCTGGAGTTGAGTCGTTGGGTGGGCAATCGGTAAAGATAATCAAATTAACTTCGTGGGTAGCTTCGTATGATCAACCAGACCAAAAGCCCTTTATCAATTGCAGCTTCGGTGTGTCGGAAGGTGCAAGTCGGTAATGTTGCAGGCTGCGGCTTAGAGAGAACAATTGAGGTGTTTTGTGTTTGTTTCAGGTACGAATTGAGGGTTGTACAGGTTAGAGTTAGTTAAACGTTCGATCAAGTGAAGTTAATTGCATAATTATTGATGTTTAAGGCTCGAACGTCTCTATGGTTAAAAGCTTCGGTTACCCACTCGATTGGTTTAGTAACCGATCTTTAAATGCAAATACGGTTCATATGGGGTTCGAAACGAGTTCGCGACGGTTAGGGGACGGATTTTAGATCAAGAAACATCAAGTTTTGGCGGTTTTAGAGATGGCCGGAATCGCGGCCGACGGTGGCAGGTGATCGGCCGGAAAAACGGGGTTAGAAGGGGGGTTTGGGTTGTTTTTGAATAGTTACACAATTAGCCCCTCAACTTTTGAGGGCTTATTATTTTATGCATTAAACTTTCTTTTTAAGTTTATAAATTGCCAAAAACAACCCCTAAACTTAATTCACTTTAAGTTTTAAATATATTTTTTTTATTTTAAGTTTAAAAATTTTCATATATTATTGTTATTATTATTTCCATTATTATTATTATTATAACACTTATTTATTAACATCAACAACTTCCAAATTAAGAAAAAATTTAAAGACAAATTAAAACAATAAACATAAGCAGCCCAAAAGTTTAATAAATGCCATCAATAGTCCTTACAAGTATCAACGACGTTAACTTTTATTTAGCCAAAAATTCAAGATGTTACATTGCACATAAGAAGGCATAACTTATGTGCATGCAAACCATATATTTACAAGATATAAATATGGTTCTATAAGGTTCATGCATACGTTATAGTCTAGGTCACCATTTCTAAAACCTAAATCCCTATAGTTAAGGCTCTGATACCATCTGTCCACCCCAACCTTGACGGCGGAAACGTCGAGAGTGAGGTTAATATCATTTACAGTCACATAACCTATTATAACCCAAAATAATAATCATAAGTTTCAAAAGTAACATCACAAGCATAAGTCTAAATATGAAAATAGACATAACATAAGTTGTAATAAAACAAGTCATTTCATTAATTTAGTTAGGTTCAATCCTAGATGTGAAAGAACTTCAAGATGACAATCAAACTTGCGTATTTCCTGAAACATGTTGAAAATAAAAGGCCAACAATATGTTGGTGAGATTTCCATAGTTTTCAATACATAAGTATATAAAAGATGACAATTCATGTCATAAGTTAGAGAGCAAAGTAACTAGGGATGTAAGATAGATGCACAATCAAACCTTGACAGTTTACAAGTCTCAACGTTTACAAGTTTTTACGATTAGTTAAGTGTACTTGGATTAACCAAGCAGGCTTGTTAAGCCCATAGATTTATGACGTCGCTAGGCTAGCAATAGTTAATATTGTACATATAATCATCAATACATGCTAATTACTAAGATCAACTAACGACAACATACAAGTGAATTGCCATAAGTTTACAAGAATCAAACGTTTTACAAGTGCAAGGGTTATAATGTAACATGTTTCACCCCAAAGTGTAAAAATATGAAATAGGGGTATAGAAATACTCACTTGCGAATAAATATATAGTTGATGAATAATAAGAAAAATAATAGACGTCGACCCAACGTAAACCTTCACAAGGTACCTAGATATATATATTTACAAGATTAATGTTTAATTTAACGAAAACTAGGTTTCAAGTGGAGTTTGAGGATTTTTGGTAGTAGTCTAAATAATGTAAAATATACCATTTATATAAATTATTATAAAGAAAATAGTATTAATAATAGCTAGTGAAGTTTTAAATATAACTTGAATAAACATTTGAAATAATCATGATTTTAATAATTCAAAGGTAATATTTGAACCAATAAAATTTATTAATTTATTATTTAAAATCCATTTTAATAGGAATGATCCAAAACAACCTTTGTTAAAATGTTTTATTAACAAAAAAATATAATTATTAAAACTTAGAAAAATTACAGAAAATATTAGGCGGCTTTTAGAAATATTTGAAGTTTATAAAAGTAATTTGTATATATATTAAAAGTTTTCTATAATTTTATTAAAGCTGAAAAGCCTTAAAAAATATATGAGGGTGCCTGGGTTCGAACCCGGGATCTTAATGTTTGAGTGAGTGTATGCAACCAGTAAACCATGGTCGTGTAAGGCCCCGTTCCCGGGACGCTCACAGCTGGTCGATCATCGCCCATAAAACATATATTTACATTAACTTAAATAAACATTACCGTGGAAATATTAAAAATGACATTTCATTTCATTATAAAAGCTTTTGAAAAATAATACATCGTTATCAAATTACAAAATACTTGTTGCATTACATCACAAAAGCGTTATAAAAAAGGATGCCATCCAAAAAGAGCCAAGTAGCCGTCCCATGCCATCCTCAACAACCTTTACCTGCCAACCGGAAACACATAAACGTCGGCGTTGCTGAGTGAGTTCTAGTTTTAAAATAAAACATACTGTACTTTCATTCAAAACCGTTCTTTACTTTCTTTCAATTCATACTATACTTTCGTACATGCTCACACATCGTACGTACAAATAGATAATAACATTATTATCTTCTTTACTGTTCATCACTTTCTTTCTTTATCTCTTTATCTCTTTCCGGATCAATGTCTTCAGCTATACCCCAAACGTATGCATAAAGCGGGTACTGGGCCGAAGATCAAAAATGACTTCCATAAGGCACAAAGCCTGGCACCAGCACTGGGGCAAGCTACAAAGATCCCAACTGTTTACTACACCGTAAACGTATGCACAAAGCGAGTACTGGGTCGAAGATCATAAATAACTTCCATAACGCACATAGCCTGGCACCAGCATCGGGGTGAGTAATCACTATAAACCATGTACTATATCACTGGTCAGTCACAAAGACTAGACCCCTGCGTGTATCCTTAAGGTTTAGCTAAACCACACACAGTTGAGCTTACAAAATTTTAGAGCCGTGCACCTCCGTACATTTTGCTTGCAAGCCTTTCTTTACTTTCTCTTTCATTAATGCATGCATTCTATCATTATGTTCCTCTTTTCATTATCTTTCACTTTACATTACATATACTTTATCATTTCTTTCACCACTATAACACGTAAAGCCACGGGAAAGATAACATATATAACAGGAACATAAACATAAACATACAACACATCGCCATACAAGACACCATCATACATGCATAACATACATCAAACATACCATCATGCATAAGCATCAATCATACATCATACATACTATGACCATCACATTTTGACTTCAAAAAGTCATCTTACTATGCCCCCAGGATCATCCCAAGTCAAAGCCTACTTTACACTTTTCCCCAAAAATCAGAAAAATAATCTAAGTCTTTAGGCGCATGAATACTATGCAGGCGCATGAGCACTATGCAGGCGCATGGCCTTTCAGACAACGAAGGAACACTTAGGCGTGGGAAACTTTCAGGCACATCAACACTATTGGGGCACATGAGCAACACTTAGTCTATTTTGAGCAATTCTAGGCGCATGAGCACTATGCAGGCGCATGAGTGCCTAGGCGCATGAGCTATTTGGGCATATGAACACTTGGTCAATTTCAGCCTATTTCTAGACGCATGAGTACTATTTGGGCACATGAGGTTTTGGGCGCATAGGAACACTTAGGCAGTTATATCTGTTGGGCGCACGAGCTACTGTTTGGCGTATGAGCTATTGTTTGGGCGTATGAGCAATCTAATTCATCCTTAACATCATAATTCAGTCCCCAAACAACTCCTATCATGTTCTAAGCTTAAACCATGCATCCTAAGCCTTAGAAACACAATCATAACAACATCAAACACATACATAGCCCAAATTCTAACCCCACCCGCAACATACACACATAAACACATACGAGTATGAAACCCAACTTTATAAGATGTTCATACATGCATTTCCAGCCCCAAAGCAGTTTAAAACAAGTAAAAAGGGGGTTCTAGAACTCACCTTAGCAGCCTCTTCAGGTAAGACTTCCTTCAAAACCCGATTGCTACATGTTCTCACCTAGAAACCCACTAAAAACACACCCGAACACACACAAACACACATAAGCATACAACCGAGGATAAAACCAGTTAAGAACATCTTAAACACACAAATTCTTACCTTGAATTCGATCTTTTCTACCTGTTCTTCTTCAAACCCGAGCTCTACTCTTTCTCTCTCTAAAATCCCGAACTTAAAAAGGTGAAAAGTGGCATGGCATGGGTGGCCATGCTACTTTTGTACAAAATAAAATAACTTTTGTATCTTTTGACACCTTTAGTCCCTCTACTTGGGCTTTATATCTTTTCTTTCTTTTTTTTCTTCTTTCTTTGGTTAAATAACCGGGCATTACAAATCCACCCCCTTATATAGGTTTCGTCCCCGAAACATGTTATTCCTCAAACAATCGTAGGTAATGTTGTCTCATCTCTTCTTCGGTCTCCTACATAGACTCAGACCCCTTTCTGTGCTTACACTGTTCGCGCACAAGAGTAACCACTTTATTCCTTAACCTCTTCTCTTTACGATCAATGATTGCCACTGGTTGCTCCACATAATTGAGCCGTTCATCTACCTCGATATCCTCTAGTGGTACAACCATATCTTTGTCGGCTAAACACTTTCTCAGATGAGATACATGGAATGTCGGATGAATTCCACTTAACTCATCTGGTAGCTCCAATCTATAGGCCACCTCTCCTACTCGAGCAATGATTCGGAAGGGCCCTATGTATCTTGGGCTCAACTTGCCCCGCTTTCTGAACCGAATGATACATTTCTAAGGTGAGACCTTCAACATGACTCTATCACCCACCTGGAACTCAATCGGTCTACATCGTTTATCAACATACGACTTCTGTCTATCTTTGGCTGCTTTCATGAAGGCCTTGATCCTTTCCAGGTTCTCAGTCATAGCCTTGACCACTTTGACGCTCCCTAACTCTTTATGGCCGATATCACCCCAACACACGGGTGTTCTGCACCTCCTACCGTATAGCATCTCATAGGGAGGCATACCAATACTGACATGATAACTATTGTTATATGAGAATTCAGCTAGTGGTAGGTGGTCATCCCAACTTTCTCAAAAGTCAATGACGCATGCCCAAAGCATATCTTCCAGCGTCTAAATGGTCCTTTTTGACTGGCCATCTGTCTAGGAATGATAAGTCGTGCTAATATGTAACCTCGTTCCCATAGCATCGTGGAATTTCTTCCACAAAGTTCAACGAGATGGCACGTCTGGTGCTGGATCAGGTGACACCTCTGTCTCGAAAGATCAAGAGGTATATTCTGAGCTTGCCAGCAGATATTCGCAAGCATATGATCGTCGCCCGACCGAGCACGTTTAGGTCGGCGGTGGATTTAGCAGGGAGATTGTATGATGAGAGGGCTGTGGTGGTGGTGGCTGAAGGTGGTAGGAAGGGTGGAGGTGATCGCAACTGGCGGGGGAAGAGGTTTGGTCGGGGTGATGCCTCGACGGGTAAGAAGAAGGCACGGGTGGATGATTTGTTCGATCAGCTTCAAGGTGCCAGTTTGTTTTCAAGGATATCCCTACGAGTTCCTTGTTATGTCATTTGGTTGACCAACGCGCCAGGTGCTTTTATGGATCTGATGAACCGAGTGTGTCGGCCGATGTTGGATAAATCAGTGATCGTGTCTATTGATGATATTCTGATTTATTCGAAGAGCGAGATAGAGCATGCCGGTCACATTCGGGAGGTTCTGGAGACGCTAAGGAAGGAGAAGCTATATGCTAAGTTCTCTAAGTGCGTGTTTTGGTTGCGCGAAGTTCAGTTCTTGGGTCATGTGGTAAATCCCGACGGGATTATGGTGGACCTGGCAAAGGTGGAGGCGGTAATGAAATGGAAGTCTCCGAAGACGCCATCCGAGATTCGTAGTTTCTTGGGTTTGGCGGGCTACTACAGAAGATTCATCCAAGACTTCTCTAAGATTGCTTCTCCACTAACTAAGTTGGCCCGAAAAGATATGAAGTTTGTATGGGGTCAAGCTCAAGAGAAGGCATTCGAAGAATTGAAGGCGAGGTTGACTCAAGCTCTTGTTCTGTCATTAACCGATGGAAGTGAAGATCTGGTGGTTTATTTTGATGCTTCCTACTCGGGGTTGGGGTGTGTGCTAATGCAGAGAGGAAAAGTTATAGCCTATGCATCCCGACAGCTGATGGTTCATGAGGTCAATTATCCTACTCATGACTTGAAGCTTGCAGTCGTGGTCTTTGCACTAAAGATTTGGAGGCACTATCTTTACGGGACGAAGTGCACACTAACCATAAGAGCTTGAAGTACTTTTTTGAGCAGAAAGATCTGAACATGAGATAGAGAAGATGGTTGGATCTTATAAAGGACTACGATTGTGAGATCCATTACCATCCGGGCAAAGCCAATGTGGTGGCGGATGCCCTTAGTCAAAAAGAGAGGCCCGAGCCGATTCGGGTGAAAGCCTATCAGTTGATCATGACCTCAGATGTGATGAAGAAAGTCAAAGAGTTTCAAGATGAGGCATTGAAAGAAGATCATCTTAACTCTGAAAGAATGAGAGGTCTGGTTGGGGAATTGGGTGAAAACACACTTGGTGTTTGAACCCTATTTGGACGAGTGTGGATTCCTCATTTTAGGGATTTACGGGTGAAGATTTTGGATGAAGCTCACAAGACTCGATACTCCATTCATCCAGGTGCCACAAAGATGTATCAAGACATGAAGAAAGATTATTGGTGGCCGGGTATGAAGCGCGACGTGATGGAGTATGTGAGTAAATGCCTTACTTGTCTACAGGTGAAGGTCGAGCATCAGAAGCCGTATGGGAAGATCCAACCTTTGGATATACCGGAATGGAAGTGGGAGCACATCACCATGGATTTCATTATGAAGTTGCCGCATACTCCAAAAGGGTATGATGCCATATGGGTGATTGTTGACCGTCTGACAAAGAGTGCTCACTTCCAACCGATCCGCGATACATATTCATCCGAGAGGTTGGCAGATCTTTTCGTTAAGGAGATTGTAACTCGTTACGGTGTAACGGTGTCCATTGTGTTCGATTGCGATGCCTGACTTACATCCAAATTTTGGAAGAATTTCCATGACGCTATGGGGACGAGGTTACATATCAACATGGCTTATTATCCCCATACGGATGGTCAATCTGCGAGGACCATTCAGACATTGGAAGACATGCTTCGGGCATGTGTGATTGACTTTGGGGGAAGTTGGGATGACCACCTACAGTTAGCCGAATTCTCATACAACAACAATTATCATGCCAGTATTGGTATGCCACCTTATGAGATGCTATACGGTAGGAGATGCAGAACACCCGTCTGTTGGGGTGATATTGGTCAGAAAGAACTAGGGAGGGTTGAGGTAATCAATTCTACGACTGAGAAGCTTGAAAAGATCAAGGCCTTCATGAAGGCAGCCAAAGATAGACAGAAGTCACATGCTGATAAACGACGCAGACCGATTGAGTTTAAGGTGGGTGATCAGGTTATGTTGAAGGTCTCGCCTTGGAAGGGTATCATTCGGTTTAGAAAGCGAGGCAAGTTGAGCCCGAGGTACATAGGCCCTTTCCGAATCATTGCTTGAGTAGGAGAGGTGGCCTATAGACTATAATTACCAAATGAGTTAACTGGAATTCACCCGACATTCCATGTATCTCATTTGAGAAAGTGCTTAGCAGACGAGGATATGATTGTACCACTAGAGGATATCGAGGTAGATGAACGGCTCAATTATGTGGAGCAACCAGTGGCGATCATTGATCGAAAAGAGAAGAGGCTGAGAAATAAAGCAGTTCCTCTTGTGCGTGTACAGTGGAAGCACAGGAAAGGATCTAAGTCAACATGGGAGACTGAAGAAGAGATGAGGCAGCATTACCCACGTTTGTTCGAAGAATAACAGGTTCCGGGGATGAAACCTATTTAAGGGGGGTGGACTTGTAACACCCGACTATTTATTTATTTTGAAGCCGACAAAGAAAGAAAAAGAAATAAAGTACAAAGTCGAGGGACCAAACTCGCCAACAAGAGAAAGTTAGGTGAGTGGGGATATTTAAAGGATGTGTGGGTATGTGTATGATTCATTTGGGTCTTGCTTTTGAGCTTGTCTGTGCTTGAATGGTGTTGTGGTATGCATTCCTAAGGTTAGGATGGTTGATTTAGGCTTAGAATGGGTTTGGATGAGCTTGGAGGTCGAAAATGGCATCTTGGGTTCAGGATGAACTGCATTCTGCATCAGGTAGGGCTAGGCGACCGAATGGAGGCCATACGGCCGATTGAGGTGCGATTGAGGTTCATTCGCACGACTGAGAGTTCATTCGCACGACTGAGAGTTCATTTCCATGACTTAGAGTTCATTTGCACGACTGAGAGTTTATTCGCATGATTGGGAGCCCAGTTGCATAAATGCTCATCCATATTAGGTCCATTCGCACGGGACTCTTCCGCATTGATTCCATTCGCATTAGTTTCATTCGCACGATTGGGTGTTCATTCGCATAGATGTTCATCCGCAATGGTTCAATCGCATGATGTTTAGTCGCCTGGAGGCCATGCGACTGAAGGGTGTCCATACGCCCAAGTAGGGCTGGTGTACCCGAGGGAAGTGTAGTTTAATTACTGACTTTCAGGGGAAAGTGTAGATGTAAGTTTTGACGTGAAAAGTTCCCGTAAATTCATGTAAGATGACTGTTGTGACCTTAGAGGTTATGTTGGGCATGATGATGTTGCATGTTATGCATGATGTATGTTAAGTATATATGATGTTGCCCTGTATGATGATGTTGACTGTGTATGATATGTTCCTTGTTATGATGTATGTTTATCTTTCCCGTGACTTCACGTTAAACGTTAATGAATGAAGTGAAAGTATTATGTAACGTAAAGTGAAAGATAATAAAAAAGGAACATGAAGTAAGAATGCATGCATTAATGAATGATGAAAGTAATGAAAGTCTTGCAAGCATTGTATGTAGGGACACACCATTAAAAGGTGTTAGCCCAACGGTGTGCGGGTTCGCTACCCCGGGAGGATGCACATTGGGGTCTTTCTTTGTGATTGACCATTTGTATGGAACCATTGTTGCTTGCCTTAGGTACTATGAACAGAGGTGTTGGGCACCGTGAATGAAGGTCTATGACAGGCTTAGGTCCAGTACCATGAGCATGAAGGGCATAGCACATGATAATGGTATACCTAAACTTTATCTTAGGTACTGTGGCCAGAGGTGCTGTGCACTGTGAATGAAGGTCTATGATAGGCTTAGGCCTAGTACCATGAGCATGAAGAGTAAAGTTCATGGTGTTGACGAAAGGAAAAGATGTAATGATGAACGAACGAATGAAAGTAAGAATGAATGAATGAACGGAAGTTAATGAAAGATGAAGATAATAACTATTATCTATGTGTATGATGATGTATGATCGCATGAAAGTAATGAACGGTTTTAACGAAAGAAAAGTATGTTTGATTACAAAACTAGAACTTACTCAGCAACACTGACTTTTATGTGTTTTCAGTTGGCAGGTAATGATTGCTGAGGATGGCACGGGGCGGCTACTCAGCTCTTTTGGATGGCATCCATTTTTATAATGCCTTTGTGATGTAATGCAACATGTATTTTGTAACTTGTTAACGATGTATTATTTTGCAAAAGCTTTTATAATGAAATGAGATGTATATTTTGGTAATTCGCTACGATGTTTTATGAAAGACAAATGTATTTATATGTTTTAAGTGCGATGATCAACCAGCTGTGAGCGTCCCGGGAACGGGGCCTTGCAAAAATAAACACAATACCCCAACCTGTTACAAAAACCCTTAGTACCCAAACTTGTTACTTTGGATAAACCACATGGACCATTTGCGTAATTAACTCTAGAAATTAAAATGAAATACTATTAAAAAAGTATCTAAATTAGACATCAATATTTTCAATTGTCTTTTATTTCTTTACCATCTCTTTTTCTTTTTTCTTTTTTTATTTGTTACCATCAACAAAATCATTATTTTCTATAATTTAATATGTTTGTAACAAAATTTTGAAATGTGTTTTTGTTTCGTTTAAATTATTTTATTTTATAAGTTGTTTCTTTAATTTATTAGATAACATTTTTTTCTGTTTGCTTTTTATCTAGTTTTATTATATTATTTTTATATAGGTAGAACTTTTTAATCAAGTCTTTTAAGATATAGAGTAACCATTTTTAGTGTGAAATTTAGAAGGGTTTTTTAATTGATTTTTGCATTTTTCATGCTTAGTTGTATTATCATATAAACGTAAGTTTAATAGTAACTCAACTAATATGTGCATTATTATGGGTTATAATTAGTACAAAAGACATCAAAGACTTTTATTTCTATGAGGATTTTTCTTTAGTAGATTCTACACAAATTTTACTTGCACCATCATATTTTACGTATTTTTATCATTTATAATTGATCGAGACGAGGTTAGTCAATATTTTACTTTTTTAATTGTCACAATTATATTATTTAATTAAATTTTAAACTCATGTACATATCAATAGTTTTCTCATACAAATTTGATATCATTGTTTATTATTACAATTTTTATCGTATATAATTTTAATCGTATATTTTATAATATCATTTATAATTAATAAAATTTTATTTTATTTATTAAATCTATGTAATACACGAGTTTACTAAAACTAATTAATAATAATAATAAACAATAAAAATTAAAAAGGGGTTATTAAATCTTTAGTGCGGAAGGAGCATCCACCTTAGTCTCACGAGTATATATTAGGAAACTGACCAATCATCTATTCCCCACTCATTTTCAAACACAAACTATCTTAAAACACTTAATTAGTAGCATCACACTTTCAGATTACCCTAAAACATTTTATTAAGTTAAACTAACTTTTCATTAAAATAGAAACCGATACTTAATACAAATAAAAAAACTAAAATACAAAAATTAAAAGACTACATAATTCGATTTAAAAATAACAAAATTTAAGGTACTATATAATCCTACAAAAACTAATAATCACAAGTCTAATTGTATTTTGATGCTATTCCATGTTTTCAGGTGATAACTATTTCCACCGTCCGTTTAGTTATATATTTATGTGAATACGTAAACGTCTTCAAGTCCTGGATAGTAACCTTGTTGTGAAGACCTTGGTGGATAATATCCTTGAGTTTGCATTTGCGGATAGTATCCTTGAGATTGATGGGTCGATCTTCAACCACCTCCATTTGAACTTTAACATACTCTTTTTGAACTCGAACATGCTCCTCTTTAACTCGAATTGGCTCCTCGTGAGCTTTTCTTGTTTCTATGAACATGTGTCTCTTGGGTTCCATAACTTTTGTAGATTAAATTTTGTTTTTGGTCCTTATGGTTTGGGCGTTTTAACTATTTTAGTTAACTTTTTTAAATCATGCCTCGTAATTTTGTTTTTGTAATGATTTTGTTTCATTATATTAATTTTGTTAGATTTATCAGTTAAGTTACAGAGTATTTTAGTCAATACACATCTGATGGACTAGTTATGTATATTACATAAAATTAAGATGATTGGTGTAATTTTTTTAAAAAATAGAAAACAAAAAACAAAGAACATAAAACAAAACCCAAACCTACTATACCACTGAACAAAACCGCCATGCCATCTTTTATCATCGGCAACCACCATGTCGATCGTCGCCGCTAGTCTCCGTCAAAGAACATTAAATCAAAGTTCTAACGACTGAGTCAAAACCCTATTTTAGAGTAATATCAAATCGGAAATAGCAATTGACTAGAGACGATAAAGATGGGAAAGACCTAAAGACTATCCTCGTGTGGCTTTGAGGATGCCAAAATTACAATGTAAATTAAATGACAATGAGTACATGATAAATATATTATGATAAAAAAGATGAAAGTATAACTACTATAAGATGGATGGAGATATAAAGATGAGTATATTGCTTTAAGTGATAAGTTGAAACTTTAATTAAATGAAAATGAGTACATGATAAATATATTATGATAAAATGATAATTATATATAATACTAATTATTAACTTTTGTATAATATTAGGGTTATATCATGTGTTTTAGTAGGCTATACTCACATTTCTTCTTCTTCTTTTTATTGGCTTTAACTTTTTTATTTTAACCCAAAACTTTACTCCCAATATTTTTTTACTTTCAACTTTGGTTCCCTGTACTTTTCATATTTTACAATTTTTTCGTCAAACATTTCCGTTAATATTTTGCGAGTTAACACGCCGCATTGTGCGTGTGTGGTTTAAAGTTTTTACGTTTATATTTCCCCCATTTAATGGCTTCGTCACAACACTTTGGTCCTACATCGACTTATTGTTTTATATGTTTTAAGTTATGCATGCGCGGTACAACGCTTTTACGTCTACTTTTCTCAATATGTTTTATTTTATTTTGTTTTTTTCTTTTTTAATACGAATTTTTCTGATGTTGGTGGTCGCTAACGGAAGTGTATCATTAATGCTACTTGTCATGATGTTACGCGCCCCGCTGCAACGCGAGGGGCTTAATACTAGTATGTAATAAAAATCATAACTAGCAATCAATTGAACAGATGAATTAGTGATATTAAAAATGATTTTTATAATAAGATGGTTAATTTGTTATATGGTACTAACCTTTTATCTTAGATTTATAGCTGAACATTATATTTGAGTCAAGTAATGTTTTTATATTTTTAATAAAATACTTTGAGAAGTTTCGTTTTTATAGAAATTTTCATTGGAAAATTAAATATTTATTTTCTAATATAATTCGGCCGAAGACCCCATATAAGCCACCATCGGTCACTTCACAAACCGCACACCATCCAAACCACCATCTCAACTCTCTAGCTCAAAACTCTCGGCCACCACTTCACCACAACATCCGAGTACCACCATCATTTTCACCATCGGTCACCGTAACAAACCGTGTACCACCATCATCTTTGCCCACCTTCTTGGTTTTCATATCAACCAACAACATCCAAGCCTCATATAATCACTATCTTCCAAAAATTATGTTGCAAGAAATCAAGAACATCTAAACCAACCTTAGCAATTGGATTCACCAAAAATTAGAGGCTATCTTCACTTTCTTTTCATCCTCTCCTTCCGTCAAAATCAAGGTTTCATTCCCTAAACCATAACTAACTAAGATTATAAAGATGTATATGTGTTTAAACAACACATATAATCAACCCTTGTGATTAAAACATGAAAAGTTATTCATTAAACTCTACAAATATTTCATCTTGATCAAAAACTAGTGAGAAAAGTTTGAGAATCTGAAAAATATGATAAATTATGAAATCAAACAAAAATATTATAAATAAAGAGTTGAAAATATGTGTATTCTTGATAAAATCGATTTATTACTCAAATGACTGTGACTGTGGGAATAAAAACGTGAATATGTTAGATATATTAATTGGTAACATTTTACAAATTTTGATACAAATATAATAAGTAAAATAATTTATGTAAATTATTTAAGTTATTAAAAGAAAATTCCCAACCAGACGATCCAAAACTAGTAAAAATCTGGAAATATTATATGATATATATTATTTTCTATATGACCTGTAAAACAAGTTTCATAACCTAATTCCTAAATATATAGGAGATACAAATTTTAAAGAAATTTGTAAATTAAAAATCGGGAAAAATACTTAAACTACGAGATAAATTATGAAAAATTTATAAAAATTATTATAAATAGATTAGAACAAATTTATGAAATTTCAATTTTTTATATCTAATCTGCTATTTTTACCAATTATGGTTAGAATTAGAAAAATTATTAAAAAGAGTTATGTTATGACTTGGAACTTCAGAAAAATTTGAAACAGTATATATATTGGTATATAAATTCTGATAAATTTTAGTAAATTTAGAGACCCGTAATTATTTTTTCTAATTATTCGAATATCACAAGATTTCTAGAAAATAATCTGTAAATAATTAACTTATGAAATTTTGACATAATTTATTAAATTTTTGTATATACCTACTATCAAAATTTCGTGACATACGAATATGTATAGCTGCTATATTGATATTTTTATCTGAGATGCTGAAAATTTTGAAGAAATATTAATTGTTTATAAATATTTTTATAGGAAAATATACTGGAGTAAAAGGTGATACTCATAGCCCCATTATGTATTTATAAAGTTTTTGGGGGAAAAAGCATATTGTTTTGAGATTGATGCATATGTATAAGGTTTTTGTGTTTTACTATAATTATGATACAACCATTAATTCGGATTTAGAACCGTCTAATAATTTAGGTAGCGCTACTTAGTAAATTATTTCCTGCACCAACAAGATGAGTGTTGTGATGCTATATTATCTGATTTAAGATTTATATTGTGACAGTTATAAATCATTTGTTTATAAGCAGGTTTAGTTGTAATTATGTTGCATCAATATATAAGTTTTGATATGATATTAAACTTATGATCTTACCAACTCTTTGTTGATTATTTTGAGTATTCTTTTTTAGGAAATCATCATGTCTAACAGTATAATGTTCTTTTTTATGTGTATAACGGTTGGGGAGAAGTTATAGGAAAAGTTTGTGTAAATCTAACTGTTAATCTGTACGACCTGAGCCTGGCGGTGAATGCTCATTTCCATCGTTACTGAAGATGCAGCAGTTAGATAATATGTTTTAAAATAATATTACATTATGTCAAATTCGGACTGCTTATGATATGATGTAATCTTAACTTTAAGTTATCTATGATTATGTAATATATTATGTTATAATGTGTTTTGTTATGTTAAAAATTATTTATCCTTCTTGATCAATATGTTCTGAATAAGCGAGTCACATCCAACGCATTTCACGCTTCCGCCGGGATGTGTTGAATGTGACACAAAATAAAAAATTTAACTTAAATTAGTTAATCTAAACACGGCGAATGAAATAATAAAAATTCAGGCTTGGAAACTTAAATACGATCAAATAAGTGAAATAACTACTAAGGCAAGAATCCAACTAACATGTGATAACATAAAGGTAATAACTCGTATGACTATCTTTAAAAATAGGGATCGAGAAAGTTATATTTTCTAACCCTAAAACAAATGACAACTTAATTAAATCTAATTAAATACCCTAAAACACTAACACCACAAATGAAATGCAAGACACGTTCTCACAAAATCTAAACCTAACAAGCAATGTATAGGAGGTTTTAAGTAATATCTATCACCCTTAGATTTTAGATAAAGTAGCACATTGAAAATACCATCAAAATCACAACTGAAAACTCATAAGATTATATCTAATTAAAGTTTAAAATTAAAAATACAAAGTAATTAATATTAACGTACAAACCCAATCTAGATATCACGTAACCAATCAAAATCAAGCACACACGAGCGTGGTAACAAATTTTCAAAGGTTGACATGTGATGTGAAATTTGTTGTGTCAAGAGTATAAGATGCATTAAAAATTTGACATCATATGACATTGGACCCATGTTCAATGTATGTTATTAAAGGATGTTAATAGAACATTAATGATATAAATTTTTGTTTTTGTTTGATAAAATTTTCATAAAATGGAAAGAGTGAACTTTTGAACCTTTGTTTAAATAGGCTAATGTGTAAATAGACATCTTTATTGCATGAAAATGAAATGATGTTTACTTAAACATTCGTTCTATTATGTATTACTATTCAATGTAAATTAAATTTTGTTTGGTTATCGGATATTTGAAGAACAATTTCATGCTAATAAAGTTGTTGATGACGATATAAGTGATGCTGATGGTAACTTTTTAAAATCGAATATCAAACTGTTGATGAAGACTTGTTACAAACGAGGAAGTTAATATCATTACAGAAAGCATGCAACATCAGTGGAATATCAAGATAAGGATTAACATAATTTCATCTTAATTTAGTATTCATATCTTTGTAATGTTAACTTAAGAGTTGTATATATATTTAGTGTAACAATAAACTAAAAGTGTTCAAATTCAAATATCCTTAAAATTTAAAAATCCGATATTTTTCCGGAGAGATGATTTCACTATCCAAATTGTATATGAAATTTCGGATATCTTATTTTAGATATGCAAATTAATAGTCAAGTATGTTTAATCGGAAATTAAAAATGATAAATAGTTGGATGCTTGATACCAACTATAATTCCAAAAGTTCAAAAAACCCAATAGAAAAATGAATGTTCATTAACACCTTGTAATTGCATCATCATCACAACCTTCAATGAAAAAGCAATATGTGACCTAAAATAAGGAAACTATATTACACATTGTGGATTAAAGTTTGTAATAAGAAGGAAAAATAATACAGAATAGTAATCAAGTTTCAAAAGTGTTCTAATTAAGTTATTCATGCATATTTTTCTCAAATTGGACCTCCAAACGATCAAATCGAGTCATTACCAAATTTTATTATGACAAGAAAGTAATTATGGAAAATACATCGGAGTTAGAATTTTCAATATATAAAATTATATTAAAAAATAAAAAAAACATGTTAGTTATGAAAAAATAAAAAAGTGCCTAAAATTTACGTCAACGTTCTATATCAGCATCAAAAGATAGAAAAAAATATTTTCTAACTGAATCCAAAAGAATAACATACTAAAAAATATGTTATGACTTTTAATTTGTATAAAATATAAAAATGAGTAATCTAATTGGAACACTTTTAAAACTTGAGTGACTTAATTGAAACACTTTTAAAAATTGGTTACTACTATTTTACAAAAATGATCACCCCAACCCAAAAGAACATAACCCAAGTCACCTAACATAACAATCAACTCGGTCACAACATCACATTTGTCATCCAATTGATTTTAGTGCTTTATACTTTTATTTACCCAAATAGATGTGTAAATATGCATTTTTACTTGGATAAAAAATAATCTTATTGAACATAATATGTGAAAAAATCTAACACGTTCACGACATACAAGGCTACAAACCAATATTAATCAACCCAAACCAAAACGTTTACACCAAAAGAATTCTAAACAAAAACTTAAACAAAACAAAAGAAAAACTTAAAACCAGAACAACACAAACAATATGATTGAAATACACTAACCCTAAAACACAAACAAAGAAGAAGATTTTAGAGTAGACTGATGGAGACAAGCTTCTGACAATGACATGGTTCTCAACACAAGACAATAAATAAAACTCTTAGATAAATTGAAGAAGATGAAGATAGATCACAAGCTATACGTGATATGAATAGATAAAAACTGCATTAAGGATCAAATTTAAAAAACCCCCAATGTACTCCCTTGTTTGAATATCTCCCTTGATTAGTAAGTCTGATGGCAAGATATAGACTTCATGAAAATGTTTTTAAAATAAACACACCAAGCCTTTCGAGCTTTATCTCTAACAAAAAAGCTTCCTCAATTTTTCAAAGCTTCTAATTTTAACATGCTTCAAGCTAAATACCATAACAATCTCATGAGCACAACAGACCATCATCACATTATCATGTAAACAAAATAAACAACAAACAATTTGAGAACAATTAGATGAATTATATGTTTCACATTTAATTGACACTAGGCATATATTCAACCGTTCTAACATAACTTCATTCTTCATTTATTGCACAAAGGAGGTGGCAGCACCGTTAAAATGGGATGAGTTGTACCAGAAAAGATATGTAACTATAATTATTTATTCTATGCAAAATGTTAAATTATCATTCATTTTTACCAAACACCAATTATAAATGGTTGGTTTACTAACATCAATCATAAATGGTTGATATTAATTCATAATTACTCAAAAGTAGAGATTAAAGTGATAATACAAACGCATATAAATCAGTCATGAAATTAAGTCCACTACAATGATGAATTTTAATTTCTAAACATAATTAACTACTCATGTATTTTATCACATCAAACATCGTAAAGTTTGTTTTTTTTTTTGTTTTTTCGGAAAACATGAACACATTACATTTTTCACTAACAAATTTTACTCATAAATATCATAAGATTAACTTGTATTTGTAATAATTTAAAATTACCTTATATAACTATGGGTATGAATGTATGATATTACAGTTTTCTTTTAATTTTAAAAAGAAATACGTTACTACTTAAAGTATACATTTATTACAAGTGGCGATCGAGTCGTTTGTCTAGGGTTCCCTTTCAAGCGAATTGTACTAAACTCCAAGAACACAAAAGGTATATGATCGATTTCCTCTTATACATATCTGTTCTTATATATAGCTTTGTTTATTTCGTCAATCCATATGTCAATTTGGTGTATCTTCATGCTAATGTCACCGATCCTGTAAGAATTTGATGTTGAATCGGAGTAAGAGATAGTATGGAAATTCGCATGAATAGTGGTTGTTTTTTCAATTCATCTTTCTGAAATTTAACCTGTTTTGCATTCAAAGTAATTAATTTCTGTAGTTTTATGTGTTTGTTTGTCGAAATTGTCTGTTTTAAATGAAATTAAGCTCTTGATCAACTGCAATTGAGATGTGAAACGTTTGAGACATGCTTTGTGAGCTAGGGTTTAAGCCTAATATTCTCCCTCAAAGTGTTTGATTTAATGTCTGTTTAGAGGATTACACTTTTGGGTGATTGAAGCTGGAATCACTTCTGAAAACAAACACTATAGAGAGTTCAGTTAAGTCATGCTTACTATCTGCATAGAGCCACTGTAAGTAAAACCATGGGGTGCCATACCATATTACCTTGTGGTCCCTTTGGCCTTCAGGCGGTCCCAATGTGGTTGTTTGTGAGGCATCCCGTTGAGGATTCTCTTAGATCTGTTGACGACTAGCCAAAGACAATGATGGTGTATTTCAGACAGGATCTCAAGGGGCAGAAAGTAAATTGAAATCATGATAAAACTGGTGTTTTTTTTCCAGGTGATTGTACACTAGGTATGTCAGATAACATGGGGACTCGTATCGATTTCTTGGAATGGCTTGAGCTTGACATGGCACTTAAAATACTTGCGTGTCTGGATGATTCAGCTGACCTCATTCGTGTGTCTGCTGTTTCTCGACACTGGCAGAATATTGGTGTTTGTTGCACTTTCTGTATTCTTACCATATATGATTCGTTAATTAGTTAACTTTCAAATATGATCGTACTTGTTGGTTGCAGTGGCATCTAACGGCCTTTGCAAGCAGCTTTGTATGAGAATGTTTCCTCAGCTTGCTTGCATTACTCATTTAGTTGAACCTAGTCTTGACAACTCGGGTGAGAGAGATCATCAAGCTTATGCCTCTCTTTTCTGGGCTATCACGGCATTTCCTCTTTTTGATTGCATTGCTAGTCCTGTGAGTGCCTCAAGCACTGATCACTACCCAGAAGAAAGCATCATGAACACGCTAGATCCGAGAGACACAATCCAATATCAGCTTTCCTATTGGTCAAGTATAGGAACCGATGATCCAGAAACACCCGAGACATTGATATATAAGTTGACTGCTAACTTTTGTGTTATAACAGATATTAACTTGCGTCCATTCCAAGGTTTGTGTTTTTTTCTTTCTCAATCTTCTTTTTTAAAATTTGTGCATACCATCTAACTTGCATTCACATAGACAGATTTGTTTGACGTGGATCGCCCGATATGCTCATCTAGATTTGTGCGATTCCGAATGGGTTATCCGAAATCTTGGAAAGAGTTAGATTATGATTTCATTGAGGCACAAGAATGTGCAGATGACAAGTTCATTTGGACATATACATCACCAATGTACCCCATGGCACAGGTGAGTTTTTGTTTCATCTTTTATTACTCCAAATCATTTTCGAGCATTAGAAAAGGGAAATCTGATGCAAGGGATGAATATCACCCATTTTAGCGCACGAGTTACATGTTGCTATAAGGGCTCAAATGGATCGTATTGAAAAACTAAAAAAGGATGACAGGGATGGATATCACCCAATGTGTAATTTTTATGCATATGCTTTATTCAAAAATTGTATGGCAAGTATCATAATAATTCAGTTTTTATAGTTAAAGCCTTATCTTTTTTGAACTGTAAAAAGCAGGAAAGATTTTAAGTTTAGAGGCTAACACAACCCAGCTCTGCGATAATTGTCTTGACTGTTTATAATGATATTATATGTTTTGGCCTAGACCCATTTTAACCTTTAGCCACCACTAATGAATAATTTTGGACCCTCATGCGCTCGTGTAATTTTTGGTGATAAACATCGTGGCAACAGGAATATCGCTTACAAAGGTTCAGGTTGCCTGGCCCTGTGGTCTGTATTGGTGGTTATCTGCAAATTGAGTTGTTGGGTCGGGCTCAGAAAGCATGGGATGAGAAATATTATTTATGGTGAGTAAACTTTTCCTAATATTTCAAAGCTGTAATCTTGTACAACTACTAATAAAGTACTTCTTTTACAGTGTAACTAATGTTCAAGCAATAGGACGCAAATTATCACCAGCATTTAGGGTCGAGTTTTCTGAACCATCCAATGCTGTATCTCTCATTTATGATGCTGATGTTTTTGGATCGATTCTTTCGAAGCATGGTACCAGAAATCCATAGTCCAGCTCCAGTACAACCTCATCACTAGCTTGGGGGAATTCACAAGACTTTATCAAGTGGTACTTGCAGACAACAAAGGTGTGGTGGTCGATTATGGTGCTTAAAACCTACTTAGTTCCTTCTAAAGTTTGGTAGAGGTTACAAAAGATTCAAGTGCTTACTGCTTGTGGAGGCTATGGATATGCGAACGGGGTCAAACCGAATACATGTGGGTCGGTTAGCCGGATCCCAAGCGAGTAAAGAGGAGGTTATTATTTATAGTGAAGTGAGGGAGAAGTGTTTTTTGATAAATGGCAAATGTGAGAGACCAAAATACTCGAAGATTAAAATTTGATTATAGATTTTAAGTGATAAGAACGTTTAAACCCATGATCTTTTAAAGAAGTATATAGCAGATAATTGTAATATACCTGATTAGCAAGACGTTAAGAGGGGTGATCATCACCTTATTAAGAGACAATGAAGGAGTTGTACTACCTAATTACCGTGATGTTGTGGGGGTGATTCTTACCTTATTAGTGAGATGATTGTAACGATGATCATTGTTTAGTGACAAATTAATAGTAGTAATAAACAAAAAAAAATTAAAAAAGGGTTATTAATTAAATTGACCAATCATCTAATCCCCACTCATTTTCAAACACAAATATCTTAAAACACTTAAATTAGTAACATCACCATTTCAGATTACCTTAAAACATTCAATTAAATTAAATTATTTTTCATTAAAATAGAAAACGATACTTAATACAAATTGAAAAAAACTAAAATACAAAAATTAAAAGACTACATAATTCAAATAAAAAATTAACAAAAATTAAAGTACTACACAATCCTATAAAAACTAATAATCACGAGGCTAATCGTATTTTACTGCTATTGCATATTTTCGGGTGATAACTATTTCCAACAACCGTTTGGTTATATGTTTATGCGAATACGTACTCGTCTTCAAGTCTTAGATAATAGTCTTGTTTATGAAGACGGTGGATAATATCCTTGAGTTTGCATTTGCGGATAGTATCCTTGAGATTGATGGGTCAAATCTTGAACTGCCTCCTTTTGAACTTGAACATACTCTTCTTGAACTCGAACATGCTCCTCTTTAACTCGAATCGGCTCCTCGTGAGCTTTTCTTGTTTCTATGAAAATTTGTCTCTTGCGCTCCATAATTTTGTTATAGTGTATTTTGTTTTTGGTCCCTATGGTTTGGACGTTTTAACTATTTTAGTCCAAAAAAGATCTTTTGTCAAATCATGTCACGTGGTTTCATTTTTGTAACAATTTTGGTTCCTAATACTAATTTTGTTAGATTTATCAGTTAAGTTAGAGGGTATTTTAGTCAATACACATATGAGGGACTAGTTGTGTATATTACATAAAATTAAGATGATTGGTTGATTTTTAAATAATAGAAAACAAAAAAACAAAAAACAAAACCCAAACCTACTATACCACAAGACAAAACCACCATGCCATCTTTTATCATCGGCAATCACTAGTCTCAATCAAAGAACATTAAATCAAAGTTCTAACGACTCAATCAAAGTCGTATTTCAGAGTAATTAAAATCAAATCATACATGTAGTCATGTACAATAGTTTGAATTTGAGGATGAAAAAGGGGGTGGCGAATGTTGTGGGGATAGCGATTGACTAGAGACGACAAAGATGGGGAAGACCTAAAGACTATCCCCGCGTGGCTATAACGATGCCAAAATTATAATGTAAAATAAATGACAACTGGGGAAAATACCCACGCTTTGCAGCGGCATGTAAAATATGAGTCTGGAAAAATTGATATCGACCATAGTCATAAAATGCAGCAACTGAGGATATATATAAACATTTTAGTAACTAATTTGATTTCAACAAATAAAGTCAAGAAAAGTAAGTAGTGGATATTACGAATTCTGCAAATTGAGGTGTATACTAAAAACGCTAATTCTCATGTGAGTCGGTCCCTTGAGACTTTTAAAAAACCGCAACCCTCAGATGATTAATAACATGAGGAATGTATTTTTTGCTCTACTTAATCTGTTAGGAGATGCTGCAATTTCCTCCAATAAGATCTCCTCATTAGTTTCTTTGTTTTAAACAATTCAAGGCTGCAATTTGCTCTACTAATATGTTAGAAGGTTTTCTTTAACAATGGCTCTTTCTTCATAGTTTCTTTGTTTTTCTCAAGTCAAGGCTACTTGGTAAAGTAATCTAAAGAGGTCAAACCAGATGAAAAGTTAGTGTTGCTCTAATACAAACTTTATAAAAACCACAACATCAGTTGGTTTAAAAACATAAAACATGATTAGTCCTAAAAGGCAAACAAACATATCAAATACTACATAAAGTGATTTGACAAGCATAGCTCAAATCCCCCTTAGTCATAAAACATTAGTGTAGGCTTACGTTACGTGTGAAGACTTCCCATATAACATTATCATTCTGCATACAAAGTTCACCTTATCATTCTGTATTTTTTATCACCTGTTCAGAAAGCTAAGATTTGAACTTCATTATATGGGATTTTTTGCTTCGACCATTATTAAACATTTAATCCGAATCTAGGCGTCAATCATACAAACATAAATTCATTAATCTGTTTTAGAAATAGAATTGTATAAACATTTACTTTGAATCTAGTTACCGACCATATTTAAACTGAAATACATAAACATGCAACCATATGATTCGGTTAAAATTGAGCATAATATAAGCCATATAGTTAGCATCTTCATATAAACAAACCATAAACCATAAACATTGACCTTAAACAACTGGAGAGTACCTATTTGAAATACAAAGATAACTCACTTCAAGTAAACTAATGAAAAGCTTATTATAAAATGGTTAACTTCATTTTGATAGTAATGTCATTTGTTTAAAGGGACGCGTGTGGTGGTGTCGGTGACGGCAAGGATCAGCGAAGGCATCGTATACTTCTCATTGGCCGGATCATCATCGTTTAAAGCAAAAGCCTAGACACATTTACGATTTACGAACATATATAGATGAACATACCTTGAACTACTTTGATCCAAATGCTATAAAGCTATTTGTTCAGAGAAAAAAGCAGATGGCTACCTCAAATAAAGAAGAAACAACAACAGGAAAAACCAATGAATAAAAAAATTGTGGCAGATGAAGGAAAAAATGAGCGTGTGATTGCAAAGAAACACAAAGAATAGGACATAAACGTACCTGTAAGAGCTATGATCAAAACCCTGAATAAACCCCTGTTGATGGAGAGAAATTAGAGATGCAACAATAATAAGGGAGAATGAAAAGATAGTGAAACACAAAATCAACTCACCGTGAATATCAACGCTGAAGATTAATGTGAATCTACAGAGAAATCTGAATGAAAGACGTGATTTTAAAGCTCAAAGAAGGAAGAAGGTGGTGTTTTGTAAGAGGAAGAAGGCGGTGGAGAACTCATGCTTTATGAGGTTGTACATGATGCTTCAAATGTTTGCTGTTTGGGTTATTAAAGTATAGATAACTAGCTTTAGTAACTCCGTGTATTACACGGGTTGAATAAATAAAATATTAAATAAAATAAAAATTATCAATTATAAAATAATAGACTAAGACATGATATGATTGAAATAATATATGAGTAACAACTATAAGTAATAAAACAATAATATGAAATTTTTATTTTATATTTTTTTTCAAAGATAAATTAAACATTTTGTTTTAAAATAATGTTTTAAAAATTTTTCATTTTTAAATATTTTCTTATTATAACTCCTTATTTTAATTATTTTTATTTAATAAAAATTTACTTTAAAAAAATATTTTGAAATATTACATAAAAACAATTTTATTTATTATTTTTTTGAAAAAAATCATTTTATAAAAATCTATCTTCATAGAAATAGCATTAATAAAAAAATTCTCTTTCTTATTTTTATTAAAAAGTTAATATAATGTAAAAATAAATAAATAATATATTAGTAATTAATATGGTTATTTAATAGGAGAGAGAGACGGGAAAAGTTTGATTAGGATGAATGTGATAATGACAAGTGACATACTCATTTATCCTTTTATTATAATAAAAAGATAAGAAGATAAGTGCATGATAAATATATTATGATAAAAAATATGAAAGTATAACTACTATAAGATGGATGGAGATATAAAGATGAATAGTATATTGCTTTAAATGATAAGTTAGAAACTTAAGAAAAATGATAAATAATGTTAATATTTACTAAAAGTCATAACTAGCAATCAATTGAACCGATGAATTAGTGATATTAAAAATGATTTTTATAATAAGGTGGTTAATTAGTTATATGTTACTAACTTTTTATCTTAGATTTATAGCTGAACCTTGTATTTGAGTCAAGTAATGTTTTTATACTTTAAATAAAATACTTTGAGAATTTTCATTTTTATAAAAAATTTCATTGGAAAAGAAAATATTTATTTTCTAATATAATCCATTTGATTAAGTCGTCACTATCTTTTTCCTATACAATTTCTTTTATTATGATATACTTGTTTTTTTATTTATTTTTTCTTGCAAATTTCTTGTTTTAAAGAAAAATATCACCATATGTGTGTGTAAATATATATATATATATATAGGGGATGGTTCAAATGAGAACCACTTTTTTTTTGTGAGAACCACATGTGTAAAACGAAGTTCGTTAAAAAAACAGGAATTTTTTTTATTTTTTATAAATTTTTTTATATTTTTTATGAAAGAGGGAAAGTTTGGGAACATTTTTGTGTTTTTATTTTTTTTATTTTTATGTTATTTTTTTATTTATAAAATTTTTAAGTATGTTTTTGTCAATTACAATTTTGTCATTGAGAACTAGTGGTTGAGATTGGTTTTTAAAGTTCTCATAAAAAAAATTAGTTCTCATTTGATCACTTCCCTATATATGTATATTAAATAGTGATTTTCACAAATTTATAAAAAAGGCAATCTCTAACTATACTTCACATAAACGGTAAATGTATCAATCGTGTTATAGTAAAGTTTAGATAAGTCCAGATATCAAATCTGTGGACACTTTTGGGTGGCTTTCGATAATAAAGCTCTATTGACTTCCAACCTGATTAATTTAATTACTTTAAGTAATTATAAATAGACAAAATAAGCAATTTCACTGAAATAAATTAATCTAAACGCAACGAATGAAATAAACAAATAAGAAATCAAACTTGGAAACTTGAATACGATTAAATAAGTGAAATAACTACCGAGATAAGAATCCAACTAACATATGATGACATAAAGGTTATAACCTGTATGACTACCTTTAAAAATACGGATCTAGAGTTAACTAGGTATGTTCTTATTCCCTAAAAAAACCAAAACCACGTGTAAAACCTTAGATATGTTTATTAAAATGTCTATTGAAAGATCGCTCCTAGGTTTTCTACCATAATGTCTTTAACATTATATTTTCCAACCCTAAGACAAAAGAAAACTTAATTAAATCTAATTAAATACCCTAAAACACTAACACCACGAATGAAAGGCCAAACACACTCTCACGAAATCTAAACCTAACACGTAATGGGTAGGAGGTTTTAAGTAATATCTATCACCCATAGGTTTTAAATAAGGTACCACATTAAAAATACTATCAAAATTACAACCAAAACTCCTAAGATTATCTCTAATCAAAGTTTAAAATTAAAAATACAAAGTAATTAATTTTAACATGCAAACACAATACTATATCACGCAATCAATCAAAATTAGCACACATGAGCATAACAACAAAATTTCAACATAAAACAATACATATGTTCATATTTAATTGAGACAATAATTAAGTTCTAAGAAACAAACATACGAAATCGAAACCACATATTTAATCCAAACATATTAGTTATCAACCCAACCCAGGTAGTATTAAAAAGTGAGCTACTCATAACATTTAAAAACATTAATAACACTAATAAAATTGCAAACTTTATAATTATGAATGAGAGATTAATGAAATAATGAAAAATAATAAAAAACAAGACAAAACCAAATGATCTTCAATGCTTAATGATTCAATCTTTGCTCGATATTGTTTTCCAATTTAAGGTTGTTATGCTCAAAACTCAAGATAAATTCCCCTAGTTTTTTTGTGTCCCTTCCTTCTTTTACATGATCGAGGCGGTGATATTTCTTATATACGTGGGCCTGGATTAAAAAAAATTTGCAACATATATTTTCATTGGCTTCGCAATTCACAATGTTAACAATTGATTTCCATGGGTATTCAATTATCCGTGCTAGACTAATAAAAACAATAGGACTCAAAAGAATTTAAAACACATTTAGTCAAAGTTGTTTTCACCAACATTCATGTCATTTAAATATTCAATCATTTTATTTTATTTTATGGTTATTAGTTAAATAAAAAACTTAACAACTACTATATAATAAATTTTAAATGCATTAAAAATCATTAAACCAGTTTGACATTTCACAAATTACAATCGTATCATTCGGTTTTTAAAATTTATAAAATACGAATGTCAACTAAATATAACTAAAATAATCCAAAACCACAAATATAAGTTACTCAAATTCATAAGAATTATTTAATATATTCTAATTACCAACTTGCATGTACACATGTTTAAGCAAGATTTACAACCATTCAATGTATGTATAACATTCAATGCATCTTTTGCTTTGTTTTGTTTTTTGTTTTTTTTTTTAAATTTTAACCAATATTTTTTTACCTGTTATAATTTATCTCCAACTTTGTTCCCCTATACTTTTCATATTTATAATTTTTCGTTTTACATTTGGATCTAAAAATTACAAGTTAACATGTCACATCGTGCATGTGTAATTTAATATTTTTACGCTTCTTTTTTTCATATTGCGGTCACATTGCAACGTGCTGGTTGTAGATTGACTTACTAATTGTTTTATACGTTTTACGTTTTGCTTGTTTATATTTAATAGGTATAATTAGGCCGAACTATTCTTTTCAAAAGTAAATCCCGTATTCTTAACCATGTAGAAAAAGAAAAAAAACACATATTCAACGCATAAGCAGTTACCAAATCTTGATTTCTAATTTTTTGAACAAAAGTAGTAAATTAAAGAAAAACCATGTTAACTAATTTTGATAGTTGATTCCTTGAACAAAGAATGCAGAAAAATGGATGCCCATCAGCCATCAAGAATGATAGATTGGAAATCGGATGGCATCGAGTGGTGCTATCAAGATGATTCAGTAATTCTCGTAGCTGGCGAGAATGAATAGTTGGAGTTTGGATGGAGTTGATTGGAGTCAACGAGTGTCTTTGTCTCTTCGTTGCTCCATCGTTTTATTCCCTAACCTTCTATATTCTCGCTTCTTGAATGAAATGGCCAAAGAAAATCCCACAAGCCCAAATATAAAAAAAATATAAAAAAACTGGGGGCTTTAGTTTTGGGGGGCCGCAAGTACAATGCGTTAAAATCATGAGGTTTTGGGGGTCGGGGGAGAACAAAGTCGAATGAGTGTCGATGTAGAATGTAGTGTAGGCAGCATGCATTGTCATGAGATTAGTCTAAGCATCTATTTTAGTTTGTTTACTCTTAAAAATAAATAAATAATTATTTGACCTCGTAAAAGGTTGTAATCAACCTTTAATTTTTTATAAGTATAAACTAATCAAGTAATATAAACATAACGTGTAACTAACTCTACTAAAACAATAAAAAATAACTATCGTATATCATTTATCAATTCGACCACCCCTCCTGTTTCTATTTTAACCTAGAATTCACTTTAAATCCTTAAACTATTAATGTCTCTTTTTTACCACATGTACTATATAAAATATATTTTTAATCTGTTAATTTACTTTTACTAATCTAACTTTTTTAATAACTTTTGTCCGTAATTTATTTAAAACAATTTATAACCATTCTTAAATTTTTATGTGCAATTATATATTTTATTAAAAGTAACTTGTATCTAAAATGAAATAATTCTTTTACTATAGTAAGTTATATTAACTAACTATAAAATCATGATACTATGATACGTATTGATAAACATCAATATCATTATAATATCACATAACCATTTTCTATATATATTTTGATATTCAAATCGTGTTTTTCTTACATACCAACCTCATTAATACTATCAAAACAACACACGTAACAAAGTTTGCAGACATGCCGCGAGGTTAATTTCTAATTTTCGGTTAATTTCTAATTTTCGGTTAATTCTAATTTTCGGTTAATTTCTAATTTTCGGTTAATTTCTAATTTTCGGTTAATTTCTAATTTTCTATCAAACACAATTTCTATTATCATTTTCGGTTTGGTGATATAACAAACGGCCTCGAGTATTCTCGACCTCCCCCAAACGCCATTTTTACCGCAGCTTTCTTCAATCGAACCACCGATTCTCATCCTCTAGGGTTCCGATTCGTTCTTTCCTCCAAGAACGCAAAAGGGTTTCCTCTTTTAATTCTCTTTTTCCCCATGTAATTTGGTCTATTTCTTCAATCTTTATGTCGGTTTTCTCTAGATTCATGGTAATGTCATCGATTCTGCAAGACATCTGATGTTGAATCGGAGTAGATTATGAATTGATTCAGTTGGGTATGAAAATTTGTGTGATTTCACGGTAATTGTTTCAGTTTAACGCTAATTAGCAGATCTTTCTTGATGATGGTACGATTGTCGATTTAAAAGCTGTAACTTGATATAATGATATTCGAAGTCGTCTATGCGACTTTAATTGACATTCAATATGATTAATTTGTTTGTTTAGAATTTTTTTGAATGTAATTATTGGCTGTGGGTGCTGGGTGGATTTTGCGTAAGGAGATTTTGGCTACATGTGTTAGTTTGTTCGATAATCTTATTGTTCTTTATGAAATTAACATGTGGGTTGGTTTTAATTGATTAAGTATGATTGAGATGTGGAATGTTTGACATGTGCGGTGTGAGCTAGGGTTACAAAGCTAATGCATCTATAGTAATGAACCCTAAGTGTTTGATTCAGTGTCGATTTAGAGCATTACATTATTGGGTGATTGATCCTTAACATCGTGCAGACCGTGTAGTCTTTTTACCAAATTACTGGATGAATGATATAGTGTTGTCTGTGTATTTTTTTCCTAGGTGACTGTACACTAGTCTGTCATAGAAAATGGAGACTCACGCCGATTTCTTGGAATGGCTTGATCCTGACATGGCAATCAAGATACTTACGTGTCTTGATGATTCAGCTGACCTCATTCGTGCATCTGCTGTTTCTCGATACTGGCAGAATATTGGTTTGTATCACATATAATAACCTACATAGGAGGTTATATATTTGGTATTCATACGACTAATGGTTTTAACTAGTTACCTTTCAAATATGGAAAATATTCGTTTGTTGCAGTGGTCTCTAATGGGCTTAGCAAGGAGCTGTGTTTGAGGACATTTCCTCAGCTCGCTAGAATTACTCATGTCGTTGAACCAAGTCATGAAAAGTCAGCTGAGAGAGATCACAAAGTCTATGCTTCTCTTTTCCGGGCACTCACAGCATTTCCACTGACTTATTGCATTGCTGATCCCGTAAGTGCCTCGAGCACTGATAACTACCCAGAAGAAAGCATCATGAATACTCTAGACCCGAGAGACACTATTCGTAATCGGGGTTCTTATTGGTCAAGTACAGGAAGCGATGATCCCGAAACACCCGAGACATTGATATACAATTTGACAGCTAATTTTTGTGTTATAACAGAAATTAACTTGCATCCATTCCAAGGTTATTATTTTTTACTTTTTATTTATTTTTACTATTTTATTATCTTTTTACCTTTTGTCCTGCCCATCTAAATGACATTCATATATACAGCTGTGTTTCAAGTGGATTTCCCGATATACTCATCCAGATTTGTGCGATTCCGAATGGGTCATCCGAAATCTTGGAAAGATATCAATTATGATTTCATGGAGGCACAAGAATGTGCAGATGACAAGTTTATTTGGACTTACACGTCACAAATGTTCCCCGTGGCACAGGTGAGTTCGTGTTACATTTGTTAATTGTTATTAAAAATTCACTCTTGAGCATTAAAAATGGGTAAATCCAATTCAAGATGCAACTTTTAGTGCAAGAAGTGCATGTTGATGTAACAAGATTGACCGGAGCTGGCTATTCATTCATCAGAAAAAATAATATTTTTTCCTTGATTTTTTCTGCTTTGTAGTCTATCAATAATTCAATATGAAAAAAAATAGTATAGTTGACAAGTTTGACTCTTTTACTTATGAAAAATAACTACGATTTTGACCCTTTTACTTATGGTTTGAGTCGTGGAAACATCCTCTTGTAGAAATAAGGGTAAGGATGCGCATATTAGGCCCAAGTTGGCCCGACACCCTTGGACCCTATGCATGCGGAGCCTCGTGCTCTAGATTTGTCCTTGCTTATGAATGAGTCAATTTGGGTTATGTTTCTTCTATTAGGGCTCAAATGGATCAAATAAAAAAACTGTAAACATGACCGATTGACCGTTTGGAAGTCACACACATCCTAATTTTACGCACATGCTTTATTCAAAAGTTACTTTATTATAATGATAGTTCACTTTTGGTAACCATATCTGAAGCATTCATTTTTTAAACATTTAAAAAGCTGGCCAAAAATTTTGCTTACAGGCTAACACAACTTAACGGTGCATTGATTTTTTGGCCAGCAAGAAGTTACTTGTTTCGAAACCCATTTAAACATGTTACCCAACTAATTCATTTTAGCCACCTCTAAAGTATAGACTTGCGTGTTCTTGCGGTTTAGGGGTGTTCACTGTCCAGTTCGGCTGGATGTAATTTGTGGACTGAACCGCTAACTACAGGTTTGGGGAACAACAAACCAAACAGCCCAGGTGGGGTGACTGGTTTTACTGGTTTGTGGTTTAATGGTATGGTTTTGGTGGTTTGAATAAATTTTTTTTAATATATTTTATTCTTTTAAAAGAAAATTAAAATGATGAAAGATGGTTCATGATTATACAAATCCAAAGTTGAAATAATGTATATAAATAATAAGGGTTAAATGGTTGATTAGGTTTATACGATCGTTTTCTAGTTTTAAACTGGACCAAACCATTAAAACTGCCAAACTGCAATAATCGAACTGTTTGGACCTCGAACCTGCCAAACGGGCCGACTTGCTTTGGCTTTGGCAGTGGCAGTTCGGTTGGTATCACGTATCTTTTTCTTTTTGGTAATATATCTTCAACAAACTTTATGGCAATAGGAAAATCGTTTACAAAAGTTCAAGTTGCCTGAGCCCGTAGTCTGTATTGGTGGTTATCTGCAAGTTGAGTTGTTGGGTCGGGTTCAGAAACAAGCTGCCGATGACAGATATTATATATGGTGAGTAAAATATTCCCAGATTCAAACCATACGTTCTTGTAGTGTGGTCAGTAAAGGTACTTGTTTTTTACAGTGTGGCTCATGTTCAAGCGATAGGGCGCCGCTTGTCTCCTGCATTTAGTCTCGAGTTTTCTGAAACATCCGACAGTGTATCTCTCAAGTATGATGCTGAGGAATTTGGACATGCTGTTTCCAGTGGACATAATGGTTCACTTAGTACCAGTTTACTTCCAGTGCAACCTCCTAGACAACTAGCTTGGGGGAATTTACAAGACTTTATGCAGATGGTACAAGCGCATGATGATGGTGTGCAGTATGAATGGGGCGACGATGATGATGATTTTGAGATGGATGGAGAAGACGAGGTTGATCCAGTCTTTATAATCTAGGTACTATGTGTCTACCTGTAGGATAACGTCGTATATAGCTTCTTGTTTCTTGTACTACATGTTTCTGCGGTCTTGAATTCGTGTCATGTATGACTTTTGACTTTTCGAGGTGAAACGTTGTGTTACTAGGCTTCTTCATGTTTGTGTTCGTGAGGTTTAGTATCAAGTTTAGGTCTTTGTTGGTAGAGCTAAATGAATATGAGGTTTCTAAGCATAGAGATGTGATGGATGTATGTGTGAGGTTAGCTTCAAGCCGTTGCTGGTAGGGGTGAGTATCTCATGGGTTGACATGAAAGCCTGGTGAATTGACCCGGACCGGACCGAGAATGACTTAAAACATACAAGATCGGTCCGGTCCTGGTCCCGTCCCGGTTCTGGTCCTTTTTTTTGGTTTATTTGTTTTTGGTTTGGTGAGTATTCTACTTGTCATAACCTGGCTGGGTAAAAAAAGTTAAATAAAATAAAGGGAGACGTAATGTGTAAACAGTTAATTTAAAGTAAAATGTCATTTTCATTCTTGACGTTTTATTGAATTTGCAATTTCAATCCAAAAGCTTTTTTTTGTCATTTCAGTTACCATGGTTTATCAAATGTTGCCATTTCAATCACCGTGGTTTATCAAATGTTGTCATTTCTATCCACTACATTAATTCCGTTAAGTTTTCTGTTAAATGTGAGTGTATTTTAGTTTTTTTAACATTTTAATTGTTCAATTAAAACAAAGTCAATCAATAAAATATTTAATTAAAAAAATAAGTTTTTGAGACAAATATGCTTAAAATTACATATTTAAATGTGAGTGTATTTTAGTCTTATTAACATAAGTTGTATGAAAGATTTAAATAATAATTATTTAGTAATATAAAAATTAAAAAATAAGCTTTTTGAGACAAATATGCTTAAAATTACATATAATTAACCATTAAGTAATTAACAATAACACTAATTTTTCAAAATTTTGTCTTTAAAAAGTTTTGCTTTTAAAAATTATTGATTTTCTAAATCTCCAAAAAATTATTAAAAATGTTTGTATTAAAAAACTTTCTATTTCATATAATTTGGTTTTTAAAATGTTTTGTTAATAATTTTTTATTAGGTTGGTGTCGTATCATAAAAAAACTAAATTAGGTTTTTTAATACAAACATTTAATAATTTTTTTGAAGAGTTAAAAAATCAATATTTTTTAAAAGCAAAACTTTTTTAAAGACGAAAGTTTGAAAAATTATTGTTATTTTTTAATTACTTAATGGTTAATTATATGTAACTTTAAGCATATTTTATCCAAAAATTTATTTTTTAATTTTTAATAGTAATAAATAATTATTATTTAATTTTTTCATACAACATGTGTAGTAGACGCCAAGACGGGTTTCTAAACTAGTTAACTTTAATCAAAACTGTGTCCGGTTTCACTAGTTATTTTATAATTTTCTTTTAGTTTTAATTGAATATTTTATTGATCAACTTTGTTTTAATTGGACAATTAGGGTGTTAAAAAGACTAAAATACATTCATATTTAACGAAGAACTTAACGGAGTTAGTGAAGCGGATGAAAATGATAACATTTGGTAAACCATAGTGACTGAAATGACAAAAAAAGTTTTTGAATTGAAATGACAAATTCAACAAAACGTCAGGTATGAAAATGACATTTTACTCGTTAATTTATTTAAAGCTAAGTTAATCTAGTTGAAGCTAAGTGTATTTAATTTAAATATTACTAATTACTAACTTAGTGTTACATTAATGTTATACATTGAGCATTAAAGGTTGTACCTTTTTTTTACTTTTTATTTTTAACCCCATACTTTTATATTTTTATAATTTAACCCCTATAATTTTTTACTTTCAACTTTAGTCCTCTATACTTTTTATGTTTCACAAATTTTTCGTTTTACTTTTCGATCTAAATTTTAAGAGTTAACACATTGTAACGTGTGCGTGAAATTCAACGTTGTTATGCAAAATTTTC